>OZ034811.1:7435246-8635246 GCA_964028335.1 Altica lythri
GGCACTTGGTGTCTAGGGTATTTACCTGTTCTCCTGGGGTTTAATGTAAATTCTGTACGAAATCAGTGCACACTTGGTACTCGGTGGTTTTTTAAGTCGCTAAATACGATTATAATAATGGCGATGGTGTTCGAAACACCTGGTGCTTAAGACGGACCTGGTCTTCAGGAATTTTATGCAAATTCAATACAATATGAGTGTGCACTCGGTACTAGGAGGTTTTTGAGGTCGCTGAACACGAATATCATATAATGATTTTGCTAAATCATTCGCATACAAATTTATGAATCCATGCGCGTGCATAGAAGTATAACTTTTGCCGGCAGACTGCCACACTAGTTTTTTTTGTCAAAATTTTTTATGAAAAATAACTTTTTTTTCGTAAAATTAATAATAAAAAAATTTCCCATATGGTGCAAACTTAAGTAGACACACTGTATATGACTCATTGAAAATCAAGAATAGAAGGATTTTTTTAAAATTTGATAAAAAACAGTCATATATATATATATATTTAATTGTAAGATTTTAAATCTAAAATTTTGGTAGGTAGGCAGAAAAATAAAAAAAAAACTTAAATTAAACAAAAATTGATTAGACAATAAAAAAATTATAAAAATCAGTAAATTCTGAATATTTAAATATTTTAATATCTGAAAGACAGATTTATAAAAAAAGTAATCCTATTTTAAATATAAAAATAAATATTTAAATAAATCAGAATTACTGAAACATACTGGAAATTGAGTAAATTGAAAGAATCGAAAAAATTTAACAAATTTATGAAAATTGATATAATAAGAAACAAAAATAAAAAAGTTAAAAACCCATATAAGCAAATTATTATAAAACAAATATTGATTACTAAAAAAATAAAAAATTAAGTAAAAGTTTAACAAAGATTGAGACAATTCGAAATTATCGGAAAATTTGGAAAAAATAAAATATAAATTTCTTAAATTAATTAAAAATAAACGAGAAAAAAAAAACTTGGAATACTTTTAATTCATGAATTAAAAAAACATACTTTGATAAATTAGAAATGTTTTACAAGCAAATTAAAGTTAAATAAAAAAAAGAAGCATTCTTTTTCACACTAATAAATTTATCAAATCTTAATATTTTTTTATTTCGGTATTAAAAATTTTATATGATAATCCAGTAATATTTTGTTGTTTTTTTTTTGTTAAAATGCAAATAAACATCAAATCTATCGGAATGTTCAATTTTTTCAACAAAAACTAATTGATCTTGAACAAAAACAAGAAAATTCGCACAATTATTTAAAAAAAAATAAAATTTGTCTCGACGCGCCCATTAAAAGCATGATTAATTTGCATGTGTTCAAAAAGTTGTTCTAAATTGTAAATTTCATCACATTTAAAACACTTTTGCTTAATTTTGTCTTTTTTCATTTCCCATTCGTGATTTAAACAATTAGGATAATTGAAGGTTTGACCGCAATTACATCTACAGAAATAGTCTAATGAATCTAATGACTCAAATATTTGGTAGTCAACTTCATCAATTAAATTTTGTTTAAACAAAATTGGAAAACAAATTTGACAAAGTGAATGTTTGTATTGTTTACTAATATGCAAATTATCGATACGTCCATAATTACAATTAATACAAACAGGAAAAAAAGCTTTGTTTTCTTTAACCAAACCAAATCCGCATTTTGTTAAAGAAAGTTCAGGATTTTTTTTTTGAGTTCTGAACTCAAATGTAATTTGCTAAAAGTTAAAGATTTAGCTAGCGTAATAAATTTGATATTCACAAATAAATTTAAATAATCAATATTTCTAAAACACTTTTCTACTAATAAACCGTTTTCCTGTAAGACTTTAATATCATTTTTAGTTGAATTCTAGAATTTTGCAATTTTTCAATTTTGGGAACAATTATTAAGGATCTCTCACTCAAATTCAAATCAACTTTAATAATAAAATTACTAAAATTTTTGATATCTATTTTGTTCAATCCATCATTATCGTTTTTATAAGTTTCGCATTTAAAATTATTTGAACAAATTTCCAAATTTTCGTTCAAGAAATTTATAGGAAATTAACGAAGCCAATTTCTCATTTCCCACAAAAACAACTTTAACTTTTACAAAACTTTCAGCCCGATTCAAAATTGAATAAAAATAAAACAAATAATCATCAAAACGATAAATAAAAACATTCCGAAGATCAGAAACTTGGCCAGAATATTTCTTTTGGCATGTTTGAATTCACTAATAACTAGTTTTTATGATTTTCCACCCCCAGAGGGTTGAGCGGGGGCGTTAAATATTTAAAAAATTCGTATCTTTCAATCTATAGCTTTTAGAACTTTGAAACATGGCCAGAATATTTTTTATGTATAATTGTTTACAGGGAAGCGTTGACCCAATAAATTTAATGGCTTTTGTTATTTTTCTTTAATCCCCGTGCAAAGCCGGGGCGGGCTGCTAGTATCCATTAATGGAAAAGCAGAAAAAGAAAAAAGTTAATGAACTAATTATGTTAAAGACAGTTTCAAATCTTAAATATAAAACAATTTGATTTTATAAATATTTATAACATTTCGATGAAACTTACCTCTGATTACTCAACATATCTACAGATTTTTTATTTGATCTACGGATCTACAGATTATAATTTCAAATCTACGGACTTTAATTGACCTACAGATCTATTGATTATTATTTCAAATCAGAATTTCAATTGATTTTGAATCAGTACAAAATTTGTAAACAAATGCAAAAAACCGTGTCGTCGTAACTTTTTTTAGGTTTTTGAGATATCGATATCTCGGTTTTTTGAATTTTTAAAAAAATAAAAAAAAGCATTTTTTGGTTGATTTTTGAAAAATTCGAAAGGTTCTTAAATCGAGACAAAATTTGGAATCAATTTTTAGTTTTTGAGATATCAAAACTTAAAAAAACCTTGAGTATTTTTTTCGAAAAATTGCCCAATTCATTAAATTTTTAAAATTTTGTATAAATTTAAATTTCTCAAAACATTCTTTGATTTTTTTAAAAAAATTTACTTGATATCTCAATTTTCGGTAAAAATGCGCATTTTTTGTAAAATTTGCACTTTTTTGTAAATAATGTATTTTTTTGTAAAATTACTTTCCCTTAAATTTCGATTTTTTGTCAAAAAATTTTTATTTATTTAAATATCAAAGGCATAAAAGCTCTAATTAAAAAGGTAGTATATATTTTATAGTTTATTTAATTTTTTTTGTGTGTGATATTGTTTTTATTTTAACATGTTTTTATTATTGTTATGTAAAAGCATCTATATAACATATATTTTAGCCTTGAAAAAGACGAAAATAAACGTCGAAACGTCGGCAATTTATTAAAAGCTTTTAATTTTCTTTTGCCTATCCTCAATCCTACTATCATCATTCTGATTTGAGGGGTTACCTTACGATAGTAGAAAATCTATCATGGAGGTCATCATATTTTTTTACAAAAGGCATCTATGTAAAAAAGCATGGTGGTCCCCATGACTGATGTTCTCCTATTGTTCCTCTTAAATAGTTTACTACAATGTAATATAACAAAAAACTTAGCCACAGCAACGCGTGGCCGGTTCAGTTTTACTATAAATTTAAATTAAATTTTTTAACCCAACACACCCAACTCTGTTTAAAATCGCTAAATTCATATCAACTTGTCCGCCATACAAGACGGTTCTCCGTTCTCCTTTCTTCTACCCTCCACCATTCTATTAAATATCATATTACAATACATGACAGATACAGATAGAAAGTATACAAACAATTTTCCTTAAATCGGCGTAAGGTACACATTTTCTTCGGTTAAACAGACTCTCGGGTCACCCCTTACCTGAGCCCAGTAGGGTGCTAATAAAAGAGCAATAAAAGAGACCTTTTCGCCTACCCTCACCGCATGTGGTTGTATGAATTCACGATCTTACAATCTATTGTTTATATTTAACAAATATATGTGTTTAATTTTTTATAAATAAAAATAAATAAATATCAGAAACGTAAAGATATTTTTTTTCTGATTTCAACCATATATAATACTTACGCAAAATTTTATAGTTTACAGTTATGTCACCAAAATATTCTTAATTACACTGAGAAACAAACAAGAGATAATCTCATAATGTGGTACAAAAATACCCAATGATTATTAAATTTAAATCCAAAACAGCAAGGAATAATCTCATAATAATGTTTTGAAAATAATATATAAGTAATAGAATACCTTAATACTACAAAAATGCTTAATTATCAAATTTAAATCCAAAACAGCAAGGGATAATCTCATAATGAGGTGTTGAAAATAGATAAACTTTAACAATTCCAATAACAATCAGATTGAAAGAGATTTACCCTAATTAAAATGCTATTGCATTACAAAACATCCTAATGTTTTTTTAATATCAATTTGTATTGTTCGGTTATAACAAAAAATATATAAAATGTTAGCCATTATTCACAAAGAATTATTTGTGTCTTGTTTTACGCACGGTATACATCATCCTATTGATTGTTCGGTAGTGATAAAAAATATATGTGTTTGTGTATGATGGAATTCCTCCGCAGTTCTACAGCTTTTAAGAATCACATAAAGGAATTGGGTTTGGTAAATTTTTTGATAGTACATGGATTTGTTTCACGTTCCAGGACATGTGTGTGTGGGAATAGATTTTTCGACACTTCCTGTGTTCAGTTGCTGATTATTTTAGTATTGTGGATTAAGGAGTATCCAGTCACAGTAATAGCAGCGGAAACTGGAGTTTCCACGAAATCTGTGGGTCGCTGCCTTCAACATTTCAGAAACCTTCTTTTTCACTGGATGCTGGAAATCGATGAGCAAATAGGCGGTCCTGGACACATAGTGGTACGGAAAACGAAAGTATCATCGCGGACGTCTGCAAAGGACACGGTGGGTGGTTGGAGGATCCAAACAATCGACTTATTCACACCCAAAATATCGAAAGTAAATGGTCTGTCATTAAGAGGAATCTTCGTCGACGATTGGGAAGGATGTGCACAACTAGATTTGAAACATATTTGGTGGAGTATGTTTGGCGTAGTCGATGCACCACACATGAAGAGCAATGGACGGATATTACCAATGCGATACAACATTTTCACCCATACTGATGAACTAATCACTTTTTTACATTGACAAGTAAGTACTACTATTACATACATTTGCTAGAGGTATTTTTTTTTGCATGTTGGTGAGGGGTATATTTATTACTATTAATATTTAGATATGCATTTTTGGGGTATTTAAGGTTCTTTTCTATTTTGATTTCTTTTTGCATGTTGGTGATGGGTATATTTATGACTATTAATAGTATTAATATTAATTGACAAGTCCTGTTAGATACAGGCGCTAAAGGTATTTTATGTTATATTGGGTGTTGTTTGTTTCTCAGTGTAATTTAGAATATTTTGGTGTCATATCTGTAAACTACAAAATTTTCCGTAAGTATTATATATGGTTAAAATCAGAAAAAAAATATCTTTACGTTTCTGATATTTATTTATTTTTATTTATAAAAAATTAAACACATATATTTGTTAAATATAAACAATAGATTGTAAAATCGTGAATTCATACAACCACATGCGGTGAGGGTAGGCGAAAAGGTCTCTTTTATTGCTCTTTTATTAGCACCCTACTGGGCTCAGGTAAGGGGTGACGCGGGAGTTTGTTTAACCTTTTCTTCTTTTTTATTGAATTTTAATAGTCCGAAATCTCTTGTAAAACAATCGAATTATTGCAATTTTTTAATTTTGTTTCACCGCACCAATTTCAGTTGAGTGGAAAGGCTTCTTAAGAGAGTTATAATTGTAAATATCTCGAGAAGTAAGCGTTTTATTAAGAAGGTTCGAGCGGATCTAATGTAAAAAATTTTAAACTTTGAGCTTTGAAATTACCTAGACGTATAAATAAATACACCATTTCTCTAATCCGAAAATTAAAAAAAAATTCACCGTTTAGTTACGTAGATATTAAATTTTAAACATCACAAATTTTATCTCCTTATAAACGGGGCTCTTATGGACGACAAAATTGTCGAGACTTTAATTATTTTTTTCAAATATTAACCCCCCAATTTTAACGGATAAAAAACTATATACAAGAAACTTGGATTATTGCAAAACATTAAAACGATTTAATAATAATACATTACCGATATAATTATTAAAATATTTAAAGTTAAATTTTGTTTTTAACTCGTCTATCGTCAGCTATTCATTTGAATATTGATTTGACAACGTCGCGTAAACAAATGAGAAAAAAGAAAAGGATAGAAGCAAGATAGAAGTATCATTACAGAGAGAGAGAAATGTTTAACTCACACACTCATGCACGTTTCTGTAGTTGGTATGGTATGGGATGATTAAATTTTAAAAAAAATCCAACATTATTTTGACTCATTAGTTACGCTCGAACTTCCTTAAAAAAAAGTGTGAGGTGTCAAGGGACACCCGGATGAAACGAAGTTCCTTTCGATTAATTAGTGATGGAATTGTAATAAATTTTTGGAGTTTACTCCTTAAGAAACGATATAAAAGGTGCCTGGTATAAAAAAATGGGGTAGTCAAATCGTGTGAAATATAATTTCTCTCTCTCTCTCTCTCTTATAATCAAACGCGCTATTGCCAATTTTGACGAATATTGGGATGACTATAATTTAAAAAAAAATCCAACATTATTTTGACTCATTAGTTACGCTCGAACTTCCTTTAAAAAAAAGTATGAGGTAACAAGGGACACCCGGATGGAACGAAGTTCTCTCTCTCTCTCTCTATCTCTCTCTATCTCTTCTCTCTATCTCTCTCTATCTCATCTCTCTCTATCTCTTCTCTCTCTCTCTCTATCTCTATCTCTCTCTTCCGCTCTCTCTATCTCTCTCCCTCTCTATCTCTCTCCCTCTCTATCTCTCTCTTCATCTCTCTCTCTATCTCTCTCTCCCTCTCTATCTCTCTCTCTCTCTCTCTCTCTCTCTCTCTCTCTCTCTCTCTCTCTCTCTCTCTCTCTCTCTCTCTCTCTCTCTCTCTCTCTCATACTTGTTCTTGAATTCGAGTTTACATTTTTCAATATCAATTTCTTCGGATTTAATATTGGATAACAAATCTTTAGAATTACTTTCAATTTTATTATTCATTAATGGATTTGATGCATCTTTGAAAACATCCATTTTATAATAATTTTCTGATTGTAACAAACAAAAATGAAATTAATGAGTAACTGTATGGTTAATTTCACAACACAATTACTTTGCACTTTAGACTGTTTATAAATCGAACACTACTTCTACTTATACAAACGGCAAATAACGAATAGGAATAGTTATTTGTGGAAATGTGGAATAGCAGATACAACTAACTACAGGAAGCGAAAACCCATATATGTAATACTCCTATATGGACAGCTTATATGGGAGAAAACGTTGAACCATTACGGTGCCGACAATCTCTCTCATCCAACACCCCTTGATCAGGCTACGCATGCTTGAGAATTCTCTAAAATATCAGTAGTGGTGAAACAAATGAGGGGAATAATTATGAGGTTAAAATTGTGTTTACAAACGTATTTATTTATTTTATTATTGAAATTCAGAAAAGAAATGAACGAACTTGTTTTACTCCAAAATTTTTCTGATAATCATCGTCATCAGTTATGTAAATGGATTATGGAAGTATATTTAAACACGAGATTTTTCTACGAAGCTAAAAAATTGTCAGTTAAAGATAATTATGTTCGACAAAAGTATAATAAACTCATTTTATTTTATAATCAATAAAAAATTAACAAACTACAATATAATTTTTTGTGTTTAATAAAATTGTATTAGCTGATTTTATTTTTGTTTTTAATTTTACTAATATTGTTACGTGCAAGTACTTGTTATACTTTTATTAACTTGTCATTTTTCAGAAGCATTTATGAAAAACAAAAAATATGAATAAGGTTTGTTTGATTCTATTTTTTAACAATACTTCTAGAATTTAATAATAATCACAATTTATAAAAAGAACTTTTTATAGTAGAAAGTTTTGTTTTACTAATTATTACTATTATATAAATTATTTTGTTACTTAAATTTGTGTATTATGTGAGAATGTTGTGTTCGATTTAAAATTCATACAACAACGCTGCAATTGCTCATAGAGAGGATTGTCTCCTTGTTAACAAAATCAAGGGTATTTGTATCTAAAATGTTTCTAAATTATTCATTTTATTACCGGTTAAAATAATAATTACTGTTTTCACATGTAAAAACAAAAAAAAATCTCTCTCGCGAGATCGATCCCATTACGGCAACCCAACATTCCCAACAGATTTGTTACAATCAGCAGCTTAACCAAATAGGCCACGCCAAACTTATTTAAAAACTTTCAAAATGATAATATTGTAACGGGATAACCGTAAAGAAAGGGACCTTAATTTGAAAGATTGTTATTGACAGTTGATTTTTAGAAGTTTCTAAAAATCAACTGACCATTTTAAATAATGTTTCTAGAAAATTCTAGAAACTTCTAAACACACTGACTAGATTAAATAATGTTTCTAGAAAATTCTAGAAAGATCTAAACACACTAACTAGATTAAATAAAGTTGTATATAAGGGGATGCATGGGCAGTTAACGTCAGTTCAAGTTCAAATGTTCACAAGAGTTCATTGTATTGTCAAGTAGTTAGACGTTATCCAGCAGAGTTCAGTGTATCTTAACAATTTTGTAAATAAACTGTGTAAAAGTCCCCATAAGTGTTTCAAATTGGTGTCAGGTGTGGGGTGAAGATACAAGAATGCCTGGAAAAAAGATAAATGAACTATTGGTGGCTGAGCTCAGAAGAGAGCTCGAAGAATTGGAGTTGGAAACTACTGGAAGCAAATCCGTATTGTTAAGAAGGCTCCGTGAATACTATGTAAATAATGATTTGGACCCTGACGCTGTGGAGTTCGAAGACCCAGTTCAAAAAGCAAATTCTGAACTAGCTCAACAACTTTCCCGGCTGCAAGAAGAACAAGCTCAACAACTGTCCCAGTTGTCCAGTCAGATAAGCAGCCAGCGCGAAGATATGTCCCAGCTATCCAGTCAGATGAAGAGCCAACAAGAGGAGCTATCACAGCGAATGACGAACCAACAAGAGGAGCTATCCAGTCAGATAAGAAGCCAGCGCGAAGAGGTGTCCCAGCTATCACAACGGATGTCTACCCTACCAGAAGAGTTATCCAGTTCCTTCTCCCAGCAAATATAACATCTTCGTGACGAGCAAAATCAGCAAGTTGCCAACTTGAATCAGCAAGTGGACAACTTGAATCAGCAAGTGGACAACATGAATCAGCAAGTGACCAACATGCAAGACGAGCAAAACCAGATCAACCAGCAAATGCAGTCCGAAATAAGAAAGCTTCAACAAGAACTGGAAGCTTGTCGCCGAAACCAAATCATCCACCACGGCGACGGAAATGCAGAAAGGAGGGAAACCGGCCACGTAGACGTCGAACGACGAGGAAACGGAGAGGCGACCCAGGTACGAATGACGATAAAACCCCCGACCTTCGACGGGAAGGCTTCCTGGTCAAATTACCTAAAACAATTTGACGCAGTGGCCAGAGCGAATGGATGGTCACCCCAGGAGAAGGCATTGTTCCTAACCATGGCTCTGCGTGGCGAGGCTTTAGACGTCCTGCATGTATTGACACCGGATGCGTTATGGTCAAAGTCATCTACAACCAGTATACCGAGTGCAGTTGAAAAGTTGGAAGCAGAAAAATGGAGAAACTATCCAGGAGTTCAAGGCAGAAGTGGAAAAAATGGTACGGTTTGCGTATCCAAATGCAGCAGAAGATTTTCTGGAGTGCCTGGCGATCCAAACCTTTACCGATGGTCTTCGAGACGCCGAGTTGCAACGGGCTGTACGGTTGGCGAGACCGAGATCTCTTGTAAACGCCTTGACCATTGCCCTGGAGTTCGATGCGGCGACGGAGGCCTCACATGGAGCTGCTCGACTGATGGTAGACACTGGTAACTTTGACCATGCCGTTTATGCCGTCAGCAACGTCGAAGCGGTAGTGGAGAGGTTAAAGAAGTTTTCTTCAAAAGAAAGGCGCCCAGTGAGGTGCTGGAATTGCGGAGAACTAGGCCACATAAGAAATACTTGCCCCCATTGAACCAGAGTATAGCAGAACGAGGAAAAAGTCACCTTAGTTAAGGTTGTGCCAGAAGACGGGTGCTCTATGCTGAAGGAGCAACAAGAAAACGATCCCGTTCTAAAAAAGATTCAGGAATGGAAAAGAATGGACCGTCGACCGTTGTGGAGAGAGATTTCCTCATCCTCTCCTGCTTTAAAAGCATACTGGTCCCAATGGAACTCTTTAATTTTGGACAGTGGGCTCGTTAAAAGACTTGTAGAAAATTCCGAGGGCACAGAAACAAGGAAGCAAATAGTAGTCCCAAGAAATGCTGTACCAGAAATTTTAAAACAGATGCATAATGATAGTTCTGGAGGACATCTGGGTATCACGAAAACGCTGCAAAAGATCCGAGATAGACTTTACTGGGTAAATTGCACTAATGATGTTAAAGATTGGTGTCGTAAATGCACTACATGTGCTGTCAGTAACGGTCCGCACCGAAAACCGAAGGCGGAAATGCAGCAATACCTGGTTAGAAGTCCTTTTGAAAGAATCGCAGTAGATGTATTGGGGCCACTTCCACAGACCGATGTAGGAAACAAGTACATCTTTGTTGTAATGGACTACTTCACTAAATGGGTTGAAGCATATGCAGTTCCCAATCAGGAAGCCACCACTTTAGCAGATATATTGGTTAAAGAATTCGTAAGCCGATTTGGGGTACCACTAGAATTACATTCAGACCAAGGAAGAAATTTTGAGAGCAAGCTGTTTCAAGAAGTTTGCCAAAGATTAGGCATCCACAAAACGAGAACCACAGCGATGCACCCTCAGTCTGATGGAATGGTGGAACGAATGAACCGGACTATAACCAACTATCTGTCAAAAGTGGTGTCAGATTGTCAGAGGGATTGGGATCGACGTATTCCACTATTTCTAATGGCAATTCGATCGGCCATCAACGAATCAACTGGCCAAACGCCTGCGAAGGTCCTGTTCGGTAGAGAAATGAGGCTACCATGTGACTTGGTGTTTGGTTGTAAACCTGGTGAAGAAATGGCACGTGAACAATATGTCGCCGACCTTCAGAATCGAATGGAGAATATAAAAACCTGGTGCGTGGAAAATTACAATTATCTAGTGATCGGATGAAGAGGTACTATGACACACGGACAATGGAAAAGAGTTACCAAGTTGGAGATTTAGTCTGGCTCTATAACCCCCGACGGCGTCGAGGTATTTGTCCAAAATTACAAAAGAACTGGGAAGGTCCTTACACCATCAAGAAGAAGATTAACGATGTCATTTATCGGATCGTGAAAATTCCCAGAGGGAAACCCGTCGTGGTCCATCATGATCGTTTGGCGCCTTACAAGGGAAACCACAGTGGAGATGCGCAGCAACTCCAAGAAGATGGTTTGGCTGGCTCAGGGAGTGTGCGGGATTCCGATGTAGGAAATAACATTCCAGGAGGAATGAATCTAAGGAGGGGGCAGTGTAACGGGATAACCGTAAAGAAAGGGACCTTAATTTGAAAGATTGTTATTGACAGTTGATTTTTAGAAGTTTCTAAAAATCAACTGGCCATTTTAAATAATGTTTCTAGAAAATTCTAGAAACTTCTAAACACACTGACTAGATTAAATAATGTTTCTAGAAAATTCTAGAAAGATCTAAACACACTAACTAGATTAAATAAAGTTGTATATAAGGGGATACATAGGCAGTTAACGTCAGTTCAAGTTCAAATGTTCACAAGAGTTCATTGTATTGTCAAGTAGTTAGACGTTATCCAGCAGAGTTCAGTGTATCTTAACAATTTTGTAAATAAATTGAGTAAAAGTCCCCATAAGTGTTTCAATATGTATACACAACTTATATCATATTTAATATCAGTTCAGTTTAAATTTTCCCTCTGCGCACAAAAGAATGCGCAGAAGTGAGTTGGGTCCACCGAGGATCGAGAAAGTGATATCATCTGTTTTCACTTCATATAAACGGCTTCCACTTATAGCAACTGTCCATATAGGAGTATTACATATATGCGAAAACCATATTAAAAAAACTTTTTTCTGCTAGTGTTAGCCTCTTGTTTTTCGTTATCCAGCCAACGTTCACTTGTAGACTTGTACCTAGTTGACATATCTGTCAGAAGTGGCTAATTGTAGGAAAAGCAATGCAATCTTGTCAAAAAGAATATTTAGCAACGGGGAGTTTGCTTCATATTCGAGACTACATTTTTGTAATAAAATACAAAAAACTGTAATATAAGATTGGGACATACATAGATTAGTTTATAAAACTGTTATTAATTTAATCAGAAAAAAAAGCCGCAGAGGAAAGACTACTAAAAAGAATTTAGCAACACAAGTTGCGAAAAATTTCAAAATTTAATAACTTTTTTATTTGTAAACCGACAAAAAGATATGACCTATTAAAAAAATTTCTTAGACATATAAAAATGGAACTAATTTCATAGCTTCTGGAGTTTTTGTTATACGAGGGCTGGATGAACTGGGAGAGTGAGTGAAGTTTTGTGTGACAGGAATATGAGTGCAAAAATAAACGGTAGACTGTACAAAAAAATTGTCAAACTAGCCTTAATCTATAACTCAAAAACCTTGCCAATAACGAAAGAGCAAGATAGAAAGTTAGATGTTGCGGAGATGAAGATGTTGCGTTGGCTACGTGGAATAATGAGGAGAGATAGGGTAAGCGTTACAGCTCTGCAAAGATAATAGGTTGAGATAGTTTGGTCATGTAGAGCGGAGGGATGAGAATGATGTGAGTAAAAGATTAGATGAATGTTAGATGGGAAGAATAAGAGAGGAAAACGGACATTGAGGTGGATGTATACAATAAATGAGGACCTAAAGAAAAAATTGCAGAAGAGATGATGTATTAAATTGAGATAGGTGGTAACGAATGCTAACGTCGGTCGACCTGAACTGTGCTTGGGATAAGGTTCAGAGAAAGAAGATATGCCAACTTAATAGACCTCTAGAAAAGTATTGTGCTTTGATTTAATAAACAATAGAGTCAATTATCCCGTGGTTGGTTATATAAAAAAACAACTAGCAGTTAAATTATACATACATTTATTTACAGTATTCAGGTTTTTCATCAGATCTATTGGATGGTTTCATTTAAAGATTTCACCAGACTATTGTTTTTGTGCCGATTACTTAGTTTAATAGCTGTATTTCAAAATTGTGCCGTGAGCGGAGTAACAGTATAATTTCGACTCTTCCTGGTGGCGATAAGTAATTCTCGAGACAGAACGAATTAGTAAGTCAAACAATTTGTTTTTATTTATTGTTGTACTTACCTCTTCAAAATGGATTAATCCGATTTGACTAGAAACTGATTCTACTTGATTGTAAATTCGTTAAGGAATCGATTTCTGATTATTCATTTCATCATTAGGGGTTCATCCAAATTTGAAGAGGTCTACCTAAGATATTTCATTATTATCGATATGGATTAAACCCCGCCATTTTGTGAAAAATAGAGATTATTGGAAAAATGAAAGAAAAAGTATCGAAAAATCGTCACCGTTACGTCTGAGTCACATCTAGAGTTTCCAGGATTTACTGGGATAACAGAATAATTAATTCTTTAATTAAACTTATTAAACCACGTTTAATATTCAGTTAATATTTTTGAAGTTATACTTCCATTCGTGCGCCATTGCGAGACAAAACACATATATTGATTGGTAAAACCAAAGATGAAATATTTACCAAATGTTACTATTACATAAATTTAAAATAGATATTTTAAGTTTTATATTCTTGTACTGTAAAATAATTGATTTTAGTGGTTAAAATAATGAGTAGTTATGTGTACATACAATATACGTACAGTGTACTTACTTCAAACGTTTTGTGTACGTATCGTTGCTGGTTTGAGATTTTTCCCATTTAACCCCACACAAATTTCCTCCACCCAGTGCTCGAATAAAAGTATAGGTAACTTCAAAAAAGATATATAGATATCTCAAAAACCTAAAAAGATATCAAAATCGGATTTATTATTGGAGTCAGTTGCTTCATCAAGTTGAATAGCAAATAAATTTCCAATTAACTGAAATTCAAGTTGCTTTTGAATGTTGTAACATGCAAAATACGATCTAAATAGTTTACCTGAAATTCACGTAGTTATCCTAAATGTTGTTTTCCGTACTTCATTTCTCATTTTATTGGCCAGTGTGGAAAAATTCAGTTGGCGCCCATAAATATTTACGGTCTACTTTTGTCCAGATTATTAAAATAGGTATCCACCCCTTCTTCGATTTTGAGCTTAGTCGATGGCCAAAGGTTGTCACCGGAACAACTGAAACCTATGTAACCGAGTAGACCTGATTTTAAATATATTTTGCAGGTTTGTTATTGTTATTTTTTTTTGAATTTTCCGAGGCAAAATATAATATACGGTTATTTTGAAATAGTAAAAATTGTAGGTTACATTTTTGGCGCCCAACGTGGGGCCGTTAAAGTAGAGTCAGCTGTTAACAAATTTGTTATTTAAAAATTTGCTGCGTTAATTATTGAAAATTTATGTGCTTATTTTTCCATTCCACTAGTTATTTAAAAGAAAAAACAAGGTGATCTAAGAATATATTTACCCCCAGATTGTTTTTATCGTATACCCTGGAACGGTAGCCGATATTAATAATTTTATTTTTGATTTTGATTATTGTATTTTGATTGTTAATTGTATTGTGTGTATTTTTGCTGAGACTTGTTTGTCGTCCTAATTGTTTACAATATGTCTCGTAAAATTATAGTAAATCGCTTAGATAAGGAAGAGCTTGAATATGAACTTAAGCTCAGAGGTCTTAAGGTTGGGACTGTGGATGAGATGCGTGCATGTTTAACTGGAGCTGTTCGTATGGAGAAAGCGGGAGATAGTTTTAGGTATCCCAAATATCCTTTTACTTTTGTAGAAGATGAAACTGCTATTGTATCGAAGTGTAAGGAGATTGAGAGTTTGCTTGTCCGTTATAGTGGTTGTGCGAATATCAATGAAACTCAGAAATTGCAAACCAAGTTATCTCACGCGTTAAATAGGTTCGATCATTTAGATGCTGGAGAGGATCCAACCCAGGAACAACGAAAGGCAGAATTGCAATCGTTGCTGATTAAACTGTATGATGAGTTTCATACTAAGGCTACACCTCCTGTTAGTTCCCATGTGCCTGCTGCTTTGAATTTTATCACAGGTAATTTGTCTAACCAGTTTATGAGAGGGACACATACTGTTGTCGCTTCGTCCCCTATTGTTAATAACCCTCAAGCTAGTGCCGCAGCGGCCAATACATCTGAGAATTTCAGTTCCAAGATGATACCGCCACATAAATGGGGTTTGGAGAAGTTTTCTGGTTCTTCTAGATCCTTATCTATAACGGCTTTTTTTGAACGAGTGGAGGAACTTCGTCTGGCTAGACATGTTCCGGATGATGTTTTGTTGGAATTGATTTGTTTTCTGATAAGGCGTACCAATTTTATAAAGATGTTAGACTTCGAGCACAGTCTTGGTCAGATTTAAGAGAGGAATTTAAGAAAGAGTATTTGACTGCCCACCATACTGATGATTTGTTTAATGAACTCAGGAGAAGGACTCAACATCATTCTGAGACCATAGGAGTGTACCTGGCTGTCATGTATAGTTATTTTAGCAGGTTAGGTTGCTTTGACCCAGAGGAGGCCAAGATGTCAATTATTATTAGGAATTTACATCCTTTTTATCAGGATCGTTTAAGAGATCCATTGCCGACTACCATAGATGAGTTAAGAGAGGTATGCCGACGCATGGAAGACAGAAGGGACGCCATTAATAGCTATGTTGAACCTCACAGTCGGAGAGGTTATGTTTTAGAAAAAGATTTAGCATTTGTCGATATTGAACAAGTCTCACGAATGGATCGTTTAGATGTTGGTAATGTGTCAGATTGTAAGGAATCGACGATAGTTTGTTTTAGATGTAAGAAACCTGGTCACCGAGCTGTTGGTTGTGTTCTGCCCAAACAGCTAAAATGTTTTAAGTGTCAGCGAGAAGGTTATACGATGAGAACTTGTCCTAGTTGTAATCAGGGAAACGGGAACCGGCGCTCTTAACTGGTCGAAAGAGTAGTGCTGGTAAACGTTCGACCAAAGTTCAACCGATTTTAGATTTTATTTTGGACCACGCAGTTAATGATGAAAGACCATATCTTAAAGTGAGTGTTTTAGGGTCAGAGATGTTAGGTCTTCTGGATTCAGGTGCTACAAGGACAATTGTTGGTAGTACAGGTTGGAAAGTGTTGCGTACCTTAGGTTTAGAGATTGATGTTAGTAAAAGATCTAGTTGTAGAGTCGCAAACGGTCAGATGTGTGAGTCTATTGGTGAATGTTTTGTTCCTTTTTCTCTTCGTGATAGATTTAAGATCATTCCTGTTGTGGTAGTGTTAGATGTTCCACATTCACTCATTTTGGGTGCTGATTTCTGGCGGATTATGGGCGTTGTACCAGACTTGAGGCATAACGAATGGCATTTTTCTGAGACACCCGTTGACCTTGCGTCAGTATGTCATATTAGAGGTGATTCTTCCTTGAATGACTTGCAGAAAGCTCGTTTGGATGCAGTGATTGAACATAATAAGGCCTTGATGGGAGAGAATCTTGGTTGTTGTAATGTTGCTAAACATAATATTGTGTGTAATTCCCCACCCATCAAACAACGATATTATCCGATCTCGCCTGTAATGCAGAGTCATATTGATAAGGAGCTGGATGAGATGTTACGTCTGGATGTCATTGAGAGGTCTAAGAGTCCCTGGAGCTCGCCGATTTTATTGGTTAAGAAGAAGGATGGTACTTACCGCTTTTGCGTAGATTTTCGCAAGTTAAATGCTGTCACTGAAAGGGATAGCTATCCTCTTCCTTATATTTCCAATACTCTTGATAAACTTAGGAATGCTCATTATGTCTTTACCTTGGATATCAAATCCGCTTATTGGCAGGTAAGGGTTGCCAAATCTTCTAGGAAATTTACTGCTTTTACTGTACCGGGACGTGGGCTGTTCCAATTTAAAAGGATGCCGTTTGGTCTTCGCAATGCTCCAGCTACCTGGCAGCGCATTATTGATGAAGTTCTTGGACCAGAGTTAGAACCTAAAGTTTTCGTGTATCTCGATGATATTGTTGTAGTTACCGAGACTTTTGAAGAACATCTTGCTGTCTTAGAGGAAGTTTTTAGGCGGATTAGGGGAGCCAATTTGACTGTTAGTTGGGATAAGTGTTTTTTCTGTCGTCCACAGTTAAAGTATTTGGGTTATGTTGTTGATGGTTCTGGACTTCATGTGGATCCTGACAAAGTCAAGGCGATGTTGATGCTACCTAGTCCGACATGTGTAAAAGATGTAAGAGGCGTGATTGGTACTTTCTCTTGGTATCGTAGGTTTATCCCTGATTTTTCGACCTCGATTTCTCCGATGACAGTTTTACTGCGTAAGGGTAGGAAATTTGTTTGGACTTCGGAATGTGAGGCTGCCTTCGGAAAGATTAAAGAATGTTTGGTGAGAGCAACCTGTGTTGTGTTGTCCAGATTACAATTTGCCGTTCGAAGTACACTGTGATGCTAGTGGTTATGGTCTTGGGGCAGTGCTTGTCCAAATTCATCCTGATGGTGAACGAGTAGTAAGTTTTTTGAGTCGTTCCTTAAGTAAGCAGGAGAGGGTTTACTCTACTACCGAACGTGATTGTCTGGCTGTCTGATGGGCAGTAGAGAAACTGAGACCCTATCTGGAAGGTGTTCCTTTCACTGTCGTTACGGACCATTTATTCTTTGGTGTGGTTACAAAATCTAAAGGATCCCACAGGCCGTCTAGCTAGGTGGAGTGTCAAGTTACAGCAATATGATTTTAAAATCGTACATCGCAAGGGCAAAGAACACGTAGTGCCAGATACTTTATCCAGAGCCATACCTGAGGTTGAGCTTAGTACCGTCTCTGTTATGAAAGATCGTTGGTATATCGGGATGCTAGAGAAAGTTACGAAAAATCCTATGCAGTACTCTCAATGGCGTATTGTCGATGGCAAACTGTTCAAGCACATCCGAACTAATTTTAAAACCTTAGGTGACGATGTTGATAATTGGAAAGAAGTTATTCCGAGAGCTAAACGAAGTTATACGACAATTACATGACCCACCTTTAGCTGGACATATGGGTGTAGTAAAGACCTTTAAACGGGTTAGTGAGAAATTTTATTGGCCTAAACTTAGATTTAATGTGGCATCGTTTGTTAAAAATTGTGTGGTGTGCGCAGCGCACAAGGTTGATCAGAGTGGACCGAAGGGTCAGTTTACACCCCAGCCCAGAGCCACTTGCCCATGGGAGATAATTTCCACGGATTTGATAGGGCCGTTACCTCGTTCCATGGCTGGACATAGATTTATCTTGGTTGTCGTTGACCTTTTCTCAAAGTTTACTCTTACGTTTCCTTTGCGGTCATCGACTGCGCAAGTTGTTGCAAAACGGATTAAGGAGGGCGTGTTTTTGTTATTTGGTGTACCGCGAATGTTGATTTGTGATAACGGACCTCAGTTTACTTCAAGTTTGTTTACAACTTTGATGAAGGAATACAGTGTCACGATACGTTTTAACGCCTATTATCATCCACAAGCTAACCCCACTGAACGTTATAATAGGACATTAAAAACTATGTTGTCCATGTATGTGTCTGATAATCACCGGAAATGGGACGTTAATTTGGCGAAGGTTACTTGTGCGATTCGAACAGCTTTTAACGAGTCTACGCAAGAGGTACCTTATTTTCTTAATTTTGGCAGAAATATGATTCTGAATGGTGAAGATTTTGCTAAGAAAGATAGGTTGAATGATTGCTCTTCTAAATTGGGTACCACGGTGAATGATCCAAGTCGTAGGAAAGAATTTGATGAATTGTTCAGGGAAGTTCGAGTACGCTTGGACAAAGCTTCTCAAAAGAACGAGAAAGTTTATAATCTTCGACGTCGAAGGAAGGAGTTACTTCCTAATCAGTTGGTTTGGCGGAAGAACTTCGTTTCTTCGGATGCGGCGCAGAACTATACTGCAAAGTTAGCACCTCGTTGGGTAGGTCCTTATTTGGTAAAAAAGAAAGATTCACCTTGGACTTATGTATTGATGGATGATCGTGGTAATGACATGGGTACCTGGAACATTAAGGATTTAAAGCAAGCTAGCGCTTGTGAGAATTCTCCTAAGCGAATTCTCTTGAAGTAAGGGGGGAATCTGTAACATGCAAAATACGATCTAAATAGTTTACCTGAAATTCACGTAGTTATCCTAAATGTTGTTTTCGGTACTTCATTTCTCATTTTATTGGTTATATCTATTTGGTATAAGCTCCTTGGTACTGATATGATTTTTATAGATATTTGCTACTATTAGTGTAAATAAGAACTGGAAATTTGTTGGTGATCGTTATTTCGTTGTTTTTGCTATGTATTTTTCAGTATTTCGACTCGTATATATTTGTTTATAAACATCAACTGTTTGAAGTAATTGACAATACTACGATTATACCTACCTGTAGTCTGTTTTTCGAGATGTGATTTTGTGTGACGTAGTTTCTCGAGTAGTTCGTTTGTCCGTTTTCTTAATTGTTCTGTTTTATGTCAATTAGGGAGTGTCATTTTTGTCTTGTTGAGTGAAAAGTGACGGACAGGCATTCTCTGTTCGCTTCCTGTTAAGACTTCATGCGAAGTGGTGCATAATCGATAAATCTGCTATTATTTGACCATTGTCAATCCGTTTTGGGATATATAGATTTTCGATTAATTCAAATTTGTGCGATTACGGAAGTTTGTAGTTTTGAGGAAGTAGTTGTTTTGGATATACTCCTCAGTTTGTTGTTTGGAACCGTGCACATACCTATATGGGATTTATTCGCCACCTGTAGATCACGATTGTATTTGGATTGTATTGAGAAAGTGATTTTGTCGTTGTATCTACCGGCGTGAAGCATTGAAGCATAAAAATAAAGGAAGAGATTGTCCGAACCCTTTTTCTAGAAAAAGGTATGTCTATTTTGTTGTTTCTTTTATGTGTTCTGTTTAATACAGGTAAAGTGGTTGTGTTACATTGTTTAATTGTTATTCAGATAGTAGGGGTCACTTTCAGTGATTATTTTTTTCTATTGTGTAAGGGTTTTAATATTGGGCCACACCCAAGTTTTACTACTTGGCCACACCCAAGTTCCAATAGTGGGTGAAGTAGTAGGGTCTGTTTTACCTCAAGTACTAAACACTTCAAGTCCGAATTCTGGGTTCTTTGTGTGCGTAGCTGTGCAATAAACGAGAATATCTTGTATTGAATTCATCCCAGGATCATAATCTAGGGCTGGAACCGGTTCTACCCGAAACCGGTTGTATTCAACAAGATTCAAGGATTACAATTAATTAAGAATAATAAAAATAATAAAAAACCTTAGTTTTTTATATAAAACTTTCACTTTTAATGTTTTTTAAAAAATGACATATGTAAAGCGAAACATATGTCATTTTTTAAAAAACATTAAAAGTGAAAGTTTTATATAAAAAACTAAGGTTTTTTATTATTTTTATTATTCTTAATAAAATGGACTTTCAAACAGTAAGGGTCAATACAATTAATTTGATTACAATTAAGTATTTGAGGGAGATCAGGACGTGGGTTGGAAACCCAGGGGGTTTGTTTAGTATATTTTTTTTACCTTTTTGACACTTATATTGGATTTTGTATTTACAGTTTATTTTTCTTATATCTATTGTACGAGGTACTTTTTTTAAATACTTTAAGGTGTTGTATTTTTATATAGAAACCATTGCACATGCGCCTACGCCTTGGTACCAAGACCTACCGTGCGAAGTGCGGAAATCTATTGAGTTCTATTTGTTTATTTTCCGTATTACTTTAATTGCGTAAGACACCTTATAGTTACCTCTTCTTAAGACGTACATCATAGTCAAGTAAGCACATAAATTATTATTTTTTGGTTAATTTGTTTAATTAGAATTAATTTTGTCAATTTGCTAAATAGATTGTATTAATAGAGAGGAACATAAGTGGAAGGTTAGTTTTTATTTTCATCCCTGCCTTTTACTGAGTTTAGGCATGGAAAACTTACATTGATAGGCCAGTGTGGGAAAATTCAGTTGGCGCCCATAAATATTTACGGTCTACTTTTGTCCGGATTATTAAAATAGGTATCCACCCCTTCTTCGATTTTGAGCTTAGTCGATGGCCGAAGGTTGTCACCGGAACAACTGAAACTTATGTAACCGAGTAGACCTGATTTTAAATATATTTTGCAGGTTTGTTATTGTTATTTTTTTTTTAATTTTCCGAGGCAAAATATAATATGCGGTTATTTCGTAATAGTTAAAATTTTAGGTTACAATGTCAGTAGATATATCCGAAATTCTTCGACAGATTGTACCATTTGACAAAGGAATATTGTCAATTGTTTAGCCTATCTCTCACAAAACATTGGTTTTTAAAATGTCTTTGGTAGCGGACAGAATAAGTTTATATTCAGGGTCAGCGCTAGAAAAAAAAATGATTTATAACTTAGAAATCTGGTCAATAACGAAAAAACAAGAGTGAATGTTCGAAGTAGTGAAGATAAAGATGTAGCGTTTGACCTGTGCATTAACAAGGAGAGGAAGAGAAGAAGTGAAAGTGTGACAGCTGAGCAAGAAAATCCAGGAAAATAGTTTGAGATGGTTTGGTCATGTAAGAGAAAGGGATGAGAATTATCTTGTAACCTTTTTAAATAGAAGATGTTTAAAGCTCGATTCAATTTCACAATTGCGAACGGCACTCAGTTGGTTGGTGGAGAGCGAGCATGGGTTTGTTCTAGCTAAATGAAAATATAGAAGGTGTTAAAAATTTGGTATTGAATAGTAAAAAAAGAAAAGGAAAGTGAAAAGAAAATGAAGCGCCACTTATTTTTTATATCCTATAGATGGGAAAAATAAGAAACCCAGAAAAAAGGTAAAAAAAAGAAATATATAATTTAGATAAGATAACCCAGCAGATTATTATCACTAAATAAGAAATAACACACTGTTACTTTAAAAAAATAGTAATACTTACACTTTTTCTTACTTATCCCTATATATAGTTAGAATCAAAATTTGTTTTATAAGATACTTTTTGATAACTCAAAATTTTGTTACTTTTTTTTAATTATAAGCTTAACAGATAATATTGATCGGAGCAACACACTCCAGAAAGAAAAGAAAATTCCCTATTAAAAATATAACAGTATTTATTCATTTGTAGAATAATAAATCAACAGAACAAAAAGCAAACAAAAAAAAATGAATTAAACTTAAGTTCTATAAACAGAGATAATACTTTAACCACATTAAGTGACTTTTTAAAATAAGCTTTCTACACACTTAGGATAATAGCTAAGCTATTATATTGTTATCTAGGTGTACCCTATTTAAGCTAAAAATGAAATATCAATGAGTTGAATTTAGACAGACACGAAAATTAAAATTCACCGTTTGCTTTATAAAAAACTCTAGTTAAAAGATTACTTCAGTTATAATTATGAAAGCATAAAAGTTAAAAATACAGATAAAAAAATAAGAAACAAAATACCGTTTTTTTTACTAAAGACGGCATTGCAGTAGGTCGATAAATTGAACATAAGAAAATTCAATTTCCAAAGAAATAAACAGTACTTTCTTTTGCAAAGGGGGAAAATTAATGGGCATGTACGCAAAAGGATCATAGGGTCACGAATAGGAATGGTAACCGCAGACATGCATGTTTCTGGCTCGTTAGCCGGCATAACCAAGTAAGGTATTGCACTTGGCTAGCAAAAATGTTGAGTACTTGGGAGCAAAGGATGGTAGGGAAACATGTATCAAAAAAAACACAAACAACGAAACTCACACAAGAGTCCTATCGCCATTTGTGGCTTCGGCCAGCTGTGCCCACATTGTATTTCTTGTATTTTAGTCCGTTACTGGGCAACCAACTTTTCCATACTGTACGGGAATATTTTTTCTCCACGACCATTAATGAATGTAATAATTCCGACTTCATTTTTAATAATAGAAAGTGTTCATTCACACTCTTGACATAGAATATTCATTCTGAAACACTTGCTTCTTATGTGTTTTGTATGTATTTCTATTCTGTAACTAGTGACGGAATAACATTCTGTAATTGCTCAACAAAAAACATAGATTGCCATGCGAATTTCAAAACTGTCACTCAGTTTGTCAGTGCAACGTTCTAATTGTTTTGCTACATATTTCAATTTAAATAAACAGAATTATTACATGGTCGTGGAGAAAATACAGTCTGTTACATGGTTAGAATGAATATTCGATTACTCGTATCGAATTTTTATTCTAACCTTGTTACAGAATATACTATTCCGTACCTGTTTACGGGAATATTTTTTCCGTACATGTGTACGGGAATGATCCATAAAACGTATATAAGCAAGTTCATATTTAGCGTCTTGATTTTATCTATATCTATATATACTAATATTATAAAAAGGAAAGGTTTGATTTTTTGTTTGTTTGTTTGTTTGAAATGAATAGGCTCCGAAACTACTGGACCAATTTTAAAAATTCTTTCACCGTTGGCAAACTACACTATTCTCGAGTGACATAGGCTATGTTTTATTTAGAAAAAAAAAATAGGGATCCTTACTAAAATGCCATTAATGTAACCAAAAATGACCTTAAAATTTTTACATCGCAAGCGCTGAGAATACTATTGATTATAGATTATAATAATGTACTACGATTTTGAAGAATATATAAATATCTAAAAAAAATGCCGCGACAGCATATGTCTAACTGTTATAATTACGTCACAATAACTATTTTTTAATTTTTGATGTGAAACATCTATAGCCGCACGTAAATCAGATTTTTGGCGTGGCGACGGTGACGTATGACGTAAAAAACCTAACGCATAGATAATATATAATAAAGAGATGTACTGATACCTTATATGAAATTGGTCTCATATTTCGAGCAATAATTTTAAAATGTTTGATAACACGAATACGTATGTTTTCATTGTTGTAACGTTAAGATTTTAGAGGATTGATAGATTTACTGTCCTGTACTATATACATTTCAAAAAAATATAGCTAGAATTAAAACTTATGCCAAAAACTTATAAAATAACTTTTAATCAAAATATGGATTAAATGTCAAAACAAAATGTGATGTAAGTTTTGATCTATAGTGATAAAGAGGAAAGGTTTGATTTTTTGCTTGTTTGAAATGGATAGGCTCCGAAACTACTGGACCGATTTCAAAAATTCTTTCACCGTTGGCAAGCTACACTATTCCCGAGTGATATAGGCTATATTTCATTTTCAAAAAAATTAGGGATGCTTACTAAAACTTGAATAATCTAACCCAAGGTGTAAAAAAAATAAACAAAAAACTTCCTTCAATCGCGTGCGCTGCGAAGACTATTAATGGTTACCAATAATACCTCTGAACGCACTCTAAAAATCGTAGAAAAAATCCAAAGAGACATGGATGCCCTCCACACCCAAAATGCAGATGTTATTCACAGCATATCCTTTTGCAGTGATCAAATAACTGTCTTTGAGTCCATGATAAAAGAACTAACCAAAAGATTGGATACTATTGAAAATCTACAAATAGAAAACAGTTCATTAAAAAAAGATGTTGTAACTCTCACAAAACGGATAGAATCCTTAGAACAGCTAGCTCGTTCTAATAACTTGGAGGTCTATGGTGTACCTGAAAAAAAGAACGATAATCTGGTGAAAATTGCGGAATCAATCGGCAAAAGTATCGATTGCCCCATTCTCCCGAACGATATAGATGTCATCTTCCGATCTAATGTTACTGTTCCAGGTAAACCAAAGCCAATTATTATCAAACTAACTTCAAAAAATAAAAAAGATTCCATATTGGCTGCATCTAAAGCAAAAAGATCTGAGGCTTTAAAAAGCGGTAATCGGGCTCCCGGACTAATGGTTGAAAACGTAGGAGATCAGCTGTTTATAAATGAACACCTGACCAAAGCGAATAAACTGCTTTTAAAAATGGCCAAGGACGCAGCAAAAGCTAAAAATTATAAATTTGTTTGGGTAAGAGATGGTACTATTTATGCTAGGAAAGACACCAATACTCGAGTTCTTGCTGTTTTTAGTACGGATGATATTAAAAAAATGCAATAATTCAGTTCTCTGTTAATTTTTATCATTTCTCATCTTCATTATGATTGTGCCAATCTACTATCAAAATGTTCGCGGATTAAAGTCAAAAACGTCTACAATTTTTAAAAACTCCTTAAATTGTGATCAACTAATTCTTTGTTTAACGGAAACCTGGCTCAATAGCTCTATCGAATCATCTGAGTTGCTTTATGATAATTTTGCCATCTTTAGACGTGATAGAGAAGACACATCTTCCACTAAACTAGAAGGCGGTGGTGTTTTGATTGGAGTTAACAAAACTTTGCCTTGTATTGTGCGATATGATTGGATGACAGAAGCTGAAGACCTTTGGACTTCTATTACTTCTGCAGACAATAGTGTCAAATTTCATTTGTGCTGCGTCTATATTCCCCCTAGGAATCATAATTACTTGAACGTTTTCTGTAGTAAACTTGTTGAAATCGTAACTGATAACCCAGATGATACGTTTATAATATGCGGCGACTTTAATTTAGCCAACATAAATTGGGTTCTAGAGGACACAGACAAAAAATGTTTTCCTAGCAATTTTACAGATGTTAGCTCAAATCTCTTCATAGACACTATATCACTTTGTGGTCTTTCTCAGTTCAATCACTTCCGTAACACTTCTAATAACACCTTGGACTTAGTTTTATGTAACAATTTTTTTCTCAACAATCTAACTATTAGCGAAAACTCTCTTGTCCAAGTGGACAATCATCACACCACCCTAGAGTTTGTACTACATTTTCCAGATGTTTTATGCTTTAACAATTTTCAGAACAATAGTAACCATACCTTTAATTTATTATAGTCGAGCTGATTACAATTCAATACGAACTGAGTTACAGTCTTTCGATTGGACAAAGGAGTTTTCAAAATTTAACACCAATAAAAGTTTTCAAAAATTTTATAATATTTTACATAGTATTATTACCAAACATGTTCCTAAACATCACAAAATAAAATCTAAATATCCCCAGTGGTTTAACTTAGCTACCATTAAAGTTATCAAGGAAAAGAGGAAATATCACACAAAGTGGAAAAAATACAAAAACAACCTAGACTACTTAACTTTTAAATTACTTCGTGGGAGATCGAAATATTTGATTGACATCGATTACAAAAACTATATTCAACTAATTGAGACATGTATTTGTGACGATCCGAAACAGTTATGGAACTTTGTTAAAACTAAAAAAGGCAGTTCCTCTGTTATTAATGCTCTAAAGGTTGGAAATCATACCGTAACGGATATCGAACAAATTTGCCATTTATTTTCTGACCACTTCTCTTCAGTTTTTAACCCTTCTAGCAATGATATTAACTTAGACAACATCAATGCAAATTCGTACCATGCAAACCAATATTCCATTTCACAGGCTGCTATCCTAGATAAACTTTCAAAATTACCAGAGAAACCTGCTGGTGCTGATGAGATTCCTACATCGATCTTAAAGTCCTGTGCAAATAAATTGTCTGAAATACTGCATATTTTATTTAATAAATCACTTCATGGAGGTTGCTTTCCAACAGTTTGGAAAACCGCTGTCGTCGTTCCTATTTTTAAGTCTGGCAACAAGTATTTAGTTGAAAATTATAGACCGATCTCAAAATTATGTTTAATGTCAAAAATAATGGAATCGATCATTAATGACTTTCTCTACTCTGATGTGAGAACAATCATAAATTTGGAACAACATGGTTTCATGAAGAAACGTTTTATCGAATCCAATTTATTTATTTACATAGATTATATATCTGAATCTATGAACACCGGTTATCAGGTGGATGCTATTTACACTGACTTTAGTAAGGCTTTCGATAAAATAGACCATAGCACTCTACTTAGAAGGCTTACTGAAGTCGGTGTGCATGGCCACTTGCTTAGGTGGTTTGCTTCTTACATCAGTAACAGATCCCAATACGTATCCATTGGAAAGTTCCGTTCTCTTATTTCCACCATAACATCAGGTGTTCCACAGGGGTCACACCTGGGCCCTCTTTTATTTCTTATATATATTAATGATATTTCTAAGTGCTTCATAAATACGAGATTTTTAGAGTTTGCTGATTACACAAAATTTTTCCTTAAAATATCTAATTCTTCTGATAAACGTCTGATTCAAGAGGATTTAAACCGTCTCGAACTTTACTGCCAACAAAATTATCTTTATCTGAATATAAAAAAATGTCAATATATAACTTTCTCTAGGAATAAAGATATTATTGATAATGAATACTGCCTTAATAATGAACTTTTAAAAAAAGTTTATGTGGTCAAAGATCTAGGTATTAACATCGATTCCAAACTCCTATTCGACGAACACATTGATTATGTTTCAAAAAAAGCTAATAAAGCCCTAGGATTCCTCATGCGCGTTTGCCATGACTTTAAACAGGTGGAGTCTGTTCGTAGTCTATATATGGCTTACGTCAATAGTGTTCTAAGCTTCGGTTCTGTTATTTGGAATCCTTACTATAATTGCTATATCGACCGATTACAAAAAATCCAAGATAAATTTATAAAGCATGTTACCAACAAATTTCAGGCTTACTCAGACTTCGAAACTTGTAAACGAGAACTGAAACTCATATCACTGGCTGACCGACGTCAACTCTCAGATGTCAAATTTATCTATAAAATCATTAACGGTCAAATTGAATCTAGTGAAATCTTAAGCAAAATCGGATTTATTACTCCACCATATAATACACGAGAGAAAAATGTCTTTAAAGTCAATCACAGCTCTACCAATTACTACTTAAATTCTCCTCTGCAAAGATGCAGTAAGTCATTTAACACAATCTCATCAGTCACTGATGTAGATATCTCCTCTTCCTCTTTGATAACTTTTTCGAATACTATTAAAAAATTATATTTGTCATATCTTGACTAGTTTTTAATACACATAATATATTTTTTCAACCTTTGTTAACTTATGTTTAAATTTCTATTTTGTTGTAGTTAATTAATAGTGAATACTGTATTGGGCTCGTCCTGTTTGTATTCTTATAAATAAATAAATAAATAAATAAATAAATAAATAAATAAATAAATAAATAAATAAATGATATAACAAAATGATGTATTACAATTTTTCAGGACACATCACTATCTATAAAAAATGTCGCGACAGCATGTCTCTATCTTTTATAGTAAGGTCACAATAAGCGTCCTTTTATTAATTTTTTTTTATTAAAATACCACCGCTAGTATAGGCTCTTCATTCGTACCTAGATATTGATCCTTATCAAAATAAATAAATCATTATTTAAGAATACTTCAATAATTTTAAAATGTTTGATAACACGAATACGTATGTTTTCATTGTTGTAACGTTAAGATTTTAGAGGATTGATAGATTTACTGTCCTGTACCATATACATTTCAAAAAAATATAGCTAGAATTAAAACTTACCCCAAAAACTTATAAAATAACTTTCAATCAAAATATGGATTAAATGTCAAAACAAAATGTGATGTAAGTTTTGATCTATAGTGATAAAGAGGAAAGGTTTGATTTTTTGTTTGTTTGAAATGGATAGGCTCCGAAACTACTGGACCGATTTTAAAAATTCTTTCACCGTTGGCAAGCTACACTATTCCCAAATGACATAGGCTATGCTTCATTTAAAAAAAAATAGGGATCATTACTAAAATGCTATTAATGTAACCAAAAATGACCTTAAAATCCTTACATCGCGTGCGCTAAGAATACTATTGAATGTCTGTTATAGTTACGTCACAATAACTATTTTTTAATTTTTTAAAAGTTTTTATCTTGATATTAATCCTTATCAAAGTAACTTATTTCATAATCACGACAGATATCACAAATTTAGCATGTGCAATGGGACGAGGCTACTTATAAAGGAATTAAAGGACAATTAAGCTGTAGCAACCATTATAACTAAACCACCAGCTGGTCACCTAGCTCATACACTGAGGATACCGATGATCCCAACTGATCTACCAAATCCTTTTAAACCGCTTCAATTTCCTATCAAAACATCTTTCGCTTTTACTAATAGTCTCAAGACCTTTCAATTAATAGGTATCGGTTTTCCTCATGGCCAACCGCCTAAGGCGGGTCGGAGCACCTGAAAATCAATTTATTTTACTGCCAGAAAATAAAACAACATGTAATATTGTTTACAGGGAAGCGTTGACCCAATAAATTTAATGGCTTTTGTTATTTTTCTTTAATCCCTGTGCAAAGCCGGGGCGGGCTGCTAGTATATACTAAAAACATAATCTAACCTAATTGTTACATACTAGAAAAACCTAGAATATTCGGAGTATAGTCATTAAAACACAACCTAAACACTCTTTTCACTAAAGATCCTTTCTTTTTCAATTATTCCGTTTTTGCCCCCACCTTAGATTCAATCCTTCCGGAATATTATTTGTTATCCCAAACACACCCTGAGCTAGCCAAACCATCTTCTTGGAGCTGCAGCAAATCTCCACTGTGGTTTCCCTGGTAAAACACCAACTAATCATGACAGATTTTCCTATGAGAATTTTCACGATCCGATAAATGACATAATTAATTTTTTCTTAATGGTGTATGGACCTTTCCACTTCTTTTGTAATTTGGGACATATACCTCAACTTTGTTGGGAGTTATAGAGCCAAACTAAATCTCCAACTTGTTGGTAACTCTTTTCTATTGTCTGTGTATTATAATACCTCTTTATCCGATCATTAGATAATTGTAGTTTCCCACGCACCAGTTTGTTTATATTCTCCATTTGATTCTGAAGATCGTCGATATATTCTAGTGGTACCCCAAAACTACTTACAAATTTTTCAACTAAAGTAGTAGCTTTCTGATTGAGAAATGCGTAGACTTCAACCCATTTAAAGAAGTAATCAATTACAACAAAAATGTATTTATTTCCTACATCGTTTTGTAGAAGTGGTCCCAATATTATACTTTCAAAAGGACTTTCAACAATTTCCGAATTCGATTTTCGGTAGGGATCATTACTAGCAGCACATTTACCAATCTTAACATCATTAGAGCAATTTATCCAGTAACATTTATCTCGTACTTTTGCAACGTGTTCGTGATTCCCAGAAGTCCTCCAGAACTATCATTATGTATCTGTTTTCAAATTTCTAGTAGGACATTTATTGAGAACACTATTGTTTTCCTTGGTTCTATGCTCCAGGATTTTTCTACAAATCTTTTAAGATGCCTACCGTCTAAAATTAAAGAGTTCTATTGGGCCCTTTATGCTTTTAAAACAGGAGAGGATGAGAATATCTTTTCACACAACGGCTGTAGTTTTCAGATACCAACTTAGTTAAGAAGAGGAGAACTATGGAATGCTATATGTTTAATATCACTCTAGATTTTTTCGATGTTAAAATAAAAGTTTTGTAATTAAAAGTTAAACTGAGTGTTGTTAATTTAGAATAATACCGAACCCAAGTAATTTATATAACATACTGTATGACTGCTCTCTTTTTTCTGAAATTAGAAGATGAGTACTGGTTTACACCAACAGATGTCAGGGAAGTCCCTCTCGAGAAGCTCATCACCTATTCTAAATCTTTAGGCTTGATAATACCTATAACGATCTATCGGATTATTTTAGTAATAGAATCCACCAGACTATGTTTGATCATATTTATTTTAATATAATCGCTTTTATTATAAACCGTACCTCTAATGGTGTTACTGATAACTGTTCTTTCTTGTTCGCTACGAAAGAATTTCGATTTCATTTTACGATCTGATTGATTCGTGATACCTCCTCTCAAATACAAGTAAGTCGATTTTATTGTTTTATTTAATTATTTTATTTGTAGAAGTGTCTTAAATTGAAGTAATAACAACTAATTTCAAGTAGTTTCACTTTCGCCAAATATTAGTTTTTGTGATATTGAATAAATTTTAGACCAATTTTCATACGTGTATTAAAAATGAATATGATCGCAATAAATGGAAAAAATTCGATGTGGTTCTACTTGATTGTAATTTCAATAAGGGATGGGTTTCTGATTATTAATTTAATCATTAAGGCCAGTTTATATCTGTGAGGGGAGTATTTTTTTTTTTTTTGGAAAACAAGACCAAATTTCCGCCATTTTCTGTAAAAATCCGAAACGATTAAAAATCCTGTTTTCGAATATTTTTTAAAATTGAGGAAAATTCGTCCCTAGAGAACTGGTAAAACTCTTTAAAAAGAACTAGGAAAATAAGGCTCTTTTTTGGGAATTAGTAATGCTACAATGACAACTTGAGGTGTGTATATATCTACACAACGGGAGGATCCACAATGGGCCATATTTCCAGATCTGCAATTAAATTTGATACAAAATAGCCAAATTTATTTGGTTTTAAGATTTTAATTGTAAAGTTTTGTTTGGTAAGTGGAAATAATAATAAAAAATCGACTTAAAAAGGTATTTATTAAATATTTAAAAAAAAATAAAATTAATAAATTCTGATTATGTTAATATATGTACGATAAATTAACAAATAAAAGTATTTTTATTGTAAGTATAGAACTAATAATTTAAAAAAAAAAGTAACAAACATTGAAAAATGTTGGAAAACATTTGAAAAAATAGTGAAATTTTAAAAGCATTTTAACAAATTTAAGTAATTGAAATACTGAAAACAAAACATACCATATTTTTCGAATGTCAAGCGCCCACGCTTTTTTCACAATAATACTAGTATTTTTTATTTATTTTTGTTTTAATTTTATTTTAAAAATTATTTTTAACTTTTTAGTTCGATGTTTTTCAAAAACATGCTTTTTAGTTTTCCTTAATTACAATTATTTTTTTACTTGTTAGTTTCATATGCTATAAAAGCGTGTTTTTTAGTTTTTTAAACTATATTTATTTTTTACTTTTTAGTCCAATTTATTTTATTTCAATAGATTCGTTAATTTGCTGTGACGATTACAATCATTATTCGTTTATTTAGTTGGAAATGCTTTGAAAGCGTGTTTTTTTGATTTCTCAAATTATATTTATTGTATTCATATTGTTGATGATTAAACATATTGTTTCAATCACTTGGAAAAAAATTATTATTGTGAAATCTAAAGAATTGTTAGATTAATTCTAAGACAATTTCATTCATATTGTTTATAATTAAACGTATTGTTTTCAGAACTTGGAAAAATAAATTACTATTGTGAAATCTAAAGAATTGTCAGATTAATTTTAAGACAATTTCATTCATATCGTTTATAATTAAACGTATTGTTTTCAGAACTTTGAAAAAAAAGTGTGCGTGTAATCTTCACGCACGATTAAGTAGAACTGTTAAGAAATGCCCATAACGGCTACAAGCTACAAGGCCGAAGGAAGGCAGCAGGCGCACAAATTACCCACTCCCGGCACGGGGAGGTAGTGACTAAAAATAACGATACGGGACTCATCCGAGGCAGCAGCGGCGGAGTGGAGAGTTACAAACAAACAAACATACATACATACAGGTGAAGTTAATAAAAGCGTGTTAAAAAAAGGAAGTTTTACGAACAAATTAAACTCAACCAATAAAGATATTTGTTTTTTACAGTAATAACATTTTCAAATCTTGTAATCAAGTGATTACGATTAAAAAATTCAGATAATAACCCAGTAATATTTTGTTGATTATTTTTGTTATAATGCAAATAAACATAAAATCTATTTAAATGTTCAATTTTTTCAACAAAAACTAATTGATCTTTAACAAAAACCAGAAAATTTACATCACCATCTAAACAAAAAAAAAATGGTTTCCACGCACCCATTAAAAGCATGATAAATTTTCATGTGTTCAAAAAGTTGTCTTAAATTATATATATATATATATATATATATATATATATATATATATATATATATATATATATAACGAAAAAAAGAGCGAAACACGTGTCTGTAGTTGGTTTTGCCTCTGTATGGGCTGATTAAAATCCTTATACTTCTATTTTGCAGCGTCTACCGGTGTGTCTTGAGTTAGGAAATCTAACCAAACACCAATCCAGTTGAAAACTGGATTTATTATTGACAGCACGGCACTAGATACTTTTGTATCATCTCTTACATATTGTTATATAAGACTGTCACAAACGCTCCGTTCGTTTTATGTTATTACCTTGCCGAAGGTACTTTTACGACGCAAAGCGACTTCTTAGTTCCATTTTTGGAGTAAAAATGGGGCCACTTGCGAATGGTTTCTCATTTCGCAAGCGTACATCTATAAGGATTTGGTCGATTCATACAGGGGATGTCTCTTCATTAGTGACTGAAGAGATATAACCTATACTGCACTGATGAGCTCATAAAAAGAGCGAAACACGTGCCTGTAGTTGGTTTTGCCTCTGTATGGGCTGATTAAAATCCTTATACTCCTATTTCGCAGCGTCTACCGGTGCCTTGAGTTAGGAAATCTAACCAAACACCAATCCAGTTGAAAACTGGATTTATTATTGACAGCACGGCACTAGATACTTTTGTATCATCTCTTACATATTGTTATATAAGACTGTCACAAACGCTCCGTTCGTTTTATGTTATTACCTTGCCGAAGGTACTTTTAAGACGCAAAGCGACTTCCTAGTTCCATTTTTGGAGTAAAGATGGGGCCACTTGCGAATGGTTTCTCATTTCGCAAGCGTACATCTATAAGGATTTGGTCGATTCATACAGGGGATGTCTCTTCATTAGTGACTGAAGAGATATAACCTATACTGCACTGATGAGCTCATAAAAAGAGCGAAACACGTGTCTGTAGTTGGTTTTGCCTCTGTATGGGCTGATTAAAATCCTTATACTCCTATTTCGCAGCGTCTACCGGTGTCTTGAGTTAGGAAATCTAACCAAACACCAATCCAGTTGAAAACTGGATTTATTATTGACAGCACGGCACTAGATACTTTTGTATCATCTCTTACATATTGGTATATATATATATATATATATTATAACATATATGAATAATAATAATATGTTTTGATAATATCAATCACTATGTTATAAAATATTCCTTACCTTTAATTAATTTTAAATTTTAAATATAAATAGTGAATAGGTAAGAATTAACTCAGTGTAATTATTTTCCAATATGATTAATTAAATATGCTACCGGCTATTCCCTTATGTCAAGGTCAGAGTTCAAATATTCAACCAAACTAGATTCAAAATCAGTTAATACACAAATTTGCAATAAAATGACTGTATAACCGCACTATCCTAGACCAATTATATTTTCCAGGCATGAATTGCATATAAATTTCTAACCTTTCTAATTCAAAATGTGTCAAACTTCAAAGATACCGTTGATAAACCCAAATATGCATCAAATATATAAAATGAAGTATTCTGACTTGAGTTACTGAACAATTTAGATTAAACTTATCAAAAAGGTGAATAATAATAATAATAATTTAGTTAAATACATAAAACAGTGAAATAAAAATGTTCATCAAAATTTCAAAAATCAAACACATATAAAACTCTTTATTATAACGAGTGCAAAGTTGTTACCATTTGTGTGAAGCTTCTCTCCTTTTCTGGAATCAGGATTCAGTTCTTAGGACAATCTATTTTCTTCCTCCAATACAGCAAAGATTTCAGGAAACTTTATGAAGATCAAATAATCAATTCCTCTTCAAAACCAAGCTATGGATGGCTACTATTTTCTCTGGTGAGTGTAATTATGACTTTCTTTCTTGTTAAATATTAATTTAATCTTCTTTAACTCAATTAAAATACAGTTATACCATAAAGTGCTCAGCCCCATAAATTGAAATATCTATTTCTTCATAAAATCATATAAATTTCTCTTACCAATTGCTCTCTCTGGTTACCTTGGGATATTCTTTATACTTTAAACTGTTTTAATACTTTCTATTATCAATACTTTCAAAAAAAACTCAAAATTTCTACGGAGCAAATTTTTAATACAACTTCTCTTTCAACAACCAGAAAACAAGCGACATATCTTCTACAAACTTCTTAACTAATTATTTATAATATAAATCTTACTAATCTCCTTTTAACTTTCTTTTAACATCATAATTTTTACAAAAATCTTCATCGAAACTTTTTACATCCTTCCTCTTCAGAAGGTCGAAAACAAGAGAGCTTCTAACAGAATCAACAAAAAAACAAATGACAAATTCAACAAACTTAAATCTATACATCTTTTCCATCTAATCGCCTACTAATTTCTTATTCAAATAAAATTTTTTAACAAAATCTAATTCTTGATTCAATATTACAATTTAAAACAATGATCATTCTTTTTTTTATATTCTTATGAAATTTACTAGCACTACAAACTAATAATTTTCTCTTTTTCAGAATATTTCATTTGGCATTTGAACTATTTATAAATTAGAATATGGTTGGTAAATACGTATAATTTAAAAGTAAGTAGAAGTTTTAACATGTATTTTAACTATTTGTGATGTCTTTTTTTTATAATTTAAGTTTCTCATTTACTTACACCCCTAATTCATTTAAAATTAATGTTTGATTACTAACGTATTGGCAATTTTATAAACTTTTAATTATCTACTTTACCCATTTATCAATTTCATAATTATCAAAACTTTATATAATGTAGATTAATCATTTTTGAATCTTTAAATAAAAATCTTTGAAATGTATTTGTATTTTTTTTTCTTATTATTCTATTTTCTTTTTCCTTTTTTAGGAATTATGAAGAAGATGATGATAATCAATCCCAATGTTACTAAATTTGCGCTCTGACTCGAAATAAGAAAATCTCCTTTCTCTACTTTCCATTAGATTTTCCTTCTACATCTTATTTAATATAACATAGTAACTAATATCATCTCAAATCCCCCAATTAAAATTTTTACATCAAACATTTCATTGATGTTGGATTAAAAATTATAATTTGAATCTATTTTTTTTTTATAAATAAACACTCATTTTACAAAAACTTTAGCCTCAATTAATATTATTTGCACAGATTGTATAAACCTTTTTTTTTTTAATAAAACCATTCAATCTTAATTTGATATTTACATCTTAATACTATTATTTACAAAACTTTGCTATTAATATCATCTACCCTAACATTTTTTTATAAATTTTTCATTTCTATATTTTTTTACATCACATTCATTCTAAACATTCATTTAAATATAATTTGTTTTTCTAGTTTTCGAATTATTTCCCCTTTTTTAATAAATTTTCCTATACATCTAACCTTTTAATAAATCTAAATACCTTACCCCTTTCCTGATAATTCCAAATATACCCAATACCTACTATATTTTTAAATTTCTTCCCCCTTTCTTGGTATTTTCCTATATACGTATAACCTAATATAAATTTAGTTTTCTTCCCCCTTTCTTTATATTTCCAAATGTACAATTTTTCCCAGAATGCTACTTGCTTTGCTTTATATCCATCTACAAATTTCTTAATAGTCTTCTTCCTTTCTTCATCTATTTTATTTGTGTCTTCCTCTATGCTCTTCAAATTATCTTCCTTCATATAGTTTATCTGTCTTATAAATGTCTTAGTATCTTCTTTTATTTTCTCCAATCTTTTATTAGTCTGCTTCATTTTATCATTATTCTTTTGAAATTTTCTTTCTAATTCCATATTTATATGTTTCCTCATATCTTCGTTTATTTCTTCAAATCTTTCTTTAGTCTCATACAATTTTTTATTCTTCTCTTCAAATTTCTTACTTAAGTTAATTTTTAAATTGTCTACAACTTTTTCATTAATTTGCTCTTGCAATCGTATTTGTCCAATATCCTTTTTTATGACATCAGTATGTTTATTGACTTCACGTTCTATTTCCTCCAATAAATTTTCTTTAATGGACTTTTCTACTTCTTGAATTTTAATTTCTATACCTTTTTCAATTTCCCCTTTAATTTTTACTCCTGTATCTTGTATTTCAGTCCTCAATTTCTTGTTTTGCTGTTCGATTTTCTTGTCACATTCCTTTTTAATAATTTTAACTTCTTCTCTTATCTTTAAATTGTCTTCTTTTATAATTTTCATTTCACTTCTAAATTTCTTATTATCTTCTTTTATTTCCTCAAATTTTTTATTAATATCTTCTTTTTGTTGATCCAATTTTTTATTATTTTCTTCAAATTTCTTATCCTGCTGATCAAATCTCATCATAAGGATTTCAAGTATGCTGTTCATATCAGGTTGATTTTTTTTTCTTGGTTTTTCTTGTACCACCAGTTCTTCTTGTTCATTTCCACCAGCAGTTGTCTCTGTCTCTATTTCTATCATAGTTCGATCCTGTTCTCCCCCTATCTCTATTAAATTCTCTCCTTCTTCCATCTCTGCTTCTTCCTGTGTCTGTCCGGTTTGAATCAGCTCTTCCACTCGATAATCTCCGGCTCCTAACACTCTCTCTTCATGTACTTGTACTGCCACACTTTCCATCTCAATCTCTCCTCCATCACTACTTTCACTCTCATCTCCTACTATCTTACCATCTCTCAATCTCATTTTTCCCTCCATATTCACAATTTATTCTATCGAGATAAATATAACTAATATGAATCACAAAAAAAAATTTCAAATCAAGTTTTCAAAAAAAAAATATTTTAAATATTATTTATTTAACTAGGCTCTAGTTTTGATTGTTTAGAGCGAAATAATAAAAAAAAATTTAACAAAATTCTCAAATTTTAATTATTTGAATCGGCTCTAATTTTGATTGTTTAGAGCCCCACGTTGGGCGCCAAAATTTATAACATATATGAATAATAATAATAATATGTTTTGATAATATCAATCACTATGTTATAAAATATTCCTTACCTTTAATTAATTTTAAATTTTAAATATAAATAGTGAATAGGTAAGAATTAACTCAGTGTAATTATTTTCCAATATGATTAATTAAATATGCTACCGGCTATTCCCTTATGTCAAGGTCAGAGTTCAAATATTCAACCAAACTAGATTCAAAATCAGTTAATACACAAATTTGCAATAAAATGACTGTATAACCGCACTATCCTAGACCAATTATATTTTCCAGGCATGAATTGCATATAAATTTCTAACCTTTCTAATTCAAAATGTGTCAAACTTCAAAGATACCGTTGATAAACCCAAATATGCATCAAATATATAAAATGAAGTATTCTGACTTGAGTTACTGAACAATTTAGATTAAACTTATCAAAAAGGTGAATAATAATAATAATAATTTAGTTAAATACATAAAACAGTGAAATAAAAATGTTCATCAAAATTTCAAAAATCAAACACATATAAAACTCTTTATTATAACGAGTGCAAAGTTGTTACCATTTGTGTGAAGCTTCTCTCCTCTTCTGGAATCAGGATTCAGTTCTTAGGACAATCTATTTTCTTCCTCCAATACAGCAAAGATTTCAGGAAACTTTATGAAGATCAAATAATCAATTCCTCTTCAAAACCAAGCTATGGATGGCTACTATTTTCTCTGGTGAGTGTAATTATGACTTTCTTTCTTGTTAAATATTAATTTAATCTTCTTTAACTCAATTAAAATACAGTTATACCATAAAGTGCTCAGCCCCATAAATTGAAATATCTATTTCTTCATAAAATCATATAAATTTCTCTTACCAATTGCTCTCTCTGGTTACCTTGGGATATTCTTTATACTTTAAACTGTTTTAATACTTTCTATTATCAATACTTTCAAAAAAAACTCAAAATTTCTACGGAGCAAATTTTTAATACAACTTCTCTTTCAACAACCAGAAAACAAGCGACATATCTTCTACAAACTTCTTAACTAATTATTTATAATATAAATCTTACTAATCTCCTTTTAACTTTCTTTTAACATCATAATTTTTACAAAAATCTTCATCGAAACTTTTTACATCCTTCCTCTTCAGAAGGTCGAAAACAAGAGAGCTTCTAACAGAATCAACAAAAAAACAAATGACAAATTCAACAAACTTAAATCTATACATCTTTTCCATCTAATCGCCTACTAATTTCTTATTCAAATAAAATTTTTTAACAAAATCTAATTCTTGATTCAATATTACAATTTAAAACAATGATCATTCTTTTTTTTATATTCTTATGAAATTTACTAGCACTACAAACTAATAATTTTCTCTTTTTCAGAATATTTCATTTGGCATTTGAACTATTTATAAATTAGAATATGGTTGGTAAATACGTATAATTTAAAAGTAAGTAGAAGTTTTAACATGTATTTTAACTATTTGTGATGTCTTTTTTTTATAATTTAATTTTCTCATTTACTTACACCCCTAATTCATTTAAAATTAATGTTTGATTACTAACGTATTGGCAATTTTATAAACTTTTAATTATCTACTTTACCCATTTATCAATTTCATAATTATCAAAACTTTATATAATGTAGATTAATCATTTTTGAATCTTTAAATAAAAATCTTTGAAATGTATTTGTATTTTTTTTTCTTATTATTCTATTTTCTTTTTCCTTTTTTAGGAATTATGAAGAAGATGATGATAATCAATCCCAATGTTACTAAATTTGCGCTCTGACTCGAAATAAGAAAATCTCCTTTCTCTACTTTCCATTAGATTTTCCTTCTACATCTTATTTAATATAACATAGTAACTAATATCATCTCAATATATATATATATATATATATATATATATATATATATATATATATATATATATATATATATATATATATATATATATTATTATAAAATATGTTTTCTTTGGCTCCCGCTGTTGGGTCTGGATTCTAATAATATTCTTCTTTAATTACTCTTCTTTATTTAATTTAAACAAATATTTATTCAATTCAAACTTTATATTAACTTTAACTTTCAATACATATCATTCAAATTATCGATCCCATAAAAAAAAATCAATAACCGTTTCTATAACATTTCATCTCCTATTTATATAAATTATCAAAAAAAAAGTCACTGGTCTATGTCGTCACACTTTACAGTAAGATATCTCATTTACACAATAGACACAGTGATACCATAACAATATATATATATATATATATATATATATATATATATATATATATATATATATATATATATGTCAAATTGCAAAACTGATAAACAGTCGCAAGTGGTTCCATCTTTACTCCAAAAATGGTATTTCAGTGGTAGCTTTGCATCTTGTATATAACCTTAGGCAAGGTAAAATAATAAAACGAACAGTTTTGCAATTTGACATCTATAGATATCGTTCAATTTATAGCAGGGATGTCTCTTGATTAGTGACTTGAGAGACATAGCCTGTACTACACTGATGAGTTCAAAATAAGAGCGAAACACGTGTCTGTAGTTTGGTTTTGCCCTGATATACGTTAAATGATATTTATATCTATTTATATCGCAGCATCCAAGGTGTCTTTTAAAGTGTTAGAAATTTCTAACCGATACCATTTCAGTTCAAAACTGAAATTATTACTTTTGACAGTATGGCACTAGATACTTTATGTATCATCTTTGGATATATATATATTTGGAGCCAATCAAACACTTGTAGCGATCAATTTGATCGTTTTAATATTGGAATCCACCAGACTATATTCGGTGAGATTTATTTTAATGTTATCGCTGTAATTACGATCCCTGACAACTATATGTTGGAACAAGCATTTGTTTTGAGAATAAAATGCCAATTTACCAAGTTCTTTTACTCGATTTTTTTTTAATTGTAAATATGAAATTAACAATAGGTATTTTTTTGATATATGGAATTATTTTTACGATTTAATTACATATTTATGTTGATTACTATTTAATGTTTTTAAGAAATTAAAGAAAAATTAATAAGGCGTAACGTCGTCCTTAGCTTGAATAACAGCTTGAACTCGAGAAGGCATTGTACCCAATAGGCCTTTACAGAATTTAGTAGTGAAACTATTCCATATTTCTTGCAATTTAGCACGTAGTTGTGGTAAAGTACGCTGAGGATTATTTATAAGGTGTTGTTTCATTTTGTGCCACAGTATCTCTATAGGATTAAGATCTGGGCTGCTAGAGGGATGAGACAAAAATAACTTTAATGTCATGTTCTCATATCCATTTTGTTTTGTAGATTTAGCAGTATGGCATGAGGCTCCGTCCTGCTGAAAGATATAATCCCCAGATGGATTTAACTTTCCTGCACTTGGTAAAAGAGAATGTTTAAGAATATCTTGATATTTGGCTGCGTTTACTACGCCTTCAATAAAGTGTAAGGTTCCCAATCCTTTAGCCGACATGCAACCCCTCACCATGATACCCTGTGGAAAATTTACAGTCCTTTTAAGACAACCCTTATGAAATGCGTCTGTTTTTTCCGAATCACACGCTTTCGATAATCTCCCACAGATACCAAATTTGCTTTCGTCGCTATAGATAACTTTGTCCCAGTTATGTTTGGTCCACAAATAATTAAGAATAAAACAAATAAAATTAATTATATTTAACAATTTAAATAATGGACCAATACGGACCTAACGATAAAGAATATAATCTTGATTATATTGGTAATTATATAATGGATGAGGTGCAAAAGTGTAGTTTTTTTATACCCAAAATTTAAAAAATTATTTTTAAAAAAACTAATGGGGACCTAACGAAAAAATTGTGGGACCTTAAAGGACCTAACGGAGACCTATCGATTAAGGTCATTTTCGACCCAAAATTCCATTGATGGGGTGCTAAATTTGCATAGGTAACGAGATCCTAAATGCCACTCTGGATTCCTCTCAGCGCGCATGTACGGTATATGTCAATAATTATTTGCTTTTTCCTTTTTTGGCCTTTAATAGACATAATGTTCAGCCATGGCGCGCGCTCGTTTTGATGCCGCAGATAAATAAGTCATGAATATATAATTCTTATTTGAAACATTTGTAAATTTTAATTCAATAGCAATATCATACTTCTCCTGGAAAAAATCTACCATCGTGTGTTTGCCTAAAGTATTAGCTGTTGAGTAAAAAACGTTTATTTTACATTCTCAAATAACCAATTACCTACATAAGGTAAATATCCTAAGCAGAAAATTATAATTCATGGAATAAAACGATAAAGATATCTCTCTGGAGGATGCATGTGCGTCGTGAAATAGACTAAATTAATTCATTTGGGACATATGTTCGAGTTTATGTTTCTCTAAATTTAAGTATTATTTTGTCACAGTGGCAACATTGTAAATTTTTGAACTGTGCTCTCTGACCTCGGGTTCCACGAAGGAGAGAGATGATCGGCGACCACGAGTAACGCCGGTAGAACGAAAAATAGTGTAAAAAATCAATGTATTTGTATTACTGTTGCACGTGAAATAAATAATAAAAACGAGTGGTGTTATTTTAACCAGTTAAGGAAGAAAACTCCGACATAACAAATGGTCCTTCAGCCGAATACAGCAGTATAAAAAGGTCAGTCCTTTCCATTACTAAATTCAACCTAATATTGTTTGCCTGTTTTCCCGCATTGAGTTCAATATTGTCACGAAAACTCGTATAATATACAGAAAATATTGAACAGAAGTCTCGTTTTAATTGTAGTTTGCACCGTTTCACGTTAATAATTAGGCAAATAGTTGAAGGTCTCGTATAAAAAATCTCGTAAACATTATATTCATTTGCTTGAAATACTCGATGCAACACGTGGTTTTGTAAGCATATCACTTGGAACATTAATAACATTGATGCTCGTCTCGTAGCAAATTGAAAGTCTTGATTAATATCACGGTAAACATATTATCGCAAAAACCTTGTAGTAAGCATAATCGGTAATAAATAATTAATAAAAATCACGATGTCAGACGTAGATGATGCAAATCCTCAACTCGATTTATCACGATTGAAGCATAACAAAGCTCAAATTAACGGAGAACTAACTCGTTTCCAAAACTTTTTGGATAAAACTGATCTCTCTAAATCAATCGAACTGTTGCAAATTAGGGTAGAAACTATAAAACCTCTCCTCGATAGGTTCAGGTCGGTTCAAACGCATTTTGAAGAATTAATATTAGGTGATTTTCCTGATAATTATAATGAGGATGACTATGAAAACGAAAGGGATGAATTTGAAACACGTTATTTTAAAGCTTTAGCTCAGGGTCATAAAATTTTAGATAATCATTTTTCATCTATGTCTCAACAAATTCCAGATGGCGCCGCGCCAAACGTATTTTCAAACGGAAGTCAAACAACTAAAAATGCGGTGTTGCCAAATGTAGCCGCAAAACTACCATTATTAACATTACCTGAATTCAGCGGTTCTTACAGCGAATGGCAAAGATTTTGAAATATGTTCTGCGCATTAATACACAATAATGGTACTTTATCCGATGTACAACGGTTTTATTATTTGGAAGCCTCTCTGAAAGGTGAACCAAAGAATTTAATTGCCTCATTAACACCCACTGACGCGAATTATAGTACAGCTTGGGAATTGTTGAAAAAACGATATGAAAATAAAAAGGTAATGATAAATTCTCATTTAAAAGAAATAATGGATTTGCCAATACTAGTTAAAGAATCTCACTCATCACTTAGAAGTTTCTCGAACACATTCTTAAAAAATTATCGTTCACTAGAATCATTGGGAGAAAACGTATCCGAATGGAATACAATTTTAATCTATATTCTCGTATCAAAATTAGACACAAATACAAAACGTGAATGGGAAATATGTTGTAAAAGCATGTCTTGTCCAAAAATTGATGATTTTAACGAATTCATAATTCAAAGATGTCAATTATTAGAAGCTTTGGACACAAAGGTAAGCACCAACTCTAAAAAACCATTTGAATCAAAATCGTTTATAACATCAAGCACATACCGTCCAAAATATCCAAATTGTAAGGAACAGCATTTCATATATTCTTGTGACAAATTTAAAGAATTATCCATATCAGAGCGTTTTGAAAAGGTTAAAAAACTGAATCTATGTATAAATTGTCTACGAAATGGACATAGATCTTCGGAATGTAGATCATCGGGCTGCAAAATATGCCGACAAAGACACGCGACTTTGTTGCATAAATCTCAGGAAATCTCGTGCGCAAATAATCAAAACTCGAATACCGTAAACAAAGTTACCGAACCTCAGTCCTCGAGTCAAGCATTTGTTACCGAAATTAAAAATGATCAAGAAAACGACGAAGATGATATATTATCCGAGATAGTTCAGTAATGTCAAATACTTGTACAAATACAATAAGCTCGTTCATTCTATTATCCACAGCTGTTGTCAATGTGTACGATAAGCACAAAAATATATTACCCTGCAGAGTGCTTCTTGATTCCGCATCCCAATCAAATTTTATAAGCTCTTCTATGTTCGAAAAATTACATGTGCCAAGCACGAAAATTAAACTTCCAGTAGTAGGAATAAATCAAATAAAAACAAATATATCTCAGCGTGCTGAAATATCATTGTCCTCTCAACATTCCGGTTACAAAACAAAATTAAATTTCCTTGTCATACCTAAAATTACAGAAGTCTCACCACAAAGATACTTAAACACATCAAACTTAAATATTCCTGACGATCTGCCACTGGCAGACCCAGATTTCAATGTTCCCGCGGAAATTGACATGTTATTGGGCGGAGAAGTTTTCTTTGAATTACTTTGCATCGGGCAAATTAAATTGGGGAAAAACTTGCCAATCTTACAAAAAACACTACTCGGGTGGATAGTATCGGGTCAGGTGCTATGCGGCCAAGGTAAACTTGGCAAAGCTGTGGTCATGTTATCAAATTGCTTTTTTGTTGAGGATTCGTTGAACGATAGCTTAGAAAAATTCTGGCTCATCGAAGAGATCAATCCTAATCCACGCTCGTTAATGACTAAAGAAGAAATGGATTGTGAGATGCATTTTCAAGAGAATACACGTCGGGATGAAACCGGTAGGTTTATTGTCAAATTTCCTTTAAAGAATAATTTTTTAAATTTAGGTGATTCCGAACAGTCCGCTTTAAATAGGCTATATTCTATGGAAAAAAGATTAGCGAAAAATCCCGAAATTGGAAAGTCTTACGTTTCCTTCATGCAAGAATACCAAACTTTAGGTTACATGACGGAAATACCTCGCGATACTTCTTCGAAAACTCCTATATATTATATTCCGCACCACTATGTTGAAAAACCCGATAGCACGACAACTAAACTAAGGGTTGTTTTTGATGCCGCTTGCAAGTCATCCACAAATCTTTCATTAAATAATGTTTTAAAGGTCGGTCCTACAATCCAAAATGACTTGTTCTCAATTTTATTACGATTCAGAAAACATAATTTCGTTCTTATCGGTGACTTGACTAAAATGTACAGACAAGTATTAATTGATGAAAGCGAAAGAAATTTGCAGCGAATAGTCTGGCGAAACTCTCCAGAGGAAGAAGTTAAACACTTCCAACTCAACACGGTCACCTATGGCACAGCGTCAGCCTCGTTTCTTTCTACGCGTTGTTTGCTACAAATATCTCAAAATATAACTGAAATTTACTCCGTAGAAAGCGACATAATTGCATCTGATTTTTACGTTGATGATCTCCTCACGGGAGCATCAGACCTCGATACACTTGTAAAATTGAGACAAAATATTTCCGCAATTTTATGCGAATAAGGATTCGAATTGAGAAAATTTCAATCAAACAATCGCGAAATAGTTCATGATATAAATAAATACGGTCATGTTAACAATAAATATTTAATCACGGATGATTCAAGTATCAAAACTTTGGGTGTCTCTTGGATACCGAGTCTCGATAAATTCGAATATAATTCTCAAAACCTCTTAGTCGAAAATAATAGAGCCACTAAAAGAAACATACTATCATTTATAGCAAGGATTTTTGATTCACTCGGTATATTAGGTCCGTTGACGATACGAGCTAAACTGATAAGCCAAAAACTCTGGCAACTTCGACTCGACTGGGATGAAAGTCTTCCCAATGAATTATACACAGAATGGTTGGATGTAAGAAACGAATTATCTCAGGTTGGTTCTTTGCATATTAAACGTCACGTCCTCGTAAAGGAGCCAAAGGTCATCGAAATTCACGGTTTTTCGGACGCTAGCGAGAAGGCATATGCCTGTTGTATTTACCTCCGTTCAATCAGCGTAGACAACAAAATCGAGATTCATTTACTCTGTGCCAAGTCGCGAGTTAGCCCTTTGAAATCAATTTCATTGCCGCGATTGGAGCTCTTTTATTAGCTAAATTAATGACTAAATGTAAAGATGCTTTAAAATTAAACATACAACAAACTTATCTTTGGACAGATTCAACGATTGTTCTATCGTGGATATCTGCCGAACCAAAACGATGGAAAACGTTTGTTGCCAATCGTGTCGCGGAAATTCAACAATTGACAAACATCGAAGACTGGAATTACATTGCTTCTGATAAGAATCCAGCAGATATAATATCGCGTGGTTCCAGCATAAAAAATTTGATCACCTCCTCGTTATGGCTGCACGGTCCAAATTTTTTTATTGAATTCGAAAAATGGCCAGAAAACACTAATATTGTCCATTTTAAGCGATCCACTCAAAATATTCCAGAGGCCAAATCAGTGCTAAAAATAACTTTGTCTACTCAAGGTTTTAGTTACGAAATATTTGAAATGTTTTCAAGTTTTAGTAAGATGGTTCGGATTACAGCATATTGTTTAAGGTTTGTTAATAATTTAAAACTACCAGGAGAAAAAAGAAGTAAAGGGAAGTTAAGTTTTTCAGAAATTCACAAATGCGAATTGGTATTAGTTAAATTAGTTCAGTTTCAGAGTTTCTCAACAGATATTCACGATTTGAAAAATAAAAGGGAAGTATCATCCAAAAGTAAGCTGAAGTCTTTATGCCCATTCATTGTTTAGGACGGTATTATTAGAGTTATTAAACACCCTATAATTTTGCCCTCGGATCACAACTTCACTAAACTCGTAATTGACTATGAACATAAGCGCACATTGCATTCTGGAGTTCAGGGTACTTTATCTCATATAAGGCAAAAATACTGGCCACTTAATGGCAAGAACGCGGTTAAGTCATATATAAGACGATGTATACCATGTTTTAAGACAAATCCAAATATCGATTTTCCAAAAATGGGTGATTTGCCAAAGGCACGATTGAACCCTTCTCGCCCTTTCGCATCTGTCGCGGTAGACTATGCTGGACCTTTCGATCTCAAAGATAGTAAAACTCGATCTAATAAATTCATCAAAGGATACGTCTGTATTTTCGTTTGCCTGGTGACCAAGGCCGTACACATTGAGGTCATTACCGACCTAACTAGTGACGGATTTCTTAGTCTTTTGAAGCGTTTTGTATCACGAAGAGGTTTTTGCTCGTATGTTTACAGTGATAACGTGCCACGTATTTTAATGAATTTAAAAACACAAAATCAAATTTAGAAAAACAAATAAATTTACTAATTGAAATTCGACTCCAGCTGAGTTCGGTGGTGGTTTCTCTACTGGCAAATTATGCCCAGCTCAGCCGTAGAGGGTAAGTGCCAAAATAAAGTGAGTGCGCCACCGATTTAGTACGGTTAAAATCGAAAACCCCTGATGTTCCAGGCACCACTTCACCCACTGGAGATAATTAAATAAATTCAAAATTTTAACTAGTACTATTTGAATTGCTCAATAAAAAAAACGATAAAGTGAGCTAAATAAAACAAAATATCAACTAGACCCTTCTTTAATAAAAAAAAATTGGGAATTTACACAACTGTCAAGCCTCGTGCTTGACAACGCTATTGATATTTATAAAAAAAAACAAAGAATCAATGAATGATTTTAAACGTTAAATTTATCGATATGTGTGATCACACTCAATACAAAAAAAAAATAAACAAGAAAAATAAATCTTAACTAACTAGTTACGACTTAATCTAATGTAGCTTATCTGTTAAACTAAATAAGTTTCCGCAGTCCTTGGCTTCTCCAATACTTAGGCCGGTACCAAAAATCAAGCCTGTTCTAGAACCAATAGGCTTGCACCAATCACAATAACTTAAACTCGTACTAAGTATAGGGTCAGCAATCAAAATTCTGCCTATCTCTAGGGCTTAAGCCTGTATCTAGGACTTATGCCCGTAACTAGGACCCTAAAATCGTAATTTAGTATTAACATTAGCTTAAACAGATTTTAATAACTCCTTGAATTAATTTGATTTAATAACTTTAATACAATTTGAACACATTAACTTAAATTTGTACTACAATGAAAGAATAAAAATGAATTTAAATGAATAATACAACATTTAGAAGTTGACTTCTCTGAATTTATAATTAATAAGCAAAACTAATGATTTAAATATACTCAACAAGCTTAAATTTGACTTGCTAGTCACAACAAAATTATAACAATAAATTATATCAAAATTTAACATAAAATTAATTAATAATAGTAAAAGAATAAGCAAAAAGGATTCTAGTTTCACATTAATAACCTACATACAAGACACAAAGAAATACATATGCAAAATAAAGATATTACAACCAAAATTGCGATTATATGACGTTATTAACCTATTAAAAATATAAATATATGACTCACCTATTAAAAATAGGGTTTCTTAACTCGTCAAACTTGTGACACCCTAGCTGGTTGACGGGTAAACAATCTCCTCGTTGCTAATTGCGGGAATTCTACCACAGTCCACCGTCTGAACGGTTTTAAATCTACCTACTGCCTGTTTCTTGATTTATCTACGTTTCGTCCGAAATAAAATAAGAAAAGAGAAAACCATAAGGATCGAACAAACCACATGAATAAAAGGTGTGTTACTTACCACAAAAGATCTAACAAAAATCCAACACGCGGCTTTTCCAATGAATCTGTCCAAAAATAACCACAGAATCTAACTCAACAACGATTCAAATGGAAAATGAGCTTTAGTTTCAAAATATCCAAAATTAATTGTTACGGATTCACCGCGATTTAAAACTTAACCCAAAAATCTTCTGGATTGTATTCCAACCTTCTTATTCAAAAGCGGATAACGGAAAGACAGAGAAATCATTTACCTTCGATAAAATCTGTCAGACACGAAAATGGCCTCTACCACTGTAAGGACAATAAACGTAGAATCGACAGCTACCAACTTACAAACAAACAGTAATCGTTTAATAACAACTGATCTTATTACTTAACAAGATAACACCAAAAATCTCAGTATTACTTAATTTCTCGTTCATATACAATCTTTAGATGTCGGATGCTAAAATAACTCGGGAACAAAAGCACCCAGTGCAATAAAGTTGCACCAAACTGAAACGACATTGGTCCTTTCATTTCGGTGGACCGCATTCGAAGTCCACTTAGGTAAGCGGAAGCAGTGCACACTTCCAGGGGCGACCTCGCGAAGGATGTTAAACGCGTCATGGTTACACACCCCCGGACCTCACACCTTACAGTGTACAAAGTCCTCTCACCCAGCAGCCAACGAACACAATCCACACTCACTTCTAGACCTCCGCCGGTGACTAACAAAAGGGACAAGCTATGGTATCAAAGGTTCCGGTACTGCTGAGACTTCCACGGGAGGCCCTGCAAGGTCATCTGACTCCGACAGCAGTAGTGAACCCCCGCATAGTGACAGTTTTCCCTCGGGTCCTTGCCGGCGAGCAATCCACCTCCCACTGACGGAGCGTAACCAATGCAGTTCCACTGAAGGCGACACCCCGTGCAGCCCCAGCACCCACCGGAGCCTAAGGCCGTAATACAAAGAAACACGGAGGGACATTTTGGGCCGAAGCCCGGGACCTGAAGGGACCCAGAGTGATAAAGTTCACTCCAGACTAATAACCACAACAAAAAAAAATATAAACCCCCCCAACTAACATAATTCCCCAGTAACCTAGGGACTAACTAAATACATAGTCCTAATGTACTCCTAATACAAAACCACAAAAGCACATTTTGGAACCACCTAAACCGGACCAATATCCAATCTAAATCGGACTAATATCCACAACTACAAACCCAACAACAACATTACCCCTAAACTATAAACTCAAAGGGTACAAAATGCAGGTACAGTATGCCTAATCCTCGCTCCAGACACAAATAGGGTAACGCCGTAATCAATAAAATAAAAAAAAACTTGGAAGGAGGAAAGAGACGGAAGCTTACTAGAAAATGCTGATGGAAGCAACGTAATACAGTTACTGATGGAGGTAACGTAAGATAATACAGATTCGGGAACCAGAGACAAGGCAAAAATGAAGAACAGAAAACAGAAAGTCCCGAATCCTGTAGTGTTAAGGTTAGGGGACTCTTACCCACACCGCCTCGGGTGGTGAAATTCTTAGGCCTCCAGCCACAAGGCACAAAGAGTCAACGATGGTTATGTTGAACAAAAGGTCTGAATCCAAGCAACGAAAGATACCATAAGTGAACAATACTTAAGTTCCTACTGAATAGACTCTGAAAATTTCCTCTATAAATCCCAACAAGTGGTTTTTCCACCGGACACTCAACAACCAATGGCCCGGTCGGAAAATCAAAGATTTGGCCTCGAAATCCACAAAATGTGTCGTAGAACCACTACAAATGAAACCCAAAACCATAAGGTCATTCTAAAGCCAACCAAGCAGGAAAACGATGTAACAAAATATAGATAAGATAAAGATAAGTTTACTAAGGTAAAACGAAATTTGGATCCAGAAAGTGTTAAGGTTAGGGGACTTTTACCCACTCCGCCTGGAATATCCTCGGGTGGTAAAATACTTACGCCTCCAGCCACAAGGCGTACAAAAGAAATCAACGATGGGGTTGTTGAAAAGATTGGGTTCAAGTGACGATAGGTAAGATGGAATAACAATAAAACAACCCAAGGTATAGCGAAACTTGAACCCAGAAAGTGTTAAGGTTAGGGGACTTTTACCCGCTCCGCCTGGAATATCCTCGGGTGGTGAAATTCTTACGCCTCCAGCCACAAGGCGTACAAAACAAAACACCAAACAGAAAAGTAAGAACAATAAGAGAAATAACGAAAGTTACAAAGAAAAATCAACTAAAGATTCAAGTATACTATAAAGAATTGTCGTCTGGAGGGAGTGATTCACAAAAAGGCTTCAAATCCTGAACATGCCAAATACCTTTCGAATTTCCTAATTCGTCCTGGAGTTCATAGGAACAAGAACCACACCAACGCTTTACAACAAAAGGACCAAGATACGCTGGCGCTAATTTTGCCGAATAGAATTTCAGAGCATCAGACAGAGCTTTATTCTTTCTCCAAACTTTATCCCCACAACTAAAAGATAGAGGTCGACGACGCAGATTATAGCGATTTGCATTTTGCGCTCTTGCGGACTCTATACGCTGTCGAACTTGCAGATATAGCTTCGCAAAGCTCTCTCGACGGTTTTTAGCATAGTCGTTGATTTCTATTGGGTCCGTCCGAAGTTTATCCTCGAAATCCATTCCGTAAAGTTTGTGTTCCCTACCAAAAAGAATAAAGTATGGACTATATTTAGTGGTTTCACTCGGCGTTGTCCTGATTGCACAACCAATTTCATTAAGATGCTCATCCCAGGTCCTGTGGTTGTCTTGCTTCACAAATGTACGTAACATGGTCTTAATAACCCTATTGTGTCGTTCGGTGGGATTAGCGCGTGGGTTGTAATGTGCGGTAAAGAATATTCTGGTGTTATATTTTTCACACAATTTCCGGAATTCTTTTGATTTCATTTGACCACCATTATCGCAAGTTAAAGTCATGGGTGCTCCATACAGCAAAAAGAAACCTTCCATAATTTCCGTCAAGGTTTTGGCAGTAGCAGTTCGGCACGGATATAAGAAGACTGCCTTACTGAAATTATCAGAAACAACTAGAATGTACTGGTAACCTTTCTTTGATCGAGGAGAGGTCCAACGTAGTCTAGACTTATTGCCTGGAAGGGTTCGGATATTACAGGACGATCGCCCATCAACCCAGCTGGTGCTTCCTGCTCAACTTTATTCTGAGCACAACTCTTGCAGCGTCGAACATACCTAGCCACGTCAATTTTCATTTTGGGCCAGTAAAAGTTCTGGCAGATTTTCCCAAAGGTCTTATTTACGCCTACGTGTCCGGCAGATGGTAAATCATGACAGCGTTGTAGAATGGAGCCGCGTTGGTCTTTAGGCACCACTAATTTCCAATCGTTTGAAAGAGGCGACAATTTAGGAATACCAGGCTTCACGAACTTATAAAGTGCACCATTTTGTACACGCCATAACGAATACTTTAAGGAGTTGTCCTGAACCTTCAATAACATTCTAGCATACCACTTGTCGGTGGTGGTTTCAGGGGTGACGGTACAGTTGTCTAATACATTCACTGACGAATTGGTCGTGCTAATACGGCACTGGGAGAAAAGGTCACGACCTAACGATTCCCCCTGGGCCCGTTTCCCTGCTGTTTACATTTCAGACAGTCCTTAATAGTAACGTTAGGGGCACCACAGCGATAACAATAAACCTTCCTAGAGTTGGGACAATTCCTATTGACGTGTCCGGGGTTTCGACAATTCCAACAAATTCGAACACTGGAAGAACGATCAGCTCTACTAATAGTCGTGTCAACTCTACCTATTCCCGACTGTTGAAGATCGGGGTTCTCCCGAATAGGTTGTACCTCCACAAAAGCAAAGTCAGGTTCGACAAATTGATTTCTTTTACGGGAAGGTGGCACATAATTTTCTACCCTATACTTCTTCGTTTCTAATTTCATACACTCTTCCTCTAACTCCTCAATGGTTCGAACAACGGGCAATTGAGTAATATAGAATGGGGATAGATTCCTTATTAAGAGGTCTAATTGCATCTCTGGAGTAAGACTACCATGACGCCGGAACAACGCTTTCATACAAGATAAGTAATCAATTATACCCTCGGTGGTGTCTTGGGTTCGTTCTAAGATTTCTTTGAAAAGCCTAGCGCGATAATCGGGTGGTTCAAAGTGACGTAATAACAAATCTGACAAACTTTGCCAATCTCCAAACCTATCAATGTTGGCTCTATACCAGGTTAATGCTTTGCCGGAAAAGAGGTCTATGGCACTGGAAAATAACTGTTCCTCAGTGACATTACGAGCTATTCTAAGTTCTTGAACCCTATCTAGAAAATTATGTACAGAAGACTTTGCATCCCCAGCGAACTTCACATTCCATTTTTCTAAATTTAATGGCTTCGTTTGGGTATAATGTACTGTCCGAGTGATGTTAGGGGAGTTCGAAGGTGCAGAAACACGAGAACTATTATGAACTGGAGGAGATTCCTCATCGAGATCCTGGACAATGTGACTAAGTTCCGGGTTGCGTTTAGCAGCGGTATCAAGAGAATCTAAGGCAGCTAACGCCTCCATCAACAATTTGCCCCTCTCCAACTTCTCTTCAGTTGTTAATCCGGCCTCCGAAATACGTTGGGTACGATGGTAAATGTGAACTAGTTTCAACATTGAAGAGTTATATTTCCTCTCGACATTTTCGCCCTCAAAATTAAGAACTGTTTCCTCCAACAACAGCTTCCGAATTAACCCTATCTCCTCTTTAAAGTCTGCTAGTGTATAAGGGGGTAGTATAAAGGTACCTGCTTTCTCCATTTTCAGGATCGGCCGCAGGGCCGTCCTCATCTGGTCAACCGTCTGCTTTGAATCGACTAAACTTCCCCTTACTAAAAGCTCATGGACCAACATGTCCTTTTTAAGATACGAAATGTCCATCTTGTACTCCATGATATGTGATTAAAATAACGACAATTCAACAATAAACGAATAAGTGACAACTACAAACTTTTCAACAAATAGGCAACAACTTGTGGTTCAGTACCAATTAGCAACGATGAATAATAATGTTAAATAACTTACCAAAGATATTTAAAAAAATAATAATAATATGCACACTATGTAAATCGTTTCGCGATTGGTGTGATCAAAAGTCAATAACGCCAATAATTAAAATATTAAAAAAAAAGTTACTACTTAGCTCACTTTATATAAACGCGATCAGTTACAAAAATAATAAAATCTCCTAACAATTTCTCGAATATTCGCCCAATTAAACAAATATATGCCCCACGTTGGGCGCCAAAAATTTGCCACGTATTTTAATGAATTTAAAAACCCAAAATCAAATTTAGAAAAACAAATAAATTTACTAATTGAAATTCGACTCCAGCTGAGTTCGGTGGTGGTTTCTCTACTGGCAAATTATGCCCAGCTCAGCCGTAGAGTGTAAGTGCCAAAATAAAGTGAGTGCGCCACCGATTTAGTACGGTTAAAATCGGAAACCCCTGATGTTCCAGGCACCACTTCACCCACTGGAGATAATTAAATAAATTCAAAATTTTAACCAGTACTATTTGAATTGCTCAATAAAAAAAAACGATAAAGTGAGCTAAATAAAACAAAATATCAACTAGACCCTTCTTTAATAAAAAAAAAAATTGGGAATTAACACAACTGTCAAGCCTCGTGCTTGACAACGCTATTGATATTTATAAAAAAAACAAAGAATCAATGAATGATTTTAAACGTTAAATTTATCGATATGTGTGATCACACTCAATACAAAAAAAAAATAAACAAGAAAAATAAATCTTAACTAACTAGTTACGACTTAATCTAATGTAGCTTATCTGTTAAACTAAATAAGTTTCCGCAGTCCTTGGCTTCTCCAATACTTAGGCCGGTACCAAAAATCAAGCCTGTTCTAGAACCAATAGGCTTGCACCAATCACAATAACTTAAACTCGTACTAAGTATAGGGTCAGCAATCAAAATTCTGCCTATCTCTAGGGCTTAAGCCTGTATCTAGGACTTATGCCCGTAACTAGGACCCTAAAATCGTAATTTAGTATTAACATTAGCTTAAACAGATTTTAATGACTCCTTGAATTAATTTGATTTAATAACTTTAATACAATTTGAACACATTAACTTAAATTTGTACTACAATGAAAGAATAAAAATGAATTTAAATGAATAATACAACATTTAGAAGTTGACTTCTCTGAATTTATAATTAATAAGCAAAACTAATGATTTAAATATACTCAACAAGCTTAAATTTGACTTGCTAGCCACAACGAAATTATAACAATAAATTAAATCAAAATTTAACATAAAATTAATTAATAATAGTAAAAGAATAAGCAAAAAGGAGTCTAGTTTCACATTAATAACCTACATACAAGACACAAAGAAATACATATGCAAAATAAAGATATTACAACCAAAATTGCGATTATATGACGTTATTAACCTATTAAAAATATAAATACATGACTCACCTATTAAAAATAGGGTTTCTTAACTCGTCAAACTTGTGACACCCTAGCTGGTTGACGGGTAAACAATCTCCTCGTTGCTAATTGCGGGAATTCTACCACAGTTCACCGTCTGAACGGTTTTAAATCTCCAAATCTACCTACTGCCTGTTTCTTGATCTATCTACGTTTCGTCCGAAATAAAATAAGAAAAGAGAAAACCATAAGGTTTGAACAAACCACATGAATAAAAGGTGTGTTACTTACCACAGAAGATCTAACAAAAATCCGACACGAGGCTTTTCCAATGAATCTGTCCAAAAATAACCACAGAATCTAACTCAACAACGATTCAAATGGAAAATGAGGTTTAGTTTCAAAATATCCAAAATTAATTGTTACGGATTTACCGCGATTTAAAACTTAACCCAAAAATCTTCTGGATTGTATTCCAACCTTCTTATTCAAAAGCGGATAACGGAAAAACAGAGAAATCATTTACCTTCGATAAAATCTGTCAGACACGAAAATGGCCTCTACCACTGTAAGGACAATAAACGTAGAATTGACAGCTACCAACTTACAAACAAACAGTAATCGTTTAATAACAACTGATCTTATTACTTAACAAGATAACACCAAAAATCCCAGTATTACTTAATTTCTCGTTCATATACAATCTTTAGATGTCGGATGCTAAAATAACGAACTGCAGACGACAACATTCTAAGTTTTAAGACGGAAAAAGGGAAAAGAAGATTTCTTCGGTCCTTGACAGTAGTTCAAACGTCCTAACCCAACATTTGTTCTGAATTTTAATAAATAAACTTTCAAAACAATATTAGTAGCAATTTATGGCCAGAATATATTTATAAGTTGATGATTAACTATAACTGAACTAAAATCAACCTGAACTTGTCACGATTTACTCCTTAATAACGGAGAATTCCTAAGGTAAGCAATTAGTTATACTATTGTGAATTTAAACCCGTGACAAACGGTACCAATTTCGTGGGATGTAATAATAATTTAATTTCAGTCAAAAAATTGATCGAATCCACTGGTGTTCAAAACTACGTGGTACATTCTAATATTAAATGGCATTTTATGCCATCCCGATCACCGCACTTTGGCGTTCTGCATGAAGCAGCCGTGAAGTCATGCAAACATCATTTAAGGCGCGTTTTGAACGGTACGCGTTTATGTTATGAAGAGTTTTATACCTTAATCACTCAAATTGAGGCAATATTGAACTCAAGGCCATTGTTTCCCATGTCTTTCGATCCTAATGACCTTTGTGCAATTACGCCCGCTCACTTCCTAATCGGGCAAGAGCTCACGGCTCTTCCAGAACGTGACTTATCTCAAGAAAAAGTTAATTACAGTCGAAGATACCAGCATCTCCAGCTCATGGGTCAGCACTTTTGGACTCGGTGGAGAAAAGAATACCTGCATCATTTGCAGCAAAGGAGCAAATGGCAGCTCAACACCAATCAGAACTATCGCATCGGCTCCCTTGTCCTATTAAAGGAAGACAACGTTCCTTCCATGCTTTGGCCTGTAGGAAGAATAGTCAAAACTCATCCAGGAAAGACAATGTAGTGCGAGTGGTGTCCGTTAAGACAAAAAATGGTGTCGTTAAACGATCGGTAACAAAAATATCGTTGTTTCCAAATGAATAAACAATTTTGGTTTGCTGACATTACATTATTACATGATTAGAATTATTATTTTGGTTGATAAAAATGTTATTAATTTGTTGAAAACCCTAGCCTTTCAAGGGGGGGAATATGTTCGAGTTTATGTTTCTCTAAATTTAAGTATTACTTTTTCACAGTGGCAACATTGTAAATTTTTGAACTGTGCTCTCTGACCTCGGGTTCCACGAAGGAGAGAGATGATCGGCGACCACGAGTAACGCCGGTAGAACGAAAAATAGTGTAAAAAATCAATGTATTTGTATTACTGTTGCACGTAAAATAAATAATAAAAACGAGTGGTGTTATTTCAACCAGTTAAGGAAGAAAACCCCGACATAACAACATATTTATGCAACAAAAATGAAAAACTTTACAATTTCTCAAATAATTTTGTGCTTTGCTGAAAACCAATAAAAAACTAAGAATCTTTAAAAAGTTTATTATTAAATTATAGGAAAATTATGAAATATTCGTTCTTGTAAAATTAAACAGTTTGCCATAATTTTTCATTAAAATAATGTAATAAATACAAAAATGAAGTGATTATTGTAGTTAATATAATGGTTAGTAAATACTGTGGCGTTTTTATTACCTACCTATGAAATATGAAATATATTAAAATACTTGTATTTTTGTTATTTGACAGTGCAAGACATTTACAAGGGTATTTTTTTAATCTATATATATAAAAACGAATGTTTTTGGTCCTCCGTCCAGAAACAATACTATTAATTACTTCAAAATCGTCCGGAAAATGGCATTTTCCGGCCTAGGCCGGCAAAGTAGCTTTTAGAGTATCTAAAGAGATGGCGCTATGAGTTTAAATTTTAAGTCATCAAAAATACATAATGAATAATACAAATTTTAATTAAATTTATTTAAAAACTGCGTATAATATACTAAACTTACCTATAACTTTTTCTAAAGATAAGCAGGATTCTAATTTACATTTAATTTCTCTCACAACTTGTATTTTAAAATTTGACATTTATGTCAATTTATGAACATCTTTATATAAACATCTAATCTTGTATGTCACAAAGTTTTTGAACTTGTTGTGTTTGCAACATATGTTAATTAAAACACTAATAACTGCTGAAGCTAAACACGTATATTAAGTATTAAACAAGTTATTACACAATACACAACAACACAACTATAATATAAACATCCAATGTGGCGCTTATATCTGTCGACTGTCTTCTAGTCAGTGGCCTTAGTTCAGGTAGCACAAGCAGTCAAGTCTTGAACATAACAGAACTTTTGAAAATTTTAAAAATTAGTCGGACCAAAAAATAGTGTGTGTTACACGTCCGGAAAATGTTTTGCGAATGCTCGTATTGTTTCGCCTCGTTGCTACGCAGCTCGGCTACACATCTTTACTCGCTTTTGCAAAATGTCATTTTCCGTCCTTGTGTCACAAATAACTATTGTCTGTATGTACTCAATGAACTCAAAAACTACCAGACCGATTATTATGAAAATTGGTATGTATATGTATTTTTCCACAGAGAAGGTTTGTATGATATGCTCATTGATGTCACTCGCCACCAGGTGGTGCTGCAGAGTAGCAACTTCTGTCCCGTTCAACCGATTGTCATGAAAATTGGTATGTATATGTATATTTGCACTGAGAATATTTGTATGATATACTAATAGGGTACCGGACAGTAATCGAGAAAAAATCTAAGATGTGTTTTAAAATAAAGTTTGTTATACAACAATATCACTAAATAAAGATTTTTAAGAAATAACATAGATTTATATTTTTAAATCAATAAATAAAGTTGCGTAAATTATCTGTGACGTGTAAGAACCCAAACGCCAATCATAGTGCGTAACGTCATGTGTAGGTAGCCATAAGTAAACAGCACTGCTTTGTATGTTATTTCCCGTTTTTCTACGATTTATTTGCATTTTTCTAAAAATATTTAATTGTAATTAGTTACGAATTGAAGGACTATAGTCATAACAGAACTTTAGTTATACATTATATCTTTAGTATAAGTGAATGTTGGAAAAAAATATATTCCCTATTTTATATGAAAGCACTAAATAAAGTAATTATACACAATTTGTCAATGGTTTTATTTATTAACATTCTCAATATAAAGTAAAATAAAATGTATATAAAAGATATAATTAAGTTTAAATATTCTCTATAGCTTCTTTGGCAGCTAAAACACAAATACAAGATTGTTTATGCACACGTAAAACATTCTAAGTAAGACATAACCTATAACACCTAAATTACATACACACTAAATATGATTATTAGTATAATGGGCTGTGTAATAACACTCTAGGTACAGTACTTACATCAAAGTGATCTTCACAAAAGTAAATTGGTGAAGTAACAGACATTCCATCGCACTTTCGTCTTGCTAGGTCTAACCATTTCTTTCGTATGTCTGGTTTTCGAGATACATCAATAAAAAAAATTTTTGGAGTAGTTACTGATGTATTTCCACATCGAGGTACAACACACCAACGATATCTTTTTCGGTCCATGATGATTAAGAAACAGAAAATACTTTATTTATCCAAGCACTGATCACTTGTAATATGGTTAGAAGTTAATTTACCTTCCAAATGACGTCACGCGATCTGAATTGACATGAAGTGCTGTTTTCGCGGCAATTTGAAATAAATTATGTTTTTGACGTTTTTAAGTACACCAGAGGATTTATTTAAATAAAATATTATTTTTTATGGCTATATATATATATATATATATATATATATATATATTAATTAAGATTATTTTTAAACACTTTTTGAAAAGTTGTCCGGTTCCCTATTGATGCCAATCACCACCAGGCGGTGCTGCAGCGTAGCAAATTCTGTCCCCTTCAACCGATTGTCATGAAAACTGGTATACATATGTATTTTTCCACGGAGAAGATTTGTATGATATGCTCATTGATGCCACTCGCCACCAGTTAGCGCTGCAGAGTAGCAACTTCTGCCCCGTTCAACCGATTGTTACGAAAATCAGTATGATGATGTATTTTTAGTGGGTAAGATGAATATAATATTCGTATTAATGAAAGTTACCACCAGATGGCACTTTCATGTATCAAGTTTAATACTGATTTTAATAGATATCTATACGAATTTGTATGAATAAAAGTTCGAAAAACATATTTTTGGTGCGATAAGTAAAACAAAACTGTAAACTTTCTTTCCTTCTTTATCTCTTCTTCTCTTTTATTTTTCTTAAATTTATTAGTTGTTGGCGTAGCAACGCGCGCCGGGTACAGCTAGTTACTTAAAAAGTTTTTCATGTGTTGCATAATTTCTTGGACAGGTTGTATATTAAAAAAAAAACGCAAGAGTGGAAAATATGTTTTATTTCATACTACTTAGGATTTTAAATAAATTAAATATCATATTTGAAAATAGGCAACCTAAACATTGACTTAAAAAATAATTTGTCATTCTGACAGATGCATACTTAATTAGAGGACTTTGATTATTTAACAGAAACACAGGTTACTAAGGTAACATTTATGAATTAGTTCGATTAAGTTCACTACAGAGTACCTGGTACCGTAAAGTGCCATTTCCCAGGACTTAAAATAGTACCGTAAATTTAAATTTACTTTATGGTACAATCATTATGGAATAAAAGATATTTTCATACAGAACTCACCACTTTTATTTGAAAATACGATTTCTTCGGTTCTCTCAAATAGAATGTTATGAACTTGTTGAAGGTGTTTGATTAAACCTTCACTTCTTTGGTAAGAAACATTGCAGGCAGACTGTAAGCATCTATAGTTCCAAACTGACTTGTTATAAGCAAGGGAATTTGAATTTGTTTGTAAGCTGTGAATGTTTTCACGATGTCTATTTAAATTACTCTTCTTAGAAAATAATTTATTACAAAGAATGCACATTACACCCATTTTTGTCTATTTTTTGAAGTATTAAATTATCTTTCTGCAAACCGACGCGACAACCACGAAAAATGCCCAAATGCCTAAACCAAAACAAAGTTAAACAAACATTATTCAAGAGGATTGAATAGGAGAGGTTTTCAAAATGCAAGTGACACATCGAGCGACTGCGCAGAACGAGGAGCCCAGAGTGAATATCACATTAACGATTTTATGATTGTTAGGTTAACTTATGTTTTCATTTCTGTCTTGACACTAATGACTTTTGGCAGCTTTCGGTCTCTTCTCTCACATGGTCTTTTATATAATCAGCGAAAGCTCGAAGTATTAGGTTGTTCGAGTACCATTCTCACGAAGTATACTTCGTGACCATTCTCACGAGAATTGTTTTACAATTATATATCTGTAATATGCATAGATTATGGAGGGTAGGCATAGATATACTGACACTAATACAAGGTAAATGAAATGATACCAATTTAAATTTCGCGCTATTTATGTATGATGTGCGCATGCGTAGATTTTAATTATATTTTAATTGAGAATAAAACAAATAAAATAAATAATTTAACAATTAATACGATGGACCAATACGGACCTAACGATAAAGAATACAATTTTGATTAAATTCATCAATTTTGCAATGGATGAGGTGCTAAAGTGTAGTTTTTTTATACCCAAAATTTAAAAAATTATTTATAAAAAAACTAAAGGGGACCTAACAAAAAAATTGTGGGACCTTGAAGGACCTAACGGAGACCTATCGATTAAGGTCATTTTTGACCCAAAATTCCATTGATGGGGTGCTAAATTTGTATAGGCGACTTCTTGGCCTTTTTAAAATTCGCAGTTTCAGTTTAAAATCATTTATTATATTAAATTATATACATTTTCTATATATATATATTAGTACAAGGATAAAATAAAATATATACAATATGAAAATTTGAAGAATTCTTCTTTTACGCCCCCTCCTTACTTGTTAACGTATTATAGGGCGGTTTTGCAACAAGTTCTCTTACCTGTGAAAGATTCATAATTTTGTCGTGTTTGTGTGTGTTGGTAATGTTTATGTCATGGAAAAAGTCGAGTAAAAAACCATGTCAGTGTTTGTTCGTTTCCGTTAGTAATTACCTCCATCGCGATCCCCCTCTTCCAGTAGCCTCGAATTGAGGAATGGCGAGGGCAGCACTTACTGTCTTGTTTCAGTTTAGGTTATGTCGTCCCGTACATTGTGTTAGTCCGGGGGTTCATGAAACAACGGAAGCCGTTCATGCATCAAGCCATGCTTCCTATTAGGGTTAAAATTCGCACGTATCCATATCTATTGTCTAGATATCAATTAAAGTCACGGGCCACGGGGAGTTTGCTACAAATTCGAGACTACATTTTAGTAATAAAATACAAAAAAACTGTAATATTAGATTGGGACATACATAGATTAGTTTATAACTGTTATTAATTTAATCAGATAAAAAAAAAGCCGCAGAGAAAAGACGACTGAAAAGAATTTAGCAAAAATTTCAAAATTTAATAACTTTTTTATTTGTAAACCGACAAAAAGATATGACCTATTAAAAAAAAATTCTTAGGGATATAAAAATGGAACTAATTTCATAGCTTCTGGAGTTTTTGTTATACGAGGGAATTACAAATTCAAAAAAAGATTTTGTAATTCCCTCGTTTATTGAAAACTACAAATGACATAAAAAAATAATTACAATTTGAATTCTTAAGGAATAACGTTTTGTCAATATGTCAATATATCCCATTTTTCCTGTTCCCGTGGGATGAAAAGTAGCTTATGTCTTTGGTAGCGGACAGAATAAGTTTATATTCAGGGTCAGCGCTAAAAAAAAATTTATGTATAACTTAGAAATCTGGTCAACAACAAAAGAGCAAGAGTGAATGTTCGAAGTAGTGAAGATAAAGATGTAGCGTTTGACCTGTGCATTAACAAGGAGAGGAAGAGAAGAAGTGAAAGTGTGACAGCTGAGCAAGAAAATCCAGGAAAATAGTTTGAGATGGTTTGGTCATGTAAGAGAAAGGGATGAGAATTATCTTGTAACCTTTTTAAATGGAAGATGTTTAAAGGTCGACTCAATTTCACAATTGCGAACGGCACTCAGTTGGTTGGTGGAGAGCGAGCATGGGTTTGTTCTAGCTAAATGAAAATATAGAAGATGTTAAAAATTTGGTATTGAATAGTAAAAAAATAAAAGGAAAGTGAAAAGAAAATGAAGCGCCACTTATTTTTTATATCCTATAGATGGGAAAGATAAGAAACCCAGAAAAAAGGTAAAATAAAAAAGGTGAGAGTTGTCAAGGGACACCCGGATGGAACGAAGTTTCTTTTGATTAATTAGTTAAGGAATTGTAATTTGTAAACAGAACAGAGTGTTTATACATTGATTATTGACTGTATAAAATCTCCACTTACCAAACTCAGCAATGTCCAAAATTTGTGGAGAAGCACAAATGTCAAGATACATTATTGCTATTATTTTCTTTTATTTTATTATTTATTATCTACAAAAATCTGTATAAATTTAACCAAGTCGCGACACTACACTATAGAAAATAGTAAATCCATACCTGAATATTTTCAACAGTTTCTTTCTTTTAACAAAAGTGTCCATTTATACAATACCAGAGGTTTAGATGACATACATAGATCTAGAATTACTATTTATTTCAATTTAATTTAAAACAGAAATTAACAATTTAATACAAAAGTTTAAAATTAAAATATTTGACAGTAACTGACAGTTAAGGTAATTTGACGTAGGCATGACGTAGGTACCTAACTAGTCAAGTTAAGAACTATTTTTGAAATGGTTATGAATTTATTGATTTATAAAAACAGGATGAAATAAAATATAATACTATTATAGGTAATTATTATTTTTTCTACAGTATTTTCTTTTTAATGTACATTTTCTTTTAATTTAAAATAGTGTCTTTTTAATTGTAATATATCTATCTATGAGAGAGAGGGAGAGAGTTATTTATTTTTTGGTCTGTGAGAGAGAGAAACATGCGTGTGTCGTGTCGTGACAAATTTTGGTATGAATTTTTTTTGGCTAGCTCCTAGCCTCAGTCGTAACTGGTCGTAACGCCCGAAAGGGAACTTCGTTCCAAAAAAAAAATATATAATTTAGGCAAGATAACCCAGCAGATTATTATCACTAAATAAGAAATAACACACTTTTACTTTAAAAAAATAGTAATACTTACACTTTTTCTTACTTATCCCTATACATAGTTAGAATCAAAATTTGTTTTATAAGATACTTTTTGATAGCTCAAAATTTTGTTACTTTTTTTTAATTATAAGATTAACAGATAATATTGATCAGAGCAACACACTCCAGAAAGGAAAGAAAATTCCCTATTAAAAATATAACAGTATTTATTTATTTGTAGAATAATAAGATAACAGGACAAAAAGCAAACAAAAAAAAATTTAGTTAAACTTAGGGTCTATAAACAGAGATAATATATTAACCACATTAAGTGACTTTTTAAAATAAGCTTTCTACACACTTAGGATAACAGCTAAGCTATTATATTGTTATCTAGGTGTATCCTATTTAAGCTAAAAATGAAATATCAATGAGTTGAATTTAGACAAACACGAAAATAAAAATTCACCGTTTGGTTTATAAAAAAAAGATTACTTCAGTTATAATTATGAAACATAAAAGTTAAAAATACAGATAAAAAAAAAATAAAAAACAATATACCGTTTTTTTACTAAAGACGGCATTGCAGTAGGTCGATAAATTGAACATAAGAAAATTCAATTTCCAAAGAAATAAACAGTACTTTCTTTTGCGGTAACGATTTAAAGATAAACAAGACTTCCATATTGGATTCGGGGTGTTTATAAGGTATCAAGAGACTCAGCTTCTAGGTTACTTTCCAAAAAATTCGACTATTCTCTAGTCTTATTCAACAGGTAGTTAAAGGTGGCAATCGGTAAACATTTTCAATGAAATTACCAACCTTTGTTGTAATAATTGGCACTCGGAATATATTCACTTAGTAAGTTTTACAAAAAAGATAAAAAAAACGGGAAAATAAAAGAAATTGACTGAGGGAATGGTTAGACCATTCCACCCGAAGTTCCGCCAATTGCATATAGGGTGTGCCTTAAATAGTTTTTTAACGAATACACGTGATTATGAAGAGGGGTAAGATTGGTTGGACAATCTTTCTAGATTTTTCTCGAATATGATCTTACGTTCGTAAGTAATACGCTCATTTAATCACGTAGGCCATCCTAACGGATTTTAGGAACTATTGGAAAGTTTTTAACGACAGGGTCGGTTTATAAATCAAAAGAAAACACTTAAAGATAAATTAATTGAATAATTGGTTTTTAAAAATGCTACAATGTAAATAAAAAGAGTAGATAAATATGAGATTGGGGAGTCAGAGGAAGAAGAAAGTTGAGTAGATTGATAAAATAAATGAAGACTTAAACGAGAAAAATTGGAGAAGAAAGGATGTATTAAATACAGAGGGTGAAAAAAAAGAAAGCTAAAGCCGACCCAAATTAGGCTTGGGATAAGGTTAAGAGAAAGGAGATCTGTCAGCTTGATAGACATCTAAAAAAGTATTATGCTATGGTTTAACATCCCATCATTGTTTATAAAAAAAACTTGCAGTTGAATTTAAAATTTATTTACAGCATTAGGTTACTATACCTGTGTATTAACTACATTTAATAGGTTTTTCGTTTTCATTTACCTTTTTTTGTAAAATATTTTGAACAAAGGAGCTCGCACAAGGTCAATGGAAAGTACTTCCTGTAAAATTGACTGAAATTTTGTGACTAGATAAGTTCTAAGTGAGTAGAACAAATATCTCAATGGACACCAAGCTTAAAAATAAACAATTTAAATGACCCTCAACCGTGATAACGTATTCGAAATCAGCAAACCCAAAAACCCTATGCTATCCTAGGATTTTTGGGAAAAAATTATTAGGTGAGATCTATAGATACTCAGTATATCAAATGTTGACCTGCTCAGTAAATCACTGATTTTTGGTAAAATTTCAAACATCTATATATCAAAAATTAACATTTAACATCTGTTTAAAATCGTCATCAATACCAAGGATATGGAAATCGTCAAAGGTCTGTAAGGAGACAGGCGAAATATATCAAACTATCGGACTATATCTATTATATGTACCCTTGCGAAGGTTTTTGAAATCCTTATGGAGCGAGGTATATATCAACACGTAAGCTGCTGTATAAGTGTAAATCAACATGGTTTTATGAAGAATCGCTCAACAAGTCACCAAACTATTGATTATTACACAATATATTGCTGAATCTATTGACAACAGGGCCCAAACTGATGTGATTTACACAGACTTTTCTAAAGCCTTTAATAGACTTGACCAAAGCATTCTGCTTAAAAAACTTGTTTCCTTTGGATTATCTTCTAAGTTAATGAAACTAAATCCTACTTATGGGATCGAAAGCAATATTTTGCTAAATATACTGCTTCTTCCGGTGTTCCACAAGGATCTAATCTAGGGCCGCTGCTTTTTAATAGCTTTATTAATGAAATTGCTCAAGTTTTAAATGTAAATTTCCTTTTATATGCCAATGATTTAAAACTGTACAGCCTAGTAGAGAATATGGCTGATAGCGATAATCTCTCGGAAAATTTAGGACGTGTTGTTGAATGGTGTTACCGTAATAATTTGCCTCTAAACTCGATAAATGTAAAATTTTGTTCTGCAGCTTTATACGATAACTCAATAGAGAGCGTTGTTCTTGAGCGACCGGAAACATTTACGGATCTTGGCGTCACGTTTGATACTGAACTATCATTTAATAAGCACATTGATATGAAGAGTTCTGAATATGTTAGCAGTAGAGATTCTCTGCATAGTATAATAAAAAAAAATATTTATAGTTATATATAAAGTTTGTTGAATTTTATATCACGACGGAGATATGAAAATTAAATTTAAATAAAGTAAATTTATTTTTAATGTAAATATGGGTGCATATGGTCACCTTTATAAGTAAGACGTATAAGACAAAGTGCTCTGTAAAAAAACCCTAATACAATAGGAAAAAGTGCAAAGAAAATTATGAAAAGTGGCACAGAGGAACATTATTGACGTATGTACCTATTTATATTATTTTTAAATACTTAGTTAAGATATAAATAGATCATTTAGTTACATTAAAGTGTGTGTGGCCCAAATACAAACAAAAGTTTTTGCGAGGACCTAGCTAGTTTATCGGTACCATTTTTTGCTGCCAGTACCAATATTAATTAAAAGAAATAAAGCGTACCATACACTTAAAGTAAACAAAAATTAATTTTGGATTTAAATGGTAAATGCTAAAAATGGCATCAAATGACGATATAAAAGGGCTTTTAAAATCATTATTGGATTCCAATAACGAAGTAAAAGAGGAAATAATACAAAATAGAACAACATTGTCCTCCGAAATACAAGATCTGAGAAAAAAATTTCAAAGTGAATTACAAGAGTTAAGAAAAGAGAAAGAGTTTTTAAAGGAAAAGGTAGATAGGCTGGAGGAAAAACTGAAGAGAGTTGAAAGAGAAACAAAGAAGTTTAAATTAGTGATACACGGATTGGGGGAACAACAGACAAAAGACATTTTTGTTGAGACAAATTGTTGCCTAGATTTGTTTAAGAATAAACTGGGCGTACATTGTCAGCTTAGCAATTTTCGAAACATATATCGATTGGGAAAACCTAGCACTGAAAAAGTACGTCCAATTTCTGTTGAGGTTAATAGCTACTTTCTACGTCCAGACATACTTAAGAACGCTAAAAAACTTAAAAATACAAAAATCTTTATTTGCCCCGGATACACACAGGAAGAGAGAAAGTTATTAAGAAAACATTTAAAAGAGGCTCGTCAAACTCAGCCAGACGCACAAATCAAAAGCAAAAAGTTGGTTGTTAACGAAAAGGAATACACAGTAGAAGACCTGAAAAAGCGGAAGGCAGTTGTCCACCAACCTCAAAAAAATAAAAATAGATTTGAGGAATTTGAAACAAAAAATAAAAGAAAACAATCCCATTCCGAGGAGGAAGAAAACCCCACCAAAAGGGTGACCCGAAACCAAACAAAAGATCAAAAGGACATAAATTAAAAGTTTAAGTATTTTAATTTTAACTCTTACAGTTGTTAAACCCTTTTACTTTTTATACATATTTCAATCCTTTTTTAAAAATTTCTGTTAGTTTGTTGTTTTATTTATACAATTTTTATTGATACAATTTTCGTACATATATAGTACATATTTAAAATATATTAACCTCTTTAGAACAACAAACTTTTCAGATTTATTATTATTATTAATTTAGTGTCTTTTTTAAATCATTTAGGCTAGTTTTTTTCTATTTTATATTTTTACTGATTAGCTTTTAAGTAATTTAAGGAAAAACAAACTTGAACTTAAATGGATCCATTCATAAGAAACTTTCAAGTGAAGCCAGTATTACCAATAGTTGCTAAAACGTTGGACTGCTTTAATAATAAAATCCAAAATAACAGCTTTAAAATACTCCAACTAAACATATATGTGGGATAAATACAAATTTTGACCAGTTTTTATGTTTTTTAGAACAAATTAAGGATGGATTTGATATCATTTTATTGACTGAAACGCATTTAATATACGATACACAAATATTTGACTTAAAAGGGTACGTTTCATTTTATAATATTGGTTTGTATAATAAGTGCGATGGGATTATGGCCTTTGTCAAGGAATCGATTCCTGTAAATTTTTCATGTTCTTTTATAGGAGACGTTAAATGTGTTGAACTAAATATTTTAGATAATTCGGAAAAATTTCTTTTAACGTGCATATACAAGTCGCCGGCAATCCAAGAAAATGTATTTGTTAAAGATTTTTCTGAATATCTGGAAACCAAAAAATACATAAAAAAAAAATTCACGGGAGATTTAAACCTTGACCTGCTTAAAGAAAATAATCATAATATTGAAGAATACAAAAGTATTCTATCAGTATATGGATTCACATCATATATTAATAAATATTATACAAGGCCCTTGACAAAGACATGCCTTGACCATTTTTTTGTAAAAGGTGAAAAGACAAACAATTTAAAAAATCCAAATTCTTATATAATCAATACATAGTATAAAACAAAGTCGCTTTTTCTGTCCCTATTTCCCTTTGTATGCTTAAATCTTTAAAACTACCAAACGGATTTCGATGCGTTTTTTTTAAAGATAGAGTGATTCAAGAGGAAGGTTTATATGTATAATAACATCCATTAAGTAGTGGAGAAATACTGTTATTTTTGAGGTTTCTAATGTGATGTCGTTAATTATCAATTTTTTTCCACTTACATTGCAAACGCAGGCTGAACCCTACGAGATTTATCAAAATAATGTACTAATTATTTGTACACATTGAAAAGGTCTACAGAAAACTCCGCGATGGTGTATGTCTATCTCTTATGGATATCCCAAAATAACATTTCTTTGTCATTTACTTTTTACGACAAATAATGGCTAATTTTCGAAGCGATTTTAACCAATTCAGCATTAATCCTTATCCAATTAAATAGCTTAAATACATGGTTGATTTAATATAGATGGTCCTTTACAGCACAAGATTTAAATGAATATTTTCGAAGATATTGCAGATTTAAAATTGCGGGACGTAGCGCTTGCCGTGGTACTGGCCAGCAGGGGCGGCGGCAACGGAGGCCGCGATTTTCCTTATAGCACTTTGAATTTTGCAGCGATCGGACGCGTTTATTATGAAATTAATCATTATGACGCTACCCTAAGGTGGCGCAGTTGATATCTCATATATTTAAAAGAACAAAACTTACTTAAGAACTTACCTAAGAACTATGACGCCACCGTTAGGTGGCGCAGTTAATATATAATATACCTAACCGATTAATTACAAAGTACTATAAAAAATAGTAAAAACTGGTTACTAACGAGAAAATATGATAAAAAATACAAAAAATTATACGTAAAAATAAAAATAAAATGGAAAAAACATTAGTGTTAGGCGATGCGAAGTTCGCCGGGTCCGCTAGTAAATTATAAAATAACGGACCACTCTCCAATCGTATTTACATTCAAAAACAAAATTGGACAACAGCCGCAGACAAACAACAATTTAAGAACAAAAACATACACAAATTACTTCAAATTAAGAAATCATTTAAGAAAGGAAACGTGGCAAGAAATTTATCAGACTCCAAGTCTTAACGAAGCTGCATCTAAATTTGTAAATATATTACAATTTAACATTTCTAAAAACACTCAAGTTATAAAACAAAACTATAAAAACAATGCAAAAAATAAATGGATAACAAAAAAAATACTACAAACAATAAATGCAAAAAATGACATGTACAAAAAATGCATTAAAAATCCAGATAACGCTCAGTTAAAAAGTCGATACAAAGTTTTCAAAAATCAACTAGTTAAAACTATAAAAAAATGCAAAACACGAATACGCCCAAAATTTAATTTTAAAAAACGAAAATAAATCACAAGCATTATGGAACTGTGTTAATAAATTATGTAATAAGTCCAAACAAAAAACTAATATTGATAAAATTGAAACTTCAGACTCAAAAATCATTACTAACAAACTTGAGATTGCCAATAACTTTAATAAATATTTTTGTCAAATTGGAGAAAATTTATCTAACGAGATAAAACCATTAAATAACTTTAAAGAGAATATAGGTAGATCAACTAAAGGTTTATTTTATTTTAAAAGAAACTACAGAACAAGAAATTAAAAAAACAATAGGTTCTCTTAAAACAAAAAAATCCCCGGGGCCAGATGGAATTCGTTCTGAAACGTTAAAGAGATTGCTAATGAAATATCGTCAGTCTTAGTATATTTAGTTAATCTAAGTTTCAGAATAGGTGATTTTCTTGAATCTTTAAAGCTGGGCGAGGTTAAACCCTTGTCTAAAAATGGTGTAAAAACCGAAATGGGCAATTATAGACCAATTTCTTTAATTTCTAACATATCAAAAATTTTTGAAAAAATCATTAAGCAAAGAATTTTGTCATTTTTAGAAAAACAAAAAATCTTATCACCAAAACAATATGGGTTTAGAGCAGGAAAATCTACTGAAGATACAATCTATGACTTGACAACAAAAATTTAGATAATAAACAAGCATCTTTTTTTGTATTTGTGGATTTGACACAGTTTCCCATTAAAAACTAATTGCCAAACTCGAACAAGTAGGTATCCGCGGAAGTGTTTTAAATTTATTTAAGCAATAGACGTCAATATGTCAAAATAGATGCTATATGCAGTGAACTTAGAGCTGTGACTTGTGGTGTGCCAAAGGGAACAGTTTTGGGTCCGCTGATTTTTACTATTTACATCAACAATCTCCTAAAACAAGATAGACAGGGCAAAGTAATAAGTTTTGCAGACGATACGGTTATTATTTACTCAGGAAAAAATTGGAATGATCTTAAAATTAAAGCTGAAAATGACTTACCTTCTATATTTTAATGGTTTCAACATAACAAACTTACCCTTAATCAATCAAAAACGAAATTTGTTACTTTTTCTTCATACGCTAATAATCTTCCAAATTATCGATTTCTAAATATTGAAGATAACAAAATTATTTCAAGAGCTGAATCAATTAAATATCTCGGAATTATTATAGATAAGCATCTGAGGTGGGACAAGCAAATTAAGAATATAATTTCCAACACGCGATACTTGATAACACGGTTCTCACAACTTAAAGATTATTTAAAAACCGATCAAATGAAAACTTTATATTATGCGCTTGTTCAATCTCAGCTAAACTATGGGATTGTTGGTTGGGGTGGCGTAAAGAATTGCTACCTTAAAAACTTGGACGTGATTCAAAAATGGATTTTAAAAGTAATTTTTAACAAAAACAAAAAATATTCTAGTGATATTGTATTTAAAGAGGCAGGCGTTTTCGATTTCAGGCAGCTGTATTTCTTAAAAATCATGATGTTACTAAACAAGGGCAAAATAAAATTAGAAACAGTTACTCACGAAAAACACACTAGATTTAAAAACGATTGTATGGTGGTTCCGGCTTCTAAAAAAGATATTGGTCACAAATCCAGTGACTACTTAGCGCCCAAGTTTTATAACTTTTTGCCAAAAGAGCTAAAAGAAATTGTTTGTATAAAATCATTTAAAAAGAAACTTAAAATATAGCTATTGCAAACGGAAAGAGCTGCTATACGAAATATGTTTACATAGGTAGGAACTGTTTAGGATTTAGACTATGAATATGGTTAAAAATGATTAATTTTGTGAATCCCAAATTGTGACTTTATTTCCCAAATGTGTCTTTTTACCCAATTGTGAAAATTTACCTAAATTGTGACCAAATTCTTACAAAATAGTGACTTTAAGAGCATTAACAAGTGATTTTAAATCACTTCTTTGCTTAAATGTTTATTTTCTTTTTTTTTTCTACAGGTACCTGTATTGATTTATAATATTTTGTGAAATAAACCAGTTTATTATTATTATTATTATAATGTATCCTCCTCATATCGCATATATGAGTTAATTGCACGTAACTCTATTGATTTTAAGAAGACTCCCACATTAAAAACTCTGTTTTATGCTTTTATAAGTTCAGTTGTGTGGAGTCCATATTATCAATATCATATAGATCGAATAGAAGCAAATCAAAAAAGATTTTCAAAACTGCTAAGCCTGAAAATTGATGGCATTTATCCATCAATAGGCAAACCTCACTCTGAGCTATTAGTAAGGCATAAACTTTGAAGTCTCGAAAGAAGGCATGATTATTACAGTGTAGTGTTAACTTATGAAATCGTTAAAAGTCTTATTGAGTGCCGGACATTATTGGAAAATTTTAATATTTCCGTTCCTAGAATTTCTACCAGGCACCCTAATACTTTTTATGCCAATTTATCTCACACAAATATTTTGGATTCATATAATATGTAAAAGGACGAGTAATGTTAGCCAGGATCTAAATATATTTTATTGTAAGCTGTCGAATATAAAATCTTACTTCTTATCATAATAAGTTAAATTGGTTAATTAGTTAATTAGAAATTATTGTGTATGTGCAATTCCTGCTCTGTAATTGGGTTTAAGACCTGTAGCGTATTGTACATAAATAAAAATTGTCCATTTTTAAGCTTGATGCCTATTAAGACTTTTGTTCTACTCACATAGAGCTATTTATTCGCAAAAGTTCAGACAATTTGACGATAAATACTTTTTCATTGATTTTGTGCGGAATTCTTTCACATTTGAAAGTTTTGTCACTATTTTTAAATTAGCGGATTCTATGAAACATTTTGATCAAATTTTATATTCAAAAAGATTTTCGGCAGTGTGAGTTTTAATATGAGTTTTTAAGTTACTGGATTGTGTGAAACATTTTGAACAAATTTTACATTTAAAAGGTTTTTCACCAGTGTGAGTTCTAATATGACTTTCTAAATGACTGGATTGTGTAAAACATTTTGAACAAATTTTACATTTAAAAGGTCTCTCGTCAGTGTGAGTTTTAATATGAGTTTTTAAGTGACTGGAATTTCTGAAACATTTAGAACAAATTTCACATTTAAAAGGTTTCTCGTCAGTGTGAGTTTTAATATGAGTTTTTAAGTGACTGGAATTTCTGAAACATTTAGAACAAATTTCACATTTAAAAGGTTTCTCGTTAGTGTGAGTTCTAATATGACATTTTAAACTAGTGGATTGTGTGAAACATTTCGAGCAAATTTCACATTTAAAAGGTTTTTCGTCAGTGTGAGTTCTAATATGAGTTTTTAAGTTAATGGATTGTGTGAAACATTTTGAACAAATTTTACATTTAAAAGGTTTTTCACCAGTGTGAGTTCTAATATGAGTTTTTAACTTATCGGAACGACTGAAACATTGTGAACAAATTTTACATTTAAAAGGTCTCTCGTCAGTGTGAGTTTTAATATGAGTTTTTAAGTGACTGGAATTTCTGAAACATTTAGAACAAATTTCACATTTAAAAGGTTTCTCGTTAGTGTGAGTTCTAATATGACATTTTAAACTAGTGGATTGTGTGAAACATTTCGAGCAAATTTCACATTTAAAAGGTTTTTCACCAGTGTGAGTTCTAATATGAGTTTTTAACTTATCGGAACGATTGAAACATTTTGAACAAATTTTACATTTAAAAGCTTCCTCGTCACTGTGAGTTCTAATATGAGTTTTTAAGTTACTGGATTGTTTGAAACATTTTGAACAAATTTTACATTTAAAAGGTTTCTCGTCAATGTGACTTCTAATATGAACTTTTAAAATAGTGGAATATGTGAAACATTTTGAACAAAGCTTACATTTAAAAGGTTTTTCGTCAGTGTGAGTTCTAATATGACATTTTAAAGTATAGGATTGTGTAAAACTTTTCGAACAAATCTTACATTTAAAAGGTTTTTCGCCATTGTGGGCTTTAATATATTTTTTTATATAACTTTGTTGTGTGAAGCTATGCGCCCTTATCTGTTTGTTTAAATAACTAGAATCTTGTCGGTTAATACGTTTTGTGGCAGAATGAGTCCTTCTTAAGTTCACAGATTTTTTCGATTTATCGAAAAAGTGGTAAATATAAAAATGGTTTAAAAATAACAATTTATCACAGAAAAAATTTCCACAAGATGAACAGGTTCCATAGAATTTTCCAAAGTGAAGTTGCCATTTTTTTGCCGCTGATAGAAAACCTGAAAACATATAAGCACACATTAGGATAAATAATGATACAATTAGCAGTAATAATAGCAAATACTAAATCTTAAATGCTTTGACACAAAAATATTATTGGATTTTTTTATTGAAGAAATTTATTTAAACACTAACTATAGTAGAGAGCCGAATTAGTTTAGTCTGACTTCATTATGTACGATTCGGCCCATCTTTAAGCAACACATTTTCACTATTTTTACAATTTAATCGAAATTAAAGGATGCACGGCTCATACTGACTTCAAATTCGTATTCTGCGGTGTGTGCTGATGTTAAGAAAGGTACCAAAATTTGTTTTACTTTCATATCCGATGTCCAAAATTTTTTCGCCACCGTTTCGGTATTCTTAATGTAGTTCTTCTAAAGTGTCCTGTGTAACATGATAAATTGCTTTTTCGAATATTTTTTTAAATCAGCTATTTTAAATGTTGTGTTGTTTCATGCAACCTCGTTCTTACCTCTATGGGATTTAATTCGCAGTGCTAAAGAGGTAAAGGACAGTAAAGCATTGCCCTTTGGCCATTTTATCGACTATTGTTTTCTGGTTGTCCGTTTTATGCTCTCTTACAATAGCCAAAAGTTCTCTTTTCAACATTGTATCGTCGCACGAAATATTTTGGATTTTAACCAAGCGAAGATATCTCCTTTTCTCCAGGTCGTAAGTACAATCTTCTCCATTTACCAATTAGGATACCATGCATTTTCCATAAACATTACCGATCCAGGATCCAAAAGCAACAAAGTAGTTTGGAACCAATCTTCAAAAACGTTCGACTTCAAAGGGTCGAAATACATGCCGGTAGGTGGAGTCGGATGTACAAACAACTTTTTTTTGTGTGTTGGTGTTATCATCGTCCCAGAATCTTTGTTCCTCCAATTTATCGTTCTTCCGAATTGGAAATCAATGTTGAATAGAGATGGACAGAAGTACTTTTAAGAAATTCAAAAGGATTTTTACCAATACCGAATTTGACCTCATCCTACAAATCTGATTTGCAAAATGTGGTCAGTGTTGCTCTATGGAAAGGAGTGCTGGACATTAAAAGTAAATTCCATGAACAGACTCAAAGCATTCGAAATGTGGATGTACAGGCGAATACTAAAAGTCTTATGGACAGCCGAAAAAACAAACGAGGAAATACTAAGAACAGTTAACACAGATCGCGAATTAATAAACACCATTAATCAAATTCATGAAATATTGGAGAAAAAAATTAATAACATGTTAGACCCAAAATATTCTGAAATGTTGAAGTCAGAAGTTGCTGATAATTCATCGAAGTACGTTAATTTTCTATAACAGTTTAATGGCCTAGTAATCATACTTTTTATGGGGATGTTAATTACACAAAGACTTACGTTTTTTACAACTTGGATTCTGTTTCCTGGAATATCTTTTAATGCGTCGCTCTGAATGTAATTCTTTATCAAAATTTTGAAATTCCATTTTAAAATCCGGTAAATCGCAAATAGAGTGTAATTCTTCTTTTTTAATGTAACATTGAAGATTCATCTCATGATTAGTTTGACTTGAAATATCATTTTCACTGCTAATTAACATTTCACTTTTAGTAGTGAAAGAATTTATTGAAAAATTATCCATTGTTACAAATTGTTGAGAGTCTTCGTATTCGAATTTCGTTTCTTTCTCAAACATACTACTTTTGTAGGGCTGTTCTTGAACTAAAATCAAAAATAAACTAATGTAATGGTTTAATATATAAGTAAGTTCACAGGTTTATTGCATTATCGTTGGCCATATTTTGACAAATTTAGCTTCAATTCGCTTTTTATGTCACACTAGAATTTTTAAACTATTAAATATAGAGGGTAGAAGAAAGGAGAACCATCTGAATGTATTGAAAATTATCCATCAGGACGGAACAATTTAAGGTGTATTGTGATGTTTCAATTGTCGATTTGACACAATATCCTTCTAAAAATCCCATGAGAGATATCTCAACTAATCGTTTACTAAGTCTGTATATCTGTTAAATTAATGACCAAAAAGGGAAATAATGACTAAGCATTCATAGCTTAGCGTTACAGCGTAAAGGCAAAGGTGTGTTCGAGTCCTGTTGGATGCGACATTTTTTTAATTTTTCATTAATGTCATTCTTGTTTATATACTGTTGAAAATTAAAAAAAAAAGGTTATAATCTTACGAATTTTAAAGTAGAAATTTATAAAGCTGCGTTAGGTACGTTTTCCTTAATTTTTGGTGAATTTTAATAGTCCGAAAAATCTTTTAAAACAACCGACTTATTGCAATTTCTTAAACTTGTGTCAAAAATATCGAAAAGTAAGCGTTTTATTTAAATTTAAAATTAGTCATGTAAAATTTATCAATATAAAATTAAAGCAAAAAATAAATATTTTCCAACAAAAACAAAAAGTATTTTCAAAATTTAGGAAAATAATAAGAAAATCGTAAAAGATCAGAAAAAATCGTAAAAATCAAAAATTTTTAAAAATTGTCGAAAATTTGAGAAAAATCAAGCAAAAAATAAAAGATTTATCAAAAAAATATGGTATCGTAAAATCGAAGAAAATATAAAGAAAAAACGTAAAAAATCTCAGAAAAAAATCCGAAGAATACCATTAATATCATAAAAAAACAAAAATCGAAAAAATCAGGAAAAGGTGTAAAAATAGTAAAAAAAATTAAAAAATCGGGAATACCGCGTGCGGGTGTGTGAAATTTACGGAAAACTGCAAATTTATGGAAAATCACGAAAAACTGTAGAAATTTGTGGAAAAAAGCGAACAACTATAGAAATTTGTGGAAAACCGTGAAAAACTTTAGAAACTCCTGGAAACCGCGAAAAGTATAGAAATTCCTGAAAAACCTCAAAAAACCGTGGAAATACATGGAAAACCACGAAAAATTGCCTAGAAAAGTGCAAAAAGATGTAGAAATTCCTGGAAAACCGTAAAAAAGTGTAGAAATTTCTGGAAAATCACGAAAAATCGTAGAAATTCATTGAAAACAGCAAAAAATTGTAGAAATTCATGGAAACCTGTGAAAAACTGTATAGATAACCTGGGAAAATCCTAAGAAATTGTAAAAATTTATAGAAAATTATGAAAAGTCTTGTAAAAAATTAAAAAATCGTAGAAACCCTTGAAATTTATACAAAAACACGAAGAAAATGGTAAAAATCATAATAAACTGTAAGAAATGATAAAAAAAAAGAAAAACAGTAAAAATCTTACAATATCGCAAAAAACTGTAACAAAAATGTCAAAAAAACAGAAAATCGTATAAAAATTATAGCTGACCATAGCAAAAAACCATACAAAACATTGTGGAAAGTCGTAAAAAATCATAAATCCCCATGAAAAATCGCAAAAAAATCATAAGAAACCTTAAAAAAATGGTATAAAAGTATAGATGATCTCGAAAAATCACAAGAAAATCATATAAACCTTAAAAAAAATGTAATAAAATCTTAAATAAACGTGAAAAGAACAAAGAACAAATAATTCAACTGTCAAACCGGCTGTCACTTACCAACATGACATTTGACGTGAATTTATTTATTTATTTCAACGAGTTACAATGAATAGATAAATTTTTTTACTTATATGCTAAATCTCTTTTTTTAGTGGCTATCACAGATTAGAAAAAAACACCTGAGATGTATTAGGTTACATCTGTGTGTGTTTAACCACATTTTTTATTATAGCATTCAATATTTATCACGTTTAATTAAATAATTAATGGCTAGTTAATTAATTAACACAAAACAAGACGAATAAACAACGCTAGCCAGATTAAAATTACCAAATACATAAATATATAATTATAATAGAACAGTTAAATAAAAAGTAGAATCACGAAAGAAAATCACAGATTGTTATTTGGTACAAAGTTTCATCCATATTAGAGGATGTCAAGAAATCTCTGATAATTTAAAAATAAATAATCCTCAACAACTAAATTAAATTTTATTTTATTTACAACCCTTCTAAGATCTGTGGGGATAAGATTATAGAGTTTAGGTCCAAGATAATTTATAACGCGTTAATTAATGTTTTTCTTAGAAAAAGGTATGTTTAAACACTCGTTTGTTACAGATCTTGTTAAGTAAGTATGCGAACGCAAACTCGGTTCAAAAACACAATAATGTGAGTGAACAAAACCACGCAGAAATCACATACAAACACTTCACACCAGTAATATCATCCCTTTACAATGTATCCTTTTAAGAAGCAACGCTTACTTTGCTTTGCTGAGTTTGCTTTATTTTTATATATATACTTATATTCATTGTTAATTAGTCAGTCAGTCTGAAACTTTAGAAGTTGTAACAAGTAGTTTGTAGAAAGTAACATAAAAGTTTGTACTTATAAATAAATAATTGTTTTTAAAAAGCAATTTTCGAGTTCAGAATTGTTATTTGGCGCAGTCAGTAGGATATTCGAGATTGATTCGTATCGTACGGGCAATTTTCGTTTCAACGATTAATCGAATATCGACCATCGCAAATCGGTGCGAACTTTGCAAATCGGTGCAAAATAGTGACATTCTGCAACATTTTGGGATTTGGATCAACTTCATCCACTTCTGCGAGAGAGATTGGTTCTGCGAGAAACAGGCGATCTTCTCATAACTAGGGATGCTAATAGTCATCTTTATATTTGTGTAAGTACACTTTATGTCTTTAGAAAGTATAATTGAAAGCATAGAAGAATCTTTAAATAATTTAACACTTTCACCTTCAGCTGACTCAAACTTAAATAATTTAAATATGCCAAATACAAGAATTGAATTTAAACCGGAATATTTAAAATGTATACCCGAATTTGACGGGAACCCAAATGATTTAGATAGGTATATTTCCGTTAGTGAATCGTTACTAACTCAATTTTATGATGCAACTAATCATAATAATTTCTTAAATGTTTATTTGTTGAACTCAATTATTTCAAAATTACAAGGAAATGCTAAAACTGTTATTAATATTCAAAAAACATCCAGTTGGGATGAATTAAAGCGAATACTTATTAATAATTTCTCAGATCAAAGAGATGAAGTAAGTTTAATCAGAGATCTCGTAATGTTACGACAAAATATGAACGAGTCACCTCAAAACTTTTACGACCGTTGTTTACATATGCTTAATTTATTATGTAGTTTTATAAATATTCACGAAGCTACAGAACAAGCAAAAGTGATTAAACGTGAATTATATTCAAATTTAGCTACTAAAACTTTCCTTTCTGGCTTAAGAGAACCACTAGGTACAACAATACGTTGCATGAAGCCTACATCATTGGCTCAAGCTATGCAGCTTGTTATTCAAGAAGAAAATGCACATTATCTTAAAAATACTAATTATAACAAAGTTACTACAAAACCAGTACCTTTACCTAGACAAAGTATTCATCAGAACAAACCTAATTTCAGACCTAATTCCAATCAAAATGTATCTTTTAATTCTAATACTCCAAATAATTTCTTCTCACGTCAAAATAATTATGCAAATCCTAATTTTAGTACACCAAATAGATCTGTACCACAACATTCTCCTACATTTTCACAACCATTTAGACCACAGACATCTCAAACTAAAAATGTTTTCAAACCAAACCCTAACATAAAATTACCCAATCCAACACCTATGTCCACTTCGACAAGAAATACATTTGGACAGAATAGACAAAATAATAATAATTTCAGACAAAATAATCGTCCAAACTTTACTTCCGAAGAACTTTTTAATACCGAAATAAATTTACATCAAGACTATTTAAATTCTGAAAATTACGTTGACGAAGTAGCCGAACAAATAGAAGATCAAACAGGTGATCAATACGATCAGTTTGAAACGCCTAACGAAAATGATTATAACGAAAATATCGAAAATATTAAAGAAAACACTAATAGAGAACCTCTAAATTTTTGAATACAGCCTCGGAACATACTACCTTTACAAATTCTAATTTCTTTTCTTTTAATGGTATGAATTCTAGTGAATTGCCATACATCATATTTCCAGAACATAATTTAAAATTTTTAATTGATACAGGTGCTTCCAAATCATTTATAAATCCTGAAATTGCTTACAAATTATATCCGAACTCTATAAAAAACGATCCTTTCATTGTCTCTACAGTTTATCAAAAATCTTCTCATAAACATAGTGTACAAATGTTAGCTTCAAAAATTTTCAATTTACCAACTCCTACTAATTTAAAGTTTTATCTCTTCAAATTTCATAATATCTTTGACGGTCTCATCGGACTTGATAATTTAAAATTATTGCGAGCCACAATTAATCTACATAAAGGATATCTTATTACACCTCTCACGCGATTAAAACTTCGATATGACAACACAGACAACAATGAGCTCTATAATGTATCCATATCTCCAAGGACAAAACAGGTCATCAAAATTAAAACTAATATTTCACACGGAGATAATATAATTCCTTATCAAAAAATACGAACAACTAATATAATTCCTTATCAAAAAATACGAACAACTAATGAAATTCCAATTTATAAAAAGGGAACTTTAAATAAAAATGCTGATTGTTTATCACGCGTTGAAATTCATACCAAAGAAACGAATTCATTTTGGAATCAATTAGACGAAATTCTAAACGAAGCAAATACATATCAAAATAAAGACATTACTTTCCCAAATTCTAACGACGAAGACAAAACCCTTAATACTCCATCTCCGACAACTTCAAGACAACCACAACCTAACTTACAATCAAACACACCCCCAAATTTTGATGAAGTATCTATGATCGTAAATGTTAACGACACGATTTTAACAATACAAGATGAACAAATTGACAAAAATTGTGATGATGATTTGACCATACATTCAAATGCAGACGAACATCCAGTTATAGGAATTCCAATCGCAGACTACGCAGTAAATTATGGTAAAAATCAAATTATTATAAACTCAGTATTACATTCTCCAACAAAACCAAAAATATCTATACTTTTTGGAAACAAACAAAGATTTAATATACAACTATCAAAAAATAACTTTGAACAAGACGTTATTAATTTTATAAAAGAATATATAGTTCCAAACGTTTCATATTTCCTATATTTTGAAGATCAAAATTTATATGAACCATTTTCAACTTGCTTACAACGAAATTTTAGATCATCTGCACTAAAATTCAGAAAATGTACAAAGAAATTACTTGACGTAACTATAGCATCAGACATAGAACAAATTATTCAAAATTACCACGAAGGCAAATCTAACCACAGAGGCATAGAAGAAACCTTGACACGTATAAAAGAAAAATATTTTTGGCCTAATCAGAAAAAATCTATACAAACTTATATAAATGAATGCGAAATATGTCAACAATGTAAATATGACAGACATCCGACAAAAATCAAAATGAACTTACACCAACTGCAAAACCTTTCGAAATAATTCACTTAGACACATTTACATTTGAAAATACTAAATTTTTGACAATTGTAGACAGTTTTTCAAAATATGCACAAGCATATTTTCTCGAATCCTTATCCGGCATCGCAGTTGCAAATAATTTAATTAAATATTTCTCACATCATGGAATACCTGACCAAATTATTGTTGATAATGGAACCGAATTTAAAAATAGCGTTATAACCGAACTTTTAGGGCTTCACAAAATAAAAATTCATTTCTGTTCTCCTGAACATCCACAGTCGAACGGTATCGTAGAGAGATTTCATTCCACATTAATAGAACATCTTCGATTATTGAATGCCAAAAATCTTTCCAATACTTCGATCAAAAATAAAATGACATATGCTATCCTAGCCTACAACAACTCGATCCATTCAACCATCAAATTTAAACCCATAGATATAATTCAGGGACATATTACACAAAATGACCCATTTAATATTGAAATTGACAGACTTTTAATAAACGACTATGTTAATCAACACAGAGAACGGGCAAAACTACTTTATTCAAAATTAAACTCAGACCTCATTAATACTAAAGAAAAAATAATTCAAAACGTAAATAAAAATCGTGAGGATCCTGATATCTTTACTCCAAATCAAAAAGTTTACATTAAAAATAAAATCAGGCAAAAAGGCGCAAACAAATTTAAAACCCCAACAGTAATAAAATCAGTTAATAAATCTCGCAAAGTCGTAGAAACTGATAAACATAAGAAAATACATATGAGTAACCTTAAACGCCCACTACGTAGACTATATTCATTTGATAACACGTAGATATTATTTTCAGGTTGCCGAGAGCACTCGGTTTCCAAGAAAGCATTACTTTACAAGATCTTCAGAGTAATCCTGGTCTGTTACCAGTCAAATTGGGCACTGCAAAAGTAACAGAACATTATCATTCTATTTTATACTATTATGATTTAAATCCTATTATAAACGAGTACAATAGATTAGTTATAAGGACTGACCATACTCTAGACGCTATACACGGAAACTCAGACTTCTTAGAAGAAACTTCAAACTATTTTAAATTACTTAATTACGAAAAAGATAAAGTTGAAAATAAACTCAAGGAAATACTCCCTCATCCAAACAGAATTAAAAGAGGACTTATTAATGGCTTAGGTTCAATATTTAAAGCAATATCTGGTAATTTAGATGCATCAGATGGTGAACGTTACGAAATGCTGATTAAAGACCTTCAACAAAATCAAAATAAATTATCTAATACTATTAAAAACCAAAATTCAGTAGCCCTATCACTAATTAATAAATTTAATGATACAGTTCAACAAATTAATCATAATGAAAGATTGTTAGAAAATCAGTTAAAACATGTAGTTGCTATTGTTGAAAGCCAAGTCACTAAAGGGAATAATACCATTATCAAAGACGTATTAATCCAGTTGACAAGTCTCTTCCAAATTTTAAATGATATATTGCAAGATATCGAAAATTCTATTTCATTTGCAAAAATTAATGTAATGCACCCCAGTATTATTAAAATTGAAGATTTGTACAATATTCTTTTATCAGTCAAGAAAAAGGTCAAAGCTAATCAAATGCCAGTTGATATAACTTTAAACAATGTTTTACTGTTAGAAAAAATTATAAGAATTTCATGTTTCATTCTAAATAATAAAATTACTTATATTTTACAAATACCGATCACTTACCCTTTTTCATTAGATTTATATCAATTATATCCTGTTCCAATTTTAAGAGAGAGTCGGTTTAAGGCAATTATTCCAAAGAATAAATTCATTCTAAAGCATAATTTGTATCACGCTTATATAAACGACTTATGCCCTGAAATAGACGCCTATCATTTTATCTGTAAACCAATTGATCTACTTGAGACCAAATCAGACGATCCATGTGAAATCCAACTATTGGGCAACAACCCTTCGCCTACATGCCACCCAGTACCACTGGAAATCTCCCAATCTGTATTTAAAAGACTTCGAAACACAAACCAATGGATTATCGTACTTCCCACAGAAGTCACTATCAAATTAAAATGCCATCAACAAGAGGAAGCGTACAAGAAAACTGGTACCTATTTAGCCAAAATTCCAAAAGATTGTAAAATAATTACGAATACAGAAACGTTATCCAACGACGAGGACATCAGTTTCCAAAGTCAACCAATACTGTTCCCGGAGATAGATTTTCCAAAAAATGATTTCAATAATTTTAAAAGTCTAAATTTCAGTTTACAATTTATTAACTTAGACGAATTATCAACACTTCGAGAAAGAATTCTAAGATCAGATAGCACCTTTGAACCAACTCTACTGGCTTACACCCCTAGTGCATGGACTGTGATTATCTACATCCTAGCAGCAATTCTTTTGGGTTACCTATTATACCGACGCCGCCGCCGCCGACAAAATCTAATCTTCCAGCAAAACCATGATGCCTTAGAACTTCAAGATGTTCAACTTCCTCGCTAGCCCTCCGAAGTTGAATCTATAGGGGAAGGAGTAATATCATCCCTTTACAATGTATCCTTTTAAGAAGCAACGCTTACTTTGCTTTGCTGAGTTTGCTTTATTTTTATATATATACTTATATTCATTGTTAATTAGTCAGTCAGTCTGAAACTTTAGAAGTTGTAACAAGTAGTTTGTAGAAAGTAACATAAAAGTTTGTACTTATAAATAAATAATTGTTTTTAAAAAGCAATTTTCGAGTTCAGAATTGTTATTTCACCGCAAACTTCACGAGAATAGTGCATATTTGTGGGATAGAGCCTTGGTTTTCTCAACATGACTTTAACAATATAGTTTTACTTCACTTTAAGCTGTTCTAAGTGAGAAGAGTATATCCCACCCCACACAATAAAGCCAAAGAAAATGATAAAAAAATCACTTATAGTGAACTTTTTGTGGAATCAAACAAGATATATACTCTGTTAACTTGTTAGAAATTGTATTTTAACAAGAATCTACTTACTACAATGACTAATTCAGTCAATAAAAGACTTACCTTCAGAATTAAACGATCTTTCTTTTAAATCTAAGACATTATCAAAGTTATTTTTCACTTCGGACGAATCACCAGTTGGGTCAAAAAGTTCTTCCTTTAAAACATTAAAACCAGTTTGATAACAGTTCTGATTTTTGAATTGGAATTGATCAGAAACCTCTTCCTCTATTTTAACTTTTCCTTTAAAAACATCCATTCTATGATTTTCTTAACGTTAAAACAATTTGTTATTATAAAAAACACTAAAATTAGTCTAGAAACTGTAAACCATGCTTTAACCTGTAAAGTCATGTAAAGTAAACAATAAAAATCAACAATTAGGCAATCCAAATCACGTGACCCAATATGGCGGTTGTGGGCACACAAAACGACAATCGCCATAAGAACGTCATTGTCTTTTTGGTTGTTCGGTAGTAAAAGTGTATTTTTGACAATTTTCTGTTATTTAGTGTTACTAACTAGTGATATTGAGATGTATAGTGAATACCTTTAGAGACTTTTGTTAACAAACAGAGACGTTGGTGAACGGTAAGCTTGAAAATACATCCTCATCTTTTGTTTACATTTTTATCAATGCATTTTATTTTTTACAGGTATAAAATTAAGTTGATGGGTGATTTAGATCCTTTTAATCTGACTATTTCTGAACTGAATTGTTCTATTGATGGTGTTCCTCCTGTTAACAACATCCAACATGGATATTATATCCTATTTGGTTTTAACCCATAGTTTCTATTCCCAAATGCAGATGAAGGCATTTAAAAGTCTGGAAGCATATAAATATTTTGAATCTGGATTTGTTATGAAGGTGGGAACGAAGATTTAGAATGATAAATATATTTTAGTTGGACAGGTAAGTCATTTCCTAAACAGCTGCCTTTTTCTAACTGTAGATAACCTTAAATCTTAAGTCAACACAGTGCATTTTTCATTTCAAACAGGATTACTATAAATGCCTCGTAATTCATAATAGTATATTATGTTACTAGGAGTAGAAGGCCAACATTATTGTTGAGCCCAGATTCTTGCACTGCCGAGGCGCTAGCCGAGGCTGTGCAAACTGGGCGAAACATATAATGGGCCTTCTGCAATCTGCTCCGAGTAACATATACTATTTTTTCTTCAAGCGTAATAATAATATGCATTTTATAAAAAATATAGAAGGCTTTGTTTATATCTCAACTATTTAATTAATACAAACGAAAAATTACATAAAGTGTTACCTATTTATTAACAGTAATATTAAATGTGCAGTTTTGTATACTGCAGTTGTTTAAATTTAAGCCACTGCCACCGCTTTCAGCTTCGACATTTACAATTTTGTCATTGGTATACATCATATTATTAGTAAGTTGATTGTCGATTATTATGTCAGCGATTCCAGAACTATTACTTGGTTGTTCTTGCCAATTAAGTATTTTTTGTGCAGTTTGTGTTTTACTGGAAATGGAATCCTCTAAGTACCCTTCAGCAACACTGGTGGATTTCCATCCATCATGCCGCTTTAAAGCGGTAATATCACCTCCGTTGTCAACTAAAATAGTTGCGGAAGTCCTCCGAAGGCAATGTCCTGTATATTCATGAGGATTTGTTAATTTCAAAAACGTAGCAACGTCTTTTGGTACGTTTGATATTTTGTGGATACCCATTACCACACGGTGACATTTACCATTCTGGTATTTAATAAAAAATCGCTGCAGGCCAATATCATCCGGACGAAGAGCCGTATACTGTCTTACCAAATTCAAATAAAAATCGCCAATTATAGTAAACGACCGTTGTTTTTTGTTTTTTGTGTTTATGATTTTAACCAAAATTAAATTTCCCAAATCTTGGATTTCGCTAGACTTTAAATTAACAAGTTCATCGCATCTAAGGGCTCCTGTGACTCCAAATATTAATATAACCTAAAACAAACGTTGAAATAAATAAAAAAAAAGCTGGTAGCACCGGGATTAGAACCGCTGACCTTTGCGACCGAAGACAAAAGCTCTGCCACTGAGCTACCGTCATTAAATGTTATAAGTAGGAAATGAGGTAATATTTGCTGTCAAGTTAAATATTGATCTGCTAGTAGATATCACTGTCAACGGTTTAATAAACGTAATAATGATTAAAAAGAAATAAGAAAGTACCTACCTTTGTTGCTAAATAAACATTATTTGGTGCATCCTTGAGAAATTTATCAAATTGATCTTGTGTTAATACTTTTGATTTTTTCGGTGTATAATTTTCCCCTTGGCGCTTTATAAATGCAATTAATTTGCTATATTTTTCTATTTTAACATTATGTTTAATGTTTAATTGACTTTTAATCATTGAATACTGTGCCCATAGAGTAGAACTTTTAAACTTTCTGGACAAATTCGTGAAGTATGCAAGCATAACGTTTTCCGTGTATTGCTGTACATTATATTCATTGCACCATTTTAGAAATTTTTCGTATGCAAAATCATACAGTTTACGCGACTTCGTTGGAATTAGAGTTTCAATACTGGAATTAGCTATTTCAACTAATTCCGGAGGCGTACATTGCAATTCTTGAGACATTTTTCACAAAAATTTCAAAACAGACAAACGTCAAATTAAATAAGTTTAAAAATGACAGTTCCTACCTACTTGATTACAACGCCCCATTATTTTATTAGTACAATAATGAAAATTCATTTTTGTACTAGTAAAATAATGGGATATTTCTACGGTCTGTGTTGCAAAAAGTAATATAGTTATTATTATACGCTTGAAGAAAAAAGGACATTTATAATTTCAAATCTAATGTACTGTCACTTTTGTTTATTATAAGGGACATTGATTTGAGATTTCGGAATATCACTTATCAACTTTCACAATAGTTCTAATCAACAACTTTTTTTTCAGGTCAAGCATTCACAAAAAGCAAATGAAAAGCCTTCAGATGTTTGGTGCATCATTAAAAAGGAAAAAAAATATATTTACAAAAAGTTACTCCAAAAGTATTTAGCTTTGTAAACAAAAATCGAAATATTAATATAAATTGCATATGTTATTAAATAATATTGCATTTTACTGAAGTGTAAAAACATTTAAGAAAAAAAAGAGATTATAAATTGTAGAGGAAATAAAAAGACATTTTTTTCTTAGCAATATTATTTATTCTGTACTTTTTTTAAAAACACAAAATTACAATTTAAACCACACAAAAGACATAAAAAATGAAATACCTACTAAAAAGTTTAAAGAAAATCAAAAATCAACAACAAAAAAAAGAACATAGTCAGTCTCTCCCTTAAATTGTCAATATTTCTCTTTGATCAATTTTTTATAAAAATTTGCAAATTTATAGAAAAATCTTTATATTTTCTATAACACTTTTAACGTTTTTAATACCTTTTATAGTTCTCGAGATATACAGGGTCAAACTAAAAAGTTTAAAGAAAATCAAAAATCAGCAACAAAAAAAAAAGAACATAGTCAGTCTCTTAAATTTTCAATATTATTCTTTAATTCTTCTATCGTGATATCAGTCTGAGATTCCACTCCAGTCTCTAATATGATATCATGGTCCTCCATGCCTACTTCAACTTCTTCATTTACTTGTCCAGCCTACAAAAAAAAAATAATCAAATTACAATATCTCATATAAATACAAATTGAGTGACAGTGCTTCGAATAGTCAAAATCATACAATACTGTAAGTTCTGAGCTGGTGGTTTAGTATTCATGGCAAATAAGGAGACACTGCACTGCAGCTGGTAATATTTTTTTTAAAGTCTTAACAAAATTTGGTCACCTATTTTTAAAATAACTTACCAGTAATAAAATGTTTACTGCACACTCTGATTTGTTAGTTTTGTGTGTGTGTGAGGTCCCTCTTGATTGCTAGTATCTACAGAGCCCTTCACCTTTTTAGACAATTCGTTCTTATCTGTAAGAAATTTGTGGCTCAAAACCGCAGGCACACTGAAGAATTTTATATCATCTCTGTTTGATCAACTTCCACAACCAACCACAAGGCATTTTTTCAACTTAACAAGTTAACAAGTCCAAAAAATATATAAAAACTATTATATAAAGTCACAAAATCTATATTCTCACAACAATAAAAACTTCTACACCAACTTAATTTAACATAACACTCAAAAAACACTATGACAACAATACATAACAATACTATTGTTTGCCCACAGCCGCCATATTGAATAATTTTTGACAGGTCATTGGAAAGCCTAATTTGACAACTGTCAAAGTCATAGCAGGGTTGCTAACTTCACACTGGTATCTTGAATGTTTGGAGGAGATCAGTTATTCTTATAAAAGATTAATTTGTATAAAAAATATGTATTTTTATTATTAAAATAAGTTTTTATGGTCAAATAATTAATTTTGTATTGTTTTAAAAGGTGCAAATAATAAACAATCGTGAAATTAGCGCTTTTCATGTAAATTGTATTGGTGGTCTCGTACGCTGTACAAAAACCGGTTATATTATAAAAATATTAATTTTTATAGGAAAATATGATTTAAAATCTATAAAAAAATCTTTATTTTTATCCTTGCAATAAGTGTTTTTAATAAATAATCAATTATGGTTACAATAAAACGAGATTTGTACTGTTCTAAAAATTATAAGTGAACTTATCTGTATATGATGGCCTTATACTTTAAAGTAAAACAGTTAGGTATCAAGTATAATTTTAATACAAATATAAATAGGTTTTTATTATACATTTATAATAAAGAAAGATACAATTTTATATTTATTTATAGTAGTATATTATTAATGGAAAATTAGTATTATAGTAAAGTTATAATACTATATACTAAGTTTTAAACCTAAATATTGAATATTTATGCTCGTAAACCGAGCTGTACAATATCTCAATATCGCAGGGTGTGTGTGGTTTATTCTTCTGAAACATAAAAAGACCTTGTTATAACATTTTCTTCATTATTGTTTTTATGATTTTACCTTTATTTTTCTACACATATATGACCGAGGGTGTAGTTCTCATTTAAATGTTGATCCACCCCACGGTTCCTAATGCCCAACAGTTTGGGAGTCTTCTTGATAGATATGGTGATGACCCATTCAGTATAGTATAATTATTGGAAGATACTGAAATAAATATATATATTTTGTTTAGAACTCCAATCATACTTAGTCTTTCGAACCCTGCAACGTGGTTTCTCACCTGCCTTGTAATAATATTATCTATAAAAAAATATTGTTTTAAAGGTAAGCTATATTGTTTTATGTTATTACTAACCAATATTCATGGTGAAAATATCTAATTCAATATCTAATTCAACAAGCAACAAGCAAGCTTCAACATGATACTAACTTTCAACCTCAAACCTTCGATTTTATAGCGGGCGTATTTATTTTTAATGAACGCATTTTCACAGTTTTCATAAACCACAATTTTAATAATCTTCTTTTAAATAATTATTATATTATGAATAAACACACTTATTTCTAATTTTCATCACTTTACAACAACGTACTGAGAAAAAACCATATATGTATTACATATATGGAAAAAACAAGATAAAATGTCAACTGTCATAGTTGTCAATATTATGGTAAAGTCGCAGAAAGTAGAAGAGATACGTTTTGTGGTTTTATTTTTTTATTAAAAATATATAATGTTACTATAAATATAAATAATTACATTTTTTTAAATTTTTTATTAATGTTTTTTAATACAAACTTATTTATATTTATATTTAATATGGATTTTTTTACTTTAACGGCCACTATATATAGATAACTTCACTATAATATTTTCCATTAATAATATACAATTGTACTATAAATAAATATAAAATTGTATTTTTGTTTGTTATAAATGTATAATAAAAATCATTTATATTTGTATTAAAATTATTTTTAATACCTTAACTGTTTTACTTTAACGTATAAGGCCACCATATACAGATAAGTTATAATTTTTAAAACAGCACAAATCAAGTTTTATTTTAACCATAATTGATTATTTAATTAAAAAACTTATTATAACGATAAAAATAAAGTTTTTTATAGATTTTAAATCATATTTTCTTATTTTCCTATAAAAACTAATACTTTTTTATATTAACCAGTTTTCGTATAGCGTACGAGACCATCAATACAATTTACATGAATAGATAGTTTCACGATTGTTCATTATTTACACTTTTAAAAACAATACAAATTAATTATTTTACCTTAAAAACTTATTTTAATAATAAAAATACATATTTTTATACAAATTAATCTTTTATAAGAATAACTGACCTCTTCCAAACATTCAAGACACCAGTGTGAAGTTAGCAACCCTGCAATGACTTTGCCAGTTCCAGTTGTCAATGGGTGCATTCGTCTTGGACCCCTATTTTCGAATATGTGATGTGATAGATCACTGGTAAGAAGCCGGCGATCCGTAATTTTAGAATATATGATAACTCACATCACACTTCGCCTGGTCAGACCCAGTCGAAGCAGTGAAACATGCGCATTATCGTTGTATGTATTCAGGCGTCAGCGTATTGTCAAAATCACATGTTTATCAGTTGTTATTCTAGTTTTGTTTAAAACTTGTCTTTCAAAAATAAAAGAATATAGTTATCTGTGGTCTGATTCCTTATTGTTGTGCAAAAAATGGAGTTTTTTAAAGAAAATTCTTTCAATTTTCATAAATATAACGAGGCAACGCTGCAATATCGAAAATACGACTCATGAAAGGTTCTGTCAGGGATCGATCACTTCCCGACTCACTTCACTTTCACTTCATATCACACGTTCGAAAATAGGGGTCCTGGACGCTCACACGCTTTCAGCGCACTCAATCGTCTTTTTCAGCGTTCTACTTGGCGCTGTGAGTAACAAAAAGTCACGCTCGCGGCTTACTGTGAGATAATCTCGTGCTCACAGACGCTAAATCCACAGAGGTAGGGCAGCAAAAGCGTAAGCGCTTAATCGTACTGTTTTTCTAAACGAATGATGCATAAGCATAAGCTAACCAAACTTTGCAATCAAAAAACAAATTGTTAATATTAAAAATGGCGAGATTTAAATTTTTAAATTTTTAACGAATCCTGCTCTGTACGTTCCAATGCGCAGTCGCATAAACCTCTCTTTTTCGCTTTCAATTGTACGTATTTTATAAAAATGACATTTCCGATCTATATTGTCTATCTCTGTGTTTATGTATAGCACGTAGTTTACAGTTTAGACAGACTAATTTTTGTGTTTTTTATAATAACAAATTGTTCTCACGAAAAATTAAAATAGAGGAAGAGTCTTATGATCAATTCCAAGTCGAAAATCAGAACTGTTATCAAACTGAAATGGATCGTGATTTTAATGTTTTAAAGGAAGAACTTTTAGACCCAGTTGGTGATTTGTCTAAAGTGAAAAATAACTCTGATAACTTAGATTTAACAGAAAGATCGTTTTATTTTGAAGGTAAGTCCTTTATTGACTTATTAGTCATTAAGTATAGTGTAGAAAGTAGGTTTTGTTAAAATGTTTCTAACAAGTTTCTCACAGGTTTCCATGGATTTCTACAGTTTTTCGCTGTTTTCCATGAATTTCTACAATTTTTCATGATTTTCCAAGAATTTCTTCAATTTATCACGGTTTTCCATGAATCTTTACATTTTTACGCGTTTTATATGAATATCTACGGTTTTTTTGAGGTTTTTCAGGAATGTCTATAGTTTTCGCAGTTTTTCTGGAGTTTCTAAAATTTTTCGCGGTTTCCCAGGATCTACAGTTTTTGTATTTTTCCACAAATTTCTACAGTTTTTCGCAGTTTTCCATGAATTTCACACACCCGCATGCGTCACCCATTTTTTTTGCAAAATTTTCAGTATTCCCAATTTTTAATTTTTTTTTTACGATTTTAACAATTTTTCCTAATTTTTACGATTTTTGTTTTTTAACTTCCCGCTAAAAAAAATTAAAATTTTTTTTAAAATCGGGAAGTTATTGGTTTCACCCCGTTTTTCGAAAATCGAGTTTTCATCGGATCTCAACGTTTTGAGGTCTTAGGAACCTCCCCTGACTATTTTTACGAGGGTGTCTGTATGTCTGTATGTACGTGTGGATGTGTGTGTGTGTGTGTGGATGTATGTAAACCTCTTATAACTTTTGAACGGCTTGACCGATCGGAATGAAATAAAAAGCATTCCAAAGAGTTCCATCTAACTTAGATTCGCTGTAAGTTTGAACCGATTCGAGCCGGTAGATTTCGAGAAATTTCAAAATAACCGAAAAAAACAATTGGTAAAAATGATGTTTTTTGGGCATATCTTTTTGGCTATTGCATCGATCAATTTCATAACCTAATCAGCTCTCAAGCTTAAAAAGCCACGTCGAATGCCGTTTTGCAAATTAAAATCGGTTGATTGGTTCGTGAGATATCGTTGTCGAAAAATTTCAAAAAAAGTGTTTTTTTTTTCAATAACTTAGAGATTTTTTGACTAACCGATTTTGCACTCTCGGTAACGTTTTTAGGTCTCAAAAAACTGCGTCGAATGCCATCTTGAACATCAAAATCGAATAAGGCGTTAAAAACTTATGGCTTTTTAAACATTTCAAAAAAAGTCAAAAACGTCAAAATACGTCACGTTACGATAGCTTTGCGGTTAAAACTAGCGGGAAGTTGCAAGGATGGCCTTTAAGGTCAACCTCTTTTCGAATTTTTTTTATAGTTATTATATTCTTCGGATTTTTTCCTGAGATTTATTACGTTTTTTCTTTATATGTTTTTCGATTTAAGGATTTTCAGAGTTTTTTAACATTCCATATTTTTTTTAATAAACCTTTCATTTTTTGCTTGATTTTTCTCAAATTTTCCATAAATTTTTACAAATTTTTGTTTTTTTTACGATTTTTTCTGATCTTTTACGATTTTCTCTAATTTTTCTTGAATTTTCACTTTTTTCCATTAATAATATTTTTTATATTTTAGGTTTTTAATCTACACGAAAAAAATTAAAACACCGAACTGGAATCTATTATCGAACCTGTTGTTTTTGCGGAAAAAATTTCGTTCACAAACTACTTCTAATAGATCATATTTATGCCTACCACTTTTTAAAAAATACTGCAAAAAGTGTTAAAACTGCAAAAAAACGCAACAAAAAACACATTAATTACAAAATTTGTTCAAAAATATTTCTACAAAATCGCTACTTATAGAAATCTGTACATGAAAATAGGAAAACAAGTTTTCAAATCCAAGAAAAAGTGAGGAAAAATGATGAAAACGGAAGAAGTGTTAAAAAAACGTTTATGTGTAAAATTTGTACAAAATTCTTCGCTAAAAAAGATAGTTTAACAAGACATTTAAAAATTCATAGTGGTGTAAAATTGTTTAAATGTGATTTTTGTTCGAAAAAATTCACCTATTCGGGTAATTTAAAAAAACATCAACGAATCCACACCGGGGAAAAACCGTTTAAATGTGAAATTTGTTCAAAATGTTTCACACACTCATTCAGTTTAATAATTCATCTAAAAACACACACCGGGGAAAAACCGTTTGAATGTAAAATTTGTTCGAAAAAATTCACACTTTTATCTAATTTAACAAAACATCTACGAATCCATAATGGTGATAAACGATTCAAACGTGAGATTTGTTTAAAATTGTTTACTAGAAAAGACAGTTTAAACCGACATATTCGTCTCCACACCGGGGAAAAACCGTTCGAATGTAAAATTTGTTCGAAATCGTTCACACTCGCGTGCAATCTAAAAAAACACATTCGAATCCACACCGGGGAAAAACCGTTTAAATGTGAAATTTGTTCGAAATGTTTTACACAATCAACGAGTGTTCATGCGCATATGATTACTCATACCGGAGAAAAACCATTCAAATGTGAAATTTGTTATAATCAATTCACGCATACGTCTTCTTTGAAAAAGCATCTTAAAATTCACGCTAAGAAAAATAATGTTTCGTTAATTTTTTTTAAAGAGTCTTTAAAAAGCACTGATAATCAGTTTTCGATATTACCTTTTTCTCTTTCAATGTGATTATAGCGTTAAAGATCGTACAAAAAGAAAGTTTCAAGTTTTTTTTTATGATGTTAAAAATTTCAAAAATATCAAATATAAAAAAAATCTAAATTATTAAAATTCTCAAATACTAAAAATTTGAATAAATGCCAAAAGTGTAAAAAATCAACTGCCAAAAATGACAAATTTCTAAACAACTAAAAGTTAAAAACGTCAAAAATTTAAAACGTCAACTGTTAAATGTTAAAGATTTGATATATCAACTGTCAAAAGTACGAATATCAACTGTCAAAAATCACAAATTTCAAAACAATTGAATGTTAAAAATGTCAAAAATGTGAAATATCAATTCTTAAAAAAGTTTGCGTCCCAGGACGCGTGACAGAAGGGATAACTTCAACTAATCCAAGTTGAACTATTTATTATTGAAATTTTTTAACTTGAGAAAAACTTTGCCTATTACTTGAATTTTATGTACATTGATATGAAAATGTGTATAAATTTAAATATTTTGAAAATTCTAAAAATTTGAAAATTTGAAAATTCTAAAAATTTTGAAAATTTTAAAAATTCTAAAAATTTTTGAAAATCCTGAAAAATTTGGAAAATTTTTGAAAATTTTGAAAATTTGAAATTTTTGAAAATTTGAAATTTTTTGAAAATTATGAAAATTTTGAAGATTCTAAGAATTTTGAAAATTATGAAAATTTTGAAAATTCTGAAAATTTTGAAATTTTGAAAATTTGAAAATTCTAAAAATTTTGAAAATTCTAAAAATTTTGAAAATTTCGAAATTTCTAAAAATTTTGAAAATTCTGAAAATTTTGAAAATTCTAAAAATTTTCAAAATTCTGATAATTTTGAAAATTCTAATAATTTTGAAAATTTTTAAAAATTCAATCATTTTGAAAATGTGGAAAAATTCAAGAATTGATTTCTCTATCCGTTCAGTATCAGATGTTTGGGAAAAGCATAGAGAGAGAGAAATGATTTTATTATTATTATGTTTCACTGCGCCTGTGTGAAAAAACGATAAACAACGCGTTATGATAAACGCTTTTTTCAACGATAAACAACGCGTTATCATAAATGCTTTTTTCAACGCGTTACGCTATAAATCAGTTACCCTCCCATAAGAAGTTATCACTTCAAAAATTTGATATCTCAACTGTCAAATGTCAAAAGTATGCACCATCAACTGTCTAATGACAAAAATATCAAAAATCAGGTATCAATTGTCAAAAATAACAAATTTCAAAACAATTGAATGTTAAAAATGTCAAAAATGTGATTTTTTAAATAAATTTCTATAATTTTTGCATTTGTTAAAGTTTTCAAGATTGTTTACAATATTTTTAATGATTTTTTATATTTGATATTTTATATTTGACATATTTGACGCATATGATATTTGTCATATTTGGTATATTTAAAATCTGACATTTGACATTTGAAATTTTGACATATTTAAAATCTGAAATTTGCCATTTCTATTGTTTATTTTTCAAATGATCTTATTGTCATTTTTTATATTTGATGTTCTTCACAATTGACAATTTGACATTTCATATATTTAATGATTTTTGCAATTTTCTACGATTTTTTACGGTTTTCTATGATTTTCTTACAATATTTTTATAAATTTCTATGATTTTTGCATTTGTTAAAGTTTTTCAAGATTGTTTACAATATTTTTAACGATTTTTCACATTTTTAGTATTTGACAAATTTGACATATTTAACATTAGACATTTGCAATTTTCATTAACCATTGATCATATTTGACATTTTTGAAATATTCATTCTTTACATTTGACATTTTAAATTTTCATTTGACATTTCTTATAATCGACATTTGCCATTTCTTATATTTGGAAATTTTTCATCTTTAGGTACCTATATTTGATATTTCTTACAATTGACCTATTTGACATTTGTGATTTGGAATTTTTGACAATTGATATATTTGACACTTGTAATTTACATATATGAAACATTTGATGTTTTTGACAATTAACACATTTGCCATTGGTCATTTGATATTTTTGACAATTGACGTATTTAACATTTTTTATAATTGACATTTCTCACTTGACATTTCTGATATAGATTTTTTACAGTTTTTTTTTTAGGTTTTTATGATATACTTCAATTGTTTACAGTTTTCAATGGTTTTCTCTGTAAATTTTCACGATTATCTATGATAAACTTCCACAGAGTGTTAAAAATAGTGGAAATTTAAATACATTTAAAGAAAAACTTAAATTATATCTGTTAGATAAATGTTTGTATTCTGTAGATGAATTGTAATCGTTCTCATTGTAATTAAAGCTATATTATCGTTTAGATTTTACCACAAAATACATTTGTCTGTGATGCAGTGTTGTTAAATTAATTTATTTGTATTTTGTTTTATTGCCTGTTTTGTTTGTAGATTTTCTACATGTTTTAATATTTCACAAACTCCTATACAATGTACTAATATTTGTCTTTATGGAGAATAAATTTATTATTATTATGTTCTACTTTTTCTCATAGTTTTCCATAACTTTTACGGTTTTTTATGATTTTGTATGTTTTTTTATGATTTTTTACAGTTATCTATGATTTATTAGGATTTTTTACAGATTTATATGATTCATCACTTTTTTTAACAATTTTTATCATCCTTGCGATTTTTTATTCTTTTCTATGACTCTATACGATTTTTCACAAATTTCCACAATTTTTTTCAGTTTTCCACACTTTTTTTCAGTTTTCTAAGATTTGTATAATCTTTACGATTTTTCTCGTTTGTCAATGATTTTCTATACGATTTTTTAGAATTTTCTATGATTGCTTACCATTCTTTAAATTTGTTATACTTTTTTCTGATTTTCTACGATTTTTAATGGTTTTCTTTGATTTTTCAGAATTTTTTAAAACTCTGTGATTTTTCGAGATCATTTATCGAATTTTTATAGTTTTCCTAAAGTTTTAAGAGTTTCTACAATTTCTCACAGTTTTCCTTTATTTTCTACAATTTCTTACAGTTTTCCATGATTTTTCACGATTTTCTATGATTTTTTTTACGTTTATAAATATCTATACTAATATTATAAAGAGGAAAGGTTTATTTGAAATGAATAGGCTCCGAAACTACTGCACTCATTTCAAAAATTCTTTTACCGTTGGCAGGCTACACTATTCCCGAGTGACATAGGCTATGTTTTATTTTCAAACAAAATAGGGATCCTTACTACAATGCCATTAATGTAACCAAAAATGACCTTAAAACCCTTACATCGCGTGCGCTGAGAATACTAGCCTCAAGGTCAAACCTCCCAATTAGTAGGGATCGGTTTTTCTCATGACCAACCGCCTAAAGCGGGTCGAGCACCTGAAAATCAATTTATTTTGTTGCCAGAAAATAAAACAACATGTAATATTGTTTACAGGGAAGCTTTGACCCAATATATTTAGTGGCTTTTGTTATTTTTCTTTAATCCCCGGGGCGGGCTGCTAGTATAATAATATTTACATTCTGCATATTTATATGTCACTATTTAACATTTTTATATATTTATTTAACATTTCATACTACAATATTTGACATATTTATGTTATTTTTTGACATGTAACAATTCAAATATGTGATTATTTGGATTTGAAATACTTCTATGCCACTTTATGACATTTGACGTTGCCAATATATTGTTATTTTTACTCAATTGTTAATATTTGAATATTACAGTTTTGACATTTAACTAGTCAAATATGACAATTATGAGATTTGACAACTTTATGTGTCTCTTTGGCATTTTATACAACAAATAAAATTATTTTGACACTGACATACTCATAGGGCACTTTTTGACATTTGTCACTGCAAATATAACAATTTTGATGTTTTTACATATGTAGTGTTATGGTATCACTGTGTCTATTGTGTAAATAAAATATCTTACTGTAAAGTGTGACGACATAGATCAGTGACTATTGTTTATATCTATATATCTATATACATCTATATTCTATATATATACATATAATAAAACTGTAGAAATGTATATGTTTGTGCGCGCATCACATGAAAACTACTGATCCTATTCAAATGCGAGTTTCAAAGACGTATTTGTCTTCTTTTAACTTAACATCTGGTGTATAAAACTTTCTCGCCCCACCCCTTTAACGGGGTGAGGAAAAAAATTTTTATACAAAAATCAACACGCTACGCGAACGACCCCGCGTGTACATCAAAATAGAACCCAAAAATGTGGTTGGATTTTTTGTCTATCTGTCTGTATGTTTGTGCGCGCATCACATGAAAATTACTGGTCCGATTCGAATGCGGGTTTCACAGATATAAAAATTTCCCCATTCCTTAAATGGGGTGGAGTATGAAATTTTTATTCAACAATCAGACGCCACGCGAACGACGTTGCGAGTACAACTAGTAATTAATATAAATAGGAAAATGTGATGGAAACGTGGATGATTTTGGTTATTGATTTTTGAATTTGATTAATTTTAATTCTTTTTAAAAGATTTGTCATTGTTATATAAAGTTAAATAAAAGGTTGAATTAAAATTTGAAAATTGGTGTTGAATCATCAATAAACAATAAGAAGGAACCCATACCCGAAAGTCGGAGCTAAGAAGTGTAACCATAACAAAATTGTCAAACCAACGTGGGGCCCACACTACAAGCACTGCAAATTCGAGACACCTACAAGCACCTAGAATTTCAAAATTCGAGACACCTCCTACAAGCAACTAGAACTTCAAAATTTGAGACACCATCAAGGCACCAAGAACGAGAAAACCCCGAAAAACAAGAAAGATTAAGAGGGAAGACAAGGACTTTGACAGACAGGACTGACAGATAGGTAAGATATTTGCATTTATATAATAGAGGCAGTGACTTGTGGGGAGAATTTTATTAAAATAATTAAACATAAATCATAAAACTAAAATTATTTAATTGAAAACTAAACATAAATTGTAAAACTAAAATTTAAAAAAAATATGGAAACAAGAAGACAAAGACAGGTTAGGGATAATGAGCAAAAAGGAGATCATTAAAAAGATGATAATATAAATCTGGAGATGCGGGAAAGTATTGAAACACGTATGGGGGCTTTTTACACAATTTATTTACAAAATTGTTAAGATACACTGAACTCTGCTGGATAACGTCTAACTACTTGACAATACAATGAACTCTTGTGAACACTTGACTCGAACTGACGTTAACTGCCCATGCATCCGCTTATATACAACATTATTTAATCTAGTCAGTGTGTTTAGAAGTTTCTAGAATTTTCTAGAAACATTATTTAAAATGGTCAGTTGATTTTTTTACAAAGTTCTAAAAATCAACTGTCAACAACAATCTTTTAAGGTCCCTTCCTTTACGGTTATCCCGTTACACTGCCCCCTCCTTAGATTCATTCCTCCTGGAATGTTATTTCCTACATCGGAATCCCGCACACTCCCTGAGCCAGCCAAACCATCTTCTCGGAGTTGCTGCGCATCTCCACTGTGGTTTCCCTGGTAAGGCACCAAACGATCATGATGGACCACGACGGGTTTCCCTCTGGGAATTTTCACGATCCGATAAATGACATCGTTAATCTTCTTTTTGATGGTGTAAGGACCTTCCCAGTTCTTTTGTAATTTGGGACAAATACCTCGACGCCGTCGGGGGTTATAGAGCCAGACTAAATCTCCAACTTGGTAACTCTTTTCCATTGTCCGTGTGTCATAGTACCTCTTCATCCGATCACTAGATAATTGTAGTTTTCCACGCACCAGGTTGTGTATATTCTCCATTCGATTCTGAAGGTCAGCGACATATTGTTCACGTGCCATTTCTTCACCAGGTTTACAACCAAACACCAAGTCACATGGTAGCCTCATTTCTCTACCGAACAGGACCTTCGCAGGCGTTTGGCCAGTTGATTCGTTGATGGCCGATCGAATTGCCATTAGAAATAGTGGAATATGTCGATCCCAATCCCTCTGACAATCTGACACCACTTTTGACAGATAGTTGGTTATAGTCCGGTTCATTCGTTCCACCATTCCATCAGACTGAGGATGCATCGCTGTGGTTCTCGTTTTGCGGATGACTAATCTTTGGCAAACTTCTTGAAACAGCTTGCTCTCAAAATTTCTCCCTTGGTCTGATTGTAATTCTAGTGGTACCCCAAATCGGCTTACGAATTCTTCAACTAATATATCTGCTAAAGTGGTGGCTTCCTGATTGGGAACTGCATAGGCTTCAACCCATTTAGTGAAGTAGTCCATTACAACAAAGATGTATTTGTTTCCTTCATCGGTCTGTGGAAGTGGCCCCAATACATCTACCGCGATTCTTTTAAAAGGACTTCCAACCAGGTATTGCTGCATTTCCGCCTTCGGTTTTCGGTGCGGACCGTTACTGGCAGCACAGGTAGTGCATTTACGACACCAATCTTTAACATCATTAGTGCAATTTACCCAGTAAAATCTATCTCGGATCTTTTGCAGCGTTTTCGTGATACCCAGATGTCCTCCAGAACTATCATTATGCATCTGCTTTAAAATTTCTGGTACAGCATTTCTTGGGACCACTATTTGTTTCCTTGTTTCTGTGCCCTCGGAGTTTTCTACCAGTCTTTTAACGAGCTCACCGTCCAAAATTAAAGAGTTCCATTGGGACCAGTATGCTTTTAAAGCAGGAGAGGATGAGGATATCTCTCTCCACAACGGACGACGGTCCATTCTCTTCCACTCCCGAATCTTTCTCAGAACGGGATCGTTTTCTTGTTGCTTCTCCAGCATAGAGCTCTCGTCTTCTGGCACAACCTTAACTAAGGCAAGTTTTTCCTCGTTCTGCTCCATATGGGTACAATGGGGGCAATCAGTTCGACATGGTCTTCTGGAAAGTGCATCAGCATTACGATGTCTTGTTCCAGGTCTGTGCTCGATTTCAACCTCATATTCCTGCAGTTTTTCGAGCCATCTTACTATCTGTCCTTCTGGGTTCCTAAAGCGAAGTAACCACTTTAAACTAGCATGGTCTGTTCTGATCAGGAATTTTCTGCCATACAGATATTTATAAAAGTGTTCGACGGATTTTACAACTGCTAACAGTTCCCTCCGAGTTACACAGTAGTTCTTTTCAGCTTTCGATAAAGTTTTGCTGAAGTAACCAACCACTCTTTCCTTACCATCTTGTAGCTGTGACAAGACGGCTCCAATTCCCACATTTCTGGCGTCGGTGTCCAGAATAAGCTTACCATCAGGAAGTGGATAAGCAAGAACAGGTGCTGACGTAAGCTGTTTCTTCAATATTTCAAACGCCTTTTGACATTCCTGATCCCAACAGAAGGACTTATCTTGTTCTGTCAAACGTGTCAAAGGTTTGGCGATGTCTCCAAAATTCTTGACATATCGTCGGTAATAGGAACAAAGACCCAAGAAACTCCGGAGCTGATGTTTGTCGATAGGGATTGGCCATTCCTGAACGGCTTGTATCTTAGCGGGGTCAACAGCAACGCCATCCTTGCTTACGTTATGTCCTAAATAGTTGACCTGTCTCTGGAACAAGTGGCATTTCTTAACATTCAATGTTAGATTAGCGTTCTGTAATCTTTTAAAGACTTCTTCCAGGTTAGATAAATGTTCCTTAAAGGTCTTACCCATTATGATGATGTCGTCTAGATAAACTAGACAAGTTTCCCATGACAAACCCCGCAGGATGTTCTCCATTAGTCGTTCAAACGTCGCAGGAGCATTACAGAGGCCAAATGGAAGGACTGTGAATTGCCATAACCCTGATCCACTGGTAAAGGCAGTCTTTTCTTTGTCTGCAGGATTCATTTTAACTTGCCAGTATCCGCTTTTAAGGTCCAAGGTAGAAAACAGAGTAGAACCCACCAAAGCGTCGAGGGCATCATCAATCCTTGGCAGAGGATAACTGTCCTTCTTAGTGACATCATTTAGCTTTCGATAGTCGACACAAAACCGCATTGATCCGTCTTTCTTTCTCACTAATACCACAGGAGAAGCCCACGGACTACTGGATGGTTCGACTATGCCATTTTGAATCATTTCTTTAAGGGCTCTGTCTGCTTCTTCCTTTTTAACTTGAGGCATCCTTCGGGGTACCTGTCGAATCGGACGTGCATCACCAGTGTCAATTTTATGTTGTACAACATCAGTTCTTCCCAGTTTACTTTTAGAACCAAATACAGGTTTATAACGGTAAAGTAGATCTCTTACCTGTTTCTTTTCTGATTTTGACAAAGAGGGGTCTAATTTTGTCATTAATTGTTTAATTTCGTTGGTCTCATCTGTTTCCGTAACATTTATCTTGTGAATTATGGCCATTACTGGTTCTAAACTTCCTATTTCCGTGTCCTTTCGGAGAAGAACTGGATGATCGTTCAAGTTGATAACTCGGATGGGTACCTCTTTGGCGGATCTAACAAGAGTCTTACCCACAAGGAGTCCTTTCCCCAATTCATGGTCATGGTTCTTCGGCTCTATCACGGCTGGGGCACCATCTGGCTCCAGTCCATCCAACCGCGCTGTGACGACATATTCGCAGCTTGCCGGAAGTTCGATATCATCGATTAGCTTAATCGAGGCATTGTCAACTTGTTTTCGGTGCAGGAATATTTCTTCATTACCAGTACGAAGGATACGTTGGCGAAGATCCAAATGAAAACCACAGTGGAGCATAACATCCATGCCCAGAACAACATCTTCATCAACGTCAGCCACCAGCACTGAGTGAACAAGAGAGGTTGAACCAAACTGTAGCGTCACCTGTATCTCACCGTAGACTCTAGCAGAATCTCCGGTAGCGGTACGCAGTCTCCAACTGGTAGGCCACATCTTCTTTCGCATAATGATGGATGGTCGAACGATAGTTTTTGTAGCTCCAGTGTCTACCAGCATGCTAAAGTTCTTCCCATCAATGAGGCCATCTACATATAAGCTGTCCACGTGATGTCGCAGAGTTGCCAATTTAATGGTGTGAGGGGCTTCGGGAATGTTTGGGGTCGATTTCGCCCTTCAGGAGTCGACCCGTTCTAGTTTTCCTGCTGCTGGGGTACTTCAGCAGAAGATTTTTCTTTTTGGGGGCAAGTATTTCTTATATGGCCTAGTTCTCCGCAGTTCCAGCATCTCACTGGGCGCCTTCTTTTTGGAGATAACTTCATTAATCTCTCTACTACCGCTTCAACATCGTTAACGGAATGAACGGCATGGTCGTAGTTACCGGTGATTTCCCTTAGTCGAGCAACTCCACGTGAGGCCTCCGTCGCCGCCTCAAACTCCAGGGCAATGGTCAAGGCGTCCACAAGAGTCTTCGGCCGCGCCAACCGTACAGCACGCTGCAACTCGACGTCTCGAAGACCATCGGTGAAGGTTTGGACTGCTAGGCACTCCAGGAAATCCTCCGCTGCATTTGAATACGCAAGTCGAACCATTCTTGCTACATCCGCTTCAAATTCCTGGATACTTTCTCCATTTTTCTGTTTTCGGCTCTTTAACTGCATTCGGTACACCGGTTGTAGATGAGTTTGACCATAACGCATCTCTAGACGATTCACCAATAACTCGAAGTTGTCAGCTTCATCCGGTGTCAATGATTGCAAGACGTCTAAAGCTTCGCCTCGCAGAGCTACGGTTAGGGACAATGCCTTCTCCTGGGATGACCATCCATTAGCTCTGGCCGCTGCGTCGAATTGTTTCAGGTAATTTGGCCAGGAAGTCTTCCCGTCGAAGGTCGGGGGTTTCATCGTCGTTCGTACATGGGTCGTCTCCTCGCTTCTTTGTCGTTCGACGTCTGCGTGGCAGGTTTCCATCCTTCTTGCATCTCCGTCGCCGTGGTGGATGGTTTGGTTTCGGCGGCTAGCTTCCTGTTCTTGTTGAAGCTTCCTTATCTCGGACTGCATTTGCTGGTTGACGTCTCGCAGGTTGGCTACTTGTTGATTCAAGTTGGCCACTTGCTGATTTTGCTCGTCTCGCAAGCTGGACACTTGCTGATTTTGTTCGTCTCGCAAGCTGGACACTTGCTGATTTTGTTCGTCACGAAGATGTGATATTTGCTGGGAGAACGAACTGGATAACTTATCTGATAGGGTAGACATCCGTTGTGGCTCTTCATCTGACTGGATAGCACCTCTTGTTGGTTCGTCATTCGTTGTGACAGCTGGGACATATCTTCACGCTGGCTCTTTATCTGACTGGATAGCTCCTCTTGCTGGCTCTTCATCTGACTGGATAGCTCCTCTTGCTGGTTCGTCATTCGTTGTGACAGCTGGGACATATCTTCGCGCTGGGACTTCATCTGACTGGATAGCTCCTCTTGCTGGCTCGTCATTCGTCCTGATAGCTCCTCTTGCAGCCGGGAAAGTTGTTGAGTTAGTTCAGAATTTGCTTTTTAAACTGGGTCTTCGAACTCCACAGCGTCAGGGTCCAAATTATTATTTAGGTAGTATTCACGGAGCCTTCTCAACAATACGGATTTGCTCCCGGTAGTTTCCAATTCTAATTCTTCGAGCTCTGTTCTGAGCTCAGCCACCAATAGTTCATTTATCTTTTTTCCAGGCATTCTTTTATCTTCACCCCACACCTGACACCAATTTGAAACACGTATGGGGGCTTTTTACACAATTTATTTACAAAATTGTTAAGATACACTGAACTCTGCTGGATAACGTCTAACTACTTGACAATACAATGAACTCTTGTGAACACTTGACTCGAACTGACGTTAACTGCCCATGCATCTCCTTATATACAACATTATTTAATCTAGTCAGTGTGTTTAGAAGTTTCTAGAATTTTCTAGAAACATTATTTAAAATGGTCAGTTGATTTTTTTACAAACTTCTAAAAATCAACTGTCAACAACAATCTTTCAAATTAAGGTCCCTTCCTTTACGGTTATCCCGTTACAGTATTTTTCTCCACGACCATTAATGAATGTAATAATTCCGACTTCATTTTCAATAATTGAAAGTGTTCATTCTCACTCTTGAGATAGAATATTCATTCTGAAACACTTGCTTCTTATGTGTTTTGCATGTATTTTCATTCTATAACTAGTGACGGAATAACATTCTGTAATTGCTCAACAAAAACATAGATTGCCCTGCGAATTTTAAAACTGTCACTCAGTTTGTCAGTGCGACGTTCTAATTGTTTTGCTACATATTTCAATTTAAATAAACATAATTATTACATGGTCGTGGAGAAAATACAGTCTGTTACACGGTTAGAATGAAAATTCGATAACTCGTGGTTCCTCTCGCTCGCTACGCTCACGTTCGGAATTCTCCACTCGTATCGAATTTTCATTCTAACCTTGTTACAGAATATACTATTCCCGCACGCATTTTTTTTTATTAATTAGAGATGTTTGCCGATAACCTTTTTGACAAATTATTGTATTATTATCTTTATCTTGTTGGACTACATACAAATAGTAAAAAAATTAAGATTATTTTAGGGATTTTTAAAATGTTTGTTTTAAAAAATTTAAAAAAAAAATCATAATTTATTAAATCACCCCTGTAAACCTTACTCAAAGCAACAACAAACTCACCTGTTTAAGTAGGGTTGCTATAGCTACAGTCGTGTATTTATTGACACTATGAAAGATTTAATTGTCACAATCGCATCTTTTTAAATATCTTAATAATTTTCGAGGTAATTTTGCTTGTAGAAAAAATATTGATCCTAACTCTTGCGGAAATTAACTTTCCCGCACTTAACTGCTTGCCCAAACTCCGCTTCGCGTCGTTCGGGCATCGGCAGTTCGCGTGCGGGAAAGTATAACTTTCCGCACTTGTTAGGATAATAACTATTACAAATTTAGGAAAATTGTTAACTAAAAAATAAAAATAAAAACGATTTAAAAGAAGTTAAAAAAATTCACATTATTAAAATATGATCAAATGGGTACTAAAAAAAAAAATAAATTTGAATAAAAGTGTAACAAAGATTGAGGAATCTGAAATTATCGGAAAACTGGAAAACTTAAAAAACAAATACCTTAAAACATTTTTTATTTTGATAAAATGAAACATTGAAAATTATAAACTTAAACTAAATTAAAGAAACTAGAAAAGTTTTACGAGCAAATTAAAGTCAAGTCATAATTACTATTTCTTTTTACAGTAATAAAATTTTCAAAGTTTAAAACATTATAACTATTTTTATAATAGCGAGATAATAATCCAATAATATTTTGTTGATTACTTTTGTTAAAATACAAATGAACATATAATTTATCAGAATGTTCAATTTTTTCAACAAAAATTAACTGATCTTGAACAAATACAAGAAAATTCGTACATCCATAGAAACAAAAATAAAAATCTGTTTCGAGGCGTCCATTAAAACAATGCTTAATTCTCATATGGTCAACAATTTCCCCCAAATTATAAACTTCATCGCATTTAAAACATTTTTGCTTAATTTTATGTTTTTTCATTGCCCATTCGTGCCTTAAACAATCAGAATATCTGAAGGTTTTGCCGCAATTACAACTACAGAAATACTCTAATGAATAGTCCAGAGTTAAATTTTCGTAGTCAACTTTATCAATTAAATTTTGTTTTAACAAAAAATTAAAACAAATTTCACAAAGTGAATATTTGTATTGTTTACTAACATATAAATTATATCCATGTGGAACATAAATACTTCCATGATTACAATTAATACAAACAGGAAAAAAAACTTTGTTTTCTTTTACTAAACCGAATCCGGATTCTGTTAAAGAATATTCGGGACTTGTTCTCATAAAATCTTAATGCAGATGTAATTTTCTAAACGTTAAAAATTTTGTAATTGGAGTAAATTTAATATTTCCAAATAAATTTAAAAAACCACATTTTTCCATAACTAAACAAGAGTTTTCCTGAGAGACTTGCATATTATTAATAGTTAGATTACTAAGATTTTGCAAATTTTTCAATTTTTTAATTTTGGGAATAACTAAACAAGAGCTTTCCTGTGAAACTTTAATATTTCTTTTTCTTGAATTGCTAAAATTTTGTAAAATTTGCAATTTTTCAATTTTGGGAACATTTATTATTGACTTTTCAATAAAATTTAAATCAACTTCAATAATAACAATATTATTAAAATCTTTTATATTTATTTTGTAAAATCCATCATTATCGTTTTTATAAGATTTGCACTTAAAACTATTTGAACAAATTTTTAAATTTTCGTTCGCGAAATTTACATGAAATTTATAAGAAATTAAAGAAGTCAATTTCTCATCTCCCATAAAAACAACTTTAACTTTTACAAAATTTTCAGCCCGATTCAAAATTAAATAAAAATAAAACAAATAATCGTCTAAACGATAAATGAAAACATTCCGGACATCAAAAAAAGAATTTAAATTGCAGGAAAAAAACGGATTCTTTAAAACTGAATCTTTATGAGTTTTTTGAAAATGTTTAAAAAGTAGGAACGTTGGAATTTCGTCCGATTCCGGACAAAGAGAACAAACATATTTTTTTTCAAAACAAACTTTTTCATGTTCAACCACATCGGATTACCGGAGTATTTCTCGACATCCGTCATAGCGATTAACACATTTAAAAAGGCTTTTTTCAGCGATATTATTGTAAGATGAATTTGTTCCATTCCATTCGGGGTTCTTCTTGGTACATCGACCGCAAACAGAGCGACGATTTGGAAACACTTTTATCGGTAAAACCGATAAATATTTCTCACATATGTCGCATGTAATTTCGTCCAAAACAGTATCCGAAATTACGATTGCCATAGTAGCAAAAATGCTGGAAAAAAATTAAAAACTAAAATCAAACTTTTTTTCACATAATTTGAAAATATATTTTTTGTTTTTTTTTATTTCATCTGTTTTCTTTATATTTTCTTGTTATTTATCAGGTTTGTACTATCTGTTTTACGCATTTTGTAGTTTATCAATTAAATATATTAATTTAATAAGAATTTCTCGTTTACCTTACAGTGGAAATATAGTACATACTTAAAAAAGGTATTTTTTAGCTTTCTTGAGAAAAAAGAAGACTCTAATATCTCCAAAACAAAAAAAACATATCAAAACATAATTTTCCCATTTTAAATACAATTTCTAACTTTCTGAATATTTGAAAATTTTTTAAAAACAACAGAGAAACAATGCACTCTATCTTTTAGGATTTTCATTAAAAAAAGAGGATACTGATATTTCAAAATCCAAAAAAAATATCAAAACACGGTTTTATATTTTAAATACAGTTTTTATCTACATTAAAAAAACAATTAACAAAAAAAACGAAAAATGTAAGAAAAAACTAAATAAAAGACAACAAAGGAAAAAATCTGGTGTGGGCACCACACGACCTTCCGAACACTAACAAGTAGTGGTAGTTTTTGATAAAAGTGTCAATATCTCGAAAACTAATGAAAATATCAAAAAAATGTATTCTTTCAAAAATGACTGAAATTACATGTTCTTTCCACAAAGTATAAATATTTTGCCAATAACGATATAAAAACCCAATATTTTCAAAAAATTCCATTTTTTGATAAGAGTAAACGTCCACTTCCGGTCGGCCGATTTTACTCAAATTCTATTAGATTCCTCTGATGGTGATTATAAGTAAGGTTTTATAGTTTCATTCCGATCCGATTAGCTGTTTAGCCGCAAATGTGTTCACAGACACACAGACATTTTTTATTTTTGGGTTTTTTAGGCTCAGGGAACCCTAAAACGCGTATTTCCGCTAAAAACCCGAGATCGAAATTTTTCGCGATCACAATACCTTCCTATAACAGCGTTGCTGTTCGGAAAAAAATATCGAAAAAACTAATTAGTTAGTAGTCAGATGTCAAAAATATAAAAAATAATTTGACACTAGTCAAAAGTTGATACTCTCAAAAAACATAATTTGACAGCTGTCAGATGTCAAAATATAGAAGGAGCTAATCTGACTGATATTAACAAGTAGTGGGTGGTAGAATTGGAGTGGCCATAGTATGGAGATGTCAAAAATATCGAAAAAACTAATTAGTTAGTAGTCAGATGTCAAAAATATAAAAAAAAATAATTTGACACTAGTCAAAAGTTGATACTCTCAAAAAACATAATTTGACAGCTGTCAGATGTCAAAATATAGAAAATTAAATGTTGAAATACGCCAAAACATAATTTGACAGCTGTCAGATGTTGAAAATATAATAACTACCAATTTTTGTTTAAAAAAAGCGAATCCACAATTTTTATTTCACATATTTCCAGTTTTTGATAAAAGTGTCAATATCTCGAAAACTAATGAAAATATCAAAAAAATGTATTCTTTCAAAAATGTCGGAAATTACATGTTCTTTCCACAAAGTATAAATATTTTGCCAATAACTATATAAAAACCCAATATTTTCAAAAAATTCCATTTTTTGATAAGAGTAAACGTCCACTTCCGGTCGGCCGATTTTACTCAAATTCTATCAGATTCCTCCGATGGTGATTATAAGTAAGGTTTTATAGTTTCATTCCGATCCGATTAGCCGTTTAGCCGCAAATGTGTTCACAGACACACAGACAGACACACAGACAGACAGACAGACAGACATTTTTTATTTTTGGGTTTTTTAGGCTCAGGGAACCCTAAAACGCGTATTTCCGCTAAAAACCCGAGATCGAAATTTTTCGCGATCACAATACCTTCCTATAACAGCGTTGCTGTTCGGAAGGTAATATAACAGCGTTGCTGTTCGGAAGGTAAAAATACAAAATACCAGAAAAAAAACAGAAACTCGAAAATTAATGAGAAAATATAATAAAATCAACAAAAACAGAAAAAAATCACAAAAATAATCGAAAAAAAAAACGAAAAATTAATAATTGATGGCCGAGCAGCTAATTTAAAATATTTCAAAAAATAAAGTCAATAAAAGCAATAAAAATTTTATATACCAAATTTCATGACCCATGACAAAACACGGTTTTCACATTTTGAAAACAGTTTTTATCCACATTCAAAATCCATTTTAAAATTTTCAAAAGTCTTAAAAAAACAACCGAAAAATGCTATACTCGATTTTTTTCAAATCTTCAAAATCAAAAAGTGGTTTTCCATACCTCAAAAACCAAAACAGATATCAAAATAAGGTTTTCACATTTTGAATACACTTTTTATTAACATTCAAAATCCATTTTGAAATTTTTAAAAATATTGAAAAAGAACCGAAAAACACTTTACTCGTTTTTTTTTAGAATTTTCAAAATCAAGAAAAAAAGTGGATTTCGATATATAAAAAACCAAAAAAGATATCAAAACATTGTTTTCACATTTTGAATACAGTTTTTATCTACGTTTAAAATTCATTTTGTAATATTCAAAAATCTTAAAAAACAACCAAGAAACGCTACACTTAATCTTTTAGAATATTCCTCAATAAAGTGGATATTGATAACTGAAAAACCCAAAAAGATATCGAAACGCGGTTTTATTGCATTCGATTAAAATTTTTATCTTTATTAAAAAACTTTTTGAATTTTTCAAAAAAATTTCAAAAAACAAACGATCTATGGCAATATCTCAAAAAAAGTACTCAAGCATTTTTACCAATTTCTCATATCTTAAAAAAAAAAATTAATTTTTCCATTCAATTATAAATTTCATTTACATTTAAAAACAGTTTAAATTTTTAAAAAACACCAAAAACAACTGATGCACTCGATTTTTTTAGAATTTTCAAAAATTCGATATCTTAAAATTCAAAATTGATATCAAAACTCAGTTTTTACATTGTGAATACAGTTTTTAATCATATTTAAAATGCATTTAAAAATATTTAAAAAAACCGAGAAACGATATACTCTATTCTTTTGAATGTAATAAAAAAAACTAGACCAAATCGCACAAATTGGGAAAAAATATAAAAAATAAACGAATAAAACGAATAATAAATTAAAAAAAAAATAGTAAAAAAATTTAATTTCAAATTCAACCACTAGATGGCGATTTATTTTAATTACTAAATAATATAAAAAAGCTTATTTGCATTTGTCGTTGTCAGGAAGGTAGAAAATCAAAATATTAAACAAGTTTTAGAAAATTGTGTCAATGCGATTAAAAAATGAGGGAAAAACAGTAAACATGAAAAAAAAACGATAGAATTGAAAAAAAATCTAAAAATGATGAAAAAAAAAGTAAAAATTTAATATACGGATAATTAGAGAAACAACCAAGATAAAATAAAAAATACGTTAATTCCCTTTTAACGATTTTATCGAAAAAAAAAACAACGAAAAATAAATAAAATAGTCCGGAATGGGTGAAAAATGAAAAAACTGGTGAACAAAAAGAAAAAGTCGAGAAAATATCACAAAAATTAGCAAAAAAAAGGTAAAAAAACAACTAAATAAAAGTCCTCAATAAAAAATTACAAAATACAAGGAAAAAAATAAAAACGAGAAAATCGATAAAATCAACAAAAACTAAAAAACCAGGAAAACAATCGAAAAGAAACAAGAAAAAATCTTAAAAATTAAAAAAAAAAATTTATCATTGATAATTCATCTTATAAACTACTTCAATGATATTTAATAATTATTTACTCACCAACAGGAATAGAAAAGTTTTTCAAACAAAAAAAAAATGGTTTTTGATTGGAAATTTCTTTTAAATTATCAATTTGTTTTTATTATTCACTACCAAAAAATTCGTATTACGATATTTAATATTTGAAAAAGTTTAATTTGAGATACGTTTGGACGTTCGATTTATACAAAATTTTTGAATATCAATCAAAAATTAGATTAGATTAATTTATTATTTTATTTTCTAGAATTATTTTCTTAGAAATTGATAAAATAACACTTGAAACGTTTTATAAATTTTCCTCTACTAAGCTCCTAAACAATTTCGTTTAAAATTAATTCTGATAATCAATTTTATCTCTTTAATTTTTTTTTATTGGTACTGCTTCGTTGTCAATAAACATTTGCATTTAGTATTTTTTTTTTATATTTGCTTCAAATAAAAGCGTTTTAAATTTGGAAGAAAATCAAAATTGCTCGTTTAAAACATCGAAAAAAAAATCGTAACCGTTTAATTTTCGATATTTTTATTTATTCAATATTAATAAAAAAATGGTAAATTTATAGAAAAATATTTAATTTATTCATGATGCTTTTTTTTTATTTATTTCCTTTTAAACTTTATAAGATGTACACGGATGTACTAAAAAGTTAAAGATCATCGTAATTCAAAATAAAAAAACATTATCAGTCTCTTCCACATTTTGAATTCAGTTAATATTCAAATTCAAAATCCATTTTAAAATTTTCAAAAACCTTAAAAACAACTGAGAAACTGTACACTCATCAGTTCCTTCAAAAGTATTACCACAGCCGGCTACAAATTTTCCATCACCAAAACCAAAACCTTTGTCTACAAAAGCCAAATATATACAGATTATTTTGGAATTTTGAAAATTTTTAGAAAGTATATAAACAAGAATATATTAAATGACATTAAGGAGAAATTGAAAAAATGTCGTAACTAGCGAGACTCGAACGGTCGTTAAATTCAACTCATGCCACATGTGACACTCACTTAAATTAAACAAAACCATGAGAGATATCTTAAATAATAGTTTACTAAAGATATACAGATTGGTGCTGACAAGGAAGCTATTTCAGCTAGCAAGTCTTATGGGCGGGATTTTCAAAGCATTAAAGTTATGAATATTCCTGACTAGATCGATGAGGAGTTAGTCGTGGATCCGATGACTCCACCAATAGTGAGGTTGTCCCGAAATTCGGATATGGAAAATGGTCACCATTTGTTGTTCAGACTGATTTTAAAACCTGTTAGCCTATTCCTTACCTATCTGCATGACCAGCCTAAAAGTGAATATATGGAAGCGCACACACATAACCATTAAATTAGAGAGTCTTCCTAGCGACGTTGACTCCTTGCGGAAGTTGTATTATCGTTTCCACGATGCTTACGGTATTGGCTTAGCTGACTGAAGCAGATCTCAATTCTTTTAGAACCTATTTTTCTCCACAGAGGCTCTGCCGGCTCTAAAAGATTAGAGAATGCCACAAGAACTATTATTCTAGTAGTTTTTCTTTAGTGACAAAATTTTTTAATCAATAATACGCGAATAGAGGAACAAGCACACTGAAACATTACACGATGGTGGGCTCAGTTTATTTCTCATTAATATTCGGTCCTTAAGACATAAAACAGATGAATTACTTCTATTATTATTAAACCTTCTCACCTTTCCGTCTCCCAATCCCCTCCTTACTCTTAAATCCTTTTCTTTTCTAGAAAATACTGTAACGAAATAACCGTAAAGGAAGGGACCTTAATTTGAAAGATTTTTATTGACAGTTGATTTTTAGAAACTTCTAAAAATAACTGTCTAGAAGTCTAGATTAAATAATGTTTCTAGAAAATTCTAGAAACTTCTAAACGCACTGACTAGATTAAATAATGTTTCTAGAAAGTTCCAGAATGTTCATTTGTAGTATATAAGGGGATGTATGGGCAGTTAACGGCAGTTCAAGTTCAAATAGTTTATTGTATTGTAAAGCAGTTTAGATGTTATCCAGCAGAGTTTTGTGTATCTTAACGATTTTGTAAAAAAATTGTGTTAAAGTCCCCATGAGTGGTTCAAATTGGTATCAGGTGTGGGGTGAAGATACAAGAATGTCTGGAAAAAAGATAAATGAACTATTGGTGGCTGAGCTCAGAAGAAAACTCGAAGAATTAAAATTGGAAACTATTGGGAGCAAATCCGTATTGTTAAGAAGGCTCCGTGAATACTAACTAGATAATAATATGGACCCTGACGTTGTGGAGTTTGATGACCCGGTTCAAAAGGCAATTTACCGACTACAAGAAAAACAAACTCAACAACTTTCCCGGCTGCAAGAATAACAAACTCAACAACTTTTCCAGCTGTCGCAACGAATGACGAGCCAACAAGAAGATCAAACTCAACAACTCTCCCGGCTGCAAGAGGAGCTATCTGGACGAATGACGAGCCAGCAAGAGCAGCTATCCAGTCAAAAGAAGAGCCAGCAAGAGAAGCTTTCCAGTCAGATGAAGAGCCAGTGCGAAGATATGTCCCAGCTATCACAACGGATGTCTACCCTACCAGAAGAGTTATCCAGTTCCTTCTCCTAACAAATACCGCATTTGCGCTCCGAAATGTACACTCTTCGTGACGAACAAAATCAGCAAGTGTCCAGCTTGCGAGACGAACAAAATCAGCAAGTGTCTAGCTTGCGAGACGAACAAAATCAACAAGTCGCCAACTTGCGAGACGAGCAAAACCAGATCAACCTGCAAATGCAGTCCGAAATAAGGAAGCTTCAACGAGAACACGAAGCTTGTCGTCGAAACCAGCCCATCCACCACGGCGACGAAGATGCAGAAAATAAGAAAACCCGTCACGAAGACGTCGACCGACAAGGAAATGGGGAGACTACCCAGGTACGAACGACGAAAAAAACCACCGACCTTCGACGGGATGACTTCCTGGTCAAATTACCTGTAACAATTTGACGCAGCGGCCAGAGCGAATGGATGGTCACCCCAGGAGAAGGCATTGTTCCGAACCATAGCTCTGCGAAGCGGGGCATGTATTGACACCGGATGAAGGTGACAATTTTGAGCTATTGGTGAATCGTATAAAGATGCGTTATGGTCAAAGTCCGGTATACCGAGTGCAGTTGAAAAGCCGGAAGCAGAAAAATGGAAAAACTATCCAGGAGTTGAAGGAAAAAGTGGAAAAAATAGTACGGTTTGCGTATCCAAATGCAGCGAAAGATTTTCTGGAGTGCCTGGCGATACAAACCTTTACCGATGGTCTTCGAGACGCCGAGTTGCAACGGGCTGTACGGTTGGCGAGGCCGAGATCTCTTGTAAACGCCTTGACCATTGCCCTGGAGTTCGATACGGCGACGGAGGCCTCACATGCAGCTGCTCGACTAATGGAAGACACTGGTAAAGGTGGGTTTACACGAGACGTGAGCCACGATCGTATTTCACGATCTTGAGAGTTGTGACTCACGAGCGTGGTATCCAAAAGCATCATACGAATCGTGATGGTGTTTACACATGAATGCGATGTTCATTCAGTAAGATGGAATCGTTAGTAGCGGAAGCATGTGCTGTTTTGTCCGGTGTATTGGCTAAACAACTAAAACAACGATTAACAGAAATTGACAAATTAAAGTTAAAAAGAAGAAGGAAAAGAAGATGATGGGTAAGGCAGTGGATTTAAAGAAGGAACAATAATGGTGGCTCTGCATTTATTTCCCGTGAATTACGAAATGAAAATCCAGAAGATTTCAAAAACATTTTAAGAATGTCAGGTACTCTATGAAATTCATAGTTTGTTCATCGTTCATTTTCATAACATTTTTTACACTCATATCGTTTGCAACTTTTTGTACTTTTACAATTTAAAATGTTGTAGGTATAATAATTTAATTTATAATATATAAATCTATCATTATTAACCTATATATAATATATTATAATAAATTAATATTTTACAAACAAACAAATATGCTTTATATTATATACTGAGCTTTCACGACTGAAATATCCAACATGGTTTGATATTGTACGAACCAGTCGTGCCTGGTTCGTCAACGATAATTCCACTATCGTGAAATAAGAATTGATTGTTTACACAAACCGTAAGCCACGCTTTCGTGAGCCACGAACGAGGCTCACGTGTCCTTAACTTTAACTTCGACAATGCCGTTTATGCCGTCAGCCACGTCGAAGCGGTAGTGCAGAGGTTAATGAAGTTTTCTTTAAAAGAAGGCGTTCAGTGAGGTGCTGGAACTGCGGAGAACTGGACCACATAAGAAATACTTGCCCCCATTGTACCCGAGTGGAGCCGAACGAGGAAAAACTCGTCTTAGTTAATCCCGTTCTGAAAAAGATTCGGGAATGGAAGAGTGGACCGTCGTCCGTAGTGGAGAGAGATATCCTCATCCTCTTCTGTTTTAAAAGCATACTGGGTGTTGGAATCAGGTAATAGATTCCAACTGAGATCTGTACTTACATATTTAACATACATAGTTGATTTAATAATAAAAAAATGAATAGTCTGACAATTCTGATAACAAAAAAGATAAATAACATCACTCTCAATTAAAAAAATATATATATACGTCAATAGTACTCTGGCACCCTCCGTTTAAAGATTGTAACCTCTTTTTTCAATAGTGATTTTAAAGGCTCGTTTTTACAGAGGTTCACTAATGCGAACGGCACTCAGGGGGTAAGAGGAGAGCGAGCGTGGATTCGAACGAGCTGGATGATATAATATCCGAAAGATATAAAGAAATATGTTTTATTAGAAAGATAAAAAAAATTTAAAAATTAAAAAAACTAAAGAGAAAATAAAAGCAATGACAGAAAAGGCAAAGAGGGAATGGGCGCCACTTATTTTTTTATCATAAGGATGGAAAAATATAAGAAACCCGGATGGAAAAAATTTGACTAGGTGGATTAGATAGAATGATTTATAAGTTGTTGTAGATCAATTTAAAATTAGAAAGGTATAGGAAATATAAGATAAGATACGGTAAAATTAGGTAACCCGGTAGATGCTATTGTTAAGACTTTAAATTATACACTTTTATTTGCAAAGCTAGAAAGATAAAGTTATACTTACTTTTTTCTTAACTTATCACAACAGCTGCAGTTATATTAATGAAATAAAGATGATTTCATAAATTAAGATTTGTGATCTAAATACGTTTTGTCCTTATTATTGATGAAAATAGATCAGAATAACTTACACCAGGTTGGAAAGAAACCATATAAATAAACAATAAACAATATTTATTACCTTAAATAGTAATAAGTCAGATGTTGGAAAAAATAGTAGACATATACAGTATCAACAATTTACATATGATAACATACAGTTAAACACTTAAGTGTTTAATCATATAGAGAACTAATACTACACATTTAAATAACAGCTAAGTAAGATTGTATTGTTATTTTCTGTGTACCCAATTAAGCAAAATGTGAAATGAAAGAGATTAAAATGTATTAAAATGTTAAAAAAAATACTAAATCACCTTCAGCTTAAAAAAATTTTACTCGAGTAAAAAAAGGTACTTTATAACTGTTTAAATTTAATAATTTAACAAATAAGAGATATTACGATATACAAAGAGTTATCTATAAAATACTTTACAAAAAGACTGAGTTAGAACCTGTACGCTGCGTTCACTGATAATTTAATCATTATACTTTACCGAGATTTCACGTAACATTTAAGTAAATGTTTTCACACTGAAATTTGAAAATATGTTCGGCTTTCCGAACAACTGGGTTACACTATGGAGTTTATGATCCTTAGGTTACGTTAATGCTCCATATGTGGATATTTATTGAGTAGGTGACAAATAAACTCTTATTCCAAAGAAATAAATGGGAAAAGTAGTAGTAATACTTCAAAAACTTACAGTTGGCTCCTAGATAATGTGTTCAGGGACACACCCTATTTCTGCGATACGGTAAAATCAAGATACTCATCAGAAATTTATCGACAGCTTTTCATCTGCACTATTAACTATCACTAGTAACTGATTTTAGCTTAATTAAAACCGTTCAAGAGACTTTTTAAGCGGTCCCAGATTAAAAAACCGCCAAAACTGTAATTAACGTTAACAGAACACCTGTTAATCTCAAAGCTTCACCCTGTCTACCTCAAAAAATGATTCCTACCCGTTTTTGTAGTTTACCCTCTCCTAAGAACAAGCCACTTCAGTGGCCACTCTCGGGGGGAGCGTGAATTTTGATTCGACGATTATGACATAAGATCTATTTTTTAGTGGCGGACGCCTCGTTACAACGGTGCAGCTCAAGGATTTGATTGCATAGCAACCAAAAGCCGTTAAGATTTTAACCCTGGTCATGGTGTGTTTTAAGTTGAGGGTACAGGGCGGTAATAAGGAAAATTTATTGATTAAAATGACAATTTTTTATTTTCGAGTTTTTTAAACATGGAACAACAGTAGTGTGTTTCAAAAACTGAAGCCGATAAAGGTAGTGAACATCGAGATGTACAAAAGCGATCTTACGGGAGCGGTATCTATCTAGGTAAAACTTGGGTAACAGTGTTAGTTACTGAAAGCGATATAATATTTGCACTATTCATTAGCGCGTTAAGATAAAAGTGAAACTACACAGGGATTTGAAGAAACGCAAGGTAGGTACAAAATATCGGATCAACAGATCATTGATATTACGTGACCAGATTTTTATAAACGGTACCGGCCAACCGGGAGATCACAAAGTGATCGGGAACGGTCTACTCCGAAGTTTCTGCATGGAAACAAAACAGTGTGCAGCTCGGCCTAGACGGGCAGCACTAAGTGGTATCTTAAAGCAAGTCAAAAAAGTATTTATATTGCCCTTGACATAAGATGTCAGGACACACACTACATTCACACACACATGGAAGAGAGTAAAGAATGCTATGTTCCCATAAGTAAAATTTCCCATAGGAGGCACAACGCGAATTTCCCTTTTTGGGAACTCCTATAAAGAAAAAAGCTGAATTTAAACCAAACTGTTAATAATAATTTTGAAAAGGAAGAAGGAAACACGGACGATAGTTATAATTAGGAATCTAATAAGCCTATCGGCCCCATTAGATCCGACAGTCAAGGTAAGTACGCGATACGAATATACAGTAAGGAAAGGAAGAAAACAGCAATTACTAAAAATATAGTTCTCATTGAGAACATAAATAAAAGATCTTAAGGTAATAGATCACACTATGACATTAACAGGAATCCGACAAATCTTAAAACCAAATTATCCTAACAATCTTCAATCCTAGCTAGAAAAAAAATAGAGAAAGTAATAGAGGAAAAAAAAGAGAGGAGAAAGAAATTTTATCTGTCTTCCTTATAATCTCAACAGACCCACTGCCGGAAAGAATTCCCTACGGCTTTCCTAGGCTTATCTCTCGTGACAAATTACAAGGTCAAAATAAAATTCCAAAAGAAATAGTTAAGATTGAATTAAGTTAGTCAAAAAAGTAAAGTGATTCCAATAGTAGTCATGTGGCGGACCAAAGTTCTTTAAACCAACGATATGTAAAGGTATAAAATTGTATGAAAGAACGAAAAAAAATTAACAAAATTTCAAAAAAAATCCAAAAAAATTTTTATGTGTATTCCGCTAATGTACGATAATCGTCTCATATCCATATCAAAGATAAACAGTAGTTTATGGATGATAAACGAGGAATAAGGTAACAAAAGAAAGTTTTCAAAACATAAAAACAGTAATAGATTATTACTGAACGGTACGATAAAAATCATAAGTGCTGAAGCACCTATACGGTAAGTTAACGGTAGATAAAGGAAAAAATATTTTTACCTTCAAGAAAATAAATACAAGTGTCAATGCACTCATACGGTAGGTAAGCGGTAGTTAAGAGAAAAGTAATTCCTCTTTCGAGACGATATATGTAAGTGTTTACACACTTAAACGATAAATAAACGATAATTAAGGGGGAAGTAAACTTTCTCCTTCAAGACGATAAGTATAAGTGTTAATACAATTAAAAAAAATAAAAGTTAAACATAGAGAAACATATTTACAGTTGAGACAGGGCGAAATGTTGAGAAACGGAAAGGTAGAGAAAGAGAAGATGGAAAAGAAATGCTTATACGGATACTTCTAAGAAAACAAAGAAACAATCGTTCCTATTCGGAGAGTTCATCTTCAGAAGAATCGTCGAAATCAGAGACATAAGGCTTCAGGTCTTTGGTGTGTTAATTTCAAGCTTAATGAAGAACCTAGGGGAGATAACGAGACATATAAACAATAATAGTTTTTACTGAACGGTACGGTAGTTAAGCTAAATGTGTTCTCACTTACAAAACGATAATATCAAGTGCTAATTCAGTTGAGCTGGTAAACGGTAGTTAAGTGAAATATGTTTTCACTTACGGTAAGATAATTTCAAGTGAGAATTCACTTGAACGGTAGATAAACGATAATTAAGTGAAATATGTTTTCACTTATATTAAGTGATGATTCACTTGAGCGGTAGATAAACGATAGGTAAGTGATATGTATTTTCACTTACAGAAAATACAACAGTACGACAGTTCAAGTAAAAAACAAATCTTCCACGCTGGGACAATACAGATATTTATCAGGTGGATTCCACTTTTATAACCATACAGAGAAACATTGGTTTAGTAGATGGATAAAGATCGATAAACGGTAAGCAAAAATTTAACAAAACGTTATTTCCCCTAAGATAAGATGCAGAAAAAATTAGAGAAATAAAAAATATTTCCCTTTAGATAAAATACGGTGGAAAGTAAAAAAAAAAATTATTTTCATTTAGATAAAATACGGTAAAGAATAGGAAAATGAAGAATATTTTCCTTTAGGTAAAATACGAAAAAAAGTAGAAAAATAAAATAGATTTTCCTATAGATAAAATACGGAAAAAGTAGAAAAAATGGTAAATATTTTCCTGTAGAAAAATACGATAGAGAGTAGAAAATTAAGAAAATTTTCCTTCAGATAAAATACGAAAAAAAATATAAAAAAATAAAAATTATTTTCCTTTAGGTAAAATACGATATAGAGTAGAAAAATAAAAAATTTTCCTTTAGATAAAACACGATAAAGAGTAGAAAAACAAAAAATTTTTCTTCTAGAAAAATTACGAAACCATAGATAAAGGAATGAAGAAGAAAATGGTCGAAAGAAAGGAGATGCTGTCATAGTTAATTCCATATTAAGGCGATTCTTTTAATTTATGTTTGTTAACGATACGAAAAAGATAATACGAAAAAAAATATTTTCTGAAGTTACCATTTGTTTCTTTAGCTAACATTCTTTTGAGGACTTTTCTTTTATCCTCTATTTTCCTGGTGGTGGCTGTTCTTCTGATCCTAGGTACTTATATAATTTCTACCGCAGTTAAGAAATTTACTTCAAAATTCGCCATTGTGATAAGGAAAAGTAACGAAAATTTTTGATATTAAAAGTGTGTAATTTTATTGTCGGAAAAATAAAGATTTTATCATCGGGCCCCACGTTGTGGGCGTCAAATATATGTGTAATGTCAGGCCCTACACGTTGGGCGCCAAATATTTGTGTGTAACCTCTTTTTTCAATAGTGATTTTAAAGGCTCGTTTTTACAGAGGTTCACTAATGCGAACGGCACTCAGGGGGTAAGAGGAGAGCGAGCGTGGATTCGAACGAGCTGGATGATATAATATCCGAAAGATATAAAGAAATATGTTTTATTAGAAAGATAAAAAAAATTTAAAAATTAAAAAAACTAAAGAGAAAATGAAAGCAATGACAGAAAAGGGAAAGAGGGAATGGGCGCCACTTATTTTTTTATCATAAGGATGGGAAAATATAAGAAACCCGGATGGAAAAAATTTGACTAGGTGGATTAGATAGAATGATTTATAAGTTGTTGTAGATCAATTTAAAATTAGAAAGGTATAGGAAATATAAGATAAGATACGGTAAAATTAGGTAACCCGGTAGAAGCTATTGTTAAGACTTTAAATTATACACTTTTATTTGCAAAGCTAGAAAGATAAAGTTATACTTACTTTTTTCTTAACTTATCACAACAGCTGCAGTTATATTAATGAAATAAAGATGATTTCATAAATTAAGATTTGTGATCTAAATACGTTTTGTCCTTATTATTGATGAAAATAGATCAGAATAACTTACACCAGGTTGGAAAGAAAACATATAAATAAACAATAAACAATATTTATTACCTTAAATAGTAATAAGTCAGATGTTGGACAAAATAGTAGACATATACAGTATCAACAATTTACATATGATAACATACAGTTAAACACTTTAGTGTTTAATCATATAGAGAACTAATACTACACATTTAAATAACAGCTAAGTAAGATTGTATTGTTATTTTCTGTGTACCCAATTAAGCAAAATGTGAAATGAAAGAGATTAAAATGTATTAAAATGTTAAAAAAAATACTAAATCACCTTCAGCTTAAAAAAATTTTACTCGAGTAAAAAAAGGTACTTTATAACTGTTTAAATTTAATAATTTAACAAATAAGAGATATTACGATATACAAAGAGTTATCTATAAAATACGTTACCAAAAGACTGAGTTAGAACCTGTACGCTGCGTTCACTGATAATTTAATCATTATACTTTACCGAGATTTCACGTAACATTTAAGTAAATGTTTTCACACTGAAATTTGAAGATATGTTCGGCTTTCCGAACAACCGGGTTACACTATGGAGTTTATGATCCTTAGGTTACGTTAATGCTCCATATGTGGATATTTATTGAGTGGGTGACAAATAAACTCTTATTCCAAAGAAATAAATGGTAAAAGTAGTAGTAATACTTCAAAAACTTACAGTTGGCTCCTAGATAATGTGTTCAGGGACACACCCTATTTCTGCGATACGGTAAAATCAAGATACTCATCAGAAATTTATCGACAGCTTTTCATCTGCACTATTAACTATCACTAGTACCTGATTTTAGCTTAATTAAAACCGTTCAAGAGACTTTTTAAGCGGTTCCAGATAAAAAAAACGCCAAAACTGTAATTAACGTTAACAGAACACCTGTTAATCTCAAAGCTTCACCCTGTCTACCTCAAAAAATGATTCCTACCCGTTTTTGTAGTTTACCCTCTCCTAAGAACAAGCCACTTCAGTGGTCACTCTCGGGGGGAGCGTGAATTTTGATTCGACGATTATGACATAAGATCTATTTTTTAGTGGCGGCCGCCTCGTTACAACGGTGCAGCTCAAGGATTTGATTGCATAGCAACCAAAAGCCGTTAAGATTTTAACCCTGGTCATGGTGTGTTTTAAGTTGAGGGTACTGGGCGGTAATAAGGAAAATTTAATGATTAAACTGACAATTTTTTATTTTCGAGTTTTTTAAACATGCTACAAGATTTGTTTCTATAATAAAACGTTTACTTAAACCAGTCCTTAATTGCATATTTCCCAAACGAATAGGAAGAATTATTTCTCCCTAATTTGTTCATGGTCCTTCGAGATCCGAAATCCGAGTGCATTTTTGGCCCCCGGAAGCTAAAAGAATTTTGATACCAAGCCCTTTATCCCTTGAAGAATAGTAGAGAAGCCTTTTATCTCTTGAAGAATCATAGAGAAGTCCTTTATCCCTCGACAAATTATAGCAAAGCCCTTTATCCCTTAAGGAATCATAGAGAAGCCCTTTATCCCTTGAAGAATCATAGACGTATTATTGACGTACCTGTATAGACCTTAAATTTAAATCCTTTCGCATTGGGTATTTTTTATTAACATATTAATTCTATAGAGTTGAGTAACAATTTATTGATATACCAATTAACTTTTTAATTTGTTATTAAGTTTTATTGACCGTTGCAATCTGTCATTTCGTTTCTTTAAAATTTTATAAACTCACATACTTTAAGACATGGACGCGTTAATACGGCAACGGACTTCTTGTAAGAGCTCAATGTCCAGATTCTCAAATTGGATTGAACGCAACTTATCTACCGAAACAGACAAAAGATCATTTATGTGTCGTTTAGAGAGTTTAGAATCTACTTTTAGTAAATATTGTACCATTCAAGATGCTATTAATGCTGCATCTGAATCTGTATCAGTTGATAATCGTGAAATTGTAGAAGAACAATATTTTTCTTTAAAATGCAAATTTCAAAATGCTATAGAAAGCATTGAAATTAACAATAATACACCTAATCGCACTTCTGAATTAACTTCATTTAATAACAATATAAAACTACCTAGCATTGACATCCCTATCTTTTCAGGAAATTACACTGAGTACAATACCTTTATTGATTTATTTACAGCACTTATTATATTATTAACAATTCTAGATTATCTTCTAATATTGAAAAATTTTATTATTTAAAATCATTCTTAAGAGAAGAACCTTTAAAACTCATTGAAAAACTTAATATTACTGACGATAACGTTGACATTGCTTTAGACTTGCTTAAATCTCGATATGAGAATAAGAGACAGATTGTAACGGCTCATTTTAATGCTATTGTAAATTTAGCTACTATAACAAAATGTAATGCTGCAGTACTGAGACAATTTGCTGCTGACGCTAAATTGTTAACTGATTCACTTGGTAATTTGAAAATTGGAAAGTCAGAATTCTTTGATGCTCTTTTTATACACATTTTAAAGGGAAAATTAGATTATCAAACCAAAAGATCTTTGGAGGAATTTCAAAACTCTCCCGATTTAATGACTCAATTAAGACACTTTTTTTAGACAAACGTTGTAACGTTTTCATAAGTTTTATCCAAATTCCAAAATTGCTTTACACTCGCAGCCAAACAAAAATTCTTCCAACAGCGGAAGTAATAACAAACCAATACATTTATGTCTATATTGCAAAACTTCTGCTCATAAAATTTATTGTTGTCTTAAGTTTGGTACTTTATCCGTAGCAGAAAGGCACAAGTTTGTAAAAGCAAATCACATGTGTTTTGGTTGTTTAGGTTCTAAGCATCTACTTCCAAATTGTAAATCTAGTGGTACTTGTGCTATTTGTAAACTTAAGCATCATGTTCCTTTACATTTACCTGACAAAAAAGAAAGTAACGAAGTTGCATCGCAGCAAGCACCTAATGTAAGCCTAGCTGATCATCATAGAAACAGCTCAATTATTGTTTAATCACCCTTCAACTTCAACATATACCTCTTCTCACCCTCAACTTTCGACTGCTTTTTCCCCAGTACAACCTCATTTGTCTGCATTAAATATAAATGATAGTTATGTGCTATTGGCTACTGCAAAAGTTAAATTGTATTCCTCAACAGATGAGCCAGTTATAGTATGGGCACTTTTAGATCCAGAAAGTCAAAATTCTTTTGTTAGCGCCTCTACGGTGGAAAAAATGGAATGTACTAAATACAAACACTCGTTAAAGGTGTCTGGTAATTTTAATTCATCGAAGAATATTAATTTTATGACGAATTTAAACTTTTATTCTCTTATTAACCCCCTCCTTAGTTTTAACATGTCATGTGCAGTGGTTGAGACAATAACTCAACAACTCCCTCAAGTATATATAGAAAGTAGTTCCCTTAAAATACCTTCTTATTTAATTGATGTGCTAGCAGACCCAGAATTTGGAATCCCGTCATCTGTTGATATGTTACTTGGTGCAGACATCTATTACGACTTATGAAAACCCAATCTTTATTAAATGGAAAAAAATCAACCTACTCTTATTGATACTCATCTAGGATGGATAATTTCAGGAGTGGGTCCTCAGCATTGTTTCTTACAGCCCGTTCAGACGGCATGCACGGGACGGTGTATCGGATGTCGGGTTTCTTAGTGGCGCATAGTTTTAAATGTGCGTCTTCACACGAGTCGACGGTGCACCGTGCTGGGACATCTTGCCGTTGCCGGCGGTATTTACACCCGGGTTTGTCACTGCAAACCGTGCGCCGTGACACAATAAAAAATGTTTTTAAGGTATTTGAAGGTTCGAAATGGGTATTTGGAAGGTAGTACTGCTAATTTTGACCTGTTTTTTAACAATTACAAAAATCGAAAAAAAAAATTTATTGGTTAATAAAATTTTTCTATTTTATTTATGAGAAAAATAGTTAAAATAAAAATTAAAGATTTTAAAAAGTTTTTTAATATAAAAGTTATTTAAATCCATAAAAAATTAACCGAGATACTTAAAAAAACACCTCTTTTCGCACTATTTTATTAAATTATGTTTTTTATGCCAAATGACATGTAATACAACTACTTCAAATTATAGCAATGAATATGTTTTTTAATTCTGCGGTTCAATTTGTCTATTAGTTTTTTGTTTGAGGGTCAATGTTTAAACAACTGTGCTTGCTTCTACAGAAATAATGATAACCGTGCCATGTTTGTTTCCCGGAAAAGTCAGAAATAGTTATTTATGATATGAGTGTTAAAAGTGAGGTTTTATTTTGTGAGTGAAAACGTTTGTGAAATGAGCGGAGCGAATTGAACAATTTCACGAACAAAATAAAATCACTTTTAACACAAATACCATACAATGTTTTTTGTACAACTTCCCTATTTTGATAATGAAACGAGCAAATTTGCAATGACAATAAACCAAACCGTGTTAAAAGTAAACTAAACCGTGTTAAAAGTAAACTTGTTTACATGGCAACGTGTTAAAAGTATTTTTAACACGCTGCTATGTAAACAATCGTTTTTAACATTGTTGGCTATCATTAAAAGTGTCACTTTTAATGACAGTTGTACAAAAATACATTTAAGTATTGTAATCAATCAAATTTGTAGCAAATCTTTATAGAAAAAAATGAAACCGTAGTATAAAATATATATAAATAATATAAATCATATGGGCTCTATAGTGTTAGACCAGTGTCTTTGGATTTGCGTTGTAAAGGCCATGATGAACATCTGGTGTAATTTAATTACCTCTGGTTGTATTTTATTATCTCTGAACACTCTTTCTTAAAAATTATTTAAATATTCCAGTTACATGATAACAGTGGTAGTGGCATCTTGTAGTTTTAAATTTTTTTCAAAATAACAGTTATTAAACTTTTGTTTTCTTTGATATAAAACCGTAAGTATAATAATTATATATATTCTTTTATTGTATTTTGATTTATAATAATTCTAAATTAGGTTTTATTATTTAAATAACTCAACAATATATTATTTACTATTTTGATTTGTCCATTTTTATTGTTGCAAGAAACCAACTAGCGCTGTGAATATAGAAATTCGTTTCCTTTCGCCAGGTGTCGTGTCAATTTGTATCACGGTCGCCGTGTTGTCTTGTGAATGAGTATCACGGTGACCGGTTTTTATCCAAAACCGTCCCGTGCATGCCGTCTGAACGAGCTGTTAGTGGCGCATAGTTTTAAATGTGCGTCTTCACACGAGTCGATGGTGCACCGGGCTGGGACATCTTGCCGTTGCCGGCGGTATTTACACCCGGGTTTGTCACTGCAAACCGTGCGCCGTGACACTATAAAAAATATTTTTAAGGTATTTGCAGGTTCGAAATGGGTATTTGGAAGGTAGTAGTTGAAAAATCCGTATACATACTGCTAATTTTTACCTTTTTTTTTTAACAATTACAAAAATCGAATAAAACTTATTGTTTAATAAAATTTTTCTATTTTATTTGTGAGACAAATTGTTAAAATAAAGATTAAAGATTTTAAAAAGGTTTTTAATATAAAAGTTGTTTAAACCCTTAAACAATTATTCGAGATAATTGAAAAAACACCTCTATTCGTACTATTTTATTAATTTATATGTTTTTTATGCCAAATGAAATGTAATACAACTACTTCAAATTATAGCAATGAATATGTTTTATATACCAATACATCATAAAAAACGTATTCACATCTATTTTTATTGTTGCAAGAAACCAACTAGCGCAATGAATATAGAAATTCGTTTCCTTTCGCCAGGTGTCGTGTCAATTTGTATTACGGTCGCTGTGTGTCATGTGAATAAGTATCACGGTGACCGGTGTTTATCCAAAACCGTCCCGTGCATGCATAGAGATATAAGATATAGAGCACGTGAGCCATAGGAACGCACACAAGTGAAAGTCAGCACGGAATAGAAAGAGAGAGACTCGCCTGTTGCGCATGTAATTAGACAAAGATAAACCGACGCACTAGTTGTCCTCTATCTTTCTATTTCGTGCTGGTCGTATCGGCACCGACGCACTAGTTGTCCTCTCTCTTTCTATTTCGTCTTGGTCGTATCGGCTGGCTCCCGTGCTCTATATCTTATATCTCTATGCGTGCATGCCGTCTGAACAAGCTGTTAGTGGCGCATAGTTTTAAATGTGCGTCTTTACACGAGTCGATGGTGCACAGGGCTGGGACATCTTGCCGTTGCCAGCGGTATTTACACCCGGGTTTGTCACTGCAAACCGTGCGCCGTGACACTATAAAAAATATTTTTAAGGTATTTGCAGGTTCGAAATGGGTATTTGGAAGGTAGTACTTGAAAAATCCGTATACATACTGCTAATTTTTACCTTTTTTTTTAACAATTACAAAAATCGAATAAAACTTATTGTTTAATAAAATTTTTCTATTTTATTTGTGAGACAAATTGTTAAAATAAAGATTAAAGATTTTAAAAAGTTTTTTAATATAAAAGTTATTTAAACCCTTAAACAATTAACCGAGATAATTGAAAAAACACCTCTATTCGTACTATTTTATTAATTTATATGTTTTTTATGCCAAATGAAATGTAATACAACTACTTCAAATTATAGCAATCAATATGTTTTATATACCAATACATCATAAAAAACGTATTCACATCTATTTTTATTGTTGCAAGAAACCAACTAGCGCAATGAATATAGAAATTCGTTTCCTTTCGCCAGGTGTCGTGTCAATTTGTATTACGGTCGCCGTGTGTCATGTGAATAAGTATCACGGTAACCGGTGTTTATCCAAAACCGTCCCGTGCATGCCGTCTGAACAAGCTGTTTATTGTGTGGCAACCTTACTACCTTTCAGGAATAAGGGTGGTGCACATGACTAAATTATATAAATTAACTAGCTGACCCGTCGGACTTCGTACCGCAAATCATTTATGTCATTCTTCAATTTTTCGTTTTTTTTAATTTATTTTGATTTTATCGTTTTCATCATATTTTTTCGTTAGTTATCAGGTTTATACCATTTTGTTTTCGTTTTATTTTGTAGTTTATCGGTAAAATATATAAGATGCATAACAATACTTAGGTAATTTAGTAAGAATTTCTCGTTTAAATATAAGTGATATTAACTGCGCCACCTTCCGGTGGCGTCACAATACTTAAGTAAGGATTGCTCGTTTAAATGTATGTGATATTAACTGCGCCACCTTACGGTGGCGTGATATAAAGTAATCAAATGAGTAGTGGTTGCTCGTTTAATGGAAGCGCCATCTGGTGGTAACTTCCATTAATACGAATATCACATTCATATTAACCATTAAAAATACAGCATCCTACTGATTTTCATGACAATCGGTTGAACAGGACAGAAGTTGCTACTCTGCAGCGCCACCTGGTTGCGAGTGGCATCAATGAGCATAGCATATTCGTTTTCTCCGTGCAAAAATACATATACATACCAATTTGCATGACAATCGGTTGAACAGGACAGAAGTTGCTACTCTGCAGCGCCACCTGGTGGCGAGTGGCAACAATGAGCAGTATCCTATGTCCATCTCCTGGCTCTAAGCTACCTCCCTACCAATTTTCAGCCAAATCTGTTCTGCCGTTCTTGAGTTATAAGTGGTGTAACTAACACGACTTTCTTTTATATAAATTAATGATTCGTGAAGATAGGCAACTCAAAATGCTAACTAAACATCTCTGCTTTTCTTTTTGAAGTTATACTTTTTTTCGGACACTCTGTAGAATGAATTAGTGTGTAGCTAAATGGGAAAAATCATTACATATGTAATGGTGTGAGTAAGAGAGAGACAGAATCACATATAAGGTATATTGTTCGGTAAAAACAAAGATGAAATATTTACTACATGTTATTAGTCATCACTATAAGTCCTTTGAATACCGTTTAAACATTCATTGCATTCAAAAGAGATAGATATACAATAGTCTGAGCTATTGTTATTGTATTACGTTGACGTATCGCATTATGTTTGACATATTATTTTATTGAAGTAAGGACACACATCAACTGGTCTTATTTTTCTTAGTATTTATTTAATTGAATACAGTTAATTAAAAAAAAAAATTCTGCTTGCCTGTGTTTGTAGTTATTAAGTTTTATTAGTTAACAGTGCATAGAAGTATAACTTCTGCCGGCAGTCCCACTGACTGCCACACCCTTTTTTTTAATACAAAATATGATTTTTGAGATATACACGATTAGAATGTTTAAAAAAAAATCATAAACGGACAATAAAAAACAGTCAGTTTCACGCTTAGTTTTTCGATAATTTTATTTGATTAATATTAATAAAAAATTTTGCAAATTTATAGGAAAACTTGAAATTTTTCTATAATATTTCTTACTTTTTTAATACAGTTTATAGTTTTTGAGATATACAGAGTTAAAGTATAAAGTTCAAAAAAAAAATTATAAATTAACACAAAAAACATACTCTTACTCTCCTTTATATTTCGATATATTTGTATAATCAATATTCATAAAAGTTAACAAATTTATAGAAAAGCTTTTAATTTTTTTAAAATCCTTTTTGTTGAATAGTAATGGTTTCTTCTTTACTTATTATTTGATAATTGTATTAAATATGAGATGGCTCTGCATGTCATCTTTCAGGAATCTGTTAAGTTACATAGTTATGTTAAAAAATATAATAAGTTTGTTTTATACTAAAGTTCTGTACTAGTTCATCTTCATTTTTATGTACAAAGTTAATAACATAGAAAACCGAGCACTAGCTATTATTACATATAGAAATTATAACATCAAATGTTAATAAATGGCATAAATAAGTCAAATTTAAAAATTATTATATTTGAAATGTCAAAATTGTAGTCTGAAATGTTACAATTTCCAATAAATTTATGTAAACATGTCAAAGTGATGATATCTCTAATGTTAAATGTCAAAATTGTCATATTGAAAGTCTTGTCTGGTTTATCTAGATGACATCATCATAATACGAAAGACCTTTAAAGAAAACTTAACCAACCGGGAAAAAGTCTTTAAAAGATTACAGAAAGCTAATCTAACATTGAATGTTAAGAAATGCCACTTGTTCCAGAGACAGGTCAACTATTTAGGACATAACTTAAGCAAAGATGGCATTGCTGTTGATCCTGCTAAGATTGAACCATTTAAGAATGTTCAATCTCTATGGACAAACATTAGCTCCGAAGTTTCTTTGGTCTTTGTTCCTTTTATCGACGGTATGTCAAGAATTTTGGAGACATCGCCAATCCTTTGACACGTTTGACAGAATAAGACAAGTCCTTCTGTTGGAACGAGGAAAGTCAAAAGACGTTTGAACTATTCTTGCTTATCCACTTCCTAACGGTAAGCTTATTCTGGAATCCGACGCCAGCAATGTGGGAATTAGAGCTGTCTTGTCACAGCTACAAGATGGTAAGGAAAGAGTGGATAGATACTTGAGCAAAACTATATCGAAAGCTGAAAAATACTACTGTACTGTGTAACTCTGTAACGAACTTTCAGATGAAATAAAGATAGAAAGATTGGCGACAAAGGAGCATACTCTCTCCTGTGCTCTTTAATCTATACTCAAAAGAGATAGTTCAGGAATCGCTAAAAGAAACATCAATTGGAATTAAAGTTAACGGTGAAACTATTAATAAAGATACGTTGAGAATCGCAGAATCGATTGAGGAATTGCAAGTTATGATGAATAAGATTGTAGATAGAAGCAGAAGAAATCGGACTTACTTTAAATATTAAAAATACGACCATTGCAAAGTCAGAGCAACAAAAGAAGTTATGGATTAAGGGCGAACCTATCCAAAAGGTAGACAGTCATACATACTTAGGAACAGTCATAACTGAAGACAACAATTATACGCAAGAAATCAAATCAAGAATAGGAAAAGGCCTGAGCAACATTTAATAATATGAGAAGGGTACTTTACAGCCTACAACTTAAAGTACGAATAAGATGCAATGGATTTTCAGTATTGTTATATGGAATGGAGGCTAAGAAAAAACATCAGTAATCATATAGAATCGTTTGGAATGTGGGCCCGTAGGAGAAACTTGAGAATAAACTGGTTGAATAGAGTTACGAACAACGAAGTGTTGAAAAGAGAGAAAAATGAGAAGGAAGTTTTGAATACAATTAAGATAAGGAAATTGACCATATCATTAGAGGAAAGAGATACGAGTTGCTTCAGATTATTATACAAGAAAAGATACTGGTCAGAAGAAGCGAAGGAAGGCAATAAAAATCCTGGTTAAATAACCTCAGACAAAAGTACTCTAAATTGGTTGAACTGTTTAGAGCAGCAGTATCAAAAGTAAAGATAGCCGTGCCAACTTTCTAAAAGGAGACGGCACTCAAATAGAAGAAGTACCTTGGCGGGAACTGATGGCAGTTATAAAATCCGTTGACCACTTTTATAAATGTTTGTATGAAAGAAAATTCCTGATCAGAACTGACCATGTCAGTTTAAAGCTTTAGGAACCCAAAAGGACAGATAGTAAGATTTCTCGAAAAACTGCAAGAATATGGTATTGAAATCGAGCACAGACCTGGAACAAGACATCGTAATGCTGATACACTTTCCAGAAGGCCATATCAACCTGATTGCACTCTTTTTACAAGCGTGGAGCAGAACGAGGAAAAACTTGCCTTAGTTAAGGTTTTACCAAAAGACGAGAGCTCTGTGCTGGTGAAGCAACAAGAAAACGATCCCGTTCTGAAAAATATTTGAGAATGGAAAAAAATGGACCATCGTCCGTTATGGAGAGAGATATCCTCATCCTCTCCTGTTTTAAAACCATATTGGGCCCAATGGAACTCTTTAATTTTGGACAGTGGGCTCTTTCAAATACTTGTAGAAAATTCCCAGGGCACAGAAACGAGGCACGAAAAACTGCAAGAATATGATGTTGAAATCGAGCACAGACCTGTTACAAGACATCGTAATGCTGATACACTTTCCAGAAAGCCATATCGACCTGGTTGCACTCTTTTTACCCGCGTGAAGCAGAACGAGGAAAAACTTGCCTTAGTTAAGTTTGTACCAGAAGACCAGAGCTCTATGCTGGAGGAGCAACAAGAAAACGATCCCGTTCTGAAAAAAAAATGGACCATCATCCGTTGTTGAAAGAGATATTCTTATCCGCTCCTGCTTTAAAATCATATTGGACCCAATGGAATTCTTTACTTTTTGACAGTGGGATCCTTTAAAGACTTATAGAAAATCCTAAGGGCACAAAAACAAGGAAAGAAATGGTGGTCCCAAGAAATGCTGTACCAAAAATTTAAAACAGATACATAATGATAGTCCTGGAGGACATCTAGGTATTACAAAAACATGGCAAAAGGTCCGAGATAGATTTTACTGGATAAATTGCTCTAACGATGTTAAAAATTGGTAAATGTGCTGCTAGTAATGGTCCGCATCGAAAACCGAAGGCGGAAATGCAGCAATACCTGGTCGGAAGTCCTTTTGAAAGAATCGCAGTAGATGTATTGGGGCTACTTCCACAAAACGATTTAGTAAATAAGTACATCTTTGTTGTAATGGACTACTTCACTAAATGGGTTGAAGCCTATGCAGTTCCCAATCAGGAAGCCACCACTTTAGCAGATATATTGGTTGAAGAATTCGTAAGCCGATTTGGGGTACCACTAGAATTACACTCAGACCAAGGGAGAAATTTTGAGAGCAAGCTGTTTCAAGAAGTTTGCCAAAGATTAGGCATCCGCAAAACGAGAACCACAGCGATGCATCCTCAGTCTGATGGAATGGTGGAACGAATGAACCGGACTATAACCAACTATCTGTCAAAAGTGGTGTCAGATTGTCAGAGGGATTGGGATCGACATATTCCACTATTTCTAATGGCAATTCGATCGGCCATCAACGAATCAACTGGCCAAACGCCTGCGAAGGTCCTGTTCGGTAGAGAAATGAGGCTACCATGTGACTTGGTGTTTGGTTGTAAACCTGGTGAAGAAATGGCACGTGAACAATATGTCACCGACCTTCAGAATCGAATGGAAAATATACACAACCTGGTGCGTGGAAAACTACAATTATCTAGTGATCGGATGAAGAGGTACTATGACACACGGACAATGGAAAAGAGTTACCAAGTTGGAGATTTAGTCTGGCTCTATAACCCCCGACGGCGTCGAGGTATTTGTCCCAAATTACAAAAGAACTGGAAAGCTCCTTACACCATCAAGAAGAAGATTAACGATGTCATTTATCGGATCGTGAAAATTCCCAGAGGGAAACCCGTCGTGGTCCATCATGATCGTTTGGCGCCTTACCAGGGAAACCACAGTGGAGATGCGCAGCAACTCCAAGAAGATGGTTTGGCTGGCTCAGGGAGTGTGCGGGATTCCGATGTAGGAAATAACATTCCAGGAGGAATGAATCTAAGGAGGGGGCAGTGTAACGGGATAACCATAAAGGAAGGGACCTTAATTTGAAAGATTGTTGTTGACAGTTGATTTTTGGAAGTTTGTAAAAAAATCAACTGACCATTTTAAATAATGTTTCTAGAAAATTCTAGAAACTTCTAAACACACTGACTAGATTAAATAATGTTGTATATAAGGGGATGCATGGGCAGTTTACGTCAGTTCGAGTCAAGTGTTCAGAAGAGTTCATTGTATTGTCAAGTAGTTAGACGTTATCCAGCAGAGTTCAGTGTATCTTAACAATTTTGTAAATAAATTGTGTAAAAAGCCCCCATACGTGTTTCAATATATTTCACTTTTTGACAATTGTCATTAGAAATATGATAATTTTGACATTTTTAAATACTTATATGATACTTTAGGCATTATTACATAATTTTATATCAATTTTGATATTTAAACTACAATTTTGAGTTTTGACATGTTTTTATATTACTTTTTGATGTTACAGTTATAACAAATTTTAATATTCAACATTTTAGTTTTGACATATGACACTTTAAATATGATAATTTTGACATTTGGTATACGAATATAATAATGATATTCGGTATACTTATATGTCACATTTTGACATTTAATGTAGCAATTATGACAAATTTCACATTTTTACATATTTCTATATTAATTTTTGACTAAAAATTTTAATAAATCATAAATTCTGAAAAATTTTGAAAAATATTTAACAAATTTAAGAAAATTGGATTAACCTTAAAAAAAAAATGATTTCAAAAAATTAAAAATTTCACACCATTTAAATATAATAAATTGGATACCGAAAAAAAAATGTAAATAAATTTGAAAAAAAGTGTAACAAAGTTTGAGAAATCTGAAATTATCGTAAAACTGGAAAATTTAAAAAATGAATAATTCTTAATAAAATTAAACATTGAAAATTATAAATTCAACCCAAATTAAATATTAGTAAAATAAGAAATGTTCTACGAGCAAATTAAAGTCAACCAATAATTCTTATTTCTATTTACAGTAATAAAATTTTCAAATTTTAATACATTATTATAACAATTATATTGAGATAATAATCCAATAATTTGTTGTTTCATTTTGTTAAAATGCAAATGAACATCAAATCTACCTGAATGTTCAATTTTTTCAACAAAAATTAACTGATCTTCCAGAAATACAAGAAAATTCGTAAATTTTTTTAAATTAAAATAAAAATATGTTTCGAGTCTTCCATTAAAACAATGCTTAATTTTCATATGTTAAACAATTTCTCCCAAATTATGAACTTCATCGCATTTAAAACATTTTTGCTGAATTTTGTCTTTTTTCATTTGCCATTCGTGATTTAAACAATCCAAATAATTGAAGGTTTTGCCGCAATTACAACTGCAGAAATAATCTAACAAAAATCTTCCTTTAAATATTTCGTAGTCAACTTTATAAATAATTAAATTTTGTTTTAACAAAAAATTAAAACAAATTCCACAAAGTAAATGTTTGTATTGTTTACTAACATATTGTAACGGGATAACCGTGAAGGGTCCTTAATTTGAAAGATTGCTGTTGACAGTTAATTTTTAGAAACTTCTAAAAATAACACTGACTAGATTAAATAATGTTTCTAGAAAATTCCAGAAAGTTCTAGAATGTTCATTTGTTTAATTTTGTAGTATATAAGGGGATGTTTGGGCAGTTAACGTCAGTTCGAGTCAAGTGTTCACAAGAGTTTATTGTATTGTCAAGTAGTTAGACGTTATCCAGCAGAGTTCAGTGTATCTTAACAATTTTGTAAATAAATTGTGTAAAAAGCCCCCATACGTGTTTCAAATTGGTGTCAGGTGTGGGGTGAAGATACAAGAATGCCTGGAAAAAAGATAAATGAACTATTGGTGGCTGAGCTCAGAAGAGAGCTCGAAGAGTTGGAGTTGGAAACTACTGGAAGCAAATCCGTATTGTTAAGAAGGCTCCGTGAATACTATGTAAATAATGATTTGGACCCTGACGCTGTACAGTTCGAAGACCCAGTTCAAAAAGCAAATTCTGAACTAGCTCAACAACTTTCCCGGCTGCAAGAAGAACAAGCTCAACAACTTTCCCGGCTGCAAGAGGAGCTATCAGGACGAATGACGAGCCAACAAGAAGAACAAACTCAACAACTTTCCCGGCTGCAAGAGGAGCTATCAGGACGAATGACGAGCCAACAAGAAGAACAAACTCAACAGCTTTCCCAGCAGTCGCAACGAATGAAGAGCCAGCAAGAGGAGCTTTCCAGTCAGATGAAGAGCCAGCGCGAAGATATGTCCCAGCTATCACAACGGATGTCTACCCTACCAGAAGAGTTATCCAGTTCCTTCTCCCAGCAAATATCGCATTTGCGCTCCGAAATGTACACTCTTCGTGACGAACAAAATCAACAAGTGTCCAGCTTGCGAGACGAACAAAATCAGCAAGTGTCCAGCTTGCGAGACGAACAAAATCAACAAGTCGCCAACTTGCGAGACGAGCAAAACCAGATCAACCAGCAAATGCAGTCCGAAATAAGGAAGCTTCAACGAGAACACGAAGCTTGTCGTCGAAACCAGCCCATCCACCACAGCGACGGAGATGCAGAAAGGATGGAATCCTGCCACGTAGACGTCGACCGACGAGGAAATGGGGAGACTACCCAGGTACGAACGACGATGAAACCCCCGACCTTCGACGGGAAGACTTCCTGGCCAAATTACCTGAAACAATTCGACGCAGCGGCCAGAGCTAATGGATGGTCATTCCAGGAGAAGGCATTGTCCCTAACCGTAGCTCTGCGAGGCGAAGCTTTAGACGTCTTGCAATCATTGACACCGGATGAAGCTGACAACTTCGAGTTATTGGTGAATCGTCTAGAGATGCGTTATGGTCAAACTCATCTACAACCGGTGTACCGAATGCAGTTAAAGAGCCGAAAGCAGAAAAATGGAGAGACTATCCAGGAATTTGAGGCGGAAGTAGCAAGAATGGTACGACTTGCGTATTCAAATGCAGCGGAGGATTTCCTGGAGTGCCTAGCAGTCCAAACCTTCACCGATGGTCTTCGAGACGTCGAGTTGCAGCGCGCTGTACGGTTGGCGCGGCCGAAGACTCTGGTGGACGCCTTGACCATTGCCCTGGAGTTTGAGGCAGCGACGGAAGCCTCACGTGGAGTTGCTCGACTAAGGGAAGTCACCGGTAACTACGACCATGCCGTTCATTCCGTTAGCGACGTCGAAGCGGTAGTAGAGAGGTTAATGAAGTTATCTCCAAGAAGAAGGCGCCCAGTGAGATGCTGGAACTGCGGAGAACTAGGCCATATAAGAAATACTTATCCCCAGAAAGAAAAATCTCCTGCTGAAGTACCCCAGCAGCAGGAAAACTAGAACGGGTCGACTCCTGGAGGGCGACATCGACCCAAAACACTCCCGAAGCCCCTCACACCATTAAATTGGCAACTCTGCGACATCACATGGACAGCTTATATGTAGATGGCCTTCTTGATGGGAAGAATATTAGCATGCTGGTAGACACTGGAGCTACAAAAACTATCGTCCGACCAACCATCATTATGCGAAATAAGATGTTGCCTACCAGTTGGAGACTGCGTACCGCTACCGGAGATTCTGCTAGAGTCTACGGTGAGATACAGGTGACGCTACAGTTTGGTTCAACCTCTCTTGTTCACTCAGTGCTGGTGGCTGACGTTGATGAAGATGTTGTTCTGGGCATGGATGTTATGCTCCACTGTGGTTTTCATTTGGATCTTCGCCAACGTATCCTTCGTACTGGTAATGAAGAAATATTCCTGCACCGAAAACAAGTTGACAATGCCTCGATTAAGCTAATCGATGATATCGAACTTCCGGCAAGCTGCGAATGTGTCGTCACAGCGCGGTTGGATGGACTGGAGCCAGATGGTGCCCCAGGCATGATAGAGCCGAAGAACCATGACCATGAATTGGGAAAAGGACTCCTTGTGGGTAAGACTCTTGTTAGATCCGCCAAAGAGGTACCTATCCGAGTTATCAACTTGAACGATCATCCAGTTCTTCTCCGAAAGGACACGGAAATGGGAAGTTTAGAACCAGTAATGGCCATAATTCACAAGATAAATGTTACGGAAACAGATGAGACCAACGAAATTGAACAATTAATGACAAAATTAGACCCCTCTTTGTCAAAATTAGAAAAGAAACAGGTAAGAGATCTACTTTACCGTTATAAACCTGTATTTGGTTCTAAAAGTAAACTGGGAAGAACTGATGTGGTACAACATAGAATTGACACTGGTGATGCACGTCCGATTCGACAGGTACCCCGAAGGATGCCTCAAGTTAAAAAGGAAGAAGCAGACAGAGCCCTTAAAGAAATGATTCAAAATGGCATAGTCGAACCATCCAGTAGTCCGTGGGCTTCTCCTGTGGTATTAGTGAGAAAGAAAGACGGATCAATGCGGTTTTGTGTCGACTATCGAAAGCTAAATGATGTCACTAAGAAGGACAGTTATCCTCTGCCAAGGATTGATGATGCCCTCGACGCTTTGGCGGGTTCTACTCTGTTTTCTACCTTGGACCTTAAAAGCGGATACTGGCAAGTTAAAATGAATTCTGCAGACAAAGAAAAGACTGCCTTTACCAGTGGATCAGGGTTATGGCAATTCACAGTCCTTCCATTTGGCCTCTGTAATGCTCCTGCGACGTTTGAACGACTAATGGAGAACATCCTGCGGGGTTTGTCATGGGAAACTTGTCTAGTTTATCTAGACGACATCATCATAATGGGTAAGACCTTTAAGGAACATTTATCTAACCTGGAAGAAGTTTTTAAAAGATTACAGAACGCTAATCTAACATTGAATGTTAAGAAATGCCACTTGTTCCAGAGACAGGTCAACTATTTAGGACATAACGTAAGCAAGGATGGCGTTGCTGTTGACCCCGCTAAGATACAAGCCGTTCAGGAATGGCCAATCCCTATCGACAAACATCAGCTCCGGAGTTTCTTGGGTCTTTGTTCCTATTACCGACGATATGTCAAGAATTTTGGAGACATCGCCAAACCTTTGACACGTTTGACAGAACAAGATAAGTCCTTCTGTTGGGATCAGGAATGTCAAAAGGCGTTTGAAATATTGAAGAAACAGCTTACGTCAGCACCTGTTCTTGCTTATCCACTTCCTGATGGTAAGCTTATTCTGGACACCGACGCCAGCAATGTGGGAATTGGAGCCGTCTTGTCACAGCTACAAGACGGTAAGGAAAGAGTGGTTGGTTACTTCAGCAAAACTTTATCGAAAGCTGAAAAGAACTACTGTGTAACTCGGAGGGAACTGTTAGCAGTTGTAAAATCCGTCGAACACTTGTATAAATATCTGTATGGCAGAAAATTCCTGATCAGAACAGACCATGCCAGTTTAAAGTGGCTACTTAGCTTTAGGAACCCAGAAGGACAGATAGCAAGATGGCTCGAAAAACTGCAGGAATATGATGTTGAAATCGAGCACAGACCTGGAACCAGACATCGTAATGCTGATGCACTTTCCAGAAGACCATGTCGACCTGATTGCCCCCATTGTACCCGTATGGAGCAGAACGAGGAAAAACTTGCCTTAGATAAGGTTGTGCCAGAAGACGAGAGCTCTATGCTGGAGGAGCAACAAGAAAACGATCCCGTTCTGAGAAAGATTCGGGAGTGGAAGAGAATGGACCGTCGTCCGTTGTGGAGAGAGACATCTTCATCCTCTCCTGCTTTAAAAGCATACTGGTCCCAATGGAACTCTTTAATTTTGGACGGAGGGCTCGTTAAAAGACTTGTAGAAAATTCCGAGGGCACAGAAACAAGAAAACAAATAGTGGTCCCAAGAAATGCTGTACCGGAAATTTTAAAACAGATGCATAATGATAGTTCTGGAGGACATCTGGGTATCACGAAAACACTGCAAAAGATCCGAGATAGATTTTACTGGGTAAATTGCACTAATGATGTTAAAGATTGGTGTCGTAAATGCACTACTTGAGCTGCCAGTAACGGTCCGCACCGAAAACCGAAGGCGGAAATGCAGCAATACCTGGTTGGAAGTCCTTTTGAAAGAATCGCAGTAGATGTATTGGGGCCACTTCCACAGACCGATGTAGGAAACAAGTACATCTTTGTTGTAATGGACTACTTCACTAAATGGGTTGAAGCATATGCAGTTTCCAATCAGGAAGCCACCACTTTAGCAGATATATTGGTTGAAGAATTCGTAAGCCGATTTGGGGTACCACTAGAATTACATTCAGACCAAGGAAGAAATTTTGAGAGCAAGCTGTTTCAAGAAGTTTGCCAAAGATTAGGCATCCACAAAACGAGAACCACAGCGATGCACCCTCAGTCTATAACCAACTATCTGTCAAAAGTGGTGTCAGATTGTCAGAGGGATTGGGATCGACATATTCCACTATTTCTAATGGCAATTCGATCGGCCATCAACGAATCAACTGGCCAAACGCCTGCGAAGGTCCTGTTCGGTAGAGAAATGAGGCTACCATGTGACTTGGTGTTTGGTTGTAAACCTGGTGAAGAAATGGCCCGTGAAGAATATTTTGCCGATCTTCAAAATCGAATGGAGAATATACACAACCTGGTGCGTGGAAAACTTCAATTATCTAGTGATCGGATGAAGAGGTACTATGACACGCGGACAATGGAAAAGAGTTACCAAGTTGGAGATTTAGTCTGGCTCTATAACCCCCGACGGCGTCGAGGTATTTGTCCCAAATTACAGAAGAACTGGGAAGGTCCTTACACCATCAAGAAGAAGATTAACGATGTCATTTATCGGATCGTGAAAATTCCCAGAGGGAAACCCGTCGTGGTCCATCATGATCGTTTGGCGCCTTACCAGGGAAACCACAGTGGAGATGCACAGCAACTCCAAGAAGATAATTTGGCTGGCTCAGGGAGTGTGCGAGATTCCGATGTAGGAAATAACATTCCAGGAGGAATGAATCTAAGGAGGGGGCAGTGTAACGGGATAACCGTGAAGGGTCCTTAATTTGAAAGATTGCTGTTGACAGTTGATTTTTAGAAACTTTTAAAAATAACACTGACTAGATTAAATAATGTTTCTAGAAAATTCCAGAAAGTTCTAGAATGTTCATTTGTTTAATTTTGTAGTATATAAGGGGATGTTTGGGCAGTTAACGTCAGTTCGAGTCAAGTGTTCACAAGAGTTTATTGTATTGTCAAGTAGTTAGACGTTATCCAGCAGAGTTCAGTGTATCTTAACAATTTTGTAAATAAATTGTGTAAAAAGCCCCCATACGTGTTTCAATATGAATTATTAATTCCACCATTACAATTAATACAAACAGGAAAAAAAACTTTGTTTTCTTTAACTAACCCAAATTTACATTCTGTTAAAGAATATTCTGGATAATCTGTCATAAAATCTGAACTCAGTTGTAATTTTCTAAACGTTAAACATTTTGTAATCGGATTAAATTTGATGTTTCCAAATAAATTTATATAATCGCACCTTTCAAAAACTAAACATGAGGTTTTCTGTGGGACTTTAATATTATATTTAGTTAAATTGATAGAATTTACCAAACTTTGTCTTTTTTTAATTTTCGAAATAACTGAACAAGAGCATTCCTGTGAGACTTCAATATTTGTTTTAATTGAATTGTTGGAATTTTGTAAAATTTGCAAGTTTTCAATTTTGCGAACATTTATTAATGATTTCTCACTAAAATTTAAATCAACTTCAATAATGACAAAATTATTAAAATCTTTTATGGTTATTTTATAAAATCCATCATTATCGTTTTTATAAGTTTCGCATTTAAATTTTTTTGAACAAATTTTCAAATGTTCGTCAAGTAAGTTAACATGAAATTTATAAAAAATTAAGGAAGCCAATTTTTCATCTCCGATGAAAACAACTTTTACTTTTACAAAATTTTCAGCTCGATTCAAAATAACAAAAAAGTAGAATAAATAATCATCAAAACAATAAATATAAACATTCCGAACATCAAAAAATGAATTTAAGCTACAAGAAATAAGCACAATTTACAAAAAGAACTTTTTATAATAGAAAGTTTTTTACTGATTTATAGGTCATATTTTGTGTCATCTCAACAATGCACAGCATCCCTGACATTGTAAAAATATTAAGTCATACAAAGCTGTGATTGATCATAGAGAAGATTGTTTCCTTGTAAACAAAATCAAGGGTAGTTGTATCTAAAAACTTTCTAAAACAGTTTATTTTAATACCAGTTAAAATAATAATTACTGTTTTCACATGTATGAACAAAAAAAAAAGAAAAATAACTTCTCTCTCGCGAGTTCGATCCTATTACGATAACCCAACAGAATTGTCACAATCTACCGCTTCACCGCTTATCCAAATAGGCTACCGCAAACTTATATGAAGTCTTTCAAAATGATAATATGTATACATATTTAATTTAATAACAATTCAGTATAAATTTCGAAATCTGTGTATATGCCTAAACACACTTGAAACATGCATTGTGATCCAGTTCTTAGCTATCCTGAAAATTTCAGAGCTCTAGGTAGTCGGGAAATAGGTTTAAATTCGATTGCAAATTCCACGGAATGACACAGAGACAAAGAACACGGCGAAAATATAAAAAACTTTCTAAAAAAGGGATTATTTAAAACTGAATCTTTATGGTTTTTCTGAAAATGTTTCCAAAGTAGAAAAGTCGGAATTTCGTTCGATTCCGGACAAACTGGACAAACATATTTTTTTTCCTAACAAACATTTTCATGTTCCACAACATCAGAGTGTCGGAGTAATTCTCGACATCCGTCATATCTGTTAACGCATTTAAAAAGGGTTTTTTCAGCGATAATGTTATAAGATGAATTAGCTCCAGTCCAATCTGGATTTTTCTTGATACAACGACCGCAAACGGAGCGACGATTGGGGAAGACTATTATCGGCAAAACTGATAAATATTTCTCACATATGTCGCATGTAAGTTCGTCCAAAACTATTTCCGACATCACGATTGACATATTCGAAATAATGCTGGAAAAAAATCAAAAATTAAAATCAAACTTTTTATCGATATATATCAGTCACTTATTAATCACTCATCATGAATTATCAAAAATCATCATATTTCACTCATGAGAATTTTATAAAATTTTAAAATTTTCCTAAATTATTGCAAAGTCTCTAATCAATAACAAAAAAACGCTTTTTTATAATTCACGTTCACAAAGTTTCTATTTCGACACTAAAAACAGTATCGAAATAGATTCATTGTAACACTGTTTTTGGTAACTTTTTGTTGTACACAATTGGTTGCACTGCACTGACTGTCAAAGAAAGAGTTCAGAAGAAGTATGTTGTAGTAAATTATTACCTACTCAGCGATATTGCAAAATTCAGAATATTTTATACAAATTTGACAAACATTCGAATTTAAAATCCTTAAAACTGTCAAAAGTGTCAAGATTGCCAACATAAATAAATATTTCGAAAAACTCTCATTTTTTTTTATACTTTTAAAAGTTCATTATAAAAAATAGTATGTAACACTCGAATTACAATGACTGTTTGTAGTACTCGTTCTTTGCAAAACTTACCGCTTCGCGGTTTTTTTCACAAACTTCACTCGTACTACGAAACCTGTCATTGTAACACTTGTATTACAATACACTATTTCGTGTCTTTTTAGCTTTTATCTATCTATATCAAATAAAACTACGACAAAAACTGGATTTTGATGAAACTTTTTTTTGTTATATAGCTATTAGTCATTGGCAACAATTTAAAAACTACAATTTAAATTTTTAATTCAGAGTGTATTTAATATTAGTATTGATTAAATAAAAATAGTGAAAATTTGAGGAAGAGATTGAATTATTTTTTTGTTGATATATGATTTTCTCCAACTTTCTAGTTTAATCCTGTATATCTTAAAAACCATAAATGCTATTAAAAAAATAAAAAGCATTATGGAAATATTAAAGATTATTCTATAAATTTACAAATTTTTATTAATATTGATGAAACAAAAATATCAAAAATTTATGGGAGAGATTGACTGTTTTTTGCTGATTCACCATTTTCTTCATCTTTCGATTTTAACCCTGTATATCTCAAAAACCATAAACGTATTGTTATTATTTTTTCTTCGTTGATTCAGTATAAGAGATAAACAACAGATAAACTTAACAAATTATTAGAAAATACAAATAGATAAGAATTTCTTAAACTAATTTACACAACTATACTACAGTCACAATTACTGAATAACGTCTTTAAAATATCTCGTACTTACAGTCCGGCCCCGGCTTTGCACGGGGATTAAAGAAAAATAACAAAAGCCATTAAATTTATTTGGTCAACGCTTCCCTGTAAACAATATTACATGTTGTTTTATTTTGTGGCAGCAAAATAAATTGATTTTCAGGTGCTCCGACCCGCCTTAGGCGGTTGGCCATGAGGAAAACCGATCCCTACTAATTGGAAGGTTTGACCTTGAGACTTATTATTAGTAAAAGTGAAGGATGTTTTGATAGGAAATTGAAGCGGTTTAAATTGATTTGGTAGATCAGTTGGGATCATCGGTATCCTCAGTGTATGAGCTAGTTGACCAGCTGGTGGTTCAGTTATATTAGTTGCTACAACTTAATTGTCCTTTATTTCCTTTATAAGTAGCCTCGTCCGATTGCACATGCTAAATTTGTGATATCTGTCGTGATTATGAAATAAGTTATTTTGATAAAGATTAATACCAAGATAAAAACTTAAATTACTTATTGTAACGTAACTATAACAGTTAGACATATGCTGTCACGGCATTTTTTTGTAGATATTTATATATTCTTCAAAATCGTAGTACATTATTTTATTCTATAATCAATAGTAATCTCAGCGCACGCGATGTAAGGATTTTAAGGTCATTTTTGGTTACATTAATGGCATTTTAGTAAGGATCCCTAAATTTTTTAAAAATTAAACATAGCCTATTTTACTCGGGAATAGTGTAGCTTGCCAAAGGTGAAAGAATTTTTGAAATCGGTCCAGTAGTTTCGGAGTCTATTCATTTCAAACAAACAAACAAAAAATCAAACCTTTCCTCTAAATAATATTAGTATAGACAACAATCCGCACTTTATCGCCTGCTATTGCAATTCTTCTTCACCGTTTGAAGCGGTCCCTAATAAATAAAATTAAATCCTTCTAGAAGTGTCTCCAATGTTACAACGAAAAACAACCTTTCTAGAATCGAACGCTCTCGAATTATCCGATCAATCGAAAAGCAACTGAAAGCTTCAGAAAAGAATTTAACGGAAAAATAATTTCGGTATCGCTTTGTCAGAAATTATTTTTACATTACATGTTTCGGATTTTTAATTATTTATACTATACATCTTTAGATTTCTACAAATTTTATTTTTATTTATAAATTATAATTTAAAAAATTTAAGAAAGTTTTTTAAGGTATTGGCACATTGTACTTCTTTAGGAAAACAACACCGCCCCAATTATTGATTCAATCACTTATTTTTTTGTTGAAAAAAAATATAAAATTTTATATTTATTAAATTGTTTTTTGTAATTTTTCAAAATTAAAAAATGAATATTTCGTAAACCAAAACGGATACAATTTTTAAAATTTTATAGAAGAATTAATCTATATATATAAAAAAGGATGTGTTTTTATGTACGAAATCGATGAACTCAAAAACTACTGGACCGATTATTATAAAAATTGGTGTATATATATATATGTATTTTTCCACGGAGAAGGTTGATATGATATGCTTATTGATGCCACTCGCCACCAGGTGGCGCTGCAAAGTAGCAACTTCTGCCCTGTTCAAGCGATTTTCATGAAAATTGGTATGTATATGAATTTTTTCACGGAGAAAACGAATATGTTGAACCGATTGTCATGAAAATCAGTATGATGCTGTATTTTTAATGGTTAATATGAATATGATATTCGTATTAATGGAAGTTACCACCAGATGGCGCTTCCATGTATCAAATTCAATATTGATTAATAGATATCTATACGATTTCATATAAATATAAGTGGGAAAAATATATTTTTGGTGCGATAAGTAAAACAAAACTATAAACTTTGTTTCTCCACGACCATTAATGAATGTAATAATGCCGACTTCATTTTTAATAATAGAAAGTGTTCATTCTCACTCTTGAGATAGAATATTCATTCTGAAACACTTGCTTCTTATGTGTTTTGCATGTATTTCCATTCTATAACTAGTGATGGAATAACATTCTGTAATTGCTCAACAAAAAACGTAGATTGCCTGCGAATTTTAAAACTGTCACTCAGTTTGTCAGTGCGACGTTTTAATTGTTTTGCTACATATTTCAATTTAAATAAACAGAATTATTACATGGTCGTGGAGAAAATACAGTCTGTTACACGGTTAGAATAAAAATTCGATAACTCGTGGTTCCTCTCGCTCGCTACGCTCTCGTTCGGAATTCTCCACTCGTATCGAATTTTCATTCTAACCTTGTTACAGAATATACTATTCCTTCTCTATGTCTTCATCTCTTTTATTTTTCTTAAAATTATTTTAGTTGTTGGCGAAGCAACGCGCACCGTGTACAGCTATTTCATATATTTAAAAGAGTGATCCTTTTTAAATTAAGCATTTTGGCAGTTGAGATAGTATAAATTTAGATTAGCAGTTCTTGCGTAATTAAGTACTATAACGTCACCGTAAGGTGGCGCAGTTAATATATAATATATCTAATCGATAATTTACAAAACCGTAAAAATTTGGAAAAATGGTAAAAAATCATCAGTAGGCGGTACGAAGTTCGCCGGGTCAGCTAGTTTTGTATAAAAAAGTATTCCTGCAAATTTTTGAAACAAAACTTATTTTTTAAAATATAATTTTTTTATATTTGTCTCATCAGAGCAAATTCTAATTGGTGAAAAACCTTCTTATAAATTTTTATAAATCGTAAATCTTAAAAAATGGAAAATGTTTGAAATTTCAAAATTTGATTTTCTAAATTAAATTTTTATCTTAATTCAGAAACTTGAGATTTTTTTTAGATTTATAATTTTTTAAAAAAATTAATCAAATAAAAATATCCAAAATTGAATGTTTTCTTTTATTTTGATTTAAAATTTTAATTAACTTTCTAGTTTAACCGTGTATATCTCAAAAAACATAAATGGTATTAAAAAAGTAAAAAGCATTATGGAAATATTAAAAATTTTTCTATAACTTTCCAAATTTTTATTAATATCAATTGTGTAAAAATATCGAAAAATTTTTTTTTTGTTGATTTACGATTATCTTTAACTTTCTAGTTTAACCCTGTTTATCTCAAAAAACACAGATGGCATTAAAAAAGTAAAAAGCAGTCTTGGAAAATTAAAGATTTTTTTATAAATTATTAACTTTTAGTGAACATTGATTAACTAAAAATATCGAAATTTATTAAGGGAGAGACTAGCTATGTTTATTTTTGCTAATTTATGATTTTCTTCACTTTCTAGTTTAACCCTGTATTTTCAACTTTTTATTTATATCGACTAAATAATAATATGGAAAATTTATGGGAATAATATGGAATGCAAATCTTGCAAAAAACCGGCTGGCAGAAATTGAGCTGATGTTAATGTTGACATAAAAATATCAAGACAGGAAATGTTATAAACAACTTTAAACTGATATGAAAAATACGGTGTAGTCGAGTTGTCTCCCAAAATAAAAATATTACCTGCTCTCAAAAAGGTGAGGGTCGAATTGTCTCCCGGATGATTTGAATCCGTAATTAGCATAAGTACTTATAATACCTTAAAATCTAAACGTTGTTGCCAAATCGATCTTTCTTATATCTTGACGAAATATTTGGAATGGTATTTCCTAATTTTGTTAAAATAAAACAGTACGTAGGAAATTATAATTATTTTATTATATAATATAAAACAAAATATACTCGATACAAATAAGTAAACAATAAAAAATTAAGTTCGTTACATAGGTATCCTCTTTATAGGTAATAATAAAACAAAGGAAAATATACAATGGTTTGCTTATACAGGTAACAGAATTTAATAAACTATGAAATTCAACTATATTAGTTGGAAGTTTTGATGCAATTTTGGACCTAGCAGTATACATATTTTTTCTCATCCTCTCAACGTCATGAGTGGTAATAGTTTCACAATGGGATTCTCTTACCTCTTTTCTAATCAAGCCCATTGGTTTTGCCGAAACATCTTCTATTGCTTTAATTTTTACAGCATTGCTTAGAGTCTGCCTATTTAGAAGTTCTTCTGATAATTTCTCATGGTTGTGGTTTAAAGAAGATTCTATCACTTCTGGACGGTCCAATTTTGTTTTAACAAAAGCTTTGCACTGCGTTTTCCTGGACGCACAAAGCCATCTTTTTAGAGTGTCTCTTGCTAATAACTTGTGGAATGAAAATTTAAACCCATCGATCACTAACAAATCTTTGCCTTTCTCACTTTTAATTATTATAGCCTCCATTATACGTATAGTTTCACTGTAGCACTTTTAATATTCAACAACTTCGTAAACAAACTTTACAACCTCTGAAACTTGTGAAGAATATATGAAATATGGTTTACTATTTTTAATACCTACCTGTTTTTGGATTTGTAAAATGTTAATGGATTAACTTAATATTATTTTAATGTAGTTGATATTAATAACTTGTAACAAAGATTCAATATAAATTACTTTTAACGTTTAAGATTAAAGTAGATTTAAATGCAGATTATCATTAAAATCATATAAGGAATTTTATTTAGTTATTTGTTAATGAAAATTTAAGGTGAAACTGCAGGTTATCGTTTAAATAAATCTAAGGATTATTTTCTTACTTTTCTATTTCAAGGTAGTTAAATGATTCTTATATCCTGAGAGACATTTTATAAAAAGAAAAAGGTATCAATAGTTTAACGTACTTTTATAAGTAACAATTTTGATTTGGCAACAACGGTGTAATTTGTGAAAATTAATACCTTTTAATGTATATTACCTTGGGAGACAACTCGACCTATGATGGGAGACAATTAGACCTATAAAAATACTACCTGCTCAAGACGGGAGACAACTCGACCTTGCCCGAAAAATATTGTTGGTAAGTCAACAATTTTTATAGAGAAACGACAAAATTTTGCATTCACTACCAAATAAAATAAAATAAGGAGAAAGTGATATTAAATTTACTTCAATTCTACCAAATTTTATAAAATTTAAATCACAAAAAGGTTTTAAAAAAATTTATAAAATTGTTGTTACCAACTAATAATAATAAACAGAAACGAGAAATCACACAAAAAATTAATATCTCAAAAAATTAAGGCCTAATTTATTTTAATATTATAAAATACATTACATTTGTTTTAAATGTGTCAAATTTTATAAAATTTAAATCAAGGAAAGATTTTGAAAAAAAAATGAGAAAATCAACTTTATCCATTTATAATTAACAGAATTAAAAAAATCACAAAATTATTATCTCAACAAATTAACAAGATATTGTCAAATTTGTTTTTATATTATAAAATACATTAGTAATGTTTTTTCAATTGTACCAAATTTTATAAAATTTAAATAACGGAAAGTTTAAAAAAAAAATTAAGAAAATCGAGATTACGAATTCATAATTAATAGAATCTAGAAATAACAAAAAATAATATCTCCAGAAGTTAAATTTGTTTTTGAAGTGATAACTTCTTATGGGAGGGTAAACTAATTCGTAACGTAACGTGTTACAAAGCCACTATATCTAGTAGGCAACGTACAAAAAGTTATAACCTATCAAACGATAGGAAATATTCTCAAAAATCCAAAATTTCAATTAGTTTTTTCATATCTTTTATAGTTTTCAATATACAAGGGAATTACAAAATTTTTGTTAAAATTTGTAATTCCCTCGTATATCAAAAACTAGAACAGTTATAAAAAAAATAGTTACATTTTTAAATTTGTGAGAAAATTTCCTATCTTTTAATAGGCTATAACTTTTTGTACGTTAACAAATAAAAAAGTTATCGTTTTTTTAAACTTTTGTAGTTTTTTAATTTTTACATTTTTATTAACAAAACATCAAATTACGAAAAATTAAAAAAGCCAGTAACTTTTTTATTTATCAACGTACAAAAAGTTTGTAACCTATCAAACCATAGGATATTTTCTCAAAAAACCAAAATTCTAATTAGTTTTTTCATATCTTCTATCGTTTTCAGTATAAGGGGGAGTTACGAAATTTTTCAATTTTTACATTAGTTGAAGTTATCAGTTCTGTCGCGTGTCCTGAGACCGTTTTTTTTATTAAATAATACGTTAAACTATCTACAATTGTGCCAAATTTTATAAAATTTTAATGACTAAAAGGTTTTAAAAAAAATAGAAACATAAACTACATACAGCAAAAGTTTTAGGAAAGTATACACAAAAAAATATATTAAATAACATTAAGAAGAAACAGTAAAATTATTTATTTATTTTCTTAAATTTCAAAAATCCCATAAAAGGTATCTCTAAATAAAAGTTTACTATACATAGCAATAGTAACCAAAAAATAACTAAAAAACATTCTAAACAGTAAATTCAACATGGACGAATCCACGTGGGATTCACAAACAACAAAAATATCTTTTTTAAACCTAAATTTACTTACCAGATTAAGTTGTTTCCAAACAGAACTTAACAATTTTCTTTTAAACTAAGTTTTTATCAATAATAGTTATTTATGATATGAGTGTTAAAAGTGAGGTTTTATTTTGTGAGTGAAAACGTTTGTGAAATGAGCGGAGCGAATGGAACAATTTCACGAACAAAATAAAATCACTTTTAACACAAATACCATACAATGTTTTTTGTACAACTTCCCTAGTTTGATAATGAAACGAGCGAATTTTCAATGACAATGAACCAAACCGTGTTAAAAGTAAACTAAACCGTGTTAAAAGTAAACTTGTTTATATGGCAACGTGTTAAAAGTATTTTTAACACGCTGCTATGTAAACAATCGTTTTTAACATTGTTTGCTATCATTAAAAGTGTCACTTTTAATGACAGTTGTACAAAAATACACTTATTTGCAATTATTTAGGAGCGGCTGATAAATCGATTTGTACTTTTCAGCAACGATTCGATAATAAATGAAACTCTAAATTAGGTTTTAGGTTGAGTTTATCATTGACATCATTGTATGAACAAGAACAAAGAACAACCCTACTCCTACTCCCTTTCAGGTATAAGAGTGATGCGCATGACTAAATTATAGAAACTAACGGCTCGTGAAGATAGGCAATACAAAATACTAGTAACATATCCCCAACATCTCTTAGTTCTTCTATAATGCTTTTATTTGTTGAGATATACACGATTAAACTAGAAAGTTAAAAAAAAATCATAAATCTTAATAATTAAAAATGAACTGCTATTCGTTAGTCTCGCTGAAACTCGAAAACTATTGGACATATTTGGTGAATTTTTATTTTGAATTATTTGTGTAAATTCAGGAAAAGTGTAAAGATAAGAAATATAAATAGTAATTAACAGAATATTCTAATATACGACAATTTAATTTTCTATTGAATAGTAATGATTTCTTCTTTTCTTGTTGTCTTTGATAATTGTGTTAAATGTGAGATAGCGCTGCATGTCGTCTTTTAATGATATCTGTCAAGTTGTATTAGAAAGCAATAGAAATTAAGTTGGTTTTTTTATACGCTTCCCTGAAGTTAGCCCCCGAAGAAATTGTTTTTTAACTTTTTTTTATTGTATCTTCTATTCGTCGATTGTTCTTTATTGTTCTCTATAAACATTTGTTTGTTCTCCATTAATTGATTTTAAAAAAATTAATTAAAAATGAACCTTTAAGTTGGCCCCTCTTATTGCAATTTTTATGATTTTGTTATTATTACGGGTTAATAAATCTCTTTTTATAATTCACGTTCACAAAGTTTCTATTTCGACACTAAAAACAGTATCGAAATAAATTCATTGTAACACTGTTTTTGGTAACTTTTTGTTTTACACAATTGGTTGCACTGCACTGATTATCAATGAAAGAGTTCAGGTTGTAAATCAAGAATTATGTTGTATGTACTACATTATCAGCGATATTGCGAAATTAAGAATATTTTATTCAAATTTGACAAACATTCAAATTAAAAATCATTAAAACTGTCAAGTGTCAAGATGAATTAGCTCCAGTCCAATCTGGATTTTTCTTGATACAACGACCGCAAACGGAGCGACGATTGGGGAAGACTATTATCGGCAAAACTGATAAATATTTCTCACATATGTCGCATGTAAGTTCGTCCAAAACTATTTCCGACATCACGATTGACATATTCGAAATAATGCTGGAAAAAAATCAAAAATTAAAATCAAACTTTTTATCGATATATATCAGTCACTTATTAATCACTCATCATAAATTATCAAAAATCATCATATTTCACTCATGAGAATTTTATAAAATTTTAAAATTTTCCTAAATTATTGCAAAGTCTCTAATCAATAACAAAAAAACGCTTTTTTATAATTCACGTTCACAAAGTTTCTATTTCGACACTAAAAACAGTATCGAAATAGATTCATTGTAACACTGTTTTTGGTAACTTTTTGTTGTACACAATTGGTTGCACTGCACTGACTGTCAAAGAAAGAGTTCAGAAGAAGTATGTTGTAGTAAATTATTACCTACTCAGCGATATTGCGAAATTCAGAATATTTTATACAAATTTGACAAACATTCGAATTTAAAATCCTTAAAACTGTCAAAAGTGTCAAGATTGCCAACATAAATAAATATTTCGAAAAACTCCCATTTTATTAATTTTTTTATACTTTTAAAAGTTCATTATAAAAAATAGTATGTAACACTCGAATTACAATGACGGTTTGTAGTACTTGTTCTTTGCGAAACTGCACTCGTACTACGAAACCTGTCATTGTAACACTTGTATTACAATATACTATTATAAGATACTTTTTGATAACTCAAAATTTTGTTACTTTTTTTAATTATAAGATTAACAGATAATATTAATCAGAGCAACACACTCCAGAAAGGAAAGAAAATTCTCTATTAAAAATATAAACAGTATTTATTTATTAGTAGAATAATAAAATAACAGGACAAAAAGCAAACAAAGAAAAATGGAATTAAGCTTATGTTCTATAAACATATGTGTGTATTAAATACATTTAATGGGTTTTTTATTTTAATTTACCTTTTTGTGTAAAATATTTTGAACAAAGGATCTCGTAAACAATCAATGGAAAGTACTTCCCGTTAAATTGTCTGAAATTTTGTGACTAGATAGTTCTAAGTGAGTAAATGGTCACCAAGCTTAAAAATAGACAATTTAAATGACCCTCAAGCGTGATAACATATTTGAAATCAGAAAACCCAAAAACCATATGCTATCCTAGGATTTTTGAGAAAAATTTACTAGTGAAATCTGGAAATACTCAGTATATCAACTGTTGATCTGCTCAGTAAATCACTATTTTGGTAAAACTACAAACCTCTATATCTTAAAAATTGTCCATTTTTAAGCTTGATGCCCATTGAGAGTTTTGTTTTACTCACAAAGAGCTATTTATTCACAAAAGTTCAGAAAATTTGACGAGAAGTACTTTTACATTGATTTTATTACATTTGAAAGTTTTTTCATCATTTTTAAATCACCGAAATGTATGAAATATGTTGATCAAATTTTATATTTAAAAATCTTTTCGTCAGTGTGAGTTTTAATATGAGTTTTTAAAGTACCGGATTGTGTGAAACATTTCAAACAAAATTTACATTTAAAAGGTTTCTCGTCAGTGTGAGTTCTAATATGCCTAATTTTGTAAATTTTTGTAAAAAAGTTTATTTTTGGAAATTTATTTTTTTTATAAAATGTTTCATTTTTTTACAAATTTTCTCATTATTCGACGATTTTTCACAAATTTTCTAATTTTTCGACGATTTTCACATTTTTTGATGATTTTTGAGAAATTTTCTCAATTTTTGATGATTTTCCACAAATTTTCTCATTTTTTAATAATTTTTGACAAATTTTCACATTTTTTTTCGATTTTTGACAAATTTTCTCATTTTTTGATGATTTTTGACAAATTTTCTCATTTTTCGATAATTTTTGACAATTTTTTTTTAATTTTCGATTTTTGACAAATTTTACTATTTTTCAACAAATTTTCTCATTTTTTGATGATTTTTGACAATTTTTCTCATTTTTCGATGATTTTTGACAAATTTTCTAAATTTTCGATGATTTTTAACAAATTTTTCTACGATTTTTCTCATTTTTCAACTAATTTTCACATTTTTTGATGATTTTTGAGAAATTTTCTCATTATTCAACAATTTCTCAATTTTGATGATTTTTGAGAAATTTACTCAATTTTTGATGATTTTCCACAAATTTTCTCATTTTTTGATAATTTTTGACAAATTTTCTCATTTTTTGATGATTTTTGACAAATTTTCTCATTTTCGATGATTTTTGACAAATTTTCTAAATTTTCGATTTTTGACAAATTTTCTTATTTTTCAACAAATTTCTCATTTTTTGATGATTTTTGACAAATTTTCTCATTTTTTGATAATTTCTGACAAATTTTCTCATTTTTTGATAATTTCTGACAAATTTTCTCATTTTTCAACAAATTTTCTCATTTTTTAATGATTTTTTAACAAATTTTCTCATTTTTCGATGATTTTTGACAAATTTTCTAAATTTTCGATTTTTGACAAATTTTCTTATTTTTCAACAAATTTTCTCATTTTTTGATGATTTTTGACAAATTTTCCCATTTTTTAATGATTTTTGACAAATTTTTTCATTCTTTGATGATTTTTGACAAATTTTCTAAATTTTCGATTATTGACAAAATTTCTCATTTTTCGACGATTTTCCACAAATTTTCTCATTTTTCAACTAATTTTTACATTTATTGATGATTTTTGAGAAATTTTCTCATTTTTCAACAAATTCTCAATTTTGAGAAATTTGTTAATTTTCGATAATTTTCCACAAATTTTCTCATTTTTTGATAATTTTTGACAAATTTTCTCATTTTTCTACGATTTTTGTCAAATTTTCTAAATTGTTGGCTATTTATGACAAATTTGCTCATATTTCGATGATTTTCCATAAAATTTCTTATTATTTGATATTTTTTGACAAATTTTCTCATTTTTCTAAGATTTTTGACAAATTTGACCATTTTTTGACATTTGACATTTATGATTTGTAACAATTTTTGAAAAAACTAGAAAAGCAAAAAATCAAAGTTTGACATTTGACATTTTTCATTTTCAAAATTGACATTTAACATTTCCAAAATTTGATATTTTTAACAATTTTTGACAAATCTTAAAAAAAAAATGTTAAAATCATAAAAAATTGTTATTTTTGACAAATTTACTTATTTTCTGATAATAATTGACAAATATTGACATTTGACATGTTTGACATTTGTCATGTTTAACATTTGACAGTTTTGTAGAAATTTCATAATTTTTGACAAATTTTATCATTTTTATCAAATTTTCTCACATTTTTATCATTTTTAACAAATTTTGACGTATTTGACATTTGACAAAATTGACTTAACAAATTTGAAATATTTAACAAAATTGACATATTTGACAAAATTGACATATTTGACAAAATTGACATAGATTTGACGAAATTGACATATTTGACAAAATTGAGAAAGTTGACATATTTGACAAAATTAGACATATTTAACAAAATTGACATTATTGACAAAATTGAGAAAATTGACAATTTGACAAAATTGACATATTTGACAAAATTGAATTGAAATTTGAAATATTTGACATATTTGACAAAATTGAGAAAATTGACATATTTTACAAAATTTGACATTTAAATGACAATTGACATAAATTTAACATTTCTTACCTTGTTTGACATAAATTTGACATTTCTTACCATACTTAAATGACTGAATGACATTTTATCACTATATTTGACATGAAAATGACAGTTCACAAAAAGCAAATGACATTTTATCACTAAATTTGACATTAAAATGACACTTGTCGTTTACAAATGTCAAAAATGACATGTAATAGCCAAATTAACAAAAAAATTGACAGTTTGACAGTAAATTTGATGTTTATATGACATTTAACTATAAATGTCAAAAATTTGACATTAAATTGACAGTTGACGTAAAAAAACTTCAAAAATGACATTAAATTGACAGTTAAACATTAAATTTGTCATTTAAATGATAGTTGACGTAAACAATTTTCAGAAATGACATTTAATTGACAGATTGACACTAAATTTGACTTTTTAATGACAGTTGACGCAAACAAACTTCAAATTTGATATTTAACTAATAAATTTGAGATATAAGCGACAGTTTTTACACAAAACAAACTTTAAAAATGACATTTCATTCAATTTTTGACATTTGAATCATTTTTTTTTTGACATTTTATTTGATTTTAACGTTTATTTGACATTTGAAGACTAAAATTTGACAGTTGGCGTCAACAAATGTCAAAAATGACATTTAATTAACATTTAAACAGTAATTTGACATTTAAATAACAGTTGACATTGTTGAATATCAAAAATGACATTTAATAACTAAATTTGACATTTAAATGACAACTGACATTGTTGAATGACATTTTATCAATATATTTGACATGAAAATGACAGTTCACAAAAAGCAAATGACATTTTATCACTAAATTTGACATTAAAATGACACTTGTCTTTTACAAATGTCAAAAATGACATGTAATAGCCAAATTAACAAAAAAATTGACAGTTTGACAGTAAATTTGATGTTTATATGACATTTAACTATAAATGTCAAAAATTTGACATTAAATTGACAGTTGACGTAAAAAAACTTTAAAAATGACATTAAATTGACAGTTAAACATTAAATTTGTCATTTAATTGACAGTTGACGTAAACAATTTTTAGAAATGACATTTAATTGACAGATTGACACTAAATTTGACATTTTAATGACAGTTGACGCAAACAAACTTCAAATTTGACATTCAACTAATAAATTTGATATTTAAGTGATAGTTTTGACACAAAACAAACTTTAAAAATGACATTTTATTCGATTTTTGACATTTGAATCCTATTTTTTTGACATTTTATTTTATTTGATTTTAACGTTTATTTGACATTTGAACACTAAAATTTGACAGTTGGCGTCAACAAATGTCTAAAATGACATTTAATTAACATTTAAACAGTAATTTCACATTTAAATGACAGTTGACATTGTTGAATATCAAAAATGACATTTAAAAACTAAATTTGACATTTAAATGACAATTGACATAAATTTAACGTTTCTTACCATACTTAAATGACAAATGTCAAAAATTACATGCACTAGACAAATTAACAAAAAAATTGACAGTTTGACAGTAAATTTGATGTTTATATGACATTTAACTATGAAGTACTTTTACATTGATTTTATACGGGATCCATTCACATTTGAAAGTTTTTTCATCATCTTTAAATCACCGAAATCTATGAAATATTTTGATCAAATTTTATGTTTAAAAATCTTTGCGTCAGTGTGAGTTTTAATATGAGTTTTTAAGTTACTGGATTGTGTGAAATATTTTGAACAAATTTTACATTTAAAAGGTTTCTCGTCAGTGTGAGTTCGATTATGAACTTTTAAATTACTGGAATCTTTGAAACATTTTGAACAAAATTTACATTTGAAAGGTTTCTCGTCAGTGTGAGTTCTAATATGCCTATTTAAATTACTCAATTCTGTAAAACATTTCGAGCAAATTTTACATTTGAAAGGTTTCTCGTCAGTGTGAGTTCGATTATGAACTTTTAAATTACTGGAATCGTTGAAACATTTTGAACAAAATTTACATTTGAAAGGTTTCTCGTCAGTGTGACTTCGATTATGAGCTTTTAAAATACTGGAATATTTGAAACATTTTGAACAAAATTTACATTTGAAAGGTTTCTCGTCAGTGTGAGTTCTAATATGCCTATTTAAATTACTCGATTCTGTAAAACATTTCGAGCAAATTTTACATTTGAAAGGTTTCTCGTCAGTGTGAGTTCGATTATGAACTTTTAAATTACTGGAATCGTTGAAACATTTTGAACAAAATTTACATTTGAAAGGTTTCTTGTCAGTGTGAGTTCTAATATGCCTATTTAAATTAGAGGATGTTGTGAAACATTTCAAACAAAATTTACATTTAAAAGGTTTTTCACCAGTGTGAGTTTTAATATGACTTTTTAAATTATTGGATTGTGTGAAACATTTTAAACAAATCTTACATTTAAAACGTTTTTTGCCAGTTTGTGTTTTAATATATTTTTTCAAATTACTTTGTTGTGTGAAACTGTCCGCCCTTATGTGTTTGTTTAAATTAATAAGATCTTGTCGGTGAATATGCTTTTTGCCAGAATTATTCTTTTTTAAGTTAACAGATTTTTTAAAATTAACGAAAAAGTGGTTAATATAAAAATGGTTTAAAAACAACAATTTATCATAGAAAAATTTTCCACAAGATGAACATGTTCCATAGAATTTTCCAAAGTAAGGTTGCCATTTTTTTGCCGCTGATAGGAAACCTGAAAACATATAAGCACTCATTATGATAAATAATGGTACAATTAGCACTAATAAAAGCAAATACTAAATCCTAAATGCTTTGACAAAAATATTGTTGGATTTTTTTATTGAAGATATTTATTTAAACACTAACTATAGCAGAGAGATGAATTAGTTGAGACTGACTTTATTATGTACGTTTCGGTCCATCTTTAAGTAACACATTTTTGCTATTTTTACAATTTACCCGAAATTGAAGGTGTACCGCTCACACTGACTTAAAATTCGTATTCTGCGGCTCGAAATACATGCCGGTAAGTTAGGTGGATTCGGATGTACAAACAACTTTTTTTTGTTGTGTGTCGGTGTTATGAAAGGTACCAAAATTTGTTTTACTTCCATATCCGATGTCCAAAATTTTTTCTCCACCGCTTCGGTGTGCTTAATGCACTTCTTCCAAAGTGTCCTTTGTAACATGATGAATTGTTTTCTCAAATAATTTTTATAAATCAGCTATTTTAAATAATGTGTTGTTTCGAGCGATCTCGTTATTAACTCTATGGGATTTAATTCGCGGTGCTAAGGAGGTAATATTAGGATAGTAAATCCTTGCTCTTTGGCCATTTTATCGAATATTGTTTTCTGGTTGTTCTTTTTATGCCCTCTTACAATAGCCAAAAGTTCTATTTTCAACACGGTATCGCACGAAATATTTTTGGATTTTAACCAAGCGAGGATATCCCCTTTTCTCCAGATCGTACATAGAATCTTCTCCATTTTCCGAGTATGATACCATGCGTTTTCCATAAATATTATCGATCCAGGATCCAAAAGCGACAAAGTAGTTTGGAACCAATCTTCAAAAACGTCCGACTTCAAAGGGTCGAAATACATGCCGGTAAGTGGAGTCGAATACAAACAACGCTTGTTTTGTGTGATGCTGTTATCATCCTCCCAAATCTTTGTTTCTCCGATTTATCGTTCTTCCGAATTGGAAATCAATTTTGAATAGAGATGGCCAGAAGTACTTTCAAGAAATTCAAAAGAGTTTTTACCAATACTGAATTTGACCTTATCCTACAATTCTGATTTGCAAAATGTTAGGTGTGGTCAGTGTTGCTCTATGGAATGGAGTGCTGGACATTAAAAGTAAACTCCATGAACAGACTCGAAGCATTCGAAATGTGGATATACAGCCAAATACTAAAAGTCCCATGGACAGCTGAAAAAACAAACGAGGAAATACTACGAACAGTTAACAGAGATCGCGAATTACTAAATACCATTAATCAAATTCATGAAATATTGGAAACAAAAAATGAATAACATGTTAGACCCAAAATATCCTGAAAGGTTGAATTCATTCTTCGAAGTATGTTAATTTTCTATATCAGCCTAATAGCAATAATTATACTTTTTATAATAGTCCAAGATCCCGGGGCCGCCAGACCTTCCTTATTTTCTAACTCTCAAAATTATGAGAAATGTGTGAGGTAATGTATGCTTAAGCACCTATGCATACCTGCTAACTTGATTAGCCGGTCCTTTTACAGGTAACAGGTAAGAAAGGTACATAAAAATATGGCTTACAGTAAACGCCAAATCTAAAGAACCGGCGCACAACCTCAAATTCGTTTACTTAAAAATCGCCCCGCCATTTCACAATTTCAACCTTGCCCTTGCTTACGGTCAGCAGCGTACGGGTAGATCATTGTTTTTATTCAAAATATACACGACAGTCACGACACTGGTTTACAACTTTCTAGGTAACCTACCAATTGTATTCTATTGTAGGCGTGCTGTTAGCATCATAAATGCGCGTCCTTGGTTCTTTAGATTTGGCGTTTAATGTACCTTCCTTAAATTTTAACAGCTGGTTTTGGATATGTTTTACAAAATATTGTACGAAATCATAATCCAATATTGCCAGACACATCTTGTGGGCGGTAAATCCCGCCAGACGCTTTAAATTTGCATAAAAAATTTCTTTCTTATTTTCTAACTTCCAATTTTAATATATGATATTCATAGTAGTATTTTAATACCTTTTATATGCAGCCAGACCAACCCCATGGGCCAATCACCCCCCTCGTCAGACGCATTAAAGTTATCCTGTAAGTGTAAGCGCAACAGCATTATCTATGCGCTTGAGATGTACTCTGTAGATTGGTTTCTCACTCTCAAACTCATGGACTATTTTGTTTATACTCATGCGCGTAGCATCTGCTTTCGCGTTTGTGATCGCGCAGGCATTATATTGTTATATTAAAATTTTTTATGAAAATATTATCAAAACCCATCAAAACAAAAATCGAAAAAATAACATAAAACTTTTTTAAAAAAAGTATCTATTTTCAGACAAAAATTTTCCGGTTAAAAATCATCGTAAATAGATTCTTCAAAGCTCATTTTGTTTGTTTTTACCTTTACTATTTGATGAAATAGAGAACCAATATAGCTTCTATTTAAGAATATGTTAAAAAATGCAATAAACGCAAAAACTCAAATTTGAAATGTTTTCTTTTCAGTAATTGTTGATAATAACTTTACCAATGAATTCTATGGGAAAAATATTTTGTTGTTGATAATTACTCCAACATTTAGGGGTGGTAAAGGGTTGTTTTTGGAAGGTAATTGTTTTCATGCCCTTTTCCGCCAAAATTAAAGTTAAACGAAAATTAGTATCAAATAAAAGTTGTAGATTTTAAAAAATTATAGAAGATTTTTACTATAACCTCAAAATTTTTCAAAAAACAGCGAAAAATCGATTTTTCTTATTTTTTTTTTAACTTTATTATTTTTTTTTTCTGATTTTTTTGATAGGTGATCTGTGAATGTCTCTTAACCATCATTACAATTTTTTATGCTTATAATCAACTGCTACAAACTCAAAGTATATGTCAAGAATTTAGACATATTTGTTAAAAGTTTTTGACAAAATTCAAATTGCATGCATGAGAAAAAATAAAATACCTATATACATATAATAAATTGCACAAACTTACGTTTTACTGTCTGTGGATTTTCATCAAAATCATGGATATCATTTCTACTAACAGAGAAATCAAATGGACGGTGTGTAATGTCTTTCTTAATTTCCATATCACTTTTTTTTTCTTGAATACCCTCATTTGAATCAACATTTTCGGTTTTTATAGTTTCTCTGCTTATTAACACAACATCACTTTTAGTTGGAGAAACTTCTTTTTCTACACATCTTTCCGTTTTGATCTTACAAAGACCGAATTCATACAAGTTGTCGATATCGAGTTTACATTCTTCAATATCAATTTCGGTTTTAATATTAGATAACAAATCTTTAGGATTACTTTCAATTTTATTATTCATTAATGGATTTGATGCATCTTTGAAAACATCCATTTTATAATAATTTTCTGGTTGTAACAAACCACAGTAAAATTAATATGTAATTGTATGGTTAATTTCACTATAAGATCACTTTGCACTTTATAGACTATTTATAGATCGAACACTACTTACAAAAATAACAAATAGAAGATACAACTAACTGGAGGAACATAAAGTACTTTGTCTTCGTGTGCAGGAAGCGGGAACCATATAGTAATTTGTGACAATATTATTATACATTGTGTGACAAAAGTGACAAGTGACAACCTTACTTCTTTTCATTGTAAAAATAGATAGGCAACACAAAATACTAAGTTACTACCTTAGTAAAACATGTTTTTATCAAAATCAATTAATAGAAAATAACAAAAATTAAATAAAGAAATAGTTACAAAAAAACTCATTTAAGATGTAAAATTGATCAGAATTGTTGATTTTGGGTTTGTTTTATTATTTTGTGTGGTAAGATCAATATTCTGACAAGTTCCTACTAGAACTGTCATTATTAATGGACTTAGTATGATAAGTGGTTGAATTCTAATTATTACAAGACCAAAATCAAGACAACAACTATCATAAGCATTTATTGTTGTTAAAAGTAAGTACCTCTTTTATTAATACAGCAATAAACCAAGTTAATAGTAACAAAATATAAAAACATTAGTTAAATTAATATGATTTATATCTATACTTTATTTTTATTACCTATAAATAGTAGTTCCGATTACTGCAATGTTGCCACATTCTATCGAATTAATTTAAATCATAGTTAGGCAACAAACATCGCTATAGCTTGTTTTCTTGTTTTAATCAAATTTAGTAACCATTCAACCATTCCAATAAAAAACTTGATAAAAATAATGATTTTTATGGTTTTTGTTAACTTGATATATATTTTTTAATCACTAATGCAAATATATTTAATTTTGTAATAAATGAGTATAATTTTGTAAACAAATCTGGCAACGTTGTTTTACATAACCAAACGTCAACCGTTACGTCAATGTCACACACACAATAATAAATAATAAACTTGGATTCGCGCTAAAAATCTTGACGAAGAAGGTCGTGACATTAGCGTTATCTGAAAACACGTGGATCGGAATTAGGTTAATTAAATAAAACTCCATTCTAATCCAAATCTTTAATTCTATATAAACTTAGTGAAGTATTCTCATTGTTTGATACCTAGTGCTTCAAGTGCTTCAAGACTACGGACCTAATAGACTGGTGAGTGGCCTTTTTCTATAGTTTGGCCCCGGAGGGGGCTTTCCGGTAATCATGGGGGACGATCCCCCGGTCAATTCGGATAACAACAGACTAATCAGTTTGATATCTCCTTCCTCTAAATCCCTGATTTCGTCCTTCCACCAATTATCACCTATTCACAGTAGCGGCATCCAAATCCTAGAAGATGAACTGAAAGCTCTTAACGAACAATTCTCTCAAGACGAACAAATGATAACCGAAATTAATAAACTGAGGTCTAAATTAAATTTGGTCAAATCTAGAAAATTATGCTACTCAGAAAAGGACTTTGGTCCTTTTGTTGTAATTGTTGAGGCAAACAGACAGGTGATCCCCATACCCAGTATACACCCCATGGATGTCGGGAAAATATTAAGAAAACTTTCAATAGGTAATTTCAAAAATATTCAAAAAAAAAGGGCCCAATCGTCTAGGAATCACTTTTAAATATCCGCTTGACGCCAATAAATTTTTGCATAATTCGGCTTTTCTTAGCGAAGGTTACACCACGTTTGTACCACAGAGACTTCTAACTTCCAGAGGAATCATTAAAAATGTTGGCTTTTCCATCAATAGCGATGACATAGCAAATGAAACCTTTGACCAAGGCATAGAAATAGTGGATTCTCGCAGGCTCAACAGAAGAATCACAAACTCAGATGGCTCCTCAGCATATGTACCTTCGACAACCTTTTTAATTACCTTTCAAGGACGTCCGTGCCCCAAGGACTTTCTTATATACGGAGTTGCAACCTCAGTAGAGCCTTATATTGCTCCTGTGAGACAATGTAACTGTCTTCGCTTCGGCCATTCCAAAGCCTCTTGCAGAAGTTTGTACAGATGTGCTAGATGCGGCACTAACCATCCAATCGATTCATGCCCCAATAGACTGGTGAGTGGCCTTTTTCTATAGTTTGGCCCCGGAGGGGGCTTTCCGGTAATCATGGGGGACGATCCCCCGGTCAATTCGGATAACAACAGACTAATCAGTTTGATATCTCCTTCCTCTAAATCCCTGATTTCGTCCTTCCACCAATTATCACCTATTCACAGTAGCGGCATCCAAATCCTAGAAGATGAACTGAAAGCTCTTAACGAACAATTCTCTCAAGACGAACAAATGATAACCGAAATTAATAAACTGAGGTCTAAATTAAATTTGGTCAAATCTAGAAAATTATGCTACTCAGAAAAGGACTTTGGTCCTTTTGTTGTAATTGTTGAGGCAAACAGACAGGTGATCCCCATACCCAGTATACACCCCATGGATGTCGGGAAAATATTAAGAAAACTTTCAATAGGTAATTTCAAAAATATTCAAAAAAAAAGGGCCCAATCGTCTAGGAATCACTTTTAAATATCCGCTTGACGCCAATAAATTTTTGCATAATTCGGCTTTTCTTAGCGAAGGTTACACCACGTTTGTACCACAGAGACTTCTAACTTCCAGAGGAATCATTAAAAATGTTGGCTTTTCCATCAATAGCGATGACATAGCAAATGAAACCTTTGACCAAGGCATAGAAATAGTGGATTCTCGCAGGCTCAACAGAAGAATCACAAACTCAGATGGCTCCTCAGCATATGTACCTTCGACAACCTTTTTAATTACCTTTCAAGGACGTCCGTGCCCCAAGGACTTTCTTATATACGGAGTTGCAACCTCAGTAGAGCCTTATATTGCTCCTGTGAGACAATGTAACTGTCTTCGCTTCGGCCATTCCAAAGCCTCTTGCAGAAGTTTGTACAGATGTGCTAGATGCGGCACTAACCATCCAATCGATTCATGCCCCAATAAACTAGAGTGCCTTTACTGTGCAGGCCCCCATGAAGCAACTGATAGATCCTGTAAAGAATTCGAACGTCAGAAGAATATAAATGAAGCTATGGCTTTCCACGACTATTCATACTACGAAGCTTCTTCCATTTTTCCCCCACTAAGAGTGCCGGCAAACAACTCCTTTTTTCAACGATCCTCTCAAAATTTTCCTTCACTTCCGTTCTCAACTACTGCTTCCTCGAAAGCGATAAATTCAAACCGCTTATCATTCACTAATGCTTCTACATCAAAAAATTTCACTTACTCCCACGTTGCCTCCATTCCTGCGAAAAGGAGAAGGCCCGTTGTTCTTCAAAAGCCAAACGCCTTTTCTGATGAACATATGGAAATTTTAAGGTCTAGCACGCCAAGTCAAATCAGTGCTGGCCCCATTACCTCCAACCCTATCTACACAGGAAATATTTCATCTAATAGCTCCTCTGATACCAATAATTCTGCTCAAATAGTCACATATGACAGTGAAATGAAAGATCTCCCTTCTCCCCCTTCGTCGCACCCTTCACCATCTGAAATAAACACAAAAATTTCGAACAAGTCCAAAACTCGACAAAATAATCCAGGCGCTGGTTCACTACCCCATCTCAGAGGACCACCGCTGTCTCCGGAAATCTAGACTATTATACCAATCAGACTTCCCCTTCGCATCACAGCTTTCCTTCGATAGCTATAACAACATCTTCAACCTTAATATACTACAATGGAACATAAGAAGTTTTCGTACAAATCGGGAAGTCCTAATTCCCCTCTTAAGAGACGAAAACATAGATATCGTCATTCTTAATGAAACATTCCTCACAGATAAAAAGGTTGCATACATCAAATCTTTTAGTTGTTATCGAGATGACAGAGACGATGGCTACGGAGGTATCGCCACCTTCGTAAAAAATTCTATTCCTTGCAAACGGGTGGAACTTGGCTTCCGTCCTCCCCAAGGTACACAAATATTAGTCATTGAGTTCGAACATCTCTTTATAATAAATTCCTATATTCCTCCAGATGTTCCATTTTCAAGTAGAATTTTCAATCAAATATTAGCCAAACTAAATAAACCTTTCATCATCATGGGTGACCTCAATGGCCAAAACTCCATCTGGGGCTCGGGCGCAAATAATTCGAATGGCCATCTTATCTGGGATTTTGTATCCATCAACAACCTGGTAATCCTCAATGATGGTTCCGCAACGAGATTGCCACTCCCGGGTCAACATAAAAGCTGTCCAGACATAGCAATAGTTTCTCCTTCTCTGGCTCTTGACAGCACCTGGAGAGTCATGGAAGAGACTGGCACCAGCGATCACTTCCCCACTGTTTGCTCCTACACGAAGAACTTTGGACCTCCAAACTGTATGTATAACCCCTTAAATCATAAATATAACATAAATAAAGCAGATTGGGACTTGTACAGGAAATCGTTTAACGATTCATGTGATAATGTGATAAACTACCATTCCCTCCTTTCCCGAATTATTAATGCAGCCAATGTGGCAATTCCGATCAAAAAACCTTTTTACCCTTCGAAACCATTTTTTCCCTGGTGGAGCCGCGACTGTTCAGCCATGATAGAGGAAAAAAAACAAGCCTTTAAAATATACCTTCGATGTCCTTCTACAGAAAACTTAATTCACTTCAGGAAAACGCGTGCGCAATGCCGTCGTTTCCTAAAAAACAAAAAAATAGAAGGTTTCCTTCAATTCACCGCCTCAATTTCCCCTGGCTCCCCAGTCAAAGAAGTTTGGAATTCATTAAAACGTTTTTCCAAGGGCATTGATATGAGCAGAACGACTGCTAACCCTCCGCTTAATTCCAACATCTTTCCAGAAATCCTCAACAATCTTACACAACTTCCGGTTCCTCATTTCCCTTCTATCACGCAAGCATATCAAACTCTGACTTCTTCCCCTTTTTCCCTCAATGAAATAACCTTCACCCTAAATGGCAGAAAGAATTCCTGTCCGGGAATAGACAATATCCCCTATCCCTTATTAGCAAATCTACCTCAGGAAGGCATAATCTCACTATTAAAAGTCTTTAATTCAATCCTTTCACACGAAATGGAATTCCCAGCGGAATGGAAAGACCACCTCATTTTCCCCATCAAAAAAAAATTTCAAGACCCCAACCTCTCTTCTAGCTGGCGCCCTATTGCACTATCCAGTTGCATCGGCAAAACCTTCGAAGCCATGATCAAAAACCGGTTAGATTGGTTTCTCGAAAATAAATCAAAAATTGCATCCTTTCAAAAGGGATTCAGGAAGGGCCACAGCGTCCTGGATAATCTGGTATTGGTTTATACTGAGGTAGCAACCGGATTGGCGGAAGGCCGTAACCCTATTGTAGTCTTCTTAGATATCAAAGGGGCATATGACAATATTCTAATCTCATCTATAATATCTTCTCTACGAAACTCTAACATCCCAAAAGACGTATGCGTTTTAGTCAATTCCTTGCTCACGGATAGGAGGATCTTCATCAAATCTCCTTATGACAATTCAATTCTCGGTCCAGGCGTATCTGGCAGAGGAGTACCGCAAGGCTCTCCTCTAAGTCCGCTCTTATTCAACCTCACCTGTAGTTCTCTCAAGGATATTCTTCCTGCAAAGGTCACCATCAGCGGATACGCAGATGACCTGGCGCTCATCTGCTCCGAGACTTCTGTCGAACGTTCTATTTCCCTTCTAAATCAATCTCTCTCCATTCTAACCAATCATCTCAAAAGCATAGGGTTACATCTCTCTCCACAGAAGTGCGCGGCCATATACTTCAAGAAAGGACATTCATCAAATCCCTCTCCTTGTATCAAAATCAATAACCACGTTGTCCCGTGGCATTCTCATTTCAAATATTTGGGCGCAATTTTTGACGAACGCCTTACTTGGGCTCCACACATCGATTTCATATCTAAAAAATCACATAATGCTCTAAATATAATGCGAGCTCTGTGTGGCAAATGGTGGGGTGGTCATCCACACGCATTGTTGAATATATATAACGCAATAGTCTTACCTCACCTCGATAACGCGTCCATCCTTTTTGGGGGTTGTGCTAAAAAACATCTAAAGTTACTTGACAGGATCCAGTATCAGGCCATTCGAGTTATATTTGGATACCTAAAATCCACACCTATCAACATCATGCTTTCAGATGCTGGCCAAATACCTCTGTCCACACGCAGACTCATCCTTGCACAAAAATTCATCACAAGGGCTCTGGCATACAGGGAATCTACAAAAAATTGTTTACTAAAATTATTCACCTCCTGGGCGAGAGACCCGATTTTCTGGAGACTCAGATTCACACCCCCCCTTATTCAATGCTTTCAGGAAGTTTCAGAATTTATACCCCAATTGTACGCGCCTTTCAAATACCCCTGTTATCTCTATTCGCTTGATTCTCAATTAGAATCCATTAAAACTGTTAACCTCCAAATTCATAAAGGAGCCGAGTCTAATTTGCTGCTCAAAGAAAAATTACACACTTTATTCCCGGATCACATCCCCATTTTTACTGATGCTTCCAAAACGGAGAAGGAAGTAGGATTTGGATGTTTTTCTCCCAAAAGATTCAAAATCTCCGATAACCTCCCTGGGACATACTCCATTTTCTCTGCGGAGTTACATGCCATACTAATTGCCATGTCCAAAATTTCTGAAATTAAATTCAATAAGTTCATTATACTATCAGATTCCAAGTCTGCTATCGAATCCATTAAGCAGATCTCTTTATCTACTCGTGTTAATCCCATTGTACTCAAAATCAAACAAACTTACCTTCAACTCAAGTTGCAACAGAAGGAAATATTGTTGGCATGGATCCCAAGCCATTGTGGAATTGAGGGAAATGAAACAGCTGACAGCCTTGCCAACTTAGGGAGGAAAGTGCCCAGGCGTTCCTTTCCACCGACAATGCACTCAGACATCATCACAATCCTGAAGGAATCCAATCTTAAAGAATGGAGAGAGACCTATAGATCACTAGGCTCAGTCAAGGGAATCAATTATTTTCACTTCATCCAGAATCCTTTAAAAGTTCCTTGGTCTAAATCACTAAGTAACCTATCTAGAAAAGAAATAAACATCATCAGCAGACTAAGATCTGGCCACTGCTTAACGAAGGAGTACCTACATAAAATCAATAGGAGCCCAGATGACCTATGTGATTGTGGGGAAAGACAAAACCTCCAGCACATTTTCTTCAGATGTAAGCTTCACTCAAATCTCATCCATTCCCTTATCTCGTCCTTACAGATCACAACTGGTGCTTACGGTCCATTCTCCTTAAATGACATTATTTTTACCCATCTAAATCCTGCAAATATCAGACTTATATCCGAATTCGTATCATCACTAAAAATAAAACTATAGACAATAGTGCTATGCAGTAGAACTTAGTATGTGCTTTGTAGTGTAGTGATTTTTCAGCTATGCATGCCGCTAATACTATAGTCCTCGCTTTCATCGCTTTCGCTTTCAGTTTCTTTAGCAAATGTACATTTAATAACCCAATTTGACTGTTTACGTTTTAGTGACATGAAGTTTGTTCTTTAAAGTCAAGATGAAAAAAGAAGTTAGAAATAGGGCGTTGTCCAAGTAATGATATGCAACCGCATATCCTAGGCCGAATAGCCTTAGCAGCTGAGGCCTTTACAAACAAAGAAGAAGAAGAAGAAGAAATAATAAACTTGTTCTAATACATAAAGTGATAAAAATTAGAAATAATTGAAAATAAATGTGTTTATTGATAATATAATTATTTTAAACAAGATTATTAAGTTCTTTTTGGAAATTAAATTTAATTGGGTAAGTAAATTTAAGTTTCAAAAAGATGATTTTATGTTTTGTAAGTTTCACATGGCGTTGTTCATTGTGAATTTAATGTTTTACACTGTTTTTTTAGTTCTTTTTTGATTACTATTGCGATATAATAAACTATTATTTTGAAATTTCTTTAGTGGAATTTTTTAAATATTGAGAAAATATACAAATAGTTTTCAATTCCTCCTTTATGCCATTTGATTCTTGTATGTATACTTTCTAAAACTGTTGTTAAAAATTGTTAATCAAAACTTAGTGTTTGTTTTAATTAAAAAATATACGAGGGAATTATAAATTTACAAAAAGATTTTGTAATTCCCTCGTATATGAAAAAGTATCGAAACTATCAATTAGTTTCATTTTTGTATTCAGGAGAAAATTTCCTTTTTTTTGATAGGTTATAACTTTTTTGATCCCACACAAATTTCTTTCACCGAGTGCACGAATAGAAGTATAACTTCAAAAAAAAACACAATCAATTGTTTTTTTAAAATCGATAAATAAAAACGAAAAAAGATATCCAGATGTGGTTTTCGCTTTGTTTTTGGCATTTTTTACTTATTTCAAAACTAATTTAATTTTATAAAAAAATATGTGCGTGTAACTTTTACGCGCGATTAAAGTGAGTCTTGAGTGATTGATTAGTAAAGTTTGTTATTAATTTCAGTGTTGTTTGTTACAACCAGAAACTTATCAGAAAATGGATTTGGTATCCAACATTAAAACCGAAGAAATTGATATTGAAGAATGTAAACTCGAATTCGATCTCTGTAAGATCAAAACGGAAAGTTATATAGAAAAAATTTCTCCAATTAAAAGTGATGTGTTAATGAACAGAGAATATATAAAACTGGAAAATGAGGGTATACAAGAAAGAAAAAGTGATATCGAAAGTAAGACAGAAATTACACAGCGTCCATGTGATTTCCCTGTTTGTAGAAATGATTTTGGTGAAAATCGACAAATAGTACAAACAATCAACATGTATTCTAGGAAAAAACGTAAGTTTGTGCATTTTTTTATATTTACATATTTTAATTTTCCTTACGCAGTCAATTAAAGTTAATTTAAAAACAAATATGTCTGAATTCTTGACATAAACTTTGCGTTTATAGCAAGCGATTATATTGTAAGCATAAATTGTAATGATGCTTAAGATATGCTAACAGATGCTTTCAAATATTTCTCCAAATAAATTTTTACTTACATTTGAGTAAATTATAGTTTACGGTATCAAGTCTTTCGATGGGGTTTCTAATCCATTTAATATAACATCTGGTGTTTTACAAGGAGAACCTTTGAGTCCACTAATGTTTGCTCTGCTCTTACCAGATATAGAGGAATTTTTTATGATAAGGGTGCTCAGGGAATAAATATTGATAGTTTGCATGACGTTCTTATGCTGCTTTATGCTGATGATATTGTAATATTAGTCCATTCTGAGATTGACGTAATAAAAAAACTTAAAATTTTAGAGAAATATTGTTTGTTAAATAATTTAACAGTTAACATTCATAAAACCAAAGTTATGTCTTCTACTCGGGGTGGCTTCCAAAAAAGCGATTTTCCTTTTTTGTTTAACTCAAAACCAATAAATAAGTGTATCTAGGTGTAACGTTCTCCTCTTCTGGGTTGTTTCATGAAATGGCTCTATCAGCTGTTGATAAAGGAAAGCAAGGTATAGGAGCGATATTCCCGGTCATGTCTAAAGCTAAAATTGACACCTTGCCTCTCAGGATAAAAATATTTGAATCCTTTGCCCTTAGTCTAATGTCTAACTGTTCTCCAGTTTGGAGCCTGAGGTACATGGATTTATAAGAAAGAGTGCAAGTCTCGTTTCTTAAAAGAATACTTTTAGTCCCTCTTAATAGTGCAATTAGATTAGAAACTGGTAAAGTGAAATATGCATTTAACATATATTTAAAATGACGTTAAATTGGTTACTTAAAATACTAAACATGAGTGACGAATGCTTTCCTAAAATGTGTTTTGAACAACAACTTCATCTGATTCGAAATATAATTGGGCTGCACAAGTCAGAGAATTATTCTTGGCTATTGGTCACATAGATTTATGGAATAACCTCACTTCCAGAACTTAAAAATTAAACACAAAAAAAATTCTATATGAAATTGCATAATCTTGATATCTCCTTTTCTCAAAGATGTAGTTTTTTGTCTTTTTATACCTCTTTTTTACCTGAAAAAAATCCTAAAAATTATTTATTTCTAAAATTACCCATTCACATCACACGCACTATTGCTCAGCTTCGTCTAAGTAACAAGTATCGGTTAAAATTTACATTAAATAATAATATACATTTAATAGATCCTAAAAGTATTTGTACAGTTTGTAATAAGATGGAAAATGAATCTATTTTACATATTCTTTTCGAGTGCCCAATCTACAATGTCATGAAATCTAAAATTCGGGCAATTGAAAATGTGGGTGCTCTCATTACATCACTAAATGACTTAACCGTCAGCGATGCCAAGCACATTTACACATATTTTTCTAACATATTAAAACTGAGATTATTTATTTTGAACGAATAACATATTCCAGAATTTATATTTTGTTTGTACATTTTTTTCTTTTTTACTTTACTTGTATCTATACTGTCTACCTACTTAATACTTAAACTCTTGCTGTAACTATTAGTTAATAAGCAATAAAATTATTATTATTATTAATTGGTGCTATTTTCATGAAATGTTTTATCAACATCCTAGAGATGATAGTTTAAACAATAGGTACTATAAAAAAATTGCCGGAGCCCTTAGGAAAAAAGTGATGAAATTTGAATTTATTTAAAGTACCTACGCATCATTGAACATTAATTGTAACGCTATTTCGTTATGAATATTGCATAAAATTTTATAGTTAGGTTAATTAACATTTTTACTTAAAATTACAATGTATGATTTCACATTTTTTAACAATTTAATTTTTTATTAAATTTGTTTGACTTTTTCTGACATTGAAAATTTTCAATTTTCAAAATGTTCATGATTTTCAAATGTTTGAAAAATTTTGAAAAATTTAAAGATTTTAAAAATTTTGGAAATTTCAAAAAAATTTAAAAATTTTGAAAAATTTGTAAATTTTGGGAATTTTAAAAATTTCAGCTCCTCCCATACCTGAAATCCGTCAGATTTCAGAATTACAACATTCCGTCAGAATTACTTCCATCAGAAAATACCCCTAGTCGCGCCTAAAGAAGTTTTACTTCAATAAACAAGTGATTTAATTATTTATCAAAAATTTAAATGAAATTCAAGAAATTGGTGGAGAGAGTCGGTTTTAAGTTTCTCGTAGTTGGTTTGAAAGTTACTGGTTTGGATCAATTTGGTTTTCTTAGAATGCCAAAACAGTTTGTTTAAAACCCCTTCCACATGATACAATTTAATAGACAATTAGATTATCGATTAAATTGGCTCACAATCTGATTGCTCGTCCACGCATACCAATCTTTTATTTTAAGTGTGAATCGCGCGCTTGACGGACGTATATTTAAAATGGATTCATTAAGTAAAAAACAAAAAATCGGATTTATTCTCGCACTTACTACAAATTTAAACGAGAAAGAAAAAAGACGAGAATGTTGACAAAACAATGGCTATTGAAAAGAAATCAATTTAATCATGTGAATATTGTGGGAATTTTATAAGAATGGATTGCAAAACTTTTAAAGAATTGTTAAGTTTAATAAAATCATATATAGAAAAGCAATATCATCATTTTATTGATCAAATTTTTATCGATAATCTTCCATTTCTCGAGCAACACCGCCGAACATTTTGTCGTACTGGTTTATTTTTATAAAGTGTGTGTTCTATATCCTATAGCAATGACAAATCTTTATATAAATTAAGAATATCCTCCATAACTTCTCTTTCGGTTCGGAACCAGCCATTTTAAAGCACTTCACTGTTCCACTTCTGAATGCAGACTAAACTAAAAATTGGCTTATCAGAATCCACACCACCCAATTTTTTTCGAGTCAATCAAATCGTGCAGTCCAGCAGACGATCCAATGCCCTTGAGTTGGCCAATTTGAATCTACACGGTGCAATTTAGTCAAATTGTCACTTAAATTATATCATGTGGAAGGGGTTAAAAGGTTATTGATGTTTTACTATATTTTATTTTAATACTGGTATTTATTTGTAGCATTATTAATATTGATATAAGCTTATATATTTCAGGTTTCCTATATGCGACAAAAAAAAGGCAAAATCACTTTGGAAAACTCTATGGAACATGTTCTTCTTGTGGAAAATTTTTCTATGATAAAGTGCTATTTTTAAATCATTTTTACATTTATCACTTTGTAGCTAATTGTAAAAAGTCTATCATTTTGAGAAGGAACAATTCTGCTTCAAAACACATTAAACAGATGGGAACTCACAGTGGACACACTGGCGAAAAACCTTTTAAATGTCAAATTTGTTCAAAATGTTTCACACAAAAAGGAAATTTAAAACATCACATTAAAACTCACTCGGGTGAAAAACCTTTCAGATGTGAAATTTGTTCAAAATGCTTCAGACGATCCAGTGAATTAAAACAGCATATTCAAATTCACACTGGCGAAAAACCTTTTAAATGCCAAATTTGTTCAAAATGTTTCATAATATCCAGTGAATTAAAAAAGCATATTCGAATTCACACTGGCGAAAAACCTTTTAAATGTAAAATTTGTTCAAAATGTTTCACAACATCCAGTCATTTAAAAAGACATATTAGAACTCACACTGGCGAAAAACCTTTTGAATGTCAAATTTGTTCAAAAAGTTTCACACAAAAAGGACATTTAAAAAACCACATTAAAACTCATAGTGGGGAAAAACCTTTCAGATGTGAAATTTGTTCAAAATGTTTTATAATATCCAGTGAATTAAAAAAGCATATTCGAATTCACACTGGCGAAAAACCTTTTAAATGCCAAATTTGTTCAAAATGTTTCACACAAAAAGGACATTTAAAAAACCATATTAAAACTCATAGTGGTGAAAAACCTTTCAGATGTGAAATTTGTTCAAAATGTTTTATAATATCCAGTGAATTAAAAGAGCATATTCGAACCCACACTGGTGAAAAACCTTTTAAATGTAAAATTTGTTCAAAATGTTTCGCAATATCCTGTAGTTTAAAGAGGCATATTCGAATTCACACTGGCGAAAAACCTTTTAAATGTCAAATTTGTTCAAAATGTTTCATACGATCCAGTCATTTAAAACAGCATATTCGAACTCACACTGGTGAAAAACCTTTTGAATGTAAGATTTGTTCAAAAAGTTTCACACGAAAAGGACATTTAAAACAGCATATTAAAACTCACACTGGTGAATAACCTTTCAGATCTGAAATTTGTTTAAAATGTTTTATTACATCCGGTGATTAAATCACACAAGTACTTTTTGATATTCAGTTTTATTTCACAAACTTACATAAGATGTTTCGATGGGAGACAGTCAACTCGTCCAAACATTCAATGGTCAACTAATTTTATCCATCAGCTCGTCCATGGTTGTAAAATCTGATTCAGTCCAGTTAAGTAGAAAAGTATATTGCAGGTATAAAATGGTTAAATAAAATAGTATTAAACTTGTAAATTATATTCATTCTAAACTATTTTATAAAATTTTACATTCAAATCAGTTTTTACTTCGCTCTTGGCAAATATTTAAAAGCAATGTGACGGATCAGATAAAAAGATGAAATTTGTTGGTTTTATGTTTTTCAAGTAAATCTTGAAGGTTGTTTGTTTTAGCGACGACATTTTTTCTGATTTTTTTTTTTAATGCTTCTATAAGCACTTTCCATTTTCGTATAGGTCGTCTTTTGTATATCTAACAAAACACTTGTATAAAGTAAATATGTTAGGATGAGAAGTGTAAAATGAAATATTAAATTTCGAGTGGAATGATTAGCATGAATTTGTGGTCCTGTGTAATATGTCATTATTGCACCACAATTTTGTTGAAAAAATTGACTCGTCCGATATGTATTTTTTGAGTACATAATTTCTAAAGTGGAAAAGTTTAGTAGCAAGAAATATTTTTGCTCCTTCGGGGTCTAAAATGTCAAGTCCAAAATATAATTATAAATAATTTCCAATTACAGAATTATTATTTCTAAATTTACAAGATAACCCAAGCGCTTTATTTTTTTTTTTTTTAATTTTAATATAAATGGAAAAACACCCTATAATTTGAGTACTAGGCCAAATTTCTAAACAAGCTCTATGTATACCAATTTCAAAATCTTATCACAATTTTTTTCTGTGACAAGCACTTTCCATTATTTGAATATTTTTTTTCCATGCTAAACATTTTTGTATATGAATACTAATTTTTTGTCGTGCAACAAAGCAAAAACTAAAAGTACAAAGTATCCATTTTTAAATCCATGAATTTGATAAAAGAATCTCCTAGAATCTCTGGAGATAAATAAATATAAACATTCTAAATTGCTTTTAAATGACCTACTAGATTTTAACAAATTCACCCTTACTTAGGTAATCTCTTTACCTAAGTGGGAAATTCCTAATCTGGTAAATATAATTTGAAAATAACTATAAATTCCAGAACTTCATTATATTATTGTAGTACTTATTTTACATCTAATAAAGATATTGTATATCGAAACATGTTATGTAAGTGAATACCAAAAGTACTCGTGTGATTAGATAAATCGTGAACATGGATATTCATCTAGTAAAAGCCACCTGCATTCAATATTGTTTAAAATGCTTCCCATTTCAATATAAGTTAAAAGAGCATATTAAAATTGACACTGGCGAAAAATTATTTTAACTGTAGTTAATACACTCTTATACTTACATTATGCTGTAAATATTTTGTAAACAACACGTTATGAGAATATTCTTCGCTACGCTTTGACGATATTTCTCGTCTGGAAATTTTAATTTTGCGATAACTCATTAGCTATTCATTTTTTTTATTTAGTGTAACTAACCCATTATTAGTTCGTAACTAACTTATTATTTTCTTCTAATATGTGAAAGCAAAAAATGGTTATGGTGGGTTAACCTTGTAGGATAAGACATATACCTTCACGGACTTTTTTGTAGATCTAATAATCCCTCCATATATTGTTTTGTTATAACTCAAAAGGCTTCAGCAGCGTTTTCGAAAAAAGCTTATTTTTTCCAAAATGTTGAATTAATATCGTCAATCCTCAGTTTGCACAAAACCTTAACCTATTATACACTAAAACGTTTCTCAGGTATCAATCTTCATGTTCTGAAAATCCATCCAGTACTTTTCGAGTTTAGCGCGGACAGACGCGGCGGGGGACCTTGGTGCATTAGCGGGTTCGCGATTGGACACAATTATTAGTATTATTCTTAGAAATTGTAAATTATGCAAAATGACATCATATTAATGAATAAACAATTAGAAATATTTTTTGAATTAAATATTAAAAGCGCGTGACCTTGGTGTAATAGGTGGATTGCGATGTGAAAGCAGTATTATTATTCTTAGAAATTGTAAATTATGCTGCACCTGCAGGTTGTACGTGATTATAAAATGACATCATCATATTAATGAATATGAATGAATTTCTCAGGAAGCTATGAGTTATCCTGATGCATAAAGGTGTGGAATTTTTTTAGACATTAGCGTCACATAAAATGATTAGTAAAATATAATACTTAATAAACAACATAGAGAATATATTGTAAAAGCAGCAATTAATTATTAATTTTTTTTATCGCCGCCTATGTGTTTTGATTAAGACACACACACATATTTAAAGAGTATTCTGAATGTAAGTTCTTCATTATTGTTTTGACTCTGTTTACATCCAGTTCAGTTTCAAGTGCAAAAGTTTTTTTTTTGTTACATACCCATAAAGGTAAGAATTTTTATTTTAACTTAATTTCATTGTTTCTTAAATTAATTTTATTTTTGAGTTTATTTAAGTATTTTAATTTTTGAGTTGAATTAATTTTTATTTTCTTTAGTTAAGGTTATTTATCATAATTTATTTTTAAGTTGATTTAATTGTGTTTTCAAATTCAAGTATGTAATTTTTTATTTTTAGATGGATTTAACTAAAATAAATTCGTTATGTCTTGCAGAAAAAAGTAACGAGAAAACTAGTATCAAATTAGGAGAACTTCCAGTGGATGTTCCGCAAAAAGTATTGAACGCTAAACTGGTCCAGAGCAAATTTGGGGAAACAATTTTGGTTGAGCTAGAAAACGGGCTCTGCTTTTTGCCTAAGAGAACCATTGAAACACTGAAGCCTCACTTGGCAGAATTATCTGGCGGACATTATTGTATCAAATATAAAGGGAAAAAACAAATTGGTCAAGCTAATCCTACCGATACATTTGAAATAGTTAAGGAATAATTTTTTGTAAGTTTTTTTAGTTTACAATTATGAATAACATTGTAGAGCAATCAAATGCTATTGTTAAAGATAGTTTCAAAGCATATAAAGCGTTAATCAACAATTTTTCGCATAGGGAAGCAAATAAATTAATCAAACAAATTAAACGGCATGTTATCAGTATTCATAAAGATATTCGTAGGGGAAATTTAGATATTGGAACACTTAGAAATTTACAAACAAATTTGGGGCATTTAAAATCGATAAAAGAAAAAATTTTTAATTTGTGTAAGCAGGGATCGGGGTTAACTGAAAAATCAGGGGTAAAATGGGTCGATCTAGAATCGGTTTTTCATTCAAGAATTAGGACTGCTGTTGTCGTTAATTTAAAACATAAAGACCTTAATAGTTTTTTTGGTGATGCGTTTAGGCTAGTTAAGAGTAGAATAGCTAACAGTTTAAAAAAATTTAATATGATTAAAGTAAAAACAACATTTTGCGGGGAATTTATTAAAAAATCTAGGGAAATCGAAGACATTTTAGAGTTTAAATATTTTAACACAAAAAACGCGGTAATAGATGCAGGTACGGATCTTGCATTGTGGTTCAACGAAAATATTGTTGATAAAGTAATGAGTAAATTATCGGAATTTCAACTTAAAGATTCTGGATGGGCTTTAAACAAAATTATTTCACTGGAAATTAACATCAATAAATATGAGATAGGTAACGGTGCTACATCATACATTAAGCTACCTGATCCTATACTAAAAAAGAAAGCATGCATTAATATTAAAAATTTAGATAAAGCATGCTTTTATTGGTCGGTAACAGCATCATTGTATCCTACTGCAAATAGACATGTAGATCGTGTATCCTCGTATCCTCATTATACAACCGTATTGAAAACCGAAGGTTTGGGCATGCCAATGCCATTCAATAATATTTCCAAATTTGAAAAATTAAACCAAATTTCAATTAATGTGTACGCTTTAGAATTAAATACCGTGAAAGATAAATCATTTTACACAATTTATCCTGCCCGACTAACAAAAGAAAAATTAAATATACATGTAAATTTATTGCTTATTCAGGACAAATACTTTCCAAAATTAAACGATTATGAAGCTCCATCAATGGATACGGAAAATGAAGTAATTAAATATCACTATTGTTTAATCAAAGATTTATCTCGACTAATATCAAGTCAAGTTAGTAAACATGATGGAAAAAAATATATTTGTGATCGATGTTTAAATTATTTTCATAGTCAGGAAAAATTAAGTAAACATGAAGATTACTGCAAAGACATGAACAATTGCAAAATATCGTACCCACCATTTGATCATGTAGAGTTTAAAAACCACGTATACAAGCAGACTACACCTTTTGTCATTTATGCAGACTTTGAGTCAGTGCTACGTCCTCATAACAAGAACTTGGGAAAACATACACGAAAGTTTCAGAAACACGAGGCGTATAGTGCAGGATATTATCTAAATTGCTCCTATGATAGTTCGCTATTATTTTATAATGAATATTGTGGAGAAGACTGCATGTATTGGTTCGCTGCTGAAATGACAAGGATGGCTAAATTTATCGAAGACAAAATTAAACATATCGAACCAATGATTGTCAAGCCTAGTTTACTTAATGCAACAACATGTCATATATGCGAGCACCCCTTCAAAGAGAAGGACATTATCGTACGAGACCATTGTCATTTTTCTGGAGATTTTAGAGGGTTTGCACACCAAAGCTGCAATTTAAATTATAAAACAAAGTTTGTTGTACCCGTAGTCTTTCATAACCTTTCGGGATACGACTTACATTTTTTAATTAGAGATTTATCCAAAAAAGGTAATATAAGCTTGCTTCCTATAAACAAAGAAAAATACATTTCATGTACACTAAGTAATGACGAGAGCGAAGTAAAGTTTAGATTCATAGACTCGCTGCGATTTTTAGATTCTTCCTTAGATAAACTGTCTGCTTTACTAGAACCATCAGATCTACATTATTTACGTTCACAGTTTCCCGATTTAACATCTGAACAATTTGAACTATTAAGTAGAAAAGGGGTGTTTCCTTATGAATACGTTGATTCAATTGAAAAATTAGACGATACGGAACTGCCATCCAAAGATAAATTTTATAGCACACTAACAGATGAAAATATTACTGACAATTTATACATGCATGCACAAAAGGTTTGGCAATCATTCGAAATAAAAAATTTAAAAGAATATAGCATGCTGTACATGAAAACAGATATCTTGCTTTTAGCATCTGTGTTTGAATGTTTTCGTGAAAAATGTCGAAAAACGTATGGTCTCGATCCTGCTTGGTATTATACGCTCCCCGGTTATACGTGGGATGCTATGTTAAAATATACCAAATCTAAATTGGAAATACTAAAAGATATAGACCAAATCATGTTTATAGAGAAAGGTATAAGAGAAGGAGTCAGTCAATGCAGCAATAGATATGCTAAAGCAAACAACAGATACATGCAAAATTTTAATCCAACTGAATCCGAAAAATATCTTATGTATCTCGATGTAAACAATTTATATGGATGGGCAATGAGTCAACCTCTTCCATATGGGGGTTTTAATTGGGTTGACACAAACATCGACATAACTCAAATACCAGATGATAATGATGAGGGTTATATTCTCGAAGTGGATATAGAATACCCTCAGCATTTACATAATCTACACAATGATTTACCGTTTTGTCCAGAACATCGAAAACCTCAAGGATCAAAAATACAAAAACTCATGACCACTTTATATGACAAAGAAAAATACATAATACATTATCGAAATTTAAAGCAGGCTATAAAACATGGATTGAACGTGAAAAAGATTCACAGAGTGTTGAAATTTAAGCAAAGCCCATGGTTAAAGTCTTACATCGACCTAAACACAACTCTTCGAACAGCTGCCAAAAATGATTTTGAAAAGAATTTATATAAACTAATGAATAACGCTGTATTTGGCAAGACGATGGAGAATATAAGGAAACACCGTATTGTTAAACTCGTTAGATCTTGGGAGGGTCGATATGGAGCAAAGAACTTGATTAGCAGTCCTAGGTTTAGTTCGAGCAAAATCTTTGATGAAAACCTTTTAGCGATAGAGCTTTATAAAACCGAACTTGTATTTAATAAACCATTGTACATTGGCATGTCGATTCTTGAAATTTCAAAGACGTGTATGTATGACTTTTATTACAGTTTTCTACTTCCTACGATGGGTGTAGACAACTGTAAGCTTTTATACACCGATACCGATGCATTTCTTCTACAACTGCAATGCAATGATGTTTATACCGAATTAATTAAAGCCTATCCCGAAAAATTTGACACCTCGGACTATGAACCAAACAATGCGTACGGTATTTCACTCTTAAATAAAAAAGTCATTGGACTAATGAAAGATGAATGCAACGGCAAACTTTTAACTGAATTTGTGGGGTTGCGTTCAAAAATGTACTCGTATTTAACAGAGGGTGATAAATGCGTTAAAAAATCAAAAGGGGTTAAAAAGAATGTCGTTGCAAAGAAAATTACTTTTGATGATTACCTTTCATGTTTAAGAGATAGTAAATTAAAAACAGTGAACCAATGCACGTTCCGTTCCTACAATCATAATGTTTATACAATCGAACAAACCAAAATTGGTCTAAGTCCGCACGATTATAAACGCTTTTTATGCAATGGATCATTTGACACTTTAGCATGGGGTCATTGCGATATAATGCTCGACTAATGTTATTCATAATTGAGAAATAAAAAGACAGTTGTAAATGGTTTAGAATAGTATATTATTTTGCTTTAACTTTGTACATTAATTAGGTTAGTTTTTAGTTTTTTCTATTGTCTATTGTATGTCCAAAATTTTTTATGTATACAATAAATTTTTAATCTGAATCTATGGTGTATTATTTCTTTTAAATATGTTCCGTTGAAACGACCAAAATAACGTTCAAATTCGTCGTTTAGACGTCTATTTTTTGACACTTTGACGTTCATGAATTTAGTAACGAAAAAAACGATGAAAAGTGTCACTTTTTGTCACTTTGAAATGATGTTTTTTCATAAGAAATACATGTAAATCGAAAATTTTTTTTATCAATTTTTTAATACGTTGAAACGACAAATTTTAACGCTATTTTGACGTTTTGACGTTTCACATTTTAGAACTGTGACATGCATAAATTTTGCCTCGATAAAATAACATTTTTTGACGCTTTATTTATCGATTTTGAAATAAAAGTCATGATTTTTTATAAAAGTTTATTTCATATTTTCTAAATCTCTTATTACATTTTCTTTATAAAAGTAAATATACTGACGCAAAGCGTTACATAATAAAGGATCAGTACATATTTCACAAAATACATCTAATGCTTTAAACCAGTTATAATCAAATAGTTATTTATGAAACAGTTCGTGAAGTATGCTTTTTGCGCACGCACGCGATGTTTAGAGCACGAGCGAAGCGAGTGCTATATATCGCGTAAGTGCGCAAAAAGCACTTCACGCACAGTTTCATACAATATTTTATCTACGATAAACAAATAAAAAATAATTACAAATTCAAATTTAAAAATTTAAACTACAGCACTGTCAGGATAACTTTTGTTGAAATTTAATGCTCTCATAGCAACACCATGACAACGCGAATGCTAAGGATATTTGATTATATGAAGGTGTGTCAAAAACAGTGCGAAAAAGTAAATCCCATTTAAAATACATTGTTACTTCACGCACACTTTCAATCCTTCACGCACTGCTGTCTATAATGACAGTTTTCACGAACTAAAAATTGATACATAATATGAGGAAGAGTAGATAATTTTTTTTTACAATATCTATAACATTATTATAATAACAATTAAAGTTAATATTTTCTAGAAGTGAAATCTGATAAGCTACGATAAAATGATGTACTTTAACAAGTTCATCTGCATCCTTTTCCGTTAGATGATATCTTACGCCATGTTTTTCAACTTCGATGAACTTGGTGTCATCGTATACCAACTGTCGTATTGTACAAAAATCTCCACAGGAAAATGTAAATGCTTGATCACACTGGATCAAACTCATCTTATCTAAATAGTCAATAAGGTCAAGCCATTCCATTTTCCCAAACGACAATTTACTTGGCTTGCAGTATTCTGATAAAATAATAGCTGGAGAAAATGTTCTTGCAGGAGATAAGCCAACTTTTATAACATACCCCTCAATTGCGAAAGATGATTGTAGCAGCAAATAATTTTCACGTTTTGCTTTGTCTTCGTAAAAATTTAAAATTCTGTTTACTTCTTCCATATAGATAGAATCTTTACTACTACTCTCAGAATTTGACTCACTACTATAACCACTGTCTTGTGTCATCATCTTTTAATACTTGATAAAACTTGTGTTGAAACTAAGTAAAAATAATTGCTTCTGCTTCTAAGGACAGTTTTAGTCGGACTGCAGACTGAACGGCTTGAGCAATAGATGATATGAATCAAAAAGGCCCCCGGAAGCTGTGAAAACGTACCTAGTTTGTCATAAGAATACGTGTAAAAAATGTTCAAAGTAAGAAACAACAGAGTTTATAAAATATTAGATTTTTCGATCCAGCTATTATGCGAACTATCGAACCCCAGCCATTTAACGTAGATTTTATTGCCTTTTTTCCTTAGCACTTTTTCAACAAGGTAAACATCAGGATTTTTTGACTTTTGTAGCTCTTCCTCGTAAAATGCTCCTTTAATTGGTGATCCATGTAAATCTTCCAACATGTATGTTACAGGATTAGTTATGTTCACTTTGGTAATTTTAAAAAGCTCCGTAGTCCAATTAGGTGTATAGCCTTTATCAAATAGATGCTTTGCCTTGCTTATGCGCACCACATCTCCAATTTTATATTTTCGCGGGCCTGCTATTTTCAAATGATTATAATGTTGCTGCAGAATCTCTTTTTCATTGGATCTGTTTACCTGAGACGGCTTTTGACCAATCGTTCTATGTTTGCTTTCGTTGTACTCTTTTGTAATTTTCGGTAACACATCTATCCACCTGTACGTACCGTTTAAGCTAAAATGCTTGTACAATTTCGTTTTCAGCGTTCTAATAACTCTTTCCGCCATACTTGCTTTCATCTTGGTAAATGTACTATAATGATTTATGCCATGTTTCTGCATTAGATTTTGAAATTTTGTGTTGTAAAACTCTTTGCCCTGATCAGATTGAAGATTTTCCGGTTTGCGTTTTCCTATAATATCGGCAAAAGCTTTCGTGATTTCTTCGCCAGTTTTCGATTTCAACGGTCGAGTCCAGAGAAATTTCGAGAAGCAGTCAATTACCACTAGAATCAATTTAAACGATCGATTTTGAGTTGCGTAAGAACTCATTTCAGCCAAATCAATTTGCCATAAATCGTCCAAACCTTTGATAATTGTTCGTCGTCGAGCATAATTTTTTCGAGCCGGTTTATGCAGCTCATTAACAACTTGAACCTTTTCCTTTGAAAACATGACTGTGACTACATCTAATGTTTAGGGATTTTGTACTAACCGATTCTCCAATGCTTTAATAATATTTAAAACATTTCGCAGATTATTTTGATTTATAGTTATTGTATTAGTTAACTCAGCAATGTTTTTTTCAATAGCCAAAATTTTTCCAGAGAGTACATTAACATTTTTCGTTACAGAGTCAGTTCTTTTAAGAATCTCATCGAACAAATCTTGTCGTATATCTGGAATATCCTGATTATATAATTTTATTATCACTTTCTCGATTTTATCTTTTACGTTTTCTACTGCATTTGTTTGATTAACAGCTAACTGTGCAGAGTTTGCATTAATCGTTGCTATTTGTGATTCTAAACTTTTAAGCGAATTTTTGATGTCTCCTCGTAGGTACTGTTTTGCAGTGACAATTGATTCATCAACATATTTTTTGTTAGCCATATGTTTGCTGGCTAACGGAGGATCTCTTGATATAAAAGTGTTTATAGCCATCAAGTCATTATTGAATGTAAGTTTCATAGCATTCATGTTTTCAGTCAACTTTTGCACATTATTATCCATATATTTTTTATTGACGGTATCGCTGTCTGAGTCAGGATCTTTAACATTACAAAGTTTTAAATTTTCAAAATCAATATCACCGTTTGCAGTATGGACTAAGCTTGGTTTAGACATTAGCAATAGTTTTTTATTGCCTACATCATGGTTAGTACGTCCGAATTTGTCGACACTCATTGTGGTAATGATGTTTAGGCAATAATGCGTGCTTCTTTTAATTCTTCGATAATTGCAACAATTTCATTATCATTCGAAGTATTTCCTGCTTCTTTTGACGCTATTAAAAGCCGAAGCCTGTCAACGAGTTCGTTTGGATCGTCCCAATATTGTAGGTCAATTTTATTATCGTTGTAAACCATTTGCATCCCAGAGCCCACAGTGCCCGAATGTTTTCGCAAGTGAGAGATAGCCAGAGGTTTTATGATATGTGTGTATTTGAATCGGTTTCTTCCTTTAAGGTTTCCTTTAATGTTTTTATGAGGATTTGTTAATTCTAGTATTGTTCCATAACGATTAAAATCGTCATCATTGTAATTTTTAGGTTCATCATTAAAAATTAATTCATATAAACCCGGTGTACCTTTTATCTGTTTGCCTTCTGTAATAATAAATCCATGCTTTTTATCAAAGTCGATTTGTTTGCTACCCAAAAATCATTTAGATGTCTCAGCATCGTAAGTAGGACCATAAACCGTATCTATATTATCTTTTTTCTCCCAATGATCTATAATATATGGATGAACCATTGGGGGATACTGATCCAAGTATTCCTTAATAACATTTGCTGAATTGTTAAGATCTTTAACAGCCTGTTCTTCGTCTTCATAGAATACTTCATCATCACCATCATCACTAGTAGTTTCGGCAACATCTTCCAGTTTTACAAACGCAGGTATGCTCGATTGCTCTTTTTGTTTAGGTGATTTCTCTTTTTGTTTGGGCGGCTCTTCTTCTTGTTTAGGTGGTTCTTCTGTTTGTTTAGATGGTTCTTTTTTAGGCTCTGGCTCGTTGACTGGTTGAGGAGGAGAGATCACTGTTTGGTTTAGAGAAGATTTTACAATTTTGTGTAGAGGTTCCGTGACAGGTTTAAACAATTTATTTAGTGTCTCATCCGTTTCAACTCTACCCAATTGTAACGCTTTATATTTTTTTCGAATCGATCGAGCAAGTTCGGCAATTTTTCTTTTACGAACGGCAATGTCAACTGGATTGTCTGACATGTTGTCGAATACTGAACGCAATGTTACAATTTTATGTATTTATCGAAACCGATTCGATATCGACCGTTGTTTAAATCAAAGTCTTTCGCAATAACCATTTTCCCATACTTTTCTTGCCAACATTTCGAACACAACTGTTTGAATTCTTCAAAACTCATATCCGGTGACACGTGTTCATCAAAGACATGTTTCAAATTAATAGCATCTTGTTTAAAAAGTACAATTAGGTTACTGTTATCTCTACAAATTTGTTTACAGCATTTCGAGTAGGTCTGCGAAAGAAATGCGCTATCTATATCCCGATGTCGACCCATGCTGTAGTATTCTCGAATCTTTTGCTGGTTCTCACATATGACGTCATCAAAAATAAAAATCGAATTCGGCTTTGCTTCATTTGGGCTAATTATTTCATCGTTTTCTTTAAATGGAAAATATCCCACTCCTTTAACTTTTGCTAGCACTTCTTCTAACAATTTATACTTGGGTTGATACAATGACTTTGAATAAACGTAAACATTTTTAAATTTCGCGCCATGTGGATGAAACAGTAACGATAACATAACGTTCGTTTTGCCACACCCACTGGGTCCACAGATTAGCGCTCGAAACGAATTTGGTAGCAATGGTCCATGTTTACTGTCAGCGATTTGACCGTTTCCTTCATCTAAATTTACAATCGGTAGCGTCTGGTCTTGTTGAATGATCTTCATTGTGTAACATGTTTTTTAATGTTTCACTGTATAAATAGAGTAGTAATTCTTAAATTATTTCATTTCTCATGTTGGTGTTTGAAGGTGAAGGTGTGCTTAACAGTTTAATCAATAATCTGCCGTTTGAACTACATTATCCTGGTTACAACTTTTTGGGTCCTGGAACTAAATTACATAAAAGACTTGCACGTGGAGATACGGGGGTTAACCTGCTGGACGACGCAGCCAGAGAACACGATATTGCATATTCTAAGCATAAAGATTTAGCGGAAAGACATAAAGCGGACGAGATTCTAGAGAATAAAGCGTGGGAAAGAGTAAAGTCCAAGGACGCATCAATTGGCGAAAAGACTGCAGCGTGGTTAACTACCACCGCAATGAAAGCTAAACGTAAACTTGGCATGGGTGTTAGAAAACCTAAATCGTTTAAACGCAATATTATAAGTAAAATACAAAGAGATATAAAAAAAGCTGGTCCTTCGGCTACATTAAAACGAGCAGTCAGTATTGCTCTAAAAGCAGCCAGGGTTGCTGTTCAAAATGCTGGTGGGAAAAAACAGGTTAAAGTACCTAGGATTATTCCCATCGAACCAAAATCCGGAGGCTTTTTACCGTTAATTCCGTTATTTGCTGGACTAGGTGCACTCGGGGCGTTGTCTGGTGGAGCTGCTGGAATCGCTAAAACTGTGATTGATGCGAAAAATGCACAAAAAAAATTGGACGAAGAACATCGACATAACAAAGCTATGGAATCTCTCGGTAAAGGACTATATTTACGAAAAAATGCCAGAGGGGGCTTTGGTCTTTTTCTTAAAAAAAACTAGGCAAGCTACCCAATCGAGGATTGTATGATTACGAACTAAAACGATATGCTAAACGTCTAAGAATCCCAAATTTTAGAGGTGTATTTATGCGAGACACATTGCCTAAAACCGGTCCTGTTCAACGCGAATGCGCAATCCTAAATTTGGATGAAAGCAAAAATCATGGAACTCATTGGGTGGCGTATCGAAAGGTTAACAATAACGTCGAATATTTCGATTCATTTGGCAAGTTGAAACCGCCGAAAGAACTTGTACAGTATCTGGGACCTGCAACGAAAATTGTTTACAACCACGATCCTTACCAGACTTTTAATCAAATCAACTGTGGTCATCTTTGTTTAGAATTTCTATACGATGGAGGCTGTTTTGGCGTACATTAATCGTAAAAAGAACCTGATTGACTTTACTGAACAGGAATTAGATTGTTTTCCTATATGTTATTTGAAAAGGTACGCAAAACCTTGTGAATTATTACAAGTTTGGTGCAAGTTGCCGCTTGAATATAGATTGGATTTTGAATTGCGAACCTGCCTGCCCTGCTTTGTTCATCATAATCGTCCTGAATGGACAACCCATGTTGATGGACCTGCGCAATCACAAGGAAATTGTCATATATGTAAACTAGGTTTAGAAAAATGTAATGAGATTGTAAAAAATTATTTAAATAAATGTTAAAGATATACAATTTTATTTCTTTGTTTAACCTCCAACAGTTATGTTGTTGACGCTAGAGAGTCGTGATTATCAATTTGATTGGACTCCTCCGGTTCCGTTAAGTTTAGATCCAAAGAAACAATACAAGTTGGCATTTCTGTTTTTCTTTTCGTACAACAGTATACCAAATGTAGAGATTGGTAGTAATGCTTTTTACTATTACGAAAATAACAATAAAACTAAATTGCAGAAAATAACCTTAAATACTGGTTGCTATGAAATTTCCGATATTGAAGAGACGATTAGAAATTTAATAAGTATACCACCAAATGCAAAGATTGAAGACGTTTTTTCATTGAAGCCCAACAATAATACACTCAAGTGTGAAATATTCAGTAGTCAACATGCAATAAATTTCGAGTGTGAAGACAGTATAGGCAAAATGTTGGGTTTCTCAAAGAGGATTTTGGAACCGAACGTAAGACATAGTTCCGATCTACCTGTGGAAATTGTTAAAGTACGAACGATTCGTTTCGAAACAAACATTACCACCGGAGCCTTCTACAACAACAGACCTACTCACACTATCCACGATTTGGTATATCCGTAGACCCTGGTTACGCTATCGACGAAATTCCGAAAAATATCACGTATTTGCCGGTGATTAATATACCTGAGATTACGAATATTACTATACTGGCATTGGATCAAAATTCAAGACCTGTAAATTTTCAAGGTGAAAGAAGCATATTGGGTTTGGAGTTGAAAGAATGGGATTGATCTTCAACAACTATATAGCACCTTCATATTTTCAGAAGCCTGCAGTATTGAACAAGTCGTTAAAGTGTTCAGTAGGACGACTACGACAACTTACTAGAGACAACGTTTTATTTTTGAAAGCTCTTGGTTTCAAAGTTATTAACACTAATAATACTAATGAATCGTATACGAACAATTCAAGATCCAATGTTTGATCTCTATCGAGAACCGACTCAGGATGAATCGATTAGAAAATCTAAATACCGATCTTACACACCATTCATCAAATCGTTTAGCTGCAGTGACATTGTAGAATTTAGTGTAAATCAGGTAGACTCATTCTTTGCAATGCATGATACGTTGTTGGCTATTAAAGGAAAATTGGATGTAACTGGTGATGGCGATGTTAGTTTGACACCAAACTTTGGAGCATTTCTCTTCGACTCGTGTACGTATAGCGAAAGTGCAAGAGAGATAGAAACAGTTCGAGATCCTGGAATTGTTAGCACTGTAAGAGCTTTAACATGTTACAATGAAGAAGATTCTCGTCACCTCGCCATTGCTGGTTGGAATTATCCCATAAGTCCCATTCTCAATCCTGATGATAAATCATTTAGTTTACTGATGCCGCTTAAACACATCTTCAACATTTTTAATGATTACCCAATGGTAACTTGTGGACGACAAACGATTCGATTCGTTCGAGCTCGTAATGATCTCGATAGCGTTATTGTAACAGAGAAACGAAATGCCGGTGGCGTACCTACTGTTACAACCGTACAGATTATGATTCATTCGATGGAACTAAAAGTTAAACATATTTATCCAAATGATTTTGTTAAAGAACAATTGATGCGATCAATTCAAAGCGATCGTCCAATCGTAATTCCGTTTAGAAAATGGGAACTACATGAGCTACCTTCTTTGACCGCAGGAGCAAAACAAGAAATTTGGGCTGTTAAAACGACGTCTGCAATAGAGAAACCTCGATATGTTATTGTATTTTTCCAAACTAATAGGAGAAATATGAAAATTGCAGATCCTTCTTTATTTGATCACGTAAATCTACAAGGTCTTAGACTCGCATTGAATGGTGAATATTTTCCCAATGAAAGGATGCAACTTGATTTTGCCAAAGGCGACATTGCGCTAGCTCATTACAACTACAGCGAATTCAATTCCAGTTACAACAGAGTATCAATGAAACGACCATTAATGGATTTTCTAGCATTTTGAAATCGTGCTTTGTTTGTTATCGATTGTTCTAAGCAAGAAGAATCGATGAAATCATCGACTGTTGATGTACGATTAGAAATTGATGCTAATGAGGGATTTCCCAAAAATACTAAAGCATATTGTATCATAATTCACGATTGTTTATTGGAGCATGATCCCTTAACGGAAGTAGTTAAAAATATAATATAAACTGCTAACTATTTAGTATTTGCTCGGCTTTCAAAGAAGTTTCATCGTCGTCGTCATCATGAGAATTGCAGTAGTCGACATCCAAGGATTTATAATCGATGAAGTTTTTCATCCAAAAGAAGTCGCTATTCAGATTGGTGGTATAAAATCGAATTTTTTATTTAAACCACCAAAACCATTTCACGAGTTGACTGCGAAAGACAAGAAAACTACGCGATATTTGGAAAAATGTTTGCATGGAATACGATACGATTCTGGAGATGTAGATTATTCCGATGTCAATGCAATTTTGGAGAAACACCTACTTCGCAACGTTGATTTGATTTATGTTAGAGGAAATCAAAAAATTGACTTTTTAAAAGCAAAATGCGAAGAACTTGGACTCCATGTATTAATTTATGATGTAAATTATGATGGGACACCCTGTGCAACGAAAAATTTTGAAGCTGTATATTCAGGATGTCCTCACCACGCCAACGGTAAATTTATGTGTGCATATAATAATATTCTTTCTTTGTATAATTGGTTGTATTATACTGTATTACCTAAATAAAGAAATAAACCAAAAATTAAGGTTTTTTTATTAAAACACCTTTTACAAGTTTACAAATATTTATTGTTATTATTATTATTTAAAAATACATTTCATCGCTTCATTCTTCTTTTTGCCTCTTTTGATATAATTTTGAGAATTACTAAGTAAACTCCTACTAACGTTGCCCATGCTATTTGTACGATTTGGCAAATTTTTGCTCCTACTGGGTCTTCTAGGTCTAAATATAATTCCTGTATTGGACTTTGTTGGTTAGATCGCCATTCCCCCACTCCTTCTGAGTTATCTTTAAAGATTAATTTTAGCTTGTAGTTAAGAGGCGATTCCGTTAAATTCAATGCAAACACCGGCATTTTTCCATCATTGACTGTTGACAGACTCATCATGTGCCATGTATTGCATTCTTGTTTTGTTCCGTTTGTGTCTAAACACACACCAATATGTGCAACGTTTTGCGGAACTTTAACGTACAGCATATTATTTAATATTGCTGTTAAAACAACAAAATTTGTTTTTAACAAGGCCATGGTTTTATTCGTCTTGTGGGTGTTGATGATGTTGGTAAATATTTTTCAAAAACCTTGTCCCACAAACTTAAATTTTCAATTTTTTTTAATACTTCTTTTTGGTCTTCGTAGACAGAAATTTGTTGGTTTAATTTTCTTATATTTTCACAAAACTCTTCAAGTTTTTGACTGTATTCTCTCGAAGCCATTCTAAAACTAAATATTTTCCATGATATGTTTTATTATTAATAGCGAAAGCAAAGTCTGTTATCACTCTAACACATCAGTCGATTACGTCACACACATCGCGAACCCGCTAATGCACCAAGGTCACCCGCTTTTAATATTTAATTCAAACCGTATATGACTTAGACGGAGCTGTTTCTCTAACACATTTCAACTTTATTTTTCAAGTCAGTTAATAGCCGTGTTGGTTAAGGCGTCAACATTCTACACATTACTTTGTGGGTTCGAATACCACAACAGACATCACACAGAATTTTTTTTCTACACTTATTCTCATACAAAATTATTCTAAGTTCTATTTGGGCACTGGGGTTGATAATGAGGGGTGGTAGGGTGAGTTGAGATAATGTGAGGCATGTAAAGTTGGTACGATTACAGTGAAGCGCGAAAAATTCAAAATATACGAAAAGAAGAATTGGCTGCTTGTGCCAAACGTAAAAGGCCACTCGAAAAAGAAGAATTGGCTGCATTTGTTAAACGTAAAAGGCCACTCGAAAAAAGAATTGGCTGCTAGCGCCCCCTAAAGATTTCAAAATTCAAATTTGGCGCGATTTAGCCAAGTTCCGAACCATTTAGCACAGATTTCAACCAACAGCGCCACCTGTGGCGCCATCTAGCGGCGAAATTTGGAAGTAGTGGGGCAGAACTGTCTTTGCTACACTACTTACGACTTTTCAGGATTTTCAACTAGTTTAATGATTTTATGGATTTTTTTCTATTTCCTATTTCTTTAAAAGATTCTTTTTTTGTGAACGATTTTCTTAAGATTCTATGCTAAGAGTGTATGAATGATATAAACGCTTCAACGAAGGCTAAGAAAACATTGATGACGATAACCGCTCTGGACGCACGAGAACGTCAATAACTGATGAAAACGTCGAATCAATGAAGCAAATGGTTGTGGAAAATCGTCGAATTACTATTAGGGATTGGGGAAGTTGCTGAGGATGTTGACATATCAGCTGGATCATGTCATGCGATTGTATCGGATGTTTTGGCATGAAACGTGTGGCAGCCAAGATTGATCCAAAATTGCTCAATTTTGATCTAAAACAACGTCGCATCAATATCGCTTAGGACCTGTTTAATACCACCAACGACGATCCACATTTCCTCAAAAGGATCATAACTGGTGACGAAATATGGGTATATCGAAACCAAAACCTAATTATCCCAATGGAAGCGACCAGAGGAGTCAAGGCCGAAAAAAACACGTCGAGTTCGGTCAAATGTGAAGGTTTTGCTCAGTGTCAAATATAAAAATATCAAATTCCAACTGTCAAATGTCAAAAATCTCAAATTTCAACTGTCAAACACAAGAAATACCAAATTACAGAAGTATTAAATTTAAACTGTAAAATTTCAGAAATATAAAATTTCAACTGTTAAATGTTAAAAACGTAAAATTTTGAACTGTCAAATGTTAAGAATGTCAAATTTCAACTATCAAATATTAAAAATGTCAAATATCAAAAACATCAAATTTCCACTGTCCACTATCAGAAATGTCAACTGTCAAGTGTTAATAATGTCAAATAATATTGTTAGAAATGTCAAATTTCAACTGTTAAATGTTGAAAATGTCAAATTTTAATTGTCAAATTGTTAAAAATGTTAAATTTCAACTGTCAAAAATCAGAAATATCAAATTTAAACTGTCAAATATTAAAAATGTCAAATATCAACTCTCAAATGTTAAAAATGTCAAATTTCAACTGTTAAATTTTAAAAATATTAAATTCCAACTGTTAAATGTTAAAATAATCAAATTTCAACTATTAAACGTTAAAAAAGTTTATTTCAACTATCAAATTTTAATTGTCAAATATCGGAAATATCAAATTTCAACTGTTATCTGTCAGAAATACCAAATTTCAATTGTCAATCAATAAAAAAGTCACATTTTATTTTTAACTAGATCATGTTATACAATTTTATTGGATGTTTTGGACATGAAACGTGTGGCAGCGAAGAATGTTTCATAATTGCTCAATTTTGACCAAAGACAACGTCGCATGAATATCGCTCAGGAGCTGTTTAATACCACCAAAGACGATTCAGATTTGCGTAAAAGAATCATAACTAGTGACGAAACATGGATATATGGCTATGACATTGAAACCAAAGCCTAATCATCCCAATGGAAGCGGCCAGAGAAGCCAAAACCGAAAAAGGCACGTCAGTTCGGTCAAATGTGAAGTTTTTCTCAGTTTACTTCGATTACAATGGCGTAGTGCATCATGAGTTCTGGCCACACGGTCTTACGGTGAACAAGGAATATTTGATGGAAGTTATAAGACGTTTGCACGAAGCAATACGACTTAAACGCAAAAATTTGTGGGTAAACCACTTATAGAATTTGCACCACATCCATCACCACTTGTTCGTAAATTTTTGGCCAAAAACAACACCATTATCATCCCTCAAACACCGTATTCTCCGGACTTGACCGGCTGCGACTTTTTCCTATTCCCAAAACTAAAGAGACCGATGAAAGGATGACGTTTTGCCACAATTAAGAAGATAAAGGCCAAGTCAAAGAAAAAGCTGATGTCCATATCCAAATGAAGTTCCAGAAAAGCTTCGAAGATTGAAAGAAGCGATGGCATAAGTGTGTTATATCTGAGGGGGATTACTTTGAAGGGGAGAAAATAGATATTGATGAATAAATAAATATTTTATGAGTTATTCTCGTTTTTCCTGAACATACCTCGTACTTATAATGTGATTTGTACCGTTAATGGTTAGATCGACTAATGATTTATTTTTTAGTTTTTATTAATGCACACGGTAGTTTTTAAAGGATTTTTTAAAAATCCAGAATATAGGAAAATTCAAAAGAACAAAAAGTAATTAAAGATTTATTTTTTATTGCAAAATTGTTTAGAGTTTTTACTTTTCCAATGTTATTTAATACTAACTTGCCCAGCCAACTTCACCGCCTAAATATTATTGATTTTTTCTTCTCTTCTTTCCAATTTTTATGATTTTTTCTCGTTGTTTAATCGATCTGCATGTTTATTTTTTGTTCTGTTTTTGTCTGTTTTAAGGTTGTTATTTTGTTTTGTTGTTTTTTTAATTTTTTTGATTTTGTAATTTTTGAGTTGTACTTTATTTATTTTTTTTATTTAAAATGTTTATGATTTTTTTCCCGTTTCTGTTTTGTCGGTTATTTTTTATTTTACTACAACTTTATTTTTATTTTTACTAACCTTTTTATATTCTTCGCTTGGTTTCTCTTTGTCTCTGTATCTGTCTAGGTAGAATTTTGTAATCAATTTTAAAATAACTTATTGATTAAGCGCAGATCTGAGACTTTCAGGATTGCTCAGAACTCAAAGACAATGCTTGATTTAAGTGTTTTAAGACAAAAGAATTGTGATTCAATTACAATTTAAACTAATATTTTATTTGATAAACTAGTTCAAACTTTTCTCAATAGATGGCGCTGCTACGAACTATGCAGAAGTTTTGTAACCATTTTATCGTGTCCTATAAGTCATAAAAAAGTAAGTTATAAAAAATTATTTTCATACAATGTGATTTCTTTTTGATTTTTTATTCTCTCCCTATTTTAATTTTGTATATTTACTTTATTTTAAATATCTTACCATTTAACAAATTTTTTAGATTTTAAACCATTTTTTATGATTTTCGACATTTTTTTAACAATATTCATCAATTTTAAAATTGTTTAAGAATTTTTTACATGTTTTAACAATTCTTGCTTTTTCAAGTTTTTTTTAATGATTTTTGACATTTTTTCACCCTTCCCAATTTTTTTAAAGATTTTTAGAATTTACTACAATTATTAACAATTTTTTATGTTTTTCAAGGGTTTTATATAATTTTCTACATTATTTTATTAATTTCAACAATTTGCTAACATTGTCAAAAATTTTTATAAGATTTTTGACCTTTTTTAGTCTTTTAAAAAAAAATTTAAGGAAGAAAACAAAATTTCCTACTTTTCCCAATATTTCCTGCTTTTTTAAAGTTTTTCCAAATTAATCCAAATTTTCCAAAATTTTTTAAAAAGTAATTTAAACTTTCTATTTTTTAAAAATAATTTTTTAAAAAATCCCATAGGTAACTCGTTGAATTTTCAAATTTTTATAAAAATTTCAATTGCATAAAATTTCTCATAAAGGTCTTCATAATTTTTAACTTTATATCTCAATTCTTGATAACAATTTTTTAAAAAGCGTTTTTCTGTAGAGATTTTTTGGTAAAAATTTGAGTTACTTGAGACAAATTAGCGTTTTTTTTGGGTAAAAATTCGCAGTTTTTTTGGTCAAAATTCGTTTTTTTTTTTTTTTTGTAAAAACGCGTTTATTTGGTTTAACTTCTTGTGTTTTTTTTAGTATCTACGTTTTTTGTAAGAATTTAAGATCTTTTCAAAATTCAATTCGAAATTTTTCTTTTCGAAATTTTTCTACATTTATGAAATTTTTAATCAATACATCCGTAGATCAATTAACATTTTTGGCTTGAAATGGTAAGCTGTAGATCCATAGATCAAGTAAATCCGTAGAGAATTTTGAATTATTTCTTATGATCATAAACAATTTTTTACGATTGCAAACAATTTTTTATGATATTCGACATTTTTTCTCGACCTCTTCAAGAATTTCTTCCAAGTTTTAACAATTTTTCTGTTTTTTTTAGATTGTTTTATGATTTTTAATATCTTTTCACACTTCTTCGACCATTTTTCCCGATTGTCAACAATATTGTCCAGAATTTCTTAGAATTATTAACATTTATTTACAATTTTCAAAGTTCTTTATAATTTTCCACACTATTTTAACAATTTTAAAAAAAATTATAGTTTCTCAACATTTTTAACGACTTTTAACAATTTTTTACAATTTTGAACGTTTTATAAGATTGTCAATACAAAATTCCACAACATTTTAAATTTTTTTAAATTTTCAAAAATTTTTATAATTTTTAACAATTCTGTAAGATTATTACCAACTTATACAATGTTTAACGTTTTTGTCACGATTTTCAATATTGTTTCCGTAATATATCACCCAATTTAGACAAATTTTAAATGTGCGTTTACTTGCTGCTATCAAAGATATATTGATTACTGGATTTTTCAAAACATTAAAACCCAAAAATCTCCACAACTCAATACATCAATAATTCAAAAATTACTATAATCAACTTAAAAAAACCATCTAAATCCCAAAACATCGCAATAAAACTTAACCTGAAACACTCACCTATCAATGGTGGTGGTGGACCTCTGACCACTGAGAGAACTTATTTATCGCCTTTTAGATTAATAAGTTGCTTCACGTTGACCCTCTTTTTACTCGTAAATAACATAACTTCGCATTACTTAGATGATTTCAAGCTTGATTTTCACTGAATTTTTTGGTTCTTTTATCACTGATTTTTTGTATTTCTGGTGCAGAAAATTGTATATAAAGATGTTATATTCGTTTACCTTTGGTTAACGACGGTTATTTTTATGTTTTATCAGTTTTTAAAACTTTTTGAACAAATAAAAAAAACGAAGTCAAGTATAGACAACATAAAATGTCAAGTGTCATAGTTGTCAATATTATTTTTGATACCCTAACTGTTTTACTTTAACGTATAAGGCCACTATATTCAGATAAGTTCACTTTATAATTTTTAAAACAGCACAAATCTCGTTTTTTTAACCATAATCGATTATTCAATTAAAAAACTTAATTTAACGATAAAAATAAAGTTTTTTATAGATTTTAAAGTTTGTAATATTTTGTATAGCGTACGAAACCACCAATACAGTTTACATGAATAGCTGTTTCACGATTGTTTATTATTTACACTTTTAAAAACAATACAAATTAATTATTTTACCATAAAAACTTATTTTAATGATAAAAATACATATGTTTTATACAAATTAATCTTTTATAAGAATAACTGTTCTTTTCTAGAGATTCAAGTCACAAGTGTGAAGCTAGCAACCCTACTATGACTTTGACAGTTGTCAATTTGTTGATTTTTATTGTTTACAGCACGTAGTTTAGTTTCTAGCAGAGATGTTTCTAGACTATAATTTTAGTGTTTTTTATAATAACAAATTGTTTTCACCTTAAGAAAATTACAGAATGGATGGAAAAATAAAAATAGAGGAAGAGTTTCATGATGAATTCCAAGTCGAAAATCAGAACTGTTATCAAACTGAAATGGATCTTGGTTTTAATGTTTCAAAGGAAGAACTTTTAGACCCAGTTGGTGATTCGTCCGAAGTGAAAAATAACTTTGATAATGACTTAGATTTAAAAGAAAGATCGTTTTATTCTGAAGGTAAGTCTTTTATTGACTGAATTAGTCATTATAGTGTAGAAAGTAGATTCTTGTTAAAATACAGTTTCTAACAAGTTAACAGAGTATATATCTTGTTTGATTCCACAAAAAGTTCACTATAAGTGATTTTTTTATCATTTTCTTTGGCTTTATTGTGTGGGGTGGGATGTACTCTTCTCACTTAGAACAGCTTAAAGTGAGTCAAAACTATATTGTTAAAGTGATGTTGGGAAAACCAAGGCTCTATCCCACAAATATGCTCTATTCTCGTTAAGTTTATGGTGTGAAGTGTTTGTATGTGATTGCTGCTTGTGGTTTTGTTCACTCACATTATTGTGTTTTTGAACCGAGTTTGCGTTCGCATACTTACTTAACAAGATCTGTAACAAACGAGTCTTTAAACATACCTTGTTCTAAGAAAAACATTAATCAACGCTTTATAAATTATCTTGGACCTAAACTCTATAATCTTATCCCCACAGATCTTAGAAGGGTTGTAAATAAAAGAAAATTTAATTTAGTTTTTAAGGATTATTTATTTTTAAATTATCAGAAATTTCTTGACATCTTCTAATATGAATGAAACTTTGTGATTTTCTTTCGTGATTATACTTTTTATTTAAGTGTTCTATTATAAGTATATATTTATGTATTTTGTAATTTTAATCTGGCTAGGGTTGTTTATTCGTCTTGTTTTGTGTTAATTAATTAACTAGCCATTAATTATTTAATTAAAAGTGATAAATATTGAATGCTATAATAAAAAATGTGGTTAAACACACACGGATGTAACCTAATACATCTAAGGTGTTTTTTTCTAATCTGTGATAGCAACTAAAAAAAGAGATTTAGCACATAAGTAAAAATGTATCTATTCATTGTAACTTGTTAAATTAAAGAAATAAATAAATTCACGTCAAATGTCATGTTGGTAAGTGACAGCCGGTCTGACAGTTAACTTCTTGTTTATTTCAGATTTTATTACATTTTTTTTAAGGTTTTATATGATTTTCTTGTGATTTTTCGAGATCATCTATAATTTTATACGATTTTTTAAGGTTTCTTATAATTTTTTGCGATTTTTCATGGGGATTTATGATTTTTATCCGATTTTTCACGATTTTCCACAATGTTTTGTATGGTTTTTTTGCTATGGTCAGCTATAATTTTTATACGATTTTCTGTTTTTTTGACATTTTTGATTTTTTACAGTTTTTTGCGATATTGTAAGATTTTTACTATTTTCTTCGTGTTGTTGTATGAATTTCAAGGGTTTCTACGATTTTTTATTTTTTACAAGACTTTTCATAATTTTCTATAATTTTTTTAAAGTTTTCTATGATTTTTTACAAATTCCTAGGACTTTCCCAGGTTATCTATGAAGTTTCTCACAGGTTTCCATAAATTTCTACAATTTTTCGCTGTTTTCCATGAATTTCTACAATTTTTCGTGATTTTCCAGAAATTTCTACACTTTTTCATGGTTTTCCAGGAATTTCTACATTGTTTTGCACTTTTCTAGGAAATTTTGCAATTTTTCGTGGTTTTTCATGTATTTCTACGGCTTTTTGAGGTTTTTCAGGAATTTCTATACTTTTTACGGTTTCCAGGAGTTTCTAAAGTTTTTCACGGTTTTTCACAAATTTCTATAGTTTTTCGCTTTTTTCCACAAATTTCTACAGTTTTTCGTGATTTTCCATAAATTTGCAGTTTTCCGTAAATTTCACACACCCGCACGCGGTATTCCAGATTTTTTAATTTTTTTAAATTCCCTCTAAAAAAAATTAAAATTTTTTTTAAAATCGGGAAGTTATTGGTTTCACCCCGTTTTTCGAAAATCAAGTTTTCATCGGATCTCAACGTTTTGAGGTCTTAGGAACCTCCCCTGACTATTTTTACAAGGGTGTCTGTATGTACGTGTGGATGTGTGTGTGTGTGTGTGTGTGTGTGTGTGTGTGTGTGTGTGTGTGTGTATGTATGTAAACCTCTTATAACTTTTGAACGGCTTGACTGATCGGAATGAATGAATAAAAAGCATTCCAAAGAGTTCCATCTAACTTAGATTCCCTGTAAGTTTGAACCGATTCGAGCCGGTAGATTTCAAGAAATTTCAAAATAACCGAAAAAAACAATTGGTAAAAATGATGTTTTTTGGGCATATCTTTTTGGCTATTGCATCGATTCATTTCATAACCTAATCAGCTCTTAAGCTTAAAAAGCCACGTCGAATGCCGTTTTGCAAATTAAAATCGGTTGATTCGTTCGTGAGATATCGTTGTCGAAAAATTTCAAAAAAAGTGTTTTTTTTTTCAATAACTTAAAGATTTTTTGACTAACCGATTTTGCACTCCCGGTAACGTTTTTAGGTCTCAAAAAACTGCGTCGAATGCCATCTTGAACATCAAAATCGAATAAGGCGTTAAAAAGTTATGGCTTTTTAAACATTTCAAAAAAAAGTCAAAAACTTCAAAATACGTCACGTTACTATAGCTTTGCGGTTAAAACTAGCGGGAAGTTGCAAGGATGGCCTTTAAGGTCAACCTCTTTTCGAATTTTTTTTACTATTTTAACACCTTTTCCCGATTTTTTCGATTTTTGTTTTTTTATGATATTAATGGTATTCTTCGGATCTTTTCCTGAGATTTTTTACGTTTTTTCTTTATATTTTCTTCGATTTTACGATACCATATTTTTTTAATAAATTTTTTTGCTTGATTTTTCTCAAATTTTCGACAATTTTTAAAAAAATTTGATTTTTTACGATTTTTTCTGATCTTTTACGATTTTCTTTTTATTTTCCTAAATTTTGAAAATACTTTTTGTTTTTGTTGGAAAATATTTATTTTTTGCTTTGATTTTATATTGATAAATTTTACATGACTAATTTTAAATTTTAATAAAACGCTTACTTTTCGATATTTTTGACACAAGTTTAAGAAATTGCAATAAGTCGGTTGTTTTAAAAGATTTTTCGGACTATTAATATTCACCAAAAATTAAGGAAAAACGTACCTAACGCAGCTTTATAAATTTCTACTTTAAAATTCGTAAGATTATAACCTTTTTTTTTTATTTTTTAACAGTATATAAACAAGAATGACATTAATGAAAAATTAAAAAAATGTCGCATCCAACAGGACTCGAACACACCTTTGCCTTAACGCTGTAACGCTAAGCTATGAATGCTTAGTCATTATTTCGCTTTTTGGTCATTAATTTAACAGATATACAGACTTAGTAAACGATTATTTGAGATATCTCTCAGGGGATTTTTAGAAGGATATTGTGTCAAATCGACAATTGAAACATCACAATACACCTTAAATTGTTCCGTCCTGATGGATACTTTTCAATACATTCAGATGGTTCTCCTTTCTTCTACCCTCCATATTTAATAGTTTAAAAATTCTAGTGTGACATAAAAAGCAAATTGAAGCTAAATTTGTCAAAATATCCTGGCCAACAATAATGCAAAAAACCTGTGAACTTATATATTAGACCATTACATTAGTTTATTTTTGATTTTAGTTCAAGAACAGCCCTACAAAAGTAGTGTGTTTAAGAAAGAACCGAAATTCGAATACGAAGACTCTCAACAATTTGTAACAATGGATAATTCTTCAATAAATTCTTTCACTACTAAAAGTGAAATGTTACTTAGCAGTGAAAATGATATTTCAAGTCAAACTAATCATAAGATGAATCTTCAATGTGACATTAAAAAAGAAGAAATACACTCTTTTTGCGATTTACCGGATTTTAAAATGGAATTCCAAAATTTTGATAAAGAATTACATTCAGAGCGACGCATCAAAAGATATTCCAGGAAACAGAATCCAAGTTGTAAAAAACGTAAGTCTTTAAGTAATTAACATCCTCATAAAAAGTATGATTACTAGGCCATTAAACTGTTATAGAAAATTAACGTACTTCGAAGAATTATCAGCAACTTCTGACTTTAACGTTTCAGAATATTTTGGGTCTAACATGTTATTAATTTTTTTCTCCAATATTTTATGAATTTGATTAATGGTGTTTAGTAATTCGCGATCTCTGTTAACTATTCGTAGTATTTTCTCGTTTGCATTTTCAGCTGTCCTTGGGACTTTTAGTATTTGCCTGTATATCCATATTTCAAATACTTCGAGTCCCTTCATGGAGTTTACTTTTAATGTTCAGCCCTCCATTCCATAGAGCAACACTGACCACATTTTGCAAATCAGATTTGTAGAATGAGGTCAAATTCGGTATTGGTAAAAACCCTTTTGAATTTCTTGAAAGTACTTCTGGTCATTTCTATTTGACATTGATTTCCAATTTGGAAGACCGATAAATCGGGGAAACAAAGATTCGAGAGAATGATAACACCGGCACACAAAAAAAGTTGTTTATACATCCGACTCCACCTACCGGCATCTATTTCGATCCTTTGAAATCAAACGTTTTTGAAGATTGGTTCCAAACTACTTTGTCGCTTTTAGATCCTGGATCGATAATGTTTATGGAAAAAGGATGGTATCATAGTCGGAAAATGGAGAAGATTCCATGTACGACTTGGCGAAAAGGAAATATAATCGCTTAGTTAAAATCCAAAAATATTTCGTGCGACGATACAATGTTGAAACAACAAATCGGATTTATTCTCGCACTTACTACAAATTTAAACGAGAAAGAAAAAAGACGAGAATATTGACAAAACAATGGCTATTGAAAAGAAATCAATTTAGTCATGTGAATATTGTTAGAGAATTTTATGAGAATGGATAACAAAACTTTAAAGAATTGTTAAATTTAATACAATCATATATAGAAAAGCAATATCATCATTTTATTGATCATATTTTTATCGATAATCTTCCGTTTCTCGAGCAACACCTCCGAACATTTTGTCGTACTGGTTTATTTTTATAAAGTGTGTGTTCTATAATCTATAGAAATGGCAAATCATTATATAAATTTAGAATATCCTCCATAACTTCTCTTTCGGTACGGAACCAGCCATTTTAAAGCACGGTATGTCTGTAAAATCTCAACTTAAAAGTAAAACGCGCACTTCACTGTTTCACTTCTGAATGCAGACTAAACTCAAAATTGGCCTATCAGAATCCACACCACTCAATTTTTTTCGAGTCAATCAAATCGTGCAGTCCAGCAGACCATCCAATGCCCTTGAGTTGGCCAATTTGAATCTACACGGTGCAATTTAGTCAAATTACTATATTTTATTTTATTACTGCCATTTATTTGTAGTATTATTAATATTGATATGAGCATATATATTTCAGGTTCCTTATATGCGACAACAAAAAGGCAAAATCACTTTGGAAAACTTTATGGAACATGTTCTTCTTGTGGAAAAATTTTCTATGATAAAGTGCTATTTTTAAATCATTTTTACATTTATCACTTTTTAGCTAATTGTAAAAAATCTATCATTTTGAGAAGGAACAATTCTGCTTCAAAAAACATTAAACAGATGGGAACTTACAGTGGACACACTGGTGAAAAACCTTTTAAATGTCAAATTTGTTCAAAATGTTTCACACAAAAAGGACATTTAAAACATCACATTAAAACTCACTCTGGTGAAAAACTTTTCATGTGTGAAATTTGTTCAAAATGTTTCACACAAAAAACGGGCTTAAAAAATCATGTTAAAGTTCACACTGGCGAGAAACCTTTTAAATGTAAAATTTGTTCAAAATGTTTCATACGATCCAGTGAATTAAAAGAGCATATTCGAAGTCACACTGGTGAAAAACCATTTAAATGTAAAATTTGTTCAAAATGTTTCTCAGTTTCCAGTAATTTAAATAGGCATATTCGAACTCATACTGGCGAAAAACCTTTTAAATGTCAAATTTGTTCAAAATGTTTCATACGATCCAGTCAATTAAAACAGCATGTTAAAACTCATACTGGTGAAAAACCTTACAGATGTGAAATTTGTTTAAAATGTTTCATAGTATCCGGTGAATTAAAAAAGCACATTCGAACTCACACTGGCGAAAAACCTTTTAAATGTCAAATTTGTTCAAAATGTTTCACACAAAAAAAGCATTTGAAAAATCATGTTAAAATTCACACTGGTGAGAAATCTTTTAAATGTAAAATTTGTTCAAAATGTTTCATACAATCCAGTCAATTAAAACAGCATATTCGAACTCACACTGGTGAAAAACCTTTTAAATGTAAAATTTGTTTAAAATGTTTCACAGGTTCCAGTACTTTAAATAGGCATATTCGATCTCACACTGGCGAAAAACCTTTTAAATGTCAAATTTGTTTAAAATGTTTCATACGATCCAGTGATTTAAAACAGCATATTCGAACTCACACTGGCGAAAAACCTTTTAAATGTCAAATTTGTTTAAAATGTTTCGTACGATCCAGTGATTTAAAACAGCATATTCGAACTCACACTGGCGAAGAACCTTTTGAATGTAAGATTTGTTTAAAAAGTTTCCCACAAAAAGGACATTTAAAAAAGCATATTAAAACTCACACTGGTGAATAACCTTTTAGATCTGAAATTTGTTTAAAATGTTTTATTACATCTGGTGATTAAATCACACGAGTACTCTTTGATAATCAAGGTTAATATAACAAGACCTTGATTATAGTTGGCTATTTTTGTGGTATCTAGATTTCGAGAATATTTTAGAATCAATTTGTTGAGCCATAATTTGACGTTAATGATCTGATTAAAGACCTAGAGCTTTAATCTTTAAATATTAATGTCAAATTTTGTCGAAACAAATTGTAAAATGTTCGAGAAATTTAGCAACAACAAAAATAGCAAATTATTAATCAAGGTTGTGTTATATGTAGGAAGATTATTTCCTGAGAACAGCTTTTTCGATTGCATTAGAATCTAATGCACCAAATATTTCCATTGTGGTAAATTATAACAATAATTAATAATGCCGTTGATATCCTGATAAATACTTGACGTGACTATTTCTCTAGTGCAATAGTCGCTGATATTTGATTCTGATTGGTCCAATTTCAAAAAATTATGACATTCTATTAGTTAATTTGAATCGAAGGAAATAATCACATTTATTATACAGACTTACATAACATGGTTCGAGCATTCAATGGTCAACTAATTTTACCCATCAGCTCGTCCACGGTTGTAGGAAAGTATATTGCAGGTGTAAAATGGTTAAATAAACTAGTATTAAACTTGTAAATTATATTTATTTTAAACTATTTTATAAAATTTTACATTCAAATCAGTTTTTACTTCGCTGTTGGCAAATATTTAAAAGCAATCTGACGGATCAGATAAAAAGATGAAATTTTTTGGTTTTATGTTTTTCACGTAAATCTTGAATGTTGTTTGTTTTAGCGACGACATTTTTTCTGATTTTTTTTTAATGCTTCTATAAGCACTTGCCATTTTGGTATAGGTCGTCTTTTGTATATCTAACAAGACACTTGTATAAAGTAAATATGTTAGGATGTAAAACGAAATATTAAATTTCGAGTGGAATGATTAGCATGAATTTGTGGTCCTGTGTAATATGTCATTGCACCACAATTTTGTTGAAAAAATTGACTCGTCCGATATGTATTTTTTGAGTACATAATTTCTAAAGTGGAAAAGTTTAGTAGCAAGAAATATTTTTGATTCTTCGGGGTCTAAAATGTCAAGTCCAAAATATAATTATAAATAATTTCCAATTACAGAATTCTTATTTCTAAATTCACAAGATAACCCAAGCGCTTTATTTTTTTTTAATTTTTAATATAAATGGAAAAAACACCCTATAATTTGATTTGAGTACTAGGCCAAATTTCTAATCAAGCTCTATGTATACCAATTTCAAAATCTTATCACAATTTTTTTCGGTGACAAGCACTTTTAGTTATTTGAATTTTTTTTTCCATGCTAAACATTTTTGTATATGAATACTAATTTTTTGTCGTGCAAGAAAGCAAAACTAAAAGTACAAAGTATTCATTTTTTAATCCATGAATTTGATAAAACAACCTCTTAGAATCTTTGGAGATAAATAAATATTAACATTCTAAATTGCGGTAAATATAATTTGAAAATAACTATAAACTCCAGAATTATATTAGTGTAGTACTTATTTTACATCTGATGAAGATATTGTATATCGAAACATGTTATGTAAGTGAATACCAAAAGTACTCGTGTGATTAAATCGTGAACATAAATATTCATCAAGTAAAAGCCACCTGCATTTAATATTGTTTAAAATGCTTCCTATTTCAATATAAGTTAAAAGAGCATACAAAAATTGACACTTGCGAAAAATTATTTTAACTGTAGTTAAAACACTTTTATACTTAACATTATGCTGTAAATAAATAAATTTATTATTTAACTTTGTTTTCTTTTTGTAAACAACACGTTATGAGCGACTTCTTCGCTACGCTTTGACGATATTTCTCGTCTGGAAATTTTAATTTTGCGATAACTCATTAGCTATTCATTTTTTTTATATAGTGTAACTAACCCATTATTAGTTCGTAACTAACTTATTATTTTCTTGTAATATGTGAAAGCAAAAAATGGTTATTGTGGGTTAACCTTGTAGGATAGACATATACTTTAACGGACTTTTTTGTAGATCTATTAATCCCTCCATATATTGTTTTGTTATAACTCAAAAGGCTTGAGCAGCGTTTTTGAGAAAAGCTTCCGATCAGCTTATTTTTTTCCAAAATGTTGAATTAATATCGTCAATCGTCAGTTTGCACAAAACTTTAACCTATTATACACTAAAACCTTTCTCAGGTATCAATCTTCCTGTTCTGAAAATCCGTCCAGTACTTTTCGAGTTTTTCGCGAACAGACAGACGCGGCGGCGTACTTTGTTTTATAATATGTAAGGATTACGCGATATTAGACATGTCTAGAACGTACAATCTAAATCTGTTTTTTTAATTCTTGTTTTTGGTCTGTCTGTGTAAATATTTGATATTAAGTGACCCCATTGAAATAAATCAAATGGGGGTTCCATGCCTACTAATTTATATAGAATACAATACTTTATTTGCATAAATTAGTAGGTGGTAGATAAAACTTTCCATCGCCCAAGGAGATAACACCATGCAACTCGTTAAGATGGGGTGAAATCTTCTAAACAAGTTTCCCGATTTGAGTTGTAAGTCGCTTCTTTTCCTCCCCCTCTCACCTTTCCGTTTCCCTCCAATGCCCTTCTTTCCCTTAAACCCTTTTTTAGAAAATACCATGATGAGTTCTCCAGAGGTTAAATAGTAAAGTAAAATAGTTCCCCATTCTGATCTCCGGGGGGGGGGACAATCTCGGGGAAGTCATGATGAAAATAACATAGCCATCGATCAGTCTACTAGTAGACCAACCTCTAGTTCAGCCAATCTTACCCAGAAACCAAAACGCAAAACAGAATGTATATTAACATTCACTAACATCTGCGGGTTAAATGCTTACACTAATGCAACACATACTATTTACAGTATGTAAATCCTTACGTTCTTGTTCTTACCGAAACACAAGTTTCTGGGAAAAATAGCCTGAAGCATCTTAAATTTCCAGGTTACAAACTTTACCACAACTTTAAACGGCACCATGGTGTATGTGTTTACGTAAGAAGCATACTTTCCTGCTTCAGACTACCTGCACTAGAAAACAACAGAGACAACATCCTCTGGCTAAAATTAACACTAGAAGCTTCTAGCAAATTTATATGTTGTATTTATCGGCCATCTGACTGTAATAAGTGTAATTGCGTCGAATACTAGACTATCACAAAAGATCGACTACCTTAATAGTAAGTACCCTTCTGCTGAGATAATTGTGCTTGGGGACTTTAATGTTTACCACGAAAAGTGAATTAAGTCGAACAAAACGGACACTGGAGGCAGGCTAACTGAAGAATTTGCAATCAGCAATGGGCTGTCCCAACTAATCGACAAACCCACTTACTTTCCCAGAGCTGCCAATCACAGTTCTAATACTCTGGTACTTTTTGTGACAACTCACCCTGAGCAATATAATAGGGTACCAGACAGTAATCGAAAAAAAATCTAAGATGTGCTTTAAAATAAAGTTTGTTATACAACAATATCACTCAATAAAGATTTTTAAGAAATAACAATGATTTATATTTTTAAATCAATAAATAAAGTTGCGTAAATAATCTGTGACGTGTAAGAACCCAAACGCCAATCACAGTGCGTAACGTCATATGTAAGTAGCCATAAATAAACAACACTGCTCATAACAGAAGTTGTCGCAAGTGTTTGAAGCTTACTGTTAATTTTTTATTATGGAACAAGGTTATACAAAAGCCGAAAATAGAAATATCCCAAAAGTTGATATTTTCATGGTCAGCAGTTTCTTTGCCACTAATTCCGACTTTTGTTCTGCCGAATTTAGAAATGTGAAAACATTTGTGTAAGTATTTCAATCTCTTTTTGTTTATCTTAATCATAGAAATAATTAAAGACATAACCTATAACACCTACATTACATACACACTAAATATGATTATTTGTATTATGGGCTGTGTAATAACACCCTAGGTACAGTACTTACATCAAAGTGATCTTCACAAAAGTAAACTGCTGAAGTAACAAACATTCCATCGCACTTTCGTCTTGCTAGGTCTAACTATTTCTTTCGTATTTCTGGTTTTTGAGGCACATGAATAAAAAATTTATTTGGAGTAGTTACTGATGTATTTCCACATCGAGGTACAACACACCAACGATATCTTTTTCGGTCCATGATGATTAAGAAACACAAAATACTTAATTTATCCAAGCACTGATCACTTGTAATATGGCTCGTAGTTTGTTTACCTTCCATATGACGTCACGCGATCTGAATTGACATGAAGTGCTATTTTCGCGGCAGTATGAAATAAATTATGTTTTTGACGTTTTCAAGTACTCCAGAGAATTTATTTAATTAAAATATTATTTTTTATGGCTATATATGAATAAAGATTATTTTTAAACACTATTTGAAAAGTTGTCCGGTTCCCTATTTATAAATTCTGTCTCCCCTAGATAATTCTGATCATGTTGTGGTAGAAGTCAAATGTTCAATCGAACCTCACCCATACGAGGCACCACCCAAGAGAACTTTTTCGAACTTTAAAAAGCAGATTGGGAAGGCCTTCGAAACTACTTTGCAACTTTTCCCTGCTTTATCAACGAAGATCCATCGGCAGTTTGCAACAGTATAACTGAAATTATTCAATGTGCCATGGCAGCTTACATTCCTTACTTTACCAAACGCTTGAAAGCCAAACAGAAACCATGGTTTAATAAAAATTGCGATGTAGCTCGGAAAGATCGGGTCCCACAAAATATTTCTACAAAATCCATTAGAAGAAACAAAACGCTAGAAACACTATTTCCAATTCCAAAAATCTCTTTGACGCTCGAATCAGAGAGAAAGTAATGTCAAAGCCGGTCCTTTTGGACTCTTGCCAAACATATCAATAATAATTTTGTAACCTCTTTTTTTTCAAGATGTTAAAAGGCTCGTTTATCGAGGTTAACAAATGGCGAACGGCACTCAGGGGGTAGGAGGAGAGCGGGCGTGGATTCGGTCGAGCTCGATGAAATCTTACTAGAAAGATATAAGGGGATATATTTGCTAGGAAAAATAAGATATAAGAATTTAAAAGGGACTAAAGAGAAAATGAGAGAAATGATGGATAAGGGAAAGGTAAATGGGCGCCACTTATTTTTTTATCTTAAGGATGGGGAAATATAAGAAACCCAGATGGAAAAAATGTTAAATCTAGAAGTTGGATAAAATAATGTATTAGATGTTATAGATAAAGTTAAAATAAGAAAGATATAAGGGACGTAAGATAAGATGCAGTAATATTGAGTAAACCGGTAGATGTTCTGGTTAAAATTTTTAAATTAAACACTTTTATTAGAAAAACTAGAAAGAGAAAGTTATACTTACTTTTTGTTCTTACTTATCACAACGGCTCTACTTATTTTGATCAAGTCAAAAACTAAAATTTATGAGTGAAATACGTCTTATTCTTGTTGTTAATGAGATTAGATCAGAATAACTTAGACCAGGTCAGAAAATAAAACATATAAATAAACAATAAACAATATTTATTACTGTGTGTAATAATAAGTCAAACAGATGAACGAAACAAATAGACATATAAAATATCAACAATTAAATAAGGTAAAATACTGTAAAACACATTAGTGTTTAATCACATATAGAAACAATATTACACATTCAATAACAGCTAAGTATTTTTATATTGTTATTTCTGTGTACCCATTTAAGCAGAATGTGATATGAAAAAGGAATTGAAAAGTATCAAAATTTAATAAAAAAATTGTAAATCACTTTTAGCTTAAAAGATGTTTTACTCGAGTAAAAAATTGGGGGTACCATATAATACTTTATATTAAAACATTAAAATTAAGATAAACATCAAGAAACAAAAAAATTTATCATAAAGGTGTTACAAAAATATTTAGTCAGACCCTGCGTAACGCTTTCACTGTTAACTAAAGCATGTATGCGACGAACTATTTAGAAATTTGCACACTGTAGGAGTCTGTTGATAAGGTACTAGGTTTTTTATAAAAACCGGTTTCACTGTGGATTTTATGAGCACTTCTTACGTTAATTACCCACACTCTGATATTATTCCGGTGAGTCACAATTAAGTTTTTGTGCCAAAGAAAAAAATGGTATCCCAATCTTTCTGGTAGTTAAGAAATAGTAATTATATTAAAAAACTTACAGTTTGTTTCCTAGATAAGAGAATTTAATGGGGCCACACCCAATTCATACGCTACAGTAAAAACTGGTGATTCTTCGATACTACTAGACAGCTTTTTCATCAGAGAGGTTCTACACTTGCCCACTGACTTTACTTTACTTAGAAACACTAAATTGCAAATAGTTATTTGCAAATTTAAAGGAAATTTGCCGGTATTTGAATCTAGGGGTTATACGAAATCGACTTATCAGCACAAGGACCCACGCTAGACTGACCCTTTGATCGCGGTCAAAATTAAAACCGCGTCGCTTTAAACCACCCCTCTTGCGCCACATCATCTTATTCCTCCGATTTGATTGGTCGGGCTCGAAAAATCGATAGTTTTGGCGGTTAAACCGTTAAAGCCGAGAATTTTCTAGAAGGTAATAAGATCAGGGTCGGCTTAAGTAAGGAAATATATTAAAAAAATAAAAATTTTGCATAGTGTTTTTTGGACATGCTACACAGCCCCTTCCGAAGAGAAAAAACTGGATAGAAAACAGTTTTTAAAGAAAGATAAGCTATGGTTGGAACAACAGTAGTGTGTCTAAAAAACTGAAGCTGATAAAGGTAGTGAACATCAAGATGTAGAAAAGCGATCTTAATGAGAACGACAACTATTTAGGTAGAATTGGGGTATTAGTGTCAGTTATTGAATGTGATATAGTATTCACACTATTCTTTAGTGCATTAATATACAAGTGAAACTACACGAGAGTTTGAAGAACCACAAGGTAGGTAAAATGTATCAGATCCGTAGATCTTTGATACTAAGTGACCAGATTTTTATAAACGGTACCGGCCAACCGGAAGATCACAAAGTGATCGGGAACAGGTCTACTCCGAAGTTTCTGCACGGAAACAAAAAAGTGTACAGCTCGGCCTAGACGGGCAGCACTAAGTGGTATCTTTAATGCAAATCGAAAAAAAAGTATTTATATTGCCCTTGTCATAAGATGTCGGGACACACGCTACATTCACACACACAAGGAAGAGGTAAAGAATGCTATGTTCCCATAAGTAAAATTTCCTATAGGAGGCACAACGCGTATTTCCCTTTTTAGGAACTCCTATAAAGAAAAAAGCTGAATTTAAACCAAACTGTTAATAATAATTTTGAAAAGGAAGAAAGAAACACGGACGATAGTTATAATTAGGAATCTAATAAGCCTACCGACTCCATTAGATCCAACAGTCAAGGTAAGTACGTGATACGTTAACATCTGAAAAGATGTTTGGAAAAGTTCCGTCCTGCTTGGTTGACGTTAAAGATATCAACGAATATACAGTAAGGAAGAGAAGAAAACAGTAATTACTAAAAATATAGTTCTCATTGAGAACATGAAATAAAAAAACCTTAAGGTAGTAGATCACACTAAGACATTAACAGAATTCTAACAAATCTTAAAAACAAATTATCCTAACAGTCTTCAATCCTAGCTGGGAAAAAAATAGAGTAAGTAAAAGAGGAAAAGAAGGAGAGTAGAAAGAAATTTTATCTATCTTCCTTACAATCTTAACAGACCCACTACCGGAAAGAATTCCCTACGGCTTATCTCTCGTGACGAATTGCAAGGTCAAAATAAAATTCCAGAAGAAGTTGTTAAGATTGAATTTTGTTAGTCAAAAAAGTAAAGTGATTCCAATAGTAGTCATGTTACGGATCAAAGTTCTTTAAACCAACGATACGTAAAGGTATAAAATTGTATGAAAGAACGAGAAAAAATTTTTTTTAAAAAATTCAAAAAAAATTTTCAAAAAAAATTTTCAAAAAAATTTTCATGTGTCTTCCACTAAGGTACGATAATCGTCTTATATCCATATCAAAGATAACAAGTAGTTTATGGATGATGAACGAAAAATAAGGTACTAAAAAAAAGTTTTCTAAACAAAAAACAGTAATAGATATTACTGAACGATACGATAATTAATTCACAAGTGCGGACGCACTTATACGGTAGGTAAACGGTAGATAAAGGAAAAGCTATTTTTTCCTTCAAGAAAAAAAACAAGTGTTAAAACACTCATAAGGTAGGTAAACGGTAGTTACGAGAAACATATTTTCTCTTTCGGTACGATAAAAACAAGTGTTAATACACTTATTAGGTAAATGGACGGTAAATGAGGGAAAGTAAATCCTACTTTCGAGACGATAGAGATAAGTATTAAGGTACTTATTAGGTAGGTAAACGGTAGGTAAGAGAAAAGTATTTTCCCTTTCGAGATGAAAAGTTCAAGTGGTAATATACTTAAACGATAGATAAGCGATAGTTATAAGTCTGGATACACTTAAACGAAAAATATAAAAGTGAGGCATGGAGAAAATTATTTAGTGTTGAGTCATAGCGAGAGGTTGAGATATAGAGAAGTCAAAGAAAATGGAAAAGGAAAGCTTATACTGATAATTCTGAGAAAACAGAGACACATTAGTTTCTATTCGGAGAGTTCATCTTCAGAAGAATCATCGGAATCAGAGACATAAGGCTTTTAGGTCTTTTATATGCCAGTTTCCTGCTTTTGATCCATCGGGATTTTGTAACGTATATACTAGTGGAGATAGTTTACGGACAACCGTACATAAGAGATATTTAGGAGCTAATTTGGACATAAACTTATCGGCAGCTTTGGAGAGAACTTTATTTCTCCTCCACACCTTATCACCAACGTTGAATTGAATGTTTCGACGACGAAGGTTATAAGTTTTGGAATTTCTTTGATAGGCATGGTGAAGATTGTGTTGTATTTCAAAAAAAATATCCTTTAACCCTTGTATATCTGAAACGTATTTATCGTATTGTTCAGGGGTATTAAGGGACATAGGACGATCAGCGCCATTAGAGGAATAGTAATTTCCAGATATCGGTACATGTCTCGCGAAATTTAAAAATGATGGAGAATATTTGGTGACTTCGTGTCTAGCGGTGTTGATAGCCTGTCGGATTTTAGAAAGTTCATTATCCCAGTTAGAATGTTCATCGATATAACACCTAATAGCGGTTCCAATGGTTTTATTCGTTCTTTCTACAAAATTACACTGCGGTGAATAGACGGCATTGAACCATATTTTTTGGACTTTGTATTGATCACAGAGATGTTTCATCATGGGATTGTTAAGGTTTCTAGCGTTATCGCAGATAAGGAATTGAGGGACACCAAACATGAGAAATACTTCATTTTCTATGAAGTTAGCGATATTTTTGGTGGTGGCTTTTCGTAAGGGTTGTAATAAAGTAAATTTAGAAAACCAATCGGTAACAACTAAGAGCCAGGTATATCCTTTTTTGGAGCGAGGGAGAGGACCAATAAGATCAAGTGCGATAATTTGCCATGGGAATTCGGCAGATTTCTCTTTTCCCATTAAACCTATTTTAGTGGAGGTAGGCATTTTTTGGGCTCCACAAACTTTACAAGATCTAACAAAACGAAGGACATCGTTTCTCATTTTAGGCCAATAATATCGTTCTTGGATTCGGTTCAGTTTTTTGAAAAATCCGAAATGGGCACAGGTAGGGGGATCATGACAAGATGACATAATGTCATGTCTCTGGGGTTTTGGTACGAAAACTTTCCACTCTATTTCATTAGTGGCGAAAGGCAATTTGGAAGGGATTAATTTATAAACCAGGTCTTTATCTACTTTCCATTGAGGATAGAGCTCAGGGTGTTGGAGAATTTTAGTACGGAACTCATCGAACCATACGTCTATTCGATTAGTGTCTACCTCAAGATACGAGATTTGGGGTTGTTCAGGGAAGGCACGACTCAAGGCATCAGGAACGAGATGGGAAGATCCCTTACGGTGGATAAGGTCGAAATTATGCTGACGAAGCCGCATAGCCCATCGAGCAAGTTTTCCAGAGGGATTGTTGATATTTTTCAACCAAAGTAAGGAGTGGTGGTCGGTAATTACTTGGAATTTGGTACCTTCAATATAGGGACGGAATTTTTCAATGCTGAAGATGACAGCTAGACATTCTCGTTCTGTGACAGAGTAGTTACGCTCTGCTCGGGATAAGGTTCTGCCAGCATAAGCTATTACGACATCTGAACCATCAATTGACTGTGTGAGGACACCGCCAAGGCCAGTATCACTAGCATCACATTGGATTATGAACGGTTTAGAGAAATCTGGCTGTGTTAACACAGGGGCAGAAATAAGGGTTTCTTTTATTTTTGTGAAGGAGAACTCCGCTTGGCTAGTCCATTCGATAGATTGTTTTTTCTTTTTACCTTTCAATAGATCATTAATAGGAGAGACAAGGGAAGAAAAATCTTTGATGAAACGACGGTACCAGGAACACATACCGATAAATCTTTTGACCTCTGTGAAAGTTGTTGGACGGGGATAATTGATCATGGCCGAAATTTTTTCAGGATCTGTTTTTAGAATGTTGTTCCCTACGATATAACCTAAAAATTTTAGTTCTGGCTTGAAAAATTCACATTTTTTGACATTTATCGTTAGGTTGGCATCTTTTAGCTTATCTCTGACTTCAGATAGGAGACGAATATGTTCTTCAAATGAATTTGTACAGATAATAATGTCATCAAGATAACAAAAGATATTTGGTTCGTAAGCCGGACCGAAGATAGCGTCAACTAAACGTTGCTGGGTTTGAGCTGAATTGCACAATCCAAAAGGCATTACAGTGAATTGAAAAGAACCTCTGCCGATAACACTGAAAGCGGTTTTTTCTTTCGAAGAGGGATCTAAAGGGACTTGCCAGAAAGCTTTTCGTAAGTCTATTGAACTTATAAATTTGGTACCTTTGAGAAGAGAGAGAATTCGATCTATATTTGGCAAGGGGTAGGTATCGTGTTTAGTTACATCGTTGAGGGTTCGACCATCGAAACAGAAACGATATTCATCATTAGCTTTTTTGACGAGAAGTACTGGGGAACACCAAGGACTATTTAAGGGTTCTATAACACCTAGACGAAGCATTTCGTCCAATTCGTCATTAAGAATCTTCGACATATAGGGATACATTGGGAATGGTCGTTTTTTGAAGGGTTTTGCATCCCCGGTATCGATATGCATTTGTATTTTATCGGTACGACCTAGCCGATTAGTATTACTGATAACAGAAAAGGACTCTATAGTATTTTTAGCTAATGTCTGTTGAACGGGAGTTAGAACTTCGAGAGTATTGAGGGATGTGGTGTTTAATTCTGGTTCCATTTCAGAGAGAAACTGGGGTTTAGAAGTGCTGTTGGAAGACCAGGTATTTTTGGAGAAATCAATAATAAGTGAGAAGGTTTTTACAAAGTTATTTCCAAGAATGAAGGTACAAGGTAGTGAAGGGACGACTAGTGCTTTAATGACATGTAAGATATTGTTAGCTACAATTGGTAGATCTACAGTACCAGAGACAACTTGGTTAGTGCCATCTGCTAGGGAAACATTTCGATGTTCAGAAGAATTTATTTGTACATTATTGACTTTAAGGAAATTGAAGGCTTTATTGCCAACTACGGTGATTGAACAACCGGTGTCCAATAGGACGACAAAATCTGTCGAGAAGATTTGTATGGGTAGGTAGGGTCTTGTATCGGTAGACTTGTTCAGTAAAACTGGGGCAGTTATTTGTAAGGGGTTTTGAAAGAAATTTTTAACAACTTTTAGCCATTTCTCCCATTGATTTTGTTTTTTGATATCGGTTTTACTAGGGCGGTAAAGAGAGAGTGCACCGATACGACATTCTCCCCTAGTTAGTTTTTTGAACATCGGGGGCAGGTAGAAACAGTGACATTTGGAGAACCACAACGATAACAAAAATAGGATTTTTGTTGATTTTGACAGCTAGAATAAATGTGTCCTTTCTTATGACAATTCCAGCAGGTAATATCCCTACTGTTAGGAGTATTAGTTGGATTAGAAGTACTCGCTACGTTGTTGGAGGTAGAAGGTAAGTTAGATGTTCTCGGTTTATTAGTTCGTTGTTTAGGACGATGATTAGTAGAGTCAATAGCAGATACTTTGGTTTGGAAAGAAGGTTTTTGAAAAGAGAGTGATTTAGCATCCTCCAATTTTTTGACTAATTGAATTAGATCAGAGACGGTATTTACATTGGAGAGAGTTACGTGAGGAATGTATTCCGGAAGTAAATTTCGGGTGATGTATTTTAATTTGCTGACTTCAGCTGGTTCACGAGAGAGACGTTTGAAGAGAGAGGTGAGTTGAGCAACAAAAATAATGATAGACTCATTCTTTTTCTGTTTATAACCTTTAATTTCCTCCCAGAGTTGTTCGTCATTTTCTGGGGGTAGGAAGGTTGATTTGAGAACGTTAGTAAGTTCATCCCAAGAGTTGAGAGAGGTTTTGATGCTGCGGAACCATATTAAAGCATCCCCGGTGAAAAGTTCAACCGCTGATTGAAAAAGGGTTTCAGGTAGGATGTTGCGGGATTCAGCTAGTTCTTTAATTTTTTCTAGAAATTCAAAAACGCTTTTAGGATCACCGTTAAATTTAATATTCCATTTCGATAAAGGAAAACGATCTAAATATCTAATTTCAGGGGTAGAGACGTTGATTATAGGTACTGTGCCTTCTGTATTCGGAACTGAACTAGAAGAATGTGAATTATTGAAGGGAATGGTTTAATCTATCATTTCTTGTTCGAGAAGGAGACAAGTGGTTTTAGATTCATCGCGGAAATTTATATCATCCTCGGAAGGATTTTCAGGTAGAGGTAAACGTTGTATTCTGCCTAACAAGTGAGCGATCCTAGATTTTACTCTACGAAAACATGAATCTGAAGCAGAACCTTCAAATTCTTCTATTAAATTGGAAACGCTGTCGATAGAATTTTTAATTGCTACCTTTTCGTCTTCTAAGTTAATGTTTTCTAAAGTGAACGTACCGTTTGTTTCTTTGGTTAACAATCTTTTGAGGACTTTCCTTTTATCCTCTATCTTTCTGTTGGTGGCTGTTCCTCTGATCTTTAACTCGTAGTTAATTTCGTCTGCTGTTAGAAAAGTTACCTCAAAATTGGCCATTGTGATAAGAAAAAGTAACGGAAATTGTCGAAATTAAAAGTGTGTAATTTTATTGTCGGAAAAATAGAGATTTTATCATCGGGCCCCACGTTGTGGGCGTCAAATTTATGTGTAATGTCAGGCCCTACACGTTGGGCGCCAAATTTATGTGTAACCTCTTTTTTTTCAAGATGTTAAAAGGCTCGTTTATCGAGGTTAACAAATGGCGAACGGCACTCAGGGGGTAGGAGGAGAGCGGGCGTGGATTCGGTCGAGCTCGATGAAATCTTACTAGAAAGATATAAGGGGATATATTTGCTAGGAAAAATAAGATATAAGAATTTAAAAGGGACTAAAGAGAAAATGAGAGAAATGATGGATAAGGGAAAGGTAAATGGGCGCCACTTATTTTTTTATCTTAAGGATGGGGAAATATAAGAAACCCAGATGGAAAAAATGTTAAATCTAGAAGTTGGATAAAATAATGTATTAGATGTTATAGATAAAGTTAAAATAAGAAAGATATAAGGGACGTAAGATAAGATGCAGTAATATTGAGTAAACCGGTAGATGTTCTGGTTAAAATTTTTAAATTAAACACTTTTATTAGAAAAACTAGAAAGAGAAAGTTATACTTACTTTTTGTTCTTACTTATCACAACGGCTCTACTTATTTTGATCAAGTCAAAAACTAAAATTTATGAGTGAAATACGTCTTATTCTTGTTGTTAATGAGATTAGATCAGAATAACTTAGACCAGGTCAGAAAATAAAACATATAAATAAACAATAAACAATATTTATTACTGTGTGTAATAATAAGTCAAACAGATGAACGAAACAAATAGACATATAAAATATCAACAATTAAATAAGGTAAAATACTGTAAAACACATTAGTGTTTAATCACATATAGAAACAATATTACACATTCAATAACAGCTAAGTATTTTTATATTGTTATTTCTGTGTACCCATTTAAGCAGAATGTGATATGAAAAAGGAATTGAAAAGTATCAAAATTTAATAAAAAAATTGTAAATCACTTTTAGCTTAAAAGATGTTTTACTCGAGTAAAAAATTGGGGGTACCATATAATACTTTATATTAAAACATTAAAATTAAGATAAACATCAAGAAACAAAAAAATTTATCATAAAGGTGTTACAAAAATATTTAGTCAGACCCTGCGTAACGCTTTCACTGTTAACTAAAGCATGTATGCGACGAACTATTTAGAAATTTGCACACTGTAGGAGTCTGTTGATAAGGTACTAGGTTTTTTATAAAAACCGGTTTCACTGTGGATTTTATGAGCACTTCTTACGTTAATTACCCACACTCTGATATTATTCCGGTGAGTCACAATTAAGTTTTTGTGCCAAAGAAAAAAATGGTATCCCAATCTTTCTGGTAGTTAAGAAATAGTAATTATATTAAAAAACTTACAGTTTGTTTCCTAGATAAGAGAATTTAATGGGGCCACACCCAATTCATACGCTACAGTAAAAACTGGTGATTCTTCGATACTACTAGACAGCTTTTTCATCAGAGAGGTTCTACACTTGCCCACTGACTTTACTTTACTTAGAAACACTAAATTGCAAATAGTTATTTGCAAATTTAAAGGAAATTTGCCGGTATTTGAATCTAGGGGTTATACGAAATCGACTTATCAGCACAAGGACCCACGCTAGACTGACCCTTTGATCGCGGTCAAAATTAAAACCGCGTCGCTTTAAACCACCCCTCTTGCGCCACATCATCTTATTCCTCCGATTTGATTGGTCGGGCTCGAAAAATCGATAGTTTTGGCGGTTAAACCGTTAAAGCCGAGAATTTTCTAAAAGGTAATAAGATCAGGGTCGGCTTAAGTAAGGAAATATATTAAAAAAATAAAAATTTTGCATAGTGTTTTTTGGACATGCTACAATTTTACAAATAGTTCGGTCCCTCCACTCACAGTTGATGGTGGCTTAATAGTTACGTCCTCCACAGAAAAAGCAGAACTCTTTACCAAAATATTCTCTTTGAACTCCATACTTGACCCATAGGACAACATAGAGCTAACTTATATTCCATGGGATCCCCACACAATGAAAAATATCATATTTAGGGTTATACGTGTGCAGAAAATCCTTTCTACTTTAAGTACCAAGAAAGCAAGCGACTTTGATAAAATACCTGCTTTACTCTTAAACGCTTGTGCTCGTTAGTTTTCACTAAGCTCTTTTAGCTGCCATATATTACTAATATATTTCCAGAATCCTGGAAAACTGCTTGAATACAATGAGTCCCCAAGAAAGGCTTCAATATCTTACCTTCTAACTACAGTTCTATCTGTTATTCGCAAAACTATGGAGAAATACGTAAATCACGAGATCCTGAGCTACCTTGAAACACATATCCTTTTAAGTAACAGACTTTTTACTTAATTTTTTAGCAGTTTTGAAGTTTAACAGTTGATATATCAAATTTTTGATATTTAACATTTTTAACATCTGATAGTTGATAATTCACATTTTTGACGTTTTTAACATTTGACAGTTTTGAAATTTGTTATTTTTGATATTTGACAGTTGACTTATCACTTTTTTGACATTTGGCAATTTTGACATTTGTTATTTTTTATATTTGATACTATTAATATTTGACAGTTTTTTCACAATTTTTACAGTAAAAATTTGACTTTTTTGACATTCCCATTTTTTAACAATGAAAATTCGACATTTTTGACATTTGTTTATTTATAAACATATAAAGCATAATAAACTGTTCTGTGAATTAATTATTTGTTGGGTAGACTTAAGAAAGATTGTTCTTTTTGTGGATTTATCGAAAAAATACGAAATTCTAAAGATAAATCAAACTTTTATTACATTAAATAAAATTTTGTTTGCTTCTCTGAATTAAAAGTGACATTGTTATTACATTCAATTATTTACAACAAATAAGACTTTGTTTGCATTTGTGGATTAAAAATGATGCAATAATTATCTTGTAAAAAAAGGAGTGTTGATCAATGTTTAAATTTGACGTGACGAATTTTTTTATAACATATTTAGGATTTTTCTCTTTTTTTGTATCTTACAATTTTAACAATTTTTTTGCGTTTATTTTTATTTCGTTTTTTATTTCAAGGTTTTTTCCAATTTTTCATAATTATATGTAGATTTCTGACATTTGCCAGTTGACGCAATAAATATGTCCATTCTTACATACTTAAATTTCATTTTTTTGATATTTGACACATCCAATGTGATAATTCTGACATTTGACATATTTAGATGTCACTTTTTATTTTTTGACATTACAATTTTAACATTTGACGCTACAAATATAATAATTTTGACATTTGACGTACCTACTTATAATTCACTTTTTTACATTTGACATTGAGAATATGACAATTTTGTAGTTAAACATCAATTTTTGACATTACAATTTTCATATTTGACACTTCAGATATGATAATTTTAACATTGAGCATACTTATATGTCACTTTTTAACATTTGACATACATAAATATCACTTTTTGACATTTAACATTGCAAATATCTCAATTTTTGACATTTGACGTTACAAATATCATAATTTTACTATTTGACATAGTACTTATAAGGCACTTTTTTACATTTGACATAATTATACGTCACTTTTTGATATTAAATATGCATATATGTCACTTTTTGACATTTGACATTAAAAAATATGACAATTTTGGCATATTGACATATTTATACATCAATTTTTGACATTTAACATTACTATTTTTACAGTTGACGCTAATTATATAATGCAACATGCTAACCAAGACTATTTTCCTGGAATCTAATTCTAGTCAGAAAACGCGTGACAATAGATTTCTTTTTACAGTTTTTTGTTTTAACATTCAGTCTGATATTATTGTTTAAAGCATTCAGTCCTATATTTTTGTATAATTATTAAAATAATTCATTTTTAAACTAAGGTTTCGAACGGAGTTTTGGCGCATTCAGTAGGATGGTCACGAAGCATCCATCGTGGACAACTTTAACTCTTTAACTATTTTTAAAGTAAAGTGTCTATTTCTAAACATTTCGAATTAATTTTTGAGTTTTCGAACTTTATCGAACGTTATTGACAATTCCTTGGGCCATAGTGGTACCAGTTATTTCGGACGAACATCGAAGCATTGCAGTTGGAATTCAGGGCAGATGAAAACCGTACTGTAGGTTGATTTATTTTTGTACATGTTAGACTCCTCTATTTGTTGCGATTCCATCTGTGACAGCGAGAACGATCTGGAGTTTGATTCAGTAATAAAAAGTTTTAATTCAATAATTATGTTAAAAAAAAAATAACCCACCCTAGCGATGCGCTTTTTAGAGAAAGTAAACTGTTTGACATGAGACAACTGTACTGCCAAATTATTTTACTAAATATTTTTAAAAACAAGATAAATATAAATATTCCGCAACATGAATATTGTACCAGAGGAAAAAATGCGTATTTCACTTATTCAAATAAAACCATTGGTCAACGTTGCTCAAATTTCTTTGCACCAAGATTGTACAACTTGTTGCCAGCCAACATAAAAAACAAAAAATATTTTAATAGTCATAAAATTATGATAAAGAACTGGATTTTAAACCAAAACAGGAGTATTTTCAATGACCTAATCGGTCTCAAGTATTTACAATGATATTAAATGGTCATATAGTCATTATTTTAGTACTTTAATATTATACTACTTTATTTTTCAATGTTTTGTTTTTTTTTATATTATCGTATTTTTTTAATATTATTTTTCATTACTATTTTTAATATTTTGCTAATGTTATAATATTTTATTTTGTATTTATTTTCTACTATATACTATAATATTATGTAATGTAGTGTTGATTCTTATAAAAAATAGCGTATATAAGAGGAATATAAAATTATTAAAAACAACGCACATACTCGAACTCCTGCAAACAGGCATCTATTGCCTCAGCAGGACATCTAGGTATGTTTATTTGACTTAACTTTAATTCTAATGTAAACTCTTATTTGTATACTATCAACAATAAACATTATTATTATTATTATTATTAATAAATATTAGTGATAGTCTTTTAGGAAGAAATTACACTAAAATGTTTCTTCCAATTTTTTCAAAAGTTCTAGCCGAAACCATTCCAGAATTTGATGGTAACGAGAATGAATTTTAATTTTTTTAGAAAGCGTAGAAAGTATAGTAGCCCATTTTATTGATACCACAAATCGGCGAAAATATCAAAACGTTATAATTTTTAGAACTGTCATTAGTAAATTGACAGAACCAGCTCGCGAAGTAATTAATCTTAGTGGATGTACTACTATTGAGGAAATAAAACAGGAGCTTATTCGCAATTTTAGTGATCCTAGAGGTGAAAACTGTTTACCTTTAGATTTAAATAATTTAAGAAAAGGTTCCAACGAATCCCCTTACGACTTTATTGGTAGAGTCAGGAAATTGTTGAATTCTATGTCGAATTATTTGGCATTACATGAAAGAGATGTTAATCTCCGTAAATTTAAACAAAAAATATATAGCAATCATGCTTTACAATGTAGGAAAATCTGTCGATAAAATATGCCCATTGAAAAAGATTAAGTTTCATGAGAACCCATGGATAAATAATCGCGTTAGACAAACTCAAAAGGAACGCGATCAAAGTAATAAGAAATTTGAACAAACACAATTACATCAAAACTGGAGTGAATATAAAAGAAAGAGAAATGCAGTAACCACGGTAATAAGGCAAGAAAAAAGAAAATATATGGAGATATGGAGGAAAAAATTGATAAATCAAAAAATTATAACAAAAAGATGTGGAAGACAATCAAGGAAATTCTAGGTCAGAAAAAGGAGAAAGTGAACAGCAATAAAATTTTGTTTGAGAAATACACTGGTAGTGCTTCAGAAACCTTTAATAAATTTTATATTGACAGCATCACAAAAATAGCAATTAGCATCGAAATTAGACAAGAAAAATTCACAAATGAATTACAGATCAACGAAAAGGCAAAAAGGCTGTCAAACTTTCAGAAAGTATAATTTAACACACTTTAAAAAAATTTTATTTTCGTTAAAAAAAAAGTACAATTGATGAATGTGTCAGTGTAAAATTGTTAAAAGATCTATTTTATGTTATTGGGGATCCACTGTTAAATTTGATAAATTTAATTCTTGATAAAGGCCGTTTTCCAATAGAGTTAAAGACAAAAGTCGTTATCCCAATTGCTAAGGTACCATCTCCGACGCGTCCAGAAGATTGCAGGCCTACAAATTTATTGCCAGTAGTAGATAAAATTGTTGAAATAGTCATAAGGGACCAATTGAAGAGCTTCTTCGAAGAAAATCAGTTATTGTATGAAGGTCAATCTGGTTTTCGTGAGAAGCATTCTTGTGAAAGTGCGGTTCAGCTTGTGTGTGCAAAGTGAAGAGAAGAAATAAATGTCGGTAAAGTTGTGATAAGTGTTTTTGTGGATTTAAAACGTGCATTTAAAACAATAAATAGAGATAGACTATTGCAGAAAATTAGCTTCTTTTGGTGTAGTTTCTAAGGCTTTATCTTTGTTAAAAGACTATCTAAATTATTAAATGCTTTCGGTGTACTCCAGGGTAGTGTTCTAGGTCCGCTGTTATTCATAATTTATATAAATGATCTGCAAAAATATTTAAAAAACTCTCGGTAATTTATTTGCTGATGACACAGTGATATCAATATGTGACTGCGACCCTAAAACATTGACTTGCATTTTAAATAATAAACTAAACATACTATTTGTTTGGCTATGTATAAATAAATTAAATAAATAAACACAGCAAAAACTAAATGTTTGGGATCAAAAGTAAATTGTTTAAGATATTATTCAAGTAATTGTAAAATTTGTATAAATGGCGAGGAGATTGAATTTATTAATGAAATAAAATACTTAGAAGTATTAATTGATCCTCAATTAAATTTACAAACTTTGCTGAGTATTTATGTAAAAAGTTAGGGAAAAAAATAGGATTTTTCTATAGGGTATCACAAGTTTTGTCACAGTGGGCAAAAATTTTTGTTTATAATTGTATATTGAAACTTCATTTTGAGTAGTACTGTATTTCACTTTTGCTTTCTTGTTCTAAACAACAAATGCAAAGACTACAAATTTTGGAGAATAGATGTATGCATATAATTTTAGGATCTAATATTTATATACCGATAGCCTCAATGCTACAAAACTTAATTTGGTTGACAGTAGAAGAAAGCATTAAAAAGGCAAACATTCTTTTAATTTATAAAATGTGTCATGATAAAGTTCCTAAATATTTGACAAAACTTTTAGTTACTCGTCATGTAATACATAATCGGAAATTAAGATTTAAGGACCAGTTTAATATTAATTTTACAGACAAATCTTTTTAAATGGGAAGTCTATTAAACGAAGGTGTTAGAATTTTTAATGCATTGCCGCAAAACATTGAGTCTATTGGTAAATTTAAAGTACATGTATTCAATTATCTTTTAAACTCTGGAGTAACTTTAAAACCTAAAAGTAAATGTTTTGTTACTAGCTTATGTAGCTAAATAAATCAAGGATTCATTCATTCATTAAAAAAAAAACTTATAATTGAATTATAAATTTATTTACAGGATTGGGTTACTATACGTGTATATTAACTACATTAAAAGGTTTTGTGTAAGGGTGAATTTTAATAATATTGAAACACTTATGGGGGCTTTTTACACGTTAACTGCCCATGCATCCCCTTATATACAACTTTATTTAATCTAGTTAGTGTCTTTAGAAGTTTCTAGAAACATTATTTAAAATGGTCAGTTGATTTTTTTACAAACTTCTAAACATCAACTGTCAACAACAATCTTTCAAATTAAGGTCCCTTCACGGTTATCCCGTTACACTGCCCCCTCCTTAGATTCATTCCTCCTGGAATGTTATTTCCTACATCGGAATCCCGCACACTCCCTGAGCCAGCCAAACCATCTTCTTGGAGTTGCTGCGCATCTCCACTGTGGTTTCCCTGGTAAGGCGCCAAACGATCATGATGGACCACGACGGGCTTCCCTCTGGGAATTTTCACGATCCGATAAATGACATCGTTAATCTTCTTCTTGATGGTGTAAGGAGCTTTCCAGTTCTTTTGTAATTTGGGACAAATACCTCGACGCCGTCGGGGGTTATAGAGCCAGACTAAATCTCCAACTTGGTAACTCTTTTCCATTGTCCGTGTGTCATAGTACCTCTTCATCCTATCACTAGATAATTGTAGTTTTCCACGCACCAGGTTGTGTATATTCTCCATTCGATTCTGAAGGTCGGCGACATATTGTTCACGTGCGATTTCTTCACCAGGTTTACAACCAAACACCAAGTCACATGGTAGCCTCATTTCTCTACCGAACAGGACCTTCGCAGGCGTTTGGCCAGTTGATTCGTTGATGGCCGATCGAATTGCCATTAGAAATAGTGGAATATGTCGATCCCAATCCCTCTGACAATCTGACACCACTTTTGACAGATAGTTGGTTATAGTCCGGTTCATTCGTTCCACCATTCCATCAGACTGAGGGTGCATCGCTGTGGTTCTCGTTTTGTGGATGCCTAATCTTTGGCAAACTTCTTGAAACAGCTTGCTCTCAAAATTTCTTCCTTGATCTGAATATAATTCTAGTGGTACCCCAAATCGGCTTACGAATTCTTCAACCAATATATCTGCTAAAGTGGTGGCTTCCTGATTGGGAACTGCATATGCTTCAACCCATTTAGTGAAGTAGTCCATTACAACAAAGATGTACTTGTTTCCTACATCGGTCTGTGGAAGTGGCCCCAATACATCTACTGCGATTCTTTCAAAAGGACTTCCAACCAGGTATTGCTGCATCTCCGCCTTCGGTTTTCGGTGCGGACCGGTACTGGCAGCACATGTAGTGCATTTACGACACCAATCTTTAACATCATTAGTGCAATTTACCCAGTAAAATCTATCTCGGATCTTTTGCAGCGTTTTCGTGATATCCAGATGTCCTCCAGAACTATCATTATGCATCTGTTTTAAAATTTCCGGTACAGCATTTTTTGGGACCACTATTTGTTTCCTTGTTTCTGTGCCCTCGGAATTTTCTACAAGTCTTTTAACGAGCCCTCCGTCCAAAATTAAAGAGTTCCATTGAGTCCAGTATGCTTTTAAAGCAGGAGAGGATGAGGATATCTCTCTCTCCACAACGGACGACGGTCCATTCTCTTCCACTCCCGAATCTTTCTCAGAACGGGATCGTTTTCTTGTTGCTCCTCCAGCATAGAGCTCTCGTCTTCTGGCACAACCTTAACTAAGGCAAGTTTTTCCTCGTTCTGCTCCATACGGGTACAATGGGGGCAATCAGGTCGACATGGTCTTCTGGAAAGTGCATCAGCATTACGATGTCTTGTTCCAGGTCTGTGCTCGATTTCAACATCATATTCCTGCAGTTTTTCGAGCCATCTTGCTATTGTCCTTCTGGGTTCCTAAAGCTAAGTAACCACTTTAAACTAGCATGGTCTGTTCTGATCAGGAATTTTCTGCCATACAGATATTTATAAAAGTGTTCGACGGATTTTACAACTGCTAACAGTTCCCTCCGAGTTACACAGTAGTTCTTTTCAGCTTTCGATAAAGTTTTGCTGAAGTAACCAACCACTCTTTCCTTACCGTCTTGTAGCTGTGACAAGACGGCTCCAATTCCCACATTGCTGGCGTCGGTGTCCAGAATAAGCTTACCATCAGGAAGTGGATAAGCAAGAACAGGTGCTGACGTAAGCTGTTTCTTCAATATTTCAAACGCCTCTTGACATTCCTGATCCCAACAGAAGGACTTATCTTGTTCTGTCAAACGTGTCAAAATTCTTGACATATCGTCGGTAATAGAAACAAAGACCCAAGAAACTTCGGAGCTGATGTTTGTCGATAGGAATTGGCCATTCCTGAACGGCTTGTATCTTAGCGGGGTCAACAGCAACGCCATCCTTGCTTACGTTATGTCCTAAATAGTTGACCTGTCTCTGGAACAAGTGGCATTTCTTAACATTCAATGTTAGATTAGCGTTCTGTAATCTTTTAAAAACTTCTTCCAGGTTAGATAAATGTTTCTTAAAGGTCTTACCCATTATGATGATGTCGTCTAGATAAACTAGACAAGTTTCCCATGACAAGCCCCTCAGGATGTTCTCCATTAGTCGTTCAAACATCGCAGGAGCATTGCAGAGGCCAAATGGAAGGACCGTGAACTGCCATAACCCTGATCCACTGGTAAAGGCAGTCTTTTCTTTGTCTGCAGGATTCATTTTAACTTGCCAGTATCCGCTTTTAAGGTCCAAGGTAGAAAAAAGAGTAGAACCCGCCAAAGCGTCGAGGGCATCATCAATCCTTGGCAGAGGATAACTGTCCTTCTTAGTGACATTATTTAGCTTTCGATAGTCGACACAAAACCGCATGGATTCGTCTTTCTTTCTCACTAATACCACATGAGAAGCCCACGGACTACTGGATGGTTCGACTATTGAATCATTTCTTCAAGGGCTCTGTCGGCTTCTTCCTTCTTAACTTGAGGCATCCTTCGGGGTACCTGTCGAATCGGACGTGCATCACCAGTGTCAATTCTATGTTGTACAACATCAGTTCTTCTCAGTTTACTTTTAGAACCAAATACAGGTTTATAACGGTAAAGTAGATCTCTTACCTGTTTCTTTTCTAATTGTGACAAAGAGGGATCTAATTTTGTCAAGAATTTTTCAATTCCGTTGGTCTCATCTGTTTCCGTCACGTTTACCTTGTGAATTATGGCCGTTACTGGTTCTAAACTTCCCATTTCCGTGTCCTTTCGGAGAAGAACTGGATGATCGTTCAAGTTGATAACTCGGATGGGTACCTCTTTGGCGGATCTAACAAGAGTCTTACCCACAAGGAGTCCTTTTCCCAATTCATGGTCATGGTTCTTCGGCTCTATCATGGCTGGGGCACCATCTGGCTCCAAATCATCCAACCGCGCTGTGACGACACATTCGCAGCTCGCCGGAAGTTCGATATCATCGATTAGCTTAATCGAGGCATTGTCAACTTGTTTTCGGTGCAGGAATATTTCTTTATTACCAGTACGAAGGATACGTCGGTGAAGATCCAAATGAAAACCACAGTGGAGCATAACATCCATGCCCAGAACAACATTTTCATCAACGTCAGCCACCAGCACCGAGTGAACCAGAGAGGTTGAACCAAACTGTAGCGTCACCTGTATCTCACCGTAGACTCTAGCAGAATCTCCGGTAGCGGTACGCAGTTTCCAACTGGTAGGCCACATCTTCTTTCGCATAATGATGGATGGTCGAACGATAGTTTTCGTAGCTCCAGTGTCTACCAGCATGCTAAAGTTCTTCCCATCAATGAGGCCATCTACATATAAGCTGTCCACGTGATGTCGCAGAGTTGCCAATTTAATGGCGTGCGGGGCTTCGGGAATGTTTGGGGTCGATTTCGCCCTCCAGGAGTCGACCCGTTCTAGTTTTCCTGCTGCTGGGGTACTTCAGCAGGAGATTTTTCTTTTTGGGGGCAAGTATTTCTTATATGGCCTAGTTCTCCGCAGTTCCAGCATCTTACTGGGCGCCTTCTTTTTGGAGATAACTTCATTAATCTCTCTACTACCGCTTCAACGTCGCTAACAGAATGAACGGCATGGTCGTAGTTATCGGTGATTTCCCTTAGTCGAGCAACTCCACGTGAGGCCTCCGTCGCCGCCTCAAACTCCAGGCAATGGTCAAGGCGTCCACAAGAGTCTTCGGCCGCGCCAACCGTACAGCGCGCTGCAACTCGACCTCTCGAAGACCATCGGTAAAGGTTTGGACTGCTAGGCACTCCAGGAAATCCTCCGCTGCATTTGAATACGCAAGTCGTACCATTCTTGCTACATCCGCTTCAAATTCCTGGATAGTTTCTCCATTTTTCTGTTTTCGGCTCTTTAACTGCATTCGGTACACCGGTTGTAGATGAGCTTGACCATAACGCATCTCTAGACGATTCACCAATAACTCGAAGTTGTCAGCTTCATCCGGTGTCAATGATTGCAAGACGTCTAAAGCTTCGCCTCGCAGAGCTACGGTTAGGGACAATGCCTTCTCCTGGGATGACCATCCATTAGCTCTGGCCGCTGCGTCGAATTGTTTCAGGTAATTTGGCCAGGAAGTCTTCCCGTCGAAGGTCGGGGGTTTCATCGTCGTTCGTACATGAGTCGTCTCCTCGCTTCTTTGTCGTTCGACGTCTGCGGGGCAGGTTTCCATCCTTCCTGCATCTCCGTTGCCGTGGTGGATGGTTTGGTTTTGTAGACAAGCTTCCAGTTCTCGTTTAAGCTTTTCTATCTCGGACTGCATTTGCTGGTTGATCTCGTCTCTAAAGTTGGCCACTTGGTGATTCTGCTCGTCTCGTAAGTTGGTCACTTGGTGATTCTGCTCGTCTCTCATGTTGGCCACTTGCTGGTTTTGCTCGTCTCGCAAGTTGCATATTTCGGAGCGCAAATGCGATATTTGCTGGGAGAAGGGAACTGGATAACTCTTCTGGTAGGGTGGACATCCGTTGTGATAGCTGGGACACCTCCTTGCGCTGGCTTCTTATCTGACTGGATAGCTCCTCTTGCTGGCTCGTCATTCGTCCTGATAGCTGGGACACCTCTTCGCGCTGGCTTCTTATCTGACTGGATAGCTCCTCTTGCTGGCTCGTCATTCGTCCTGATAGCTCCTCATGCAGCCGGGAAAGTTGTTGAGTTTGTTCTTCTTGTTGGCTCGTCATTCGTTGCGATAGCTCCTCTTTCAGCTGGGACATATCTTCGCGCTGGCTCTTCATCTGACTGGATAGCTCCTTATGTTGCCGGGAAAGTTGTTGAGTTAGTTCAGAATTTGCTTTTTGAACTGGGTCTTCGAACTCCACAGCGTCAGGGTCCAAATTATTATTTACGTAGTATTCACGGAGTCTTCTCAACAATACAGATTTGCTCCCAGTAGTTTCCAACTCTAATTCATCGAGCTCTGTTCTGAGCTCAGCTACCAATAGTTCATTTATCTTTTTTCCAGGCATCCAGGTATCTTCACCCCACACCTGACACCAATTTGAAACACTTTTTACACAATTTATTTACAAAATTGTTAAGATACACTGAACTCTGCTGGATAACGTCTAACTACTTGACAATACAATGAACTCTTGTGAATACTTGAACTTGAACTGACGTTAACTGCCCATGCATCCCCTTATATACAACTTTATTTAATCTAGTTAGTGTCTTTAGAAGTTTCTAGAATTTTCTAGAAACATTATTTAAAATGGTCAGTTGATTTTTTTACAAACTTCTAAAAATCAACTGTCAACAACAATCTTTTAAATTGAGGTCCCTTCCTTTACGGTTATACCGTTACAATATGCTGTTTTAAATTACCTATTTGTTTAAAACAATTTAGCACAAAATCAATGGAAAAACTTTCCGACTTCCCGTTAACTTGTCAGATATTTTATGACTAGATAGTAAAATAAAAATCTCTAGGCTATCCTAGGGTTTTTGAGAACAATCTACTAGTTTTACTTTACTTTTCTATTGACTTTGTGCGGTGTCGTTTCAAATTTGAATGATTTTTTACCATTGAGAGTTGCTTTATCAATCATACAATTCTATAAAACCTTTTGAACAGATTTTACAATTAAAACAATTTTTTCAGTCTGTTTTAATAGGAGTTTTTAAATTACCAGACTGTGTGAAACCTTTTACATAAATTTTACAATTTTAAGATTTTTCGCAAGTGTGGGTTCTAATATGTTGCCATAACTCAGTTTGAAAATGAAATGAAAATTTTTTAAACAAATTTTTCATTTAAAAGGTTTCTTGTTAGTGTGAGTTTTAATATGAGATTTTAAATGACCGGATTGTGTGAAACATTTCGAACAAATTTTACATTTAAAAGGTTTCTCTTTAGTGTAAGTTTTAATATGAGATTTTAGATTACAGGATTGTGTGAAACGTTTCGAACAATATTTACATTTAAAAGGTTTCTCGCCGATGTGAGTTCTATTATGAGTTTTTAAGTTTATGGATGTTGTGAAACATTTCAAACATATTTTGCATGTAAAAGGTTTTTCGCCAGTGTGAGCATTAATATGAGATTTTAAGGAACTGAACTGAATGAAACATTTCGAACATATTTTGCAAGTAAAAGGTTTCTCACCAGTGTGAGTTCTATTATGAGTTTTTAAAGCACTGGATGTTGTGAAACATTTCGAACATATTTTGCATGTAAAAGGTTTCTCGCCAGTGTGAGTTTTAATATGAGATTTTAAAGAACTGGACTGAGTGAAACATTTCGAACAAATACTACATTTAAAAGGTTTCTCGTTAGTGTGAGTTTTAATATGAGATTTTAAAGCACTGGACTGTGTGAAACATTTCGAACAAATTTTACATTTAAAAGGTTTCTCGTCAGTGTGAGTTCTATTATGAGTTTTTAAGTAACTGGATTGTGTGAAACGTTTCAAACAATATTTACATTTAAAAGGTTTCTCGCCAGTGTGACTTCTAATATGAGTTTTTAAGTCTGTGGATGTTGAGAAACATTTCGAACATATTTTGCATGTAAAAGGTTTCTCGTCAGTGTGAGTTCTAATATGCCTTTTTAAATTACTGGATTGTGTGAAACATTTTGAACAAATTTTACATTTAAAAGGTTTCTCGCCAGTGTGAATTCTAATATGAGTTTTTAAATTACTAAACTGTGTGAAACATTTCCAACAAATCTTACATTTAAAAGTTTTGTGCCACTTTGGGTTTTAATATGTTTTTCTAAATCAGTTTGTTGTGTGAAACTGTGCGCCCGCATCTGTTTTTTTAAATTACTAAGGTTAATGTGTTTTGTGGCAGAATTATTGTTTCTTAATTTAACCGATTTTTTAGAATTAACGAAAAAGTGGTAAATATGAAAATGGTTTAAAAATAGCAATTGGTTATAGAAAAATTTTCCACAGGAGGAACATGTCCCATAGAGTTTTCCAAAGTGAGGTCGACATTTTTGTGCCACAGATAGATAACCTGAAAAAGATAAGCTCACATTATTGGTAATAATGGTACAATTAGCAGTAATAAAAGAAAATACGGAGACGTATATACTAAAAGTTTTGGCACAAAATAATTATTGGATTTTTTTAATAAAGAAATTTATTAAAACACTAACAAGTTATATTTATCCAGAGTGACCTATTCTGTTCTATCAGACGCAAATTTCTTTGGATGTCTCTCACAATTTCTTTCAGTTTTTCGTAAAATCGCCGTTTTAATTGTTCCTTATCTTGGGCTTTCCAGCCTCTATGATCAACTTTCCTAGATAGTGTAACGTGAAAAATACCCTTGGCTAGCTCCAGGGTTCGTGGCTTCCTTCTGGCTTTCTTTAACTCCCCCCAAACAAATATAAAAGGGCGCCAAATACAGACATACAAATAAAAAAATGAGAATCAGTGTTAAATTGTTTATTCAAACTTTAAAAATTGATTTGATGTTAAGCAAAAAAATTGAAATTAATTGTAATTAATTTAATCTTATCTTTGATTGTTTTTGATGTCTTCTGTCGGAGCCTTCGTTAACAAAAGTAGTAACTGGATTTCAATTTTGTTGGTCCTCGGAACCAACAGTTATTGATTGTTTAGAAGAATCAGCGGTGACTTCAGGAATCGTGGTTTCGATTACGGTATAGTTGTAATGATAATTTCAAAAATAATGGTTGGGTCGAGAATTCACTATCTCCCTAGGACCCTCTTCAAAGTGGCATCAGCCCTAATGAAATTAAAAAAAAGGCAATCAATCTCCGACCATAAATTCCTTAATTTCGTACACAATCGCTAAAGGTTTTCTCCAAAGTTCGAGAAAAAATTAATCACTTACTATGTTTATATTTTAACTCAATAAAAAACTCTCGACATAAAATTATTGGTCGCACAGCCACAATCGGTAAAAAGATAATATTAACTATCCTAATCAATGCCGTCAACAACGATTTGACGCGATGTCAAAAGAAACAAAAGATAATTTGTTCACAAAGCAATTGTGAACAAAGCGAGAAAACAAAAATATGTCTCGAAAATAACCAAAACAAGATAAAACCGACATCAAGAGAATCATTGAATACAAACAAAAAAAACTCCAAAAGAGTAATCAAATAAGCCAAAGGCCAAGGAACTATTCAATGAACGAGAAAAAATTGAAACCAAATATCAATTGAACGAAAATGTGTCCAAACACTAAAAGAAAAATCGATTGATATTCAGAACAAAACAAAACTTGACAGTCTTATCGCTGTTCAAATACGACATACAAACGAAGAAAAGATAATTATTCAACGGTAAAAAGACAAGACATCGCAGAAATAATGAAATCCAAGTGAAAACACCAATATAGGACAGTTAATAAAAGTAAAAAATGACGAAATCATTCAGGAACAGGAAACAAATACTCAAACGCTAAAAATACTGAAAGGCAATAATCAATAAGTAAAGAAAAAAAAGATTTGAAAAAGGAACAAACTAAGTATTTAAAAATACAAATTTATACTAAAGTGATGGTGCGGCACAGAGGAACAGCGACAGCCTGTACTCGCAAATAAATGCTATCCCTGAGGTACAGTACTGACCTGAACTCACCAACCCTTATATAAAAAATTTTTTAAAATTAAAAAAAATTAAAAGACAATCGAAGTTAATTAAAAAGTTGAAATGAATTTTGAAAAAGATTTTTAAGAAATAAAAAAAATCTAAGAAATAGAAATTGAAAAGTTAATGATTAGTGAACAAAACTAATGCCTTCAGTGTAGTGACTCCAGTAATAAAAGCAAAAAGCTATATCAAAATTACAAAATGTAAAAATATCGAGAGAAGATAAAATATATAGGTACGATATCTTAATATTTTTCACAAAAAAAAATAACTACAAAAAATATTACAAATATAACGAGACATAAGAAAAATCACAAATTTTTATCAAAATGTCCTAGGTATGTGAAGAAACAGTCCTAGATATTAAAAAGTATTTTTGTACTTGGTGTATCACAAATCAATACAGAAAAAAAAATTGAAAGAATGGTATGTGGAAAACAAAAATCCCGAGTAGGTACACAAATACATGGAGAGTCTATAAGTTTCCCAAAGCCAAAAAAACCTCTGCTGCAAGATTGGAGGATTATCGTTTTTGGGAACAAAGGTTAAAGTGTTGTAGAGGTGTTTGTAAACAAACTGAAGCAATTTGGAAAGGCAGTTATCAATAGTGATGGGACAATTCGAATGCTAGGAATCGAAAGTATTCGATTCTTAAAAGTTCTCGAGTGGTCTCGAGAACAAAGTAACAAACATTCGAATACCTGAGTTCTCGAACGGATCATTCATTCATAATTTAATAATTTGATCGTATCGAATGTGGTCTCGAACTACAATTAAAATCGTAGACTGAAGTATTCGAATTTAAACTCGAATAATGAATTATCTCAGTTTGATTCAAATTCAAAATCTCAGTTCTCGAGTTGGATCTCGCAATAAATGTTAATGATACTCAAACACAGTTTGATGCAAAAATAAAAAATAACAAATAATCCCACACTAACGATTTTTTCGAACCAGGCTTCATTTTTAAATTTTTATTAAGTAGAGAAACAAAGTTATTAGGTAAATATAAACATGCAATTCTTGAACTAACAACTAACAACGCAATATAAAACCGCACAAAGCTCACGCACACTATCAAATCGACTTCAAACGATTTCAAACGAATGACTACAATCGAGACCGTCCAAGTTTCTCTTCTTTTTTTGTTCTCGATTCTGTGTTCTCGGATAAGTATTCGATTCTTGAAACCATTCGAGATCAATGGTTTTGATTCTCAAAAGTATTCGATTCTGCCCATCACTAGTTATCAATACTGTTGTTTGCTATAAATTAGAAGAGTACTGTTAATTCAGGGCAGTATTACATCGAAAGTTGCAACATCACTTCGAATTTAGCGTTAGTTTCAAGATCAAGCATTTTCTCTGCCGTTGTAACTGTTCAACTGTTAAAAAAAAAATAAAGAAGTATAAAAGAATTGCGTCAATATAATCGACAAAAAAAATAAAAATGGGAAAAACAATAGATTTGAAAAAATTACGAAAAAAAAGGTAATAATATAATGTACGAATAAATAGGAAAAAAAACAAGAATAAAATTGCAAAATTTAGTAACCAATATAAAAAATATGTAAAAGTAAAACTTCTTTTATCGATTTTATTGAAAAAAGAAACAAATGGGTAAAAATTGGTAACAAACAAACAAAAGTAAAATGGAAAATAGTCTAAAAAAATTAAAAACAAAATTAAAATCGAAAAAATAAACAAAAATAAATAAACATGCAACAATTTCATAGGATTTTTAGTAGATTTATATCTACTATTCAGCTGGTTCGCAGGTCACGACTTTGGGAAAATTTCACTCCAGTTTTTCGTTTTGGGCCCCCCTGACCTCAAAAACACCTTCCGTTCAAAAGTTTATATATATATATATATATATATACATATATATATGTATATATATTATAATATACCTTGAAAATATTTATTTTAATATTGATGTAGATGTGGATAAGGTATATTTCAACTTAATTTCTTTTATTTAATGATTGTTATTTTAATATAAATTCTTAGCTATTCTCTCTCTCAAGGTGCGAGTTCAAACAAAAAATCTCCACTAATAAATAGATTCAACTTTAACTAATATTGAAAATTTCAAAAACAAATATAATAAAATTCAACAATCTTATACCAAATTGCAATTTTGTACTACAATTTCGATTTGATCTTAACCTCACTTTTTCTTATTGTTTTCTGCGCAAAGACACCTTACCTTCAAATTAAAACCTCGTTAAATTGGGGGTTATGAAAAATTCTGAATTTTGTAAACAATAAATCAAATTAAACTTATCAAAATATGTGCAGACAACTTATATAAATAGTGAAACAGTGTACAAGTGATATCAAATGTTCATAATCTACAGAAGAATGAAACACAGAAATGTTCTTTATTTTTTAAAAATTTGGAAATAGATACCGTGTTTTAAAGTTTGGTATTCTCTCTGGTCAGCTGAAAGCACAGGATATCACTTCCTATTGGAATCCAACCATTTCTCAGGAACATCAATGATATACGGACACTTTATAGATGTAGACGGCTAAAATTTGCTTTTCCTCCGGAAATAACTTGTTCTTGCATAAAATGGTGAGTAAATTATTGCTTTCTTTCTTTTCATAAACCAGTTTTACTTTAATTATATTCCTCAGGAAGCATTCATACGACTAATCTGCTCTGCACTCCATTACTAACATTTATTTCCCATTTATATGAAGTTTAATTCTTACCAGTAGTTATCAGAAGTGGTCTTGTGGCTTTATTAACACCTTTTACTACTTTTGGACGTTCTTTTATAAGTATTTAAGTAAAAAATCGAAATTTTAATAGAGCAAATTTTATTACATGCTATCGCTTCAAAAGCCAAAAAACAAGAGAGAGATTCAGCGAATCAACAATTTAACAACTGAATCCCCAAACAATCTTACACTATCCATTAACATGCGATATTCGCCTACTAAATTATTAATCAAATAAAATTACAAAAATCTTATACCTAATTCCTTATTTACATTTAAATATAATAGAAATTCTTTTTTACAATTTACTAAACTTTTAATGAGTTATTAATTTCATAAAATCTTTCTCCTACAAATTCTTTATCAAATCAAATTACTAAAAAAATATCTAATACTCAACTAATTATTTACATTTAATACAATACTTATTCTTTTAAATTCTGCTGTACTTTAAATGAATTGTTAATTTTTATAATATCTTATCTACAATATAATCTAATATCTTTCTATTTTCAGAATTTTTCATTTGGAAATTATACTATTAATAAATCATAATATGTCTTGAGAACAAACATTGTCTATTCTAAAAGTAAGTACACCCCTTTTCTTTTATTTTCTTATATGAGTTTTAATATTTTATACTAAGATTTATGTAAAACTTTACATTGATGTCTTAACACTTTGTTCTTTTTTTTATTTCATTTTGTCTTAGTTTTTTTTAAAATCGGTTTTGATTACCTAGGTATCATAAAATTTATACCCTTTTTCAATAGCTATTCTCCTTATCTATTTGATACATGATTATTAGAATTTTATATATTATTGATAAATTATATTAATTTTGTTCTTTGAATTTTTTTTTATATGTACTTGTGTATTTTAATTTTTAATTTTATCTTATTTTTTCCTTTTTTAGGTATTGAGAAGAAGACGACGATTATAAATTATCCCAAATTAACTCATTTGCACTCTGCCTTGGAATGAGAATAGAATTTCCTTTTCTCGATTTTTATAATTTTCTTTATATTTACTTAATTTGAAATAGCATAGTAACATATATCATCTCAAATCCCCCAATTAAAATTTTTGAATCAATCATATTTTCATATTTGATTAAAAAATTATAATTTCTATTCCAAATTTCCTACATTTATAACTGTTAAATACTTTGTTTCATATAATTTTTTTCTTTTTTATTTTTCTATGTCCGATTGTATTTTAATAAATTTTATACAAATGTCTTTGTTCTATATTTCATATTATAATCTGTTTATATATTATGTACTTGCTTGTAAATAATTATTCATGTACAAAGAATACCAAGACAAAATTAATTTCTCTAAGATCATCTCTTGGAAAACAAAAACTTTTATGCAAAATATTCAAACTGTTTATTCATATTAATTTAAATTCTAATGATTTAACATTTCACTGGATTTTCTTAATGATTATTCTATAAACATCCCCCTATCAAAAAAACAAAAAAAAACTATATACACCTAAAATTACTATTTACAACATAACATCTATTTACAAAATTGTTCTAAATATCATCTACCCTTCTGCAGGTGTAAACTTGTATACATCCTTAATATTAAAAATTCCTCTTAACCTACCCGTATTCGGACAAACCAACCTATAACTGTTTTGTGCATTCTCATTGTCAACCAAATATGGTCCCTTAAATGGCATTAATAATTTAGCACATTGATTTTCCCTTTTGTTTGCCACTTGTAATGCTCTAATGATAACCAAGTCCCCCTTTTTGAATTTAGTTTTCTTTTTAAATTTCTGTTCCTGTCTTTTAATATATCTATCAGCATTTCTTTTCAAATTTTTGTTGACCTTTTCTAAAATCTCATCCATCTCTTGATTTCTAACTACCTCCCAATTCCTTTCCGGTGCTCTTCCTTTAAATAACAATTCCGAACATTCTTTTGTAATTCCATGCGGAGTTTCATTCACATATCTCTGAACTTCTTCCAAGTTATTTTCCCATAATTCGTGGTCTTGGCTACATAAAATTGTTGAGTATTTTATAATTTCTTTAATGTATCTCTCTGCTGGATTTGAAGAAGGGTTTCTTATACTTATAAAATTTACGTTTATGTTGCATTGCTGACAAGCTGACAAAAATTTATTATTCTCAAAATAGGTAGCATGGTCTAAGATGATTCTTTCTGGTTTTCCATGTACTTGTATGAAATTCTTTAAACATTTAATTACTAGTTTAGTATTAGTTCTTGAGCATGGATATAGCTGCACATATTTGGTAAACACATCCACCATTACCAAAATATGTTTCTTTCCTTGGATACTTGGCACTAGGTTGCTTATGAAATCCATAGCTACTATCTGTAGAGGTCTTTCAGTGATTATTGGTCTATTTGTATTAATGTTATGATAATTTTTTTCTTTTGCCAATTGGCACATTGTACAAGCTTTGCAAATTTCTTTGGTTTTAGTTAAATCGTTCTTTGCATAAAAATTCTCTCTAAATAACATCCATAACTTCCTCACCCCAATATGTCCATATTCCTGATGTAAATTGAATAAAATGTCTTTAGCATAATCTGCTGTTATTACATAGGCATCCCAGTTTTCTAGCTTCTTATATATGATATTATCTACTACAAAAGTTCTTCTCTTTTCTACTTCAATTAAATATGCCTGATCTCGAATAATGCTTTCTAAACTGTACAACCCCTTTTTGTCCAATAACTTATTAATCCCAATTTTAAATTTTGTATGATCCCCTTGCTCTTCTACTTCTCTACTTAATGCATCCGCTATGATGTTGTTCTTTCCAGGTATGTATTTAATTTCAAAATCATATTCTTGCAGTAATAATAGCCATCTGTGTACCCTATTATTTGCATATCGATTTTTCAACATTGCAGTCAATGCATTGTGATCGCTTTCTACCACAAATCTAGCCCCTAGTAAGAAAAATCTTAATTTTGTTATACAAAACACAACACTCGCCATTTCCAATTCCGTTACTGTGTATTTTTTTTCACTATTTTTCGTAACTCTTGAAACAAAACTAATGGGCACTTCTCCTTCTTCCTGAATTTGTATCAGCACTCCTGCTAATCTATCTATAGATGCATCAGTTTTAAGTACGAAAGGTTTATCATACTGTGGATGATATACTTTTAAGTTATTGGTGAAAATTTGCTTCAGTTCTTTGAAAGCTTGTTCTCGTTCTGGTGTCCATTTCCATTTAACCTCTTTTTTAAGTAGTTCAATCAAGGGAACTTCTTTGCTCGATAAATCCGGAATCAATCTCTTGTAGTAGTTTAAAATTCCAAGGAATCCTTAATGTTTTTAAATTCCTGGGTGTTTGATAATTCAAAATCGCTTGTACTCTTTCTGGATCCATGCTTACCCGTGTAGTATTTAAAACATATCCTAAATACTTAATTTCTTGTTGGTAAAATTTACATTTTCCCACATTTAATTTCAAACCTGCTGTTTCCAGTTCCTTTAAAGTTATTTCCAAATGTTCTTTATGTATTTCTTCATTTTCTGAATACACCAAAATATCATCAATATAATGTAGTATAAATGATTCATGTTTATTTAATATTGTATGTAACGTTTTACTAATGCTGCACAAGAACTTTGTAATCCATAGGGTACAACACAAAATTGGTATACAATTCCATCCACCATAAAAGCTGTGTATTGTCTACTACTTTCTTCTAAAAGAAACTGTGTTTAAGATCTAATTTTGAGTATATTTTAGCCTTTGTTATTCGGCCAAATATTCCCTCTACATTCATGGGACTTTCATATTGTTTTACTGTGTAAGTATTTATATTCCTAGCATCCAAACATAATCTTATTTCCCCTGACTTTTTTCTAACACACGTAATTGCATTTATATACGGTGAATCAGACCTCTCTATAATTCCATCTTTCATCATTTTGCTTAATTCCTGATATACTTTATCCTTCAACTTATACGGAATTGGATAAGTCTTAATCTTAAAATTCTTAATATCCTTGCTCATCTTCAACTTGTGGGTATAATTTGATGCTATACACGTTTCTTCATTAAATAGTTTACAATACTTTTTACACAACATTTCCACTTCTTTTTGATATTGTCCACAGTTTCCTTCTAACTCATTATAATCTACCTTGGCAATATTATTATACTGTCTATTCGGATCAGCTTCCTGATTTGCAGTATTTCCCAAGGTAAATGGTATTCTCTGTTGTTCCCATTTCAAACATTCTTCTTCATAATCTATTACTACCTTGTGATTATTCAATTCATCTGAACCTAATATAATGTCATAATTTAAATTTTGAATAAGTAACATTTGGATTTTATATTTTTTAATACCTATTAGTATTTCTCCCATAATCATGTTGTTGGTATCATATAATTTTTTATTATTCGCTCCCACTAATGATAATTTATTTGTTTTTATCATCATAATATCATCTTGTTTAACTTGTAACACTACTTTTTGACTAATTAAAGTAACCTCTGAACCAGTATCTATCATAATTTGGCATTTAATATTTTGAAAAACCCCCTCTATAAAAATTAACCTCCTAAGTTCATTGGTTTTAATTTCATCATCATTAACAAGAAATTCTCTAGGATGTTCATACCTAGAAGAGTAGATGATATTACGCACGTGGAAGCGACTTAGGCAAAATCCACGTTCTGTTCCTGGCCTGGACCAGTCACATCACTCTGATTTGCACTCATAACATTCACCTGTCGACTATTCTCACCTCTATCTCGCCATTCATTATTCTGGTTCCCTACATTGCGATTAACCTCATTTCTGCCATTATTATCACTGTTTCTGTTCCATCTATTTCCTGACCCCCTATTCCTATCATAATTATTGTTATTTGAGACATCCCTATTTCTCCTATCAAAATTCCTATTTTCCCAATTTCTACCACTTCTATTATCATTCCTATTAAAATCACTATATCCCCTATTAAATTCCCTGTTCCTATTATTAAATCTATCATTACTATTATTCCTATTTTCTTCTCTATTCCTATCATTAAATCTATTACCACCAGAATTCCTGTTTTCATACCTATTCCGATCATTAAATCTTTCATTCCCATCATTTCTACTTTCACTCATTAAACTGCGTTCTAGTCTTTGTAAGTAATTTGAGAGATGTTCCATGGTTTTAATGTTGTGTATAGCTATCGTCTCAGTCACTTCATGGTTGTATTGTCTCGACACATATAATACTATTTCTTCTTCTCTCATTTCAGGTTCTAGATATTGCGCATTATTATAAAGTTGCATTGCATATGCATTATAATTTCTTCCTTTTTTGTAGTCAAACTTTCCAAAATACAATTTTTCCCTAAATGTCGACTGTTGTATTTCTCCCCAGAAATATTTACAAAATTGCTCTTCGAAATCTTTCATCGAAAAAATTTGGTTTTCTTTATTGCAAAACCAAAGTAAAGGATGTCCTGTTAACATATTACGTATTAACAATTTTTGTTCCGAGAAATCACTTGTATATTTTGTTTTACTTTTCACGATATTGACGAATACTTTTGGATGGATGTGGTTTATGTTTCCATCAAATTTAATTCCTGCATTGTTGTAGTGTGACATCATATTGGGAAGAACTCCCAATGCATTTCCTCTAACATTATTCTCCATAACTTCTTGTAGCTTCTTTTGCATATCCTCAATTTCCTTACTTAATTTAAAACTAGTTAATTCCTGATTCTTACTGCAAACTCCTTTTTCTTTTTCTACTTCTCCCTCTAGTCTTTCAAATTCTTTTCCCAAATTAATTTTTAAATTGTCCACTACCTCTTCATTAATTTGCTCTTGGATCCGTATTTGTTCTATTTCTTTTTTCATAATTTCTGTTTGCTTGTTGATTTCAAGCTCAATTTCTTCAGGTAATTTTTCTTTAATTAACTTTCTAACTTCTTTTATTTTATTTTCCATACCTTTTTCAATTTCCCCCCTAATTTTTACTCCAGTATCATGTATTTCAGTTCTCAATTTCTTGTTCTGCTGTTTCATTTTCTTGTCAAATTCCTTTTTTATAGTTTTAACTTATTCCCTTATCTTCAAATTGTCTTCTTTAATACTACTAATTTCTCTTTTAAATATTTTATTATCTTCTTTTATTTCATCCAATTTTTTATTGTTTTCCTCAAATTTCTTATCAATATTTTTCATGATATTTTGATTAGTCTCTTCCACTTTCTTATCCTGCTGATCAAATCTCATCATAAGGATTTGTAAAAACCTGTCCATATCAGGTTGACTTTCTTCTTGTGGTCGTACTTGTAACACCTGTTCTTCTTGTTCATTTTCACCAGCCGTTACCTCTGTCTCTATTTCAACCATAGTTCGATCCTGTTCTTCCCCTATCTCTCCCAAATTATCTCCTTCTTCTGTCTCTGCTTCTTCCTGTGTCTGTCCTGTTTGAATCAGCTCTTCCACTCGATAATCTCCTGCTCCTAATACTCTCTCTTCATGTACCTGTACCGCCACACTTTCCATCTCAATCTCTCCGCCATCACTACTCTCACTATCCTCTCCGACTACCTTACCATCTCTCAATCTCATTTTTTTATCCATACTTACAGTTCAAATTCTCAGATAAATACAAATAATGTGCAAATTTTAATATGAATACCTTTATACCAATAAATATTTTACAAGCAAATACCTGTTTATTATTATTAGTTATAAATAACCCAGAATCACACAAACAAATAAAAATAAAAAATATTACCAAACCAAGTTTTCTAGAGTTTTGTTTTGATATGCGAAAATTTCTCAAATATTGATTATTTTAATTGATTATTTCGAGCGAAATAATGAAAAAAAATTTTAACAAAATTCTCAAGTTTTAATTATTGAATAGGCTCTAATTTTGATTGTTTAGAGCCCCACGTTGGGCGCCAAAATTTATAATATACCTTGAAAATATTTATTTTAATATTGATGTAGATGTGGATAAGGTATATTTCAACTTAATTTCTTTTATTTAATGATTGTTATTTTAATATAAATTCTTAGCTATTCTCTCTCTCAAGGTGCCAGTTCAAAAAAAAAATCTCCACTAATAAATAGATTCAAATTTAACTAATATTGAAAATTTCAAAAACAAATATAATAAAATTCAACAATCTTAAACCAAATTGCAATTTTGTACTACAATTTCGATTTGATCTTAACCTCACTTTTTCTTATTGTTTTGTGCGCAAAGACACCTTACCTTCAAATTAAAACCTCGTTAAATTGAGGGTTATGAAAAATTCTGAATTTTGTAAACAATAAATCAAATTAAACTTATCAAAAGATGTGCAGACAACTTATATAAATAGTGAAACAGTGTACAAGTGATATCAAATGTTCATAATCTACAGAAGAATGAAACACAGAAATGTTCTTTATTTTTTAAAAATTTGGAAATAGATACCGTGTTTTAAAGTTTGGTATTCTCTCTGGTCAGCTGAAAGCACAGGATATCACTTCCTATTGGAATCCAACCATTTCTCAGGAACATCAATGATATACGGACACTTTATAGATGTAGACGGCTAAAATTTGCTTTTCCTCCGGAAATAACTTGATCTTGCATCAAATGGTGAGTAAATTATTGCTTTCTTTCTTTTCATAAACCAGTTTTACTTTAATTATATTCCTCAGGAAGCATTCATACGACTAATCTGCTCTGCACTCCATTACTAACATTTATTTCCCATTTATATGAAGTTTAATTCTTACCAGTAGTTATCAGAAGTGGTCTTGTGGCTTTATTAACACCTTTTACTACTTTTGGACGTTCTTTTATAAGTATTTAAGTAAAAAATCGAAATTTTAATAGAGCAAATTTTATTACATGCTATCGCTTCAAAAGCCAAAAAACAAGAGGGAGATTCAGCGAATCAACAATTTAACAACTGAATCCCCAAACAATCTTACACTATCCATTAACATGCGATATTCGCCTACTAAATTATTAATCAAATAAAATTACAAAAATCTTATACCTAATTCCTTATTTACATTTAAATATAATAGAAATTCTTTTTTACAATTTACTAAACTTTTAATGAGTTATTAATTTCATAAAATCTTTCTCCTACAAATTCTTTATCAAATCAAATTACTAAAAAAATATCTAATACTCAACTAATTATTTACATTTAATACAATACTTATTCTTTTAAAATCTGCTGTACTTTAAATGAATTGTTAATTTTTATAATATCTTATCTACAATATAATCTAATATCTTTCTATTTTCAGAATTTTTCATTTGGAAATTATACTATTAATAAATCATAATATGTCTTGAGAACAAACATTGTCTATTCTAAAAGTAAGTACACCCCTTTTCTTTTATTTTCTTATATGAGTTTTAATATTTTATACTAAGATTTATGTAAAACTTTACATTGATGTCTTAGCACTTTGTTCTTTTTTTTATTTCATTTTGTCTTAGTTTTTTTTAAAATCGGTTTTGATTACCTAGGTATCATAAAATTTATACCCTTTTTCAATAGCTATTCTCCTTATCTATTTGATACATGATTATTAGAATTTTATATATTATTGATAAATTATATTAATTTTGTTCTTTGAATTTTTTTTTATATGTACTTGTGTATTTTAATTTTTAATTTTATCTTATTTTTTCCTTTTTTAGGTATTGAGAAGAAGACGACGATTATAAATTATCCCAAATTAACTCATTTGCACTCTGCCTTGGAAGGAGAATAGAATTTCCTTTTCTCGATTTTTATAATTTTCTTTATATTTACTTAATTTGAAATAGCATAGTAACATATATCATCTCAAATCCCCCAATTAAAATTTTTGAATCAATCATATTTTCATATTTGATTAAAAAATTATAATTTCTATTCCAAATTTCCTACATTTATAACTGTTAAATACTTTGTTTCATATAATTTTTTTCTTTTTTATTTTTCTATGTCCGATTGTATTTTAATAAATTTTATACAAATGTCTTTGTTCTATATTTCATATTATAATCTGTTTATATATTATGTACTTGCTTGTAAATAATTATTCATGTACAAAGAATACCAAGACAAAATTAATTTCTCTAAGATCATCTCTTGGAAAACAAAAACTTTTATGCAAAATATTCAAACTGTTTATTCATATTAATTTAAATTCTAATGATTTAACATTTCACTGGATTTTCTTAATGATTATTCTATAAACATCCCCCTATCAAAAAAACAAAAAAAAACTATATACACCTAAAATTACTATTTACAACATAACATCTATTTACAAAATTGTTCTAAATATCATCTACCCTTCTGCAGGTGTAAACTTGTATACATCCTTAATATTAAAAATTCCTCTTAACCTACCCGTATTCGGACAAACCAACCTATAACTGTTTTGTGCATTCTCATTGTCAACCAAATATGGTCCCTTAAATGGCATTAATAATTTAGCACATTGATTTTCCCTTTTGTTTTCCACTTGTAATGCTCTAATGATAACCAAGTCCCCCTTTTTGAATTTAGTTTTCTTTTTAAATTTCTGTTCCTGTCTTTTAATATATCTATCAGCATTTCTTTTCAAATTTTTGTTGACCTTTTCTAAAATCTCATCCATCTCTTGATTTCTAACTACCTCCCAATTCCTTTCCGGTGCTCTTCCTTTAAATAACAATTCCGAACATTCTTTTGTAATTCCATGCGGAGTTTCATTCACATATCTCTGAACTTCTTCCAAGTTATTTTCCCATAATTCGTGGTCTTGGCTACATAAAATTGTTGAGTATTTTATAATTTCTTTAATGTATCTCTCTGCTGGATTTGAAGAAGGGTTTCTTATACTTATAAAATTTACGTTTATGTTGCATTGCTGACAAGCTGACAAAAATTTATTATTCTCAAAATAGGTAGCATGGTCTAAGATGATTCTTTCTGGTTTTCCATGTACTTGTATGAAATTCTTTAAACATTTAATTACTAGTTTAGTATTAGTTCTTGAGCATGGATATAGCTGCACATATTTGGTAAACACATCCACCATTACCAAAATATGTTTCTTTCCTTGGATACTTGGCACTAGGTTGCTTATGAAATCCATAGCTACTATCTGTAGAGGTCTTTCAGTGATTATTGGTCTATTTGTATTAATGTTATGATAATTTTTTTCTTTTGCCAATTGGCACATTGTACAAGCTTTGCAAATTTCTTTGGTTTTAGTTAAATCGTTCTTTGCATAAAAATTCTCTCTAAATAACATCCATAACTTCCTCACCCCAATATGTCCATATTCCTGATGTAAATTGAATAAAATGTCTTTAGCATAATCTGTTGTTATTACATAGGTATCCCAGTTTTCTAGCTTCTTATATATGATATTATCTACTACAAAAGTTCTTCTCTTTTCTACTTCACTTAAATATGCCTGATCTCGAATAATGCTTTCTAAACTGTACAACCCCTTTTTGTCCAATAACTTATTAATCCCAATTTTAAATTTTGTATGATCCCCTTGCTCTTCTACTTCTCTACTTAATGCATCCGCTATGATGTTGTTCTTTCCAGGTATGTATTTAATTTCAAAATCATATTCTTGCAGTAATAATAGCCATCTGTGTACCCTATTATTTGCATATCGATTTTTCAACATTGCAGTCAATGCATTGTGATCGCTTTCTACCACAAATCTAGCCCCTAGTAAGAAAAATCTTAATTTTGTTATACAAAACACAACACTCGCCATTTCCAATTCCGTTACTGTGTATTTTTTTTCACTATTTTTCGTAACTCTTGAAACAAAACTAATGGGCACTTCTCCTTCTTCCTGAATTTGTATCAGCACTCCTGCTAATCTATCTATAGATGCATTAGTTCTAAGTACGAAAGGTTTATCATACTGTGGATGATATACTTTTAAGTTATTGGTGAAAATTTGCTTCAGTTCTTTGAAAGCTTGTTCTCGTTCTGGTGTCCATTTCCATTTAACCTCTTTTTTAAGTAGTTCAATCAAGGGAACTTCTTTGCTCGATAAATCCGGAATCAATCTCTTGTAGTAGTTTAAAATTCCAAGGAATCCTCTTAATGTTTTTAAATTCCTGGGTGTTTGATAATTCAAAATCGCTTGTACTCTTTCTGGATCCATGCTTACCCCTGTAGTATTTAAAACATATCCTAAATACTTAATTTCTTGTTGGTAAAATTTACATTTTCCCACATTTAATTTCAAACCTGCTGTTTCCAGTTCCTTTAAAGTTATTTCCAAATGTTCTTTATGTATTTCTTCATTTTCTGAATACACCAAAATATCATCAATATAATGTAGTATAAATGATTCATGTTTATTTAATATTGTATGTAACGTTTTAACTAATGCTGCACAAGAACTTTGTAATCCATAGGGTACAACACAAAATTGGTATACAATTCCATCCACCATAAAAGCTGTGTATTGTCTACTACTTTCTTCTAAAGGAATTAGCCAGAAACTGTGTTTAAGATCTAATTTTGAGTATATTTTAGCCTTTGTTATTCGGCCAAATATTCCCTCTACATTCATGGGACTTTCATATTGTTTTACTGTGTAAGTATTTATATTCCTAGCATCCAAACATAATCTTATTTCCCCTGACTTTTTTCTAACACACGTAATTGCATTTATATACGATGAATCAGACCTCTCTATAATTCCATCTTTCATCATTTTGCTTAATTCCTGATATACTTCATCCTTCAACTTATACGGAATTGGATAAGTCTTAATCTTAAAATTCTTAATATCCTTGCTCATCTTCAACTTGTGGGTATAATTTGATGCTATACACGTTTCTTCATTAAATAAATTACAATACTTTTTACACAACATTTCCACTTCTTTTTGATATTGTCCACAGTTTCCTTCTAACTCATTATAATCTACCTTGGCAATATTATTATACTGTCTATTCGGATCAGCTTCCTGATTTGCATTATTTCCCAAGGTAAATGGTATTCTCTGTTGTTCCCATTTCAAACATTCTTCTTCATAATCTATTACTACCTTGTGATTATTCAATTCATCTGAACCTAATATAATGTCATAATTTAAATTTTGAATAAGTAACATTTGGATTTTATATTTTTTAATACCTATTAGTATTTCTCCCATAATCATGTTGTTGGTATCATATAATTTTTTATTATTCGCTCCCACTAATGATAATTTATTTGTTTTTATCATCATAATATCATCTTGTTTAACTTGTGACACTACTTTTTGACTAATTAAAGTAACCTCTGAACCAGTATCTATCATAATTTGGCATTTAATATTTTGAAAAACCCCCTCTATAAAAATTAACCTCCTAAGTTCATTGGTTTTAATTTCATCATCATTAACAAGAAATTCTCTAGGATGTTCATACCTAGAAGAGTAGATGATATTACGCACGTGGAAGCGACTTAGGCAAAATCCACGTTCTGTTCCTGGCCTGGACCAGTCACATCACTCTGATTTGCACTCATAACATTCACCTGTCGACTATTCTCACCTCTATCTCGCCATTCATTATTCTGGTTCCCTACATTGCGATTAACCTCATTTCTGCCATTATTATCACTGTTTCTGTTCCATCTATTTCCTGACCCCCTATTCCTATCATAATTATTGTTATTTGAAACATCCCTATTTCTCCTATCAAAATTCCTATTTTCCCAATTTCTACCACTTCTATTATCATTCCTATTAAAATCACTATATCCCCTATTAAATTCCCTGTTCCTATTATTAAATCTATCATTACTATTATTCCTATTTTCTTCTCTATTCCTATCATTAAATCTATTACCACCAGAATTCCTGTTTTCATACCTATTCCGATCATTAAATCTTTCATTCCCATCATTTCTACTTTCACTCATTAAACTGCGTTCTAGTCTTTGTAAGTAATTTGAGAGATGTTCCATGGTTTTAATGTTGTGTATAGCTATCGTCTCAGTCACTTCATGGTTGTATTGTCTCGACACATATAATACTATTTCTTCTTCTCTCATTTCAGGTTCTAGATATTGCGCATTATTATAAAGTTGCATTGCATATGCATTATAATTTCTTCCTTTTTTGTAGTCAAACTTTCCAAAATACAATTTTTCCCTAAATGTCGACTGTTGTATTTCTCCCCAGAAATATTTACAAAATTGCTCTTCGAAATCTTTCATCGAAAAAATTTGGTTTTCTTTATTGCAAAACCAAAGTAAAGGATGTCCTGTTAACATATTACGTATTAACAATTTTTGTTCCGAGAAATCACTTGTATATTTTGTTTTACTTTTCACGATATTGACGAATACTTTTGGATGGATGTGGTTTATGTTTCCATCAAATTTAATGCCTGCATTGTTGTAGTGTGACATCATATTGGGAAGAACTCCCAATGCATTTCCTCTAACATTATTCTCCATAACTTCTTGTAGCTTCTTTTGCATATCCTCAATTTCCTTACTTAATTTAAAACTAGTTAATTCCTGATTCTTACTGCAAACTCCTTTTTCTTTTTCTACTTCTCCCTCTAGTCTTTCAAATTCTTTTCCCAAATTAATTTTTAAATTGTCCACTACCTCTTCATTAATTTGCTCTTGGATCCGTATTTGTTCTATTTCTTTTTTCATAATTTCTGTTTGCTTGTTGATTTCAAACTCAATTTCTTCAGGTAATTTTTCTTTAATTAACTTTCTAACTTCTTTTATTTTATTTTCCATACCTTTTTTAATTTCCCCCCTAATTTTTACTCCAGTATCATGTATTTCAGTTCTCAATTTCTTGTTCTGCTGTTCCATTTTCTTGTCAAATTCCTTTTTTATAGTTTTAACTTCTTCCCTTATCTTCAAATTGTCTTCTTTAATACTACTAATTTCTCTTTTAAATATTTTATTATCTTCTTTTATTTCATCCAATTTTTTATTGTTTTCCTCAAATTTCTTATCAATATTTTTCATGATATTTTGATTAGTCTCTTCCACTTTCTTATCCTGCTGATCAAATCTCATCATAAGGATTTGTAAAAACCTGTCCATATCAGGTTGACTTTCTTCTTGTGGTCGTACTTGTAACACCTGTTCTTCTTGTTCATTTTCACCAGCCGTTACCTCTGTCTCTATTTCAACCATAGTTCGATCCTGTTCTTCCCCTATCTCTCCCAAATTATCTCCTTCTTCTGTCTCTGCTTCTTCCTGTGTCTGTCCTGTTTAAATCAGCTCTTCCACTCGATAATCTCCTGCTCCTAATACTCTCTCTTCATGTACCTGTACCGCCACACTTTCCATCTCAATCTCTCCTCCATCACTACTCTCACTATCCTCTCCGACTACCTTACCATCTCTCAATCTCATTTTTTTATCCATACTTACAGTTCAAATTCTCAGATAAATACAAATAATGTGCAAATTTTAATATGAATACCTTTATACCAATAAATATTTTACAAGCAAATACCTGTTTATTATTATTAGTTATAAATAACCCAGAATCACACAAACAAATAAAAATAAAAAATATTACCAAAGGCTCTAGTTTTGATTAATTCGAGCGAAATAATGAAAAAAAATTTTAACAAAATTCTCAAGCTTTAATTATTGAATAGGCTCTAATTTTGATTGTTTAGAGCCCCACGTTGGGCGCCAAAATTTATAATATACCTTGAAAATATTTATTTTAATATTGATGTAGATGTGGATAAGGTATATTTCAACTTAATTTCTTTTATTTAATGATTGTTATTTTAATATAAATTCTTAGCTATTCTCTCTCTCAAGGTGCGAGTTCAAAAAAAAAATCTCCACTAATAAATAGATTCAAATTTAACTAATATTGAAAATTTCAAAAACAAATATAATAAAATTCAACAATCTTATACCAAATTGCAATTTTGTACTACAATTTCGATTTGATCTTAACCTCACTTTTTCTTATTGTTTTGTGCGCAAAGACACCTTACCTTCAAATTAAAACCTCGTTAAATTGAGGGTTATGAAAAATTCTGAATTTTGTAAACAATAAATCAAATTAAACTTATCAAAAGATGTGCAGACAACTTATATAAATAGTGAAACAGTGTACAAGTGATATCAAATGTTCATAATCTACAGAAGAATGAAACACAGAAATGTTCTTTATTTTTTAAAAATTTGGAAATAGATACCGTGTTTTGAAGTTTGGTATTCTCTCTGGTCAGCTGAAAGCACAGGATATCACTTCCTATTGGAATCCAACCATTTCTCAGGAACATCAATGATATACGGACACTTTATAGATGTAGACGGCTAAAACTTGCTTTTCCTCCGGAAATAACTTGATCTTGCATCAAATGGTGAGTAAATTATTGCTTTCTTTCTTTTCATAAACCAGTTTTACTTTAATTATATTCCTCAGGAAGCATTCATACGACTAATCTGCTCTGCACTCCATTACTAACATTTATTTCCCATTTATATGAAGTTTAATTCTTACCAGTAGTTATCAGAAGTGGTCTTGTGGCTTTATTAACACCTTTTACTACTTTTGGACGTTCTTTTATAAGTATTTAAGTAAAAAATCGAAATTTTAATAGAGCAAATTTTATTACATGCTATCGCTTCAAAAGCCAAAAAACAAGAGAGAGATACAGCGAATCAACAATTTAACAACTGAATCCCCAAACAATCTTACACTATCCATTAACATGCGATATTCGCCTACTAAATTATTAATCAAATAAAATTACAAAAATCTTATACCTAATTCCTTATTTACATTTAAATATAATAGAAATTCTGGCTTACCAAGGGCCATTTTTTTCAAGTATGCATGTAACATCAAGCAGCAACATCGACGCAATCAGATTAGTTCTTTATTAACACTTTTTTTAAAAGCATCTAAATTATGCAAAAATGAGTGAGAAAAATCGGGAAATAGCTTACTTGACACATAACTAATTTTATACAATAAATGTTCTTACAGTATTTAGCTTACGAAAACGAAATACATCGATTTTAAGAACTAAATGCATAAGATTAATTTAAAAATTCAATTTATAAAATGTGTTTTTTATTTTTAATTTGAATCGCCGAAAACGCTGTCAGCCATGCTGTGACGTCATACAAATTGTAAACAAAACGAGTAATATGACGTGGTGTTATTACAAGTATAAATATTTCGATAAAAATTCCTTATTACGTTCTTAATTTATTTGCTTTATTGAAAAACAATAATAAATTCATTATGGACGTTGCGTTGGTTTTACAAAAGCAGACACCACAAATTTGCCAAAAATTGATACATTAATGGAAGACAGCAAACACAATCTTAATTCCCAAACCAGGAAAAGATCAGACTCTCACAGAATCCTACAGACCCATATCACTTATTAACGTGCTAGGCAAACTCTTTGAACTACTGCTTAAAAGCAGAATCTGGGATTACCTAGAACTAAACTCCACTATCCCACCCTTTCAACATGGATTTAGACCTTTCCACTCCACACAAAACCCCATAAATGAGCTGCACACATTCGCAGCAACCGCCCTCAACCAAGGCAAAGTTGCATCTGCAATATTTCTAGATGTTCAAAAAGCTTTTGATCAAGTCTGGCATGCCGGAATTATTCGAAAGTTACATCAACTCCTACCTTTCCGACCGAACAATTCGCGTCAAAGTAGGCCAATCTCTGTCCAACCCTTTTTCGCCACAAGCAGGAGTTCCCCAAGGCTCCATACTTTCCCCCCTTCTCTATCTTATCTACACTCACGACGTCCCAAACATCAAAAATATTCAACTTTACGCTGACGACACAGCTCTATACACATCCGCCAAAACTAAGGCTGCTCTAAACACCCAAACCCAACGTTTACTGAATAAGTATACAGACTGGTGCAGAAAATGGAGGGTATCAATCAATCCACAAAAAACACAAACCATAATCTTTCGCCACCCTTCCTACGGCCGTAGACCAAATCAATCTTTTGACAATGTCAACCTAACTCTCTGGGGTGAGAGACTCGTAGTAATGGACGAGATTGACTACTTGGGAGTGCGCTTTACGCGCACCCTCAACTGGGAATCCGAAGTCAAACGCACCCTCGATAAAATGAGGAAACGAGCCTCTCTCCTTGGAGCGTTGTGTGAACGGATTGGAAGATGTCAACCAAACACTCTACTCCACACCTACAGAACATATATTCGACCTATAGTCGATTATAAGGCTGTACCATTTATTAACCTCACTCCCCAACAAACAAACCGCCTGGCCGCAACTGAGCGAAGAATTTTACGCAAATGCCAATACCTCCACCTTGGTACCCCTCACATCTCACCTACATTCACCTCAATAGCAGGGATACTACACCCTTACCTTTTCGGTTACAGGAACTCCAACAGAGGTATGCCACCAGGACCCTGCAGGGCCCCAACACCCGGGCCCATGATACTCTTCTGACCCCTTCGAACAGAGGTCATAGAGTCATCCAGAGGAAACCTCGAAGAAAACTTCCACTTCCCCAGCTGAGCCTACTCCAAGCAGCAGGACAACAACTTCCGGAGGAGCTCCAAGACCACTTAGAAGAGGCCCCACTAGCCCTACGCTAATAATCATAAATATATAATAAATAAAATATAAGCTAAGAACTTATTGTACAGAAAGTAGGCCGAGGTTTTCTGTGGTTTCCCTCGACCCAAGTTCGACCTGTCTCAGTCTGGAAACAAACTGTTTGAGGAAGAACTTGCTAAATGGTCTTTCTTAAACAGGATAAAGTTGCCACAGAAAACTCCTATAGTAAAAAGCAGGAAACATTATAATGTAGCACTACCCTGAAAAGGACACTAAGTCCTATAGCAGGGTATAGGGAAAAAAATTAAATATTTCTATTTAATCTTAAGAAAACATGTAAACTTTATAAATAAACATTTTTAAATTTGAAAAAAAAATTTGGTTGGTAATTTCTTTGCCTTGAATCCAGATTTCTGCTCTGCAGAGCTAAGAAATGTTAGACTTCTATGTAAGTACAGTGCAGTTGTTAAATAGTAGACATAAAAAGGAAGAATGAGTGTATTTATTCTTTTCAGAAGTGATTCAAAAGTACCTACTCATTTATCATTTATGTCATAAGTATCGTTACCTCTGAATAATGTAACTAACATCTAAGTATTTGCATTCCTTGATGTGTTTTTGCATTCTCGGACGCTGTAATAACGGTAATTACTGTATTTTTTATGGAAATTAGTTAACTGGAAAATTGTCCGTGTTTATATGTCAAATGTTTGTTTACAATACGTATGACGTCAGAGCACATATAATCTATAGACTAACATGGCGGACTTCGTTTTCGCACCTACATGAAGAGATGGATTTTAAATTACAATTTTGTGGTTTCATAGGTGTTGAAAAAATATACTAATATTTTTTTTTACCTTGGTAGCACAAATATAAACTATTTAGGACCTAGTTTAAAAAAGAGTCAACTAGCCTATTGATTATCCTGTCCAAAAAATCATAATAGATACCGATCCATGATCCAAAAGCGAGAAAGTAGTTTGGAACCCATCTTCAAAAACGTCTGACTTCAAAGGGTCGAAATACATGCCGGTAGGTGGAGTCGAATGTACAAACAACTTTTTTTTTGTGTGCCTGTGTTATCATCCTTATCATTCCTGAATCTTTCTTTCTCTGATTTACCGTTCTTCCGAATTGGAAATCAATGTTGAATAGACATGGCCAAAAGTACTTTCAAGAAATTCAAAAGAGTTTTTACCAATAACGAATTTGACCTCATGACTTCTAATGGCTTGATAATTATACTTTTTGTGAGGATGTTAATTACACAAAGACTTACGTTTTTTACAACTTGCATCCTCTTTCCTAGAATATCTTTTGATGCGGCGCTCTGAATCCGGTAAATCGCAAATGGTGTGTAATTCTTCTTTTTTAATGTCAAATTCAAGATTAGTTTGACTTGAAATATCATTTTCACTGCTAATTAACATTTCACTTTTAGTAGTTAAAGAATTTATTGAAGAATTATCCATTGTTAGGAATTGTTGCGAGTTTTCGTGTTCAAATTTTGGTTCTCTCTCAAACATACTACTTTTGTAGGGCTCTTCTTGAACTAAAATCAAAGATAAACATGTAATGGTTTAATATATAAGTAAGTTCAAAGGTTTTTTACATAATTGTTGGTCATGATATTTTGACAAATTTAGCTTCAATTTGCTTTTTATGTCACACTAGAATTTTTAAACTATTGAATATGAAGTGTATAGAAATTTTATTAAAGAGTGTCCATCGAAAGGGAACAATTTAAGGTGGCGCCATAGTTGCAAGTAGAAAGATTTTAGAAACAGCGCTATTAATCATTATAGACGTTATTTTAAGATATTTGTAGGTTATATTTACTTAACTACATGACTTCGTACATAGCTGATACTTTACTATAAATTTAAATTAAATTTTTTAACCCAGCACACTTTACTCTGTTTAAAATCGCTAAATTCATATCAATTTGTCCCCCATAAAATACGGTTCTCCTTCCTTCTACCCCCTCCCCATTCTATTAAATATATTACAATACATGACAGATACAGATAGAAAGCATATAGTCCATTTCACCGTTTTTGGCCGATCACAGAAATGACACTCGAAGCAAATTTAGAGTTACATCTCTCTCAGATACATGCAAGTTAAAATTTTAAATGAGAACGTTTGTTTTTTAATTTAGGACATATGTAACTGCATCTAGTTTCACCGGTAGATAAAAAATATTCAATACGAAAGTGTTTACTTAATTCACATTCCTAGTAACATTCATGTACGGCTCGTTGTTAAGGGATTAAATTAAATTATTATTATGTCATATTTATGTAGATGTCAAACCACACTGACAGTTTAAAAACTTCCAATTTAGTGCAATCACGAAAATGCCTGGAAATACTATTTCTGGAGAAAATAGACAATTTGTTCTCAATTTGTTAGATTACTTTAAGAAGGAGAAAGAAAACGATGGACCTTTACTACCGGTAACACAAGTGTATCAGCGAGTTGCGGATGCTTTAAAAATTAGTCTTCGTAGTGTTACGCGAATAAAATGTGAAATTAATAAAAAATCTGTTTACGATGTTATTACTGTAGTATATCGCCCTGTATTGTAAAAATATAATCTGGGTTTCTAAGCTGTTGTTTATCAGGGGGTAATTATCATTGTGACTTACGAATGGCAAGTTCCAATTTTACGGTGTTATACTTGTATTATAATTACTTAATTTAAAATAAATAACTAAATATAACCCACGGCTCCTTTTTAAATACTTCAATTACAACACCTGGAGTATCACATACTATTCCAAAAATAAAAACTGATGACGTCAGAGATGCAGTAAAAGGAGCAATCAGAAACACAGTATATGATATGAAAATAAAAGGACAACACGTTACAATTCCATTGCTTAATAAAGAACTAAAAAAGAAGCAAATATTCAATGCTTCTAACACAACTTTGTGGCGCCTATTAAAACACTGCGGATTTTTGTGCAAACTTGAAAATTGTAGAAAGGTCCTTTGCGAAAAGCCAAATATTGTTTCCAAACGGTTATACTTCTTGAGGCACTATATGAAAAATTATTTAAATCGAAGCCCACTTCATTTTCTTTTTTTAGACGAAACGTGGATATATTTGAAAGGGTCGTATAAACGTACATGGCAAGATGACAATCTAAACAGTATCCGAAAAGGCCACGAAAATATTGGCAAACGCTTTATTGTTTTACATGCTGGAACGAGTAATGGGTTTGTTGAAGATGCTGGAATTTTATTTTCCACTAAATCGAAGAGTGCAGACTACCATGATTCGATGACTAAGGAAAATTTTAAAAAATGTGTGTGTGAAAACCTTATACCAATGCTGGAGGAGCCGTCGTTAATTATAATGGATAATGCTTCATGCTCTGGTAGAAAAGTTGCCTCAAGCTTCTTGGACAAAAACTCAGTTACATGAGTGGTTACAAGCAAAAAATATTAATTTTAAAAAAGACTCCGGTAAAACAGAACTTTTAAGTCTTTGTCATTTGAACAAGCCACAAAAAGTCAAGTACGTTATAGATGAATTACTACAAGAACATGGACATCAGGTATTACGGCTACCTCCATATCACTGCCAGTATAATCCGAAAGAGTTGGTTTGGGCAATTTGCAAAAAATACTATGATTGTCACATTAGAGAAAATGGACGTGGAGATATAGCAGTCAAAAAAGTATGGAACGATGCTCTAAGTAGAGTGACACCTGAAGTTTGGGCTAATTGCGTAAAGCACACTGAAAAATTGATCCAAGATGATTGGGCAAAGCTTATTGCATACGACGAAGAGGCGACATTAGTTATAGATCTAGCATACACTTAAGATGACGAAGCATGGTCCAGTGACGACTACAACTGATTTCTATTTTTTAATTGAAGATATAATAATTTTGTCTTTAATAATAATTTGTAATGATTTGTTTTTCTGTTTTCTGTTTTGTGTTTAATAATATGTATTGATTTGTTTTTTTGTTTTGTGTTTAATACTATGTATTGTTTTGTTTTTCCTGTTTTGTGTTTAATAATATGTATTGATTTTTTTTTGTTTTAATATTTTAATGTTTTCTGTTTTGTGTTTAATAATCTGTATTGATTTGTTTTTTTTTTTGTTTTAATGTTATTCTTATTATTGATGTTTATAATCTCGTTGCGATGTTCTGATGTAATAAAGAAATTATCCTAACTGTTTAAAGAACTAAAAAGTTAGTTCATTTTGGCTTATAAATATCTATTATGTGTACTTATTGTAGCAATTTTGGCTACTTAATCAAAGACCACTAACTATCTTGACTAATAATTATCCAATCACAGTAACAATTAATAAAATTATTGCTTAAAAACAGTTTGGAGCATTGCGTAACTTACTGAAGAGCATTGACATTGGAAACAGTATATAAAGCCTCGTACAGACCGGATTTCCAACGCTAGCCAACGGCACATGTGAATTATGTTGGAACGCGTTGGTTTTGGTGTGTACGGCGGCGACCAGTCGAAGCCAACGCTTCCCAACATGAACGTTGGCCTTGGCTTGTGTTCGGTAGTCGAGCGGTAACATCAAAGAGATGCTTGTTTGTGTCGAATTTGGTTTGGACGTGATTTGGAGATTATTTTCTGATTTCAGTCGTTGGAAAACATTTGTTTCGTGCGTACGCTTTTATTATTAATATTTTGATATGCAGTGGACTGAAGATATGTGTTTGAAATTGATAAAAATTTATAGACATTTAGCAACGCATAGCAACTGAAGTTAACTGCGAGATCTCAGAAGTTAAGAAAAAAATTGAAAGTTTGTGACCTTTTACCGCCGAGAATTTCGCCGTGAAAAAACGACGTATTCTGGAATGAAGATGTATACCATTCGAAATGGTTTGCATTCAAAGCTATGCAGAAATCCTGCACTTGCACACAATAAATCATCATCACTTTCGCTCGATGACATCCCAAAACAATTAAAAACCACCGAACCGCGACCAACGGTCTCCAATGCAATACAAAAAATTCGGTATGGACGATGTTCTCAAATCCTTCCCAATGCTTTCCACTGCCAACGCCAACGATAGCACATGTGCCGTTGGCGTTGGTCCACGTTGGAAATCCGGTCTGTACGCGGCTTAAGGCTACGGTCACATTAGCGATATTTTAAGTTGCGTTTTGTTTACGCAGCATGAATTTCCGTCATTATAAAAATAATAGGCCACACTAGCAGTTTTTCACGCGCGTGAAAGCCGGCTCATCCCTTGTCACACACGTCGGTTTTCACCCTTCGCGCGTCGGGAAGCTGAGCGATTACAAAAATGAACAAAAGTACTCTTAACAAAAATCACGCCGCGTGAAATTCAACCAGTGTGTCAACCCAAGACAGCGTGAAAAGACGCTCGAAAATGGAACCAGTCCTATTCGTGAGCGGAAGACCTTGAAGACGCGTCTTTCGGGTGGGAATTTACGCCGTGTTTGGCCGGCCCAACTAACCTAACAACAGTATAGCATATTTTTTTTGGCGTTTTCACGACGCCAAAACGCAGCGTGAAATCCCGCTAATGTGGCCGTAGCCTAAGGAGGAAACTTGAATTTTAAAAATACTAGCAAAGTGAACGTTGGAATATAAAAGTTTTAAATCGGTTTAAGAATATTATACCGTTTTAAAAATTTACACAAATTGAAATTGATTAATTTTAAATGTTAAATAAAAAACGCAATTGTTTTCACGATATCCAGAGTATATATTTGTGTTTTTTATTTCACATTTAGATATGGATATCCATTTAGCCAATTCAATCAAAATAATTAATTTTTATATAGAAAATATATTTTGCTCCGCCATTGGTAATTTGAATGACAGTTTAATCTTATTTCAGTGGTTTATAATATCAAATCGGCCAAAACCGGTAAAATGGACTATACAAACAATTTTTCGTTAATGTCAATTAAAATATTCTTATTTGTACACTTTTTCCCAAGAGAGATATCTCAATTAAATGACTAAGTATTCATAGCTTAGTTGCTAGAGCGTTACCATGTAGAGGCAAAGGTTGTCTGTTAGAGTCCTGTTGGATGCGAATTTTTTTATTTCTTCTTAATGTAATTCAATATATTCTTGTTTGTATACTTTCTAAATTTGCAAAATAAAGGTTATATAATTCTATAAATTTTAAAGTAGAGACTTCCATATCGGCGTTAGGTACATTTTTTTCTTCATAATTATTTAATTTTAATAGTCCGAAAAGTGGAAAGGCTTCTTAAGAGAGTTATAACAAATTGTACTCGAAAAGTAAGCGTTTTATTAAGGAGGTTCAAGCGATTCTAATGTAAAAAATAATTTTCAACTTTGAGCATTGAAATTAACTATACGTATAAATAAATACGTCATTTATGTAATCCAAAAATATTAAAAAGATTCACCGTTTAGTTACTTAGATATTAAATTTTAAAAATCACAAATTTTATCTCCATATAGAGGAGGTTCTTATGGCGGACAAACTTTTGTCGATACTTTAATTATTTTTTTCAATATTAACCTCCCAACTTTAACGGTTAAAAAACTATATACAAGAAACTTGGATTATTGCAAAACATAAAAACAGTTTCATACTAATACATTACCGATATAATTATTAAAATATTTAAAATTAAATTTTATGTTTTTCTATTCATTCGAATAAAGATTTGACAACGTCGCGTAAACAACTGAGAAAAAAGAAAAGGACAGAAGAGAGATCAAAGTATCATTACAGAGAGGGAAATGTTAACTCACACTCACACACGTTTCTGTAGTGGGTATCGTGATGTTAGGATTATATAGTGTGTTACAAATGAAACTAATTTTGGTTAACTTTGCGCATGACGTCACCTTGTCCAAATACACGGAAGAAATAAACGTCAAACTTTCGTACTTCCTATTTTTAATTTATTTCCATATGACGTTTCACTTTGTATAATACGTACCAGAACTTATATACGATTAAGGCAGATTAACAAAAAAATCAGTTTTCTTAACTGTAAACTTAGATAAGAAACTGTCCAAAATTACCAATAAAACATAATTATTACAAAAGATATTTGTTTTATTTAATTATTTAATATGTAAAACCATAGTTATTTAATCTTTACACCTGGAGTTTTGCTAAGCACACAAACTAAAAAGTGCATTGCATAATACATAAAGTTTGTATTTTGGATAAAAAATATTTCTAAAATTAATATATCCAAGCTAATTATTGGCATCGTTACCTAGAAGAACCTATAAATACTGGAAAAAACAATTAATTACATAATTTTGCAAAACAATTCAAATTTAAATTAATATACAAAATAATTTGAAAATCACGCCATTCTAAATAACTTTAGACAAGCTGACGTCACTAAAGATGCGCAAGAACACACCATATAATCCTAACATCACGGTGGGTATAATCAAATGCACTATTGCCAATTTTCACGAATATTGGGAAGACTAAAATTAAAACATTATTTTGACTCATTAGTTACGCTCGAACTTCCTTAAAAATAGTATATTATGTTACTAGGAGTAGAAGGCCAACATTATTGTTGAGCCCAGATTCTTGCACTGCCGAGGCGCTAGCCGAGGCTGTGCAAACTGGGCGAAACATATAATGGGCCTTCTGCTCCGAGTAACATATACTATTTTTTCTTCAAGCGTAATAATAATATGCATTTTATAAAAAATATAGAAGGCTTTGTTTATATCTCAACTATTTAATTAATACAAACGAAAAATTACATAAAGTGTTACCTATTTATTAACAGTAATATTAAATGTGCAGTTTTGTATACTGCAGTTGTTTAAATTTAAGCCACTGTCACCGCTTTCAGCTTCGACATTTACAATTTTGTCATTGGTATACATCATATTATTAGTAAGTTGATTGTCGATTATTATGTCAGCGATTCCAGAACTATTACTTGGTTGTTCTTGCCAATTAAGTATTTTTTGTGCAGTTTGTGTTTTACTGGAAATGGAATCCTCTAAGTACCCTTCAGCAACACTGGTGGATTTCCATCCACCATGCCGCTTTAAAGCGGTAATATCACCTCCGTTGTCAACTAAAATAGTTGCGGAAGTCCTCCGAAGGCAATGTCCTGTATATTCATGAGGATTTGTTAATTTCAAAAACGTAGCAACGTCTTTTGGTACGTTTGATATTTTGTGGATACCCATTACCACACGGTGACATTTACCATTCTGGTATTTAATAAAAAATCGCTGCAGGCCAATATCATCCGGACGAAGAGCCGTATACTGTCTTACCAAATTCAAATAAAAATCGCCAATTATAGTAAACGACCGTTGTTTTTTGTTTTTTGTGTTTATGATTTTAACCAAAATTAAATTTCCCAAATCTTGGATTTCGCTAGACTTTAAATTAACAAGTTCATCGCATCTAAGGGCTCCTGCTGTGACTCCAAATATTAATATAACCTAAAACAAACGTTGAAATAAATAAAAAAAAAAGCTGGTAGCACCGGGATTAGAACCGCTGACCTTTGCGACCGAAGACAAAAGCTCTGCCACTGAGCTACCGTCATTAAATGTTATAAGTAGGAAATGAGGTAATATTTGCTGTCAAGTTAAATATTGATCTGCTAGTAGATATCACTGTCAACGGTTTAATAAACGTAATAATGATTAAAAAGAAATAAGAAAGTACCTACCTTTGTTGCTAAATAAACATTATTTGGTGCATCCTTGAGAAATTTATCAAATTGATCTTGTGTTAATACTTTTGATTTTTTCGGTGTATAATTTTCCCCTTGGCGCTTTATAAATGCAATTAATTTGCTATATTTTTCTATTTTAACATTATGTTTAATGTTTCATTGACTTTTAATCATTGAATACTGTGCCCATAGAGTAGAACTTTTAAACTTTCTGGACAAATTCGTGAAGTATGCAAGCATAACGTTTTCCGTGTATTGCTGTACATTATATTCATTGCACCATTTTAGAAATTTTTCGTATGCAAAATCATACAGTTTACGCGACTTCGTTGGAATTAGAGTTTCAATACTGGAATTAGCTATTTCAACTAATTCCGGAGGCGTACATTGCAATTCTTGAGACATTTTTCACAAAATTTTCAAAACATACAAACGTCAAATTAAATAAGTTTAAAAATGACAGTTCCTACCTACTTGATTACAACGCCCCATTATTTTATTAGTACAATAATGAAAATTCATTTTTGTACTAGTAAAATAATGGGATATTTCTACGGTCTGTGTTGCAAAAAGTAATATAGTTATTATTATACGCTTGAAGAAAAATGTTAATTGTTAGTTGTGACACAATTAAAATAAATATGGCAAAATAGCCAGAGGAACTTCACAGAAAAAGTCAAAACGATTTATTCAAAAATCAAATTCATTTTAAGTAAAAGTATTAATTAACCTAACTATAACATTCTTACTGATTTCAAAAAAATAACTTTTTTCATTATAATAAAATTTCACAATATTGTTTTTCTTTTCAAATTTTAAAAAAATATGCCAATTCATCTGTGAATGTTTCTTAACCATCATTTACATTTTTTATGCTTATTATCGACTGCTACAAACTCAAAGTTTATCATTAGATTTGTATAAAGTTTTTGAACAAACTTCAAATTACATGCATGAGGAAAAAAATAAAATACCTATATACATTTGAAAAGAGGTTGACTTATTTTGACGGTTTTTGACTTTTTTTAAAATGTTTAAAACGCCATAACTTTTTAACGCAGTATTCGACGCAGTTTTTTGAGACCTAAAAATGTTAGAAGGAGTGCAAAATCGATTAGTAGAAAAATTTGTTAGTTATTAAAAAAAAACACTTTTTTTGAAATTATTCGACAACGATATCTCTCGAACGAATCAACCGATTTTAATTTGCAAAACGGCAATCGACGTGGCTTTTTAAGCTTGAGAGCTGATTAGGTTATGAAATTGATCGATGCAATAGCCAAAAAGATATGCCCAAAAAACATCATTTTTACCAAATGTTTTTTTTCGGTTATTTTGAAATTTCTCAAAATCTACCTGGTCGAATCGCTTCAAACTTACAGAGGTATAAGTTATAAGAGGTTCACACATACACACACACACACACACACACACACACACACACACACACACACACACAAACACACACACACACACACACACACACACACACACACACACACACACACACACACACACACACACACACACACACACACACACACACACACACACACACACACACACACACACACACACACACACACACACACACACACACACACACACACACACACACACACACACACACACACACACACACACACACACACACACACACACACACACACACACACACACACACACACACACACACACACACACACACACACACACACACACACACACACACACACACACACCCTCGTAAAAATAGTCAGGGAGGTTCCAAATACCTCAAACGTTAAGATCCGATGAAAACTCGATTTTCGAAAAACGGGGTAAAACCAATAACTTCCCAATTTAAAAAAAAAAATTTTTTTTTGGCGGGTAGTTAAAAATGCACAAACTTACGTTTTTTGCAACAATACATTTTAATTGTTTGCAGTGTTTGTCGATTTTCATTTCTACTAACAGGGAAATCAAATGGATTGTGTGTTATGTTTGTCTTAATTTCCAAATCACTTTTTCTTTCTCGAATACCCCCATTTGACTCAAGACTTTCGGTTTTTATGGTTTCTCTGCTTATTAACACAACATCAGTTTTAGTTGGAAAATAGTATATTGTAATACAAGTGTTACAATGACAGAGGTTTCGTAGTACGAGTTCAGTTTGTGAAACGAACCGCGAAGCGGTGAGTTTCGCAAAGAACGAGTACTACAAACCGTCATTGTAATTCGAGTGTTACATACTATTTTTTATAATGAACTTTAAAAAGTATAAAAAAAATAAAATGAGAGTTTTTCGAAATATTTATTTATGTTGGCAATATTGACAGTTTTGACACTTGTCAGTTTTAATGATTTTAAATTAGAATGTTTGTCAAATTTGTATAAAATATTCCGAGTTTAGCAATAACGCTGATAATGTAGTTAATAATTTACTACAACAAACTTCTTGATTTACTACCTGAACTCTTTCGTTGAAAATCAGTGCAGTGCAACCAATTGTGTAAAACAAAAAGTTACCAAAAACAGTGTTACAATGAATCTATTTCGATACTGTTTTTAGTGTCGAAATAGAAACTTTGTGAACGTGAATTATAAAAACTTCTTTTTCTACACAACTTTCCGTTTTGATCTTGCAAAGATCGAATTCATACAAGTTATCGAATTCGAGTTTACATTCTTCAATATCAATTTCTTCAGTTTTAATATTGGATAATAAATCTTTAGAATTACTTACTATTAAATTTATAGATAGGACACTACTTATACCTACCAATAACGAATAGGAGATACAACTAACGGCCGGAAGCGGAAACCATATTATAAAAACTTCTTTTGCTTGTGTTGGTGTCTTGTCTTTCGATATCGAGCCAAGTTTAATTATCATCAGCCATGTTTTGGCCAAGGTCAACCACAATTAATTGTGACAAGTCAAAATACAAAAGATTAAAATTAAAATATTAAAATATACCAACAGATACAATACAATAAAACATTAATAAGTGCTGTAATAGCCATGGCGAGCGCACATGTCTGTGCGAGCTGTAGCGATAATTTTATTGTGAATAAAAAGTTAATAAGTTGTAAATTGTGTGACGACAAATATCATACACAGTGTGTAGAAATAAAAGATACTTTTGTGAAATCGATTAATGAATCAAAAAATGTTTTTTGGTTTTGTTATGAATGTACCATTCGCTTGGAGGAAAAAATAGATGTTGGCAAAAAAATTCAAAACATGGAGGAAAAAACAACCAGATTAGTTAACGAAACTCAGCAAATATTGGCAAATATTCAAAATAAAGGTATTACTTTTGAAAATAAATTAACTTATTCAGAAATTTTGAAGAAGAATGTACAAAATCCAATTTTAATAAAGCCTAAAAACAAACAAGATAGCAAAGTAACAAAAACTGATATAGCTGATAACATAAATCCAACTGATATGAAAGTAGCGGTCACCAAAATAAAACAGGTTAGTCAAGGCGGTGTTTTGATTCAGTGTAATGATAGTGATTCTCTTAAAAAACTTCAAAACACGATGATAAACACAATGTCTGAAAATTATTTAATAGAGGTACCAAAAAGTATAAATCCAAAACTTATAATTAATGCTGTAAAGGAAGAATATATTTTAAATGAAAATGAGTTTATAAGTAAAATTAGGAAACAAAACTTTGCTAATAATAAAGATGTAGGTGATATTAAGATAGTTAGAAAATATATTCCTAAAAATAAGAAACGATATAATGTGATATTGGAATTAACACCAGAGACATTCAATGAAATATTGCTCAAAGGTCGAATTTTTGTAGGTTGGGAAAGTTACTTCATCCACGAATATGTTAGTGTGTTGCGTTGCTTTAATTGCTGGCGTTACCATCATAAAGCTGATAAATGTACAGTAACAAACCCAGTATGTCCACAATGTAATGGAAAGCATGAAAGATCGCAATGTAACTCAGACATTTTGGAATGTACAAATTGCAAATACGCACATGACGTGTTAAAGATACCTGATGTTGAATTTAATCACTCAGTTTTTGATCGTAATTGCATTACTCATAAAAGAAAGTTAAATCAAGCCCGATCTAAGATAAGTTATATATAGCAATCATCGTATTCAGAAAAAACTGTGGACGTTTTATGCTTGAATATTGATGGCTTACCTTCACATATTGAAGAGCTTCGTATGTTAGTTTTTAAAGAAAAACCATTACTATTATGTGTAACGGAGACACATGTTACTGAAGATATAAATGATGCAGAAATTGCAGTGCCTGGGTATAACCATATTATTTTAGAGTCCAATAGCCGACATACGGGTGGTTGTGTTATTTATTTAAAAAAGTTTCTAAACTATAATGTTATACATAAAATAGCAGAACCTTTTAATTTTTGGTCTTTATTAATAAGTTTTACCTACAATAAACAAATGAGAAATATTGGCTGCATATACAGGTCACCAAATGGAGTTGTTGAGGATTTTTTAAATTTTTTTGATGAATTACTTAGTTTAGACATCGTTACAACAAATGAAACGTTAATCATGGGAGATTTCAATATTAATTTTAATGCAGATAATAGCATATCAAATAAATTTAAAAATAAAATTAGTGACCATGGATTTAAACAAATCATAACAAAACCAACCCGAGTCACATCAACATCTTCTACATTATTGGATTGGATTGTAACAAATAATTTTACTTTACCTGAACTAAATAAAAATTTTCCAAAAATGTCAGACCACGATATCATTGGCACACAACTTAGAGATAATGAAATAGATAAAGCGGAATTCATATACAAAAAAGAAATTACTGAGGAAAAATTATATCAAATTGGACTCGAGTTGTTGGGGAAGCATTGGGAAACTACATCTACAGATATAAACTTAGTGTATAATAATTTTCATTATAATATCCAAGGAACTTTAAATAAACTATGTCCTATTAAAAAAGTAAAAGTCAGCAATAAACCGTGGATAAATAAAAATGTTAAAAAATTGCAAAAAATAAGGGATATGGCATATAAAAAATTCAATCATACCCGTTTAGAAACAGACTGGACAGATTATAAAGTTAAAAGGAATCAAGTAACATCCAAGATACGACAAGAAAAGAAGTTATTCTATGAGAAAAAAATAGATAATGCCAAAAATGATAGTAAGCGAATGTGGCGGACCATAAAACAAATGTTGGGTCAAAAAAAAGGTAAATTAGAATGTGATAAGATATGTTTTAATGAAGATAATGGGAAAGCAGAGGAAAATTTTAACAAATACTATCATGATAGTATCAATGATATTGCCAATAGTATTGAAAATATACAATCTTTAGATGGCAATCAAATAATTGTAGAAGCAACAACTAATTTGTCAAAATTTAATGAAATAAACCTCAATAAACTCCATAAAATAGTATTCTCTCTAAAGAACAAATGTACTGGGGATGAAGGATTTAATATAAAACTTTTAAAAGATCTTTTTTATGTCATAGGATATCCATTATTAAACTTAGTAAACTTAGTGTTAGTTAAAGGCCGCTTTCCGCTAGACCTTAAAATTAGTACAATTATACCAATTGCTAAAGTAAAGTCACCAACTCGTCCGGAAGAATGCAGACCCATTAATTTATTACCGGTAGTGGACAAAGTTATTGAAATTGTAATAAAAGACCAACTACAAGACTATTTTGAAAATCAAAACCTACTCTACAGGGGTCAGTCTGGTTTTCGTGTTAAGCATTCGTGCGAAACTGCTGTTCAATATGTGTGTTCAAAGTGGAGAAAAGAAATTAATAGTGGAAAGATTGTTGTAAATGTTTTTGTGGATTTAAAAAGGGCGTTTGAAACTATAAACCGTAAACTTATTACTAAACTAAAAAAATATGATTTGAAAGATAAAGCTTTAGATTTAATTAGTGATTACTTAAGTGATAGATATCATAGAACTAAAATCGAAAATGTGTCATCTAGTAAAATTGAGAGTTCATTTGGAGTGCCACAGGGTAGTGTTTTAGGGCCACTTCTATTTATTATATATATTAATGACTTGCAAAATTATTTACTTAACTCATTTATAAATTTATTTGCTGATGACACCGTAATATCTGTCTCAGGAAATGATGGTAATGAAATTACAAATATTTTAAACAAAGAATTACTGATATTATATAAGTGGCTATGTTTAAATAAGTTAAAATTAAATGCATCAAAAACTAAATACCTTGTAGTGGGAACTAAAACTAATTGTATAAAATATGTCCAAGAAGACCATATTATTCATATAAATAATGAAAAAATTGAAAAGGTCAATGAAATTAAATATCTAGGGGTTATAATTGACCCACAGCTATCTTTTAAGAATTTTGCAGATTATCTCTGCAAGAAAATAGGTAAAAAGATTGGTTTTTTCAAAAGGTTTTCATATAATTTAAGCCAATGGTCTAGAATATTAATTTATAATTGTATGATTAAACCGCATTTTGAATATTGTATGTCACTTTTGATATCTTGCTCAAAGGAACAGATACAAAGGCTCCAAGTTTTGCAAAACAAATGTATGCGGGTGGTATTAGGTTGTAATATATACACATCAATAGACTCTATGCTAAGTACATTAAATTGGCTAACAATTGAAGAGGGAATTAAAAAAGCGAACTTAACAATTATTTATAAAATGGTTCATGAAGATATTCCAAAGTACCTTAGTGAACAGCTGACTACTAGACATGGCTTACATTCTCGTGCCCTAAGATCTAAGGATACTTTTAATATAGACTTCACGAACAAAACTTTTTTAATGAGATCCCTGTTTCATGAAGGCGTTCGTCTTTTTAATGACCTGCCAAACGAAATAAAACAATCACCTTCATTGAGTATTTTCATAAAAAAAGTGTCCACTCTCATTTTACAAAATAGACTTAAATGTAATCTTTAAAATTTGTTAAATATTGTTTTTTTTTTTTGTACTATGTAATAGCTGTAATATGCTAAATAAATAAAGATTATTATTATTATTATTAAAACAGGAAGTGATAGTCAATTGTCAGTGTCAGTATTTTATTTTAGTTAGAAAAAGGTTGATTTAATGAAAGTACTGATGTTATGAAAAACGTTTGAAAATAATGTATATTTATTCTGTATACAGGGTGTCCCAGAATTAACTACGGAAACTTCGTATACGTATTCCTTGATGACAAATAAGTAGGGTCTTTCCTATAAAAAAAATTTTTTTAGAGACTCCTGTCAGAGTTATAACTCTTTAACTCTTTAAATGGTAAAATGTGCGCTACTTGATCGCGATACACAATACTCAATTGACATGGTCCTACATTTTATTTTTTTACTCCAAACCGAAACGATTTCGCAAAAAACGACAAGGAACAAAAAAGTTTCTAAATAATCAAAACTTCCTAAAATAATTTTTTGTTATTGCAAATATTTATTGCTAAGAAAGTTACAAAAAAAATATTAAGAGGGGTTCCTTGATTTGCACCCTTAGAATGGGGTAGGGCAGGTGAAAAGTGGCAGGAGAAATGCGTCTTTATAAAAATGATGTTCACCCAAATTTTTAATTTTTTATCCTGGACCAATCAGAAGATATTAAATTAAAACAGTATTTTACCACCCCTCTTTAAAGGGTTATAACTCTGACAGGAGTCTCTAAAAAAATTTTTTTTATAGGAAAGACCCTACTTATTTTTCATCAAGGAATACGTATACGAAGTTTCCGTAGTTAATTCTGGGACACCCTGTATACAGTTCAATAGTCATGGTTGAACGAAAAATAGATACTGCTAATATGTGACACTTTATAGGAATGTTAAATATACAAGCCATTGCTTTTATAACTGAGGTTTGTAAAATCTTGAATTGTAAGTAATCTCTATTTTATGTATATTAGTATTAAAATGATTTTATAGTTGTTTAAAAAATTGAAGTCAGTTATATATAGCTTTCATTATTTTTAGAAACATCCCAAACTATTGCAGTTCGAAAGTACCAATTCCAAAATTAAACCACGAAATTGAAATTGAAATCCTATTGAAAGTGTGTTTCAACGGTTATAAAATATAAAAAAATTCGAAAAGAGGTTGAACTTAAAGGCCATCCTTGCAACTTCCCGCTAGTTTTAACCGCAAAGCCATAGTAACGTGACGTATTTTGACGTTTTTGACTTTTTTTGAAATGTTTAAAAAGCCATAACTTTTTAACGCGTTTCGATTTTGATGTTCAAGATGGCATTCGACGCAGTTTTTTGAGACCTAAAAACGTTACCGATTGTGCAAAATCGGTTAGTCAAAAAATCTCTAAGTTATTGAAAAAAAAAAAAACACTTTTTTTGAAATTTTTCGACAACCATATCTCACGGACGAATCAACCGATTTTAATTTGCAAAACGGTATTCGACGTGGTTTTTTAAGCTTGAGAGCTGATTAGGTTATGAAATTGATCGATGCAATAACCAAAAAGATATGCCCAAAAAACATTATTTTTACCAATTGTTTTTTTCGGTTATTTTGAAAATTCTCGAAATCTACCGGCTCGAATCGGTTCAAACTCACAGGGAATCTAAATTAGATAGAACTCTTTGGAATGCTTTTTATTTCATTCCGATCAGTCAAGCCGTTCAAAAGTTATAAGAGGTTAAAATACATCCACACACACATCCACACGTACATACCCCGTAAAAATAGTCAGGGGAGGTTCCTAAGACCTCAAAACGTTGAGATCCGATGAAAACTCGATTTTCGAAAAACAGGGTGAAACCAATAACTTTCCGATTTTAAAAAAAATTTTAATTTTTTTTTAGCGGGAAGTTAAAAAAAGATAAAATAACTGATTAAAACCTGATTTTTAAATATTTATTAAAAAAACAAATTAATTATTATATTTTATAATAATTTTCTATATATTACATATATTGAATTGTAATAACAATTTATTTATTTTTTTCCTATCAGCTGGTATGTGCCCAAATATTAACTTTAAAACTTTTTCAGAAGGATCTTGTTACGGGTTCAAATTCACATTAGTATAATTTATCGCTTACCTTAGGTATTCTCCGTTACTAAGGAGTAAATGGTGACAAGTTCCAGTTGATTTAGATTGATTATAGTTAGTCATCAATTTATAAATATATTCAGTGGTTGCTAATTGGTTTTGTAGTCAAGTATTATTTCTTATTATGGTTTGAATTATTGACATTTCATTCTCATCTGTTTGTAAGTGCAACTTCTTTCTTTTGTCAATAGTCTGACGTGTAGTGTGTTGCAGCCAACGTTCGGTCATATTTTTAACTTTATTATTGGTATCAAAAATAAATAGGGAAACTAAGTAATGTTGGGTTATTTATTGTTAGCTAATTAAAATAATAGGATTAAATGTATCAGATGACCTCTGTTTGTTCATAAGTTGTTGGCTGAATTAACTATGGTTATTGTCTGTATCGTAGTAGAGGCCATCATTTTCTTACTGAAGTGTGTCAAGCTAAGTGAGGTTGGTACGTCGGGGACCTCTTCCTTTTTGACTTCTGTCTCTCGTAGTGAACGCGTGTTAATCAGAAAATTTTTGAGAACTTAATTGCATCCTTGTACATCGGGGACAACTTAGGTTGGATTTGCGTAATTAAGTTTAATCTGTTTCCATCGAAAACTGTGTAGAAGGTATTTTCTGGATTTTGGTAAATTCGGTGGAAACTACGGCTTGTGTCCGGCTTTTTAGTGAGATTTTCTATTGGTGAGTAAGACATGCTTCTTTATCCATGCAATTATTTGATTTTTATGGTCCTTTTTGTCCCTTATGAAACAGACAGTAGCGGAGTCTGGTACTTTTGAAACCTTTTTGGATAACCATCGTGGTTGGCATTTGTTCGACATTGCATTTAGCAGCGAGGAAATTGTTTTTTTCCTAAAAGTTACCCAACTATCAGCTGGGATATGGTCTAACGGAGTAAAAGAACCCTATTTTAAATAGGTGAGTCATGTAATTATATTTTTAATAAATTAATAACGCCATATAATCACAATCTTGGTTAAAATCTCTATTTTATATGTGTATTTCTTTTTGTATCGTATGCAGGTTTTATTTTGTATAACTAGACTCCTTTTTTTGTTTTTTTTTACTATTAAAATTGATATTTTTGTACTATTACAAATTAATTTTATGTGAATTTTGATTTAAATTTATTGTTATAATATTGTTGTGACTAGCAAGTCATTTTTAAGCTTGTTGAGTTTATTTAAATCATTAGTTTTGATCATTAATTGTAAATTCAGAGATATCAGCTTCTAATTATTGTATTATTCGTTTAAATTCATTTTTATTCTTTCATTGTCGTACCAATATCAGTTAATGTGTTAAAATTGTATTAAAGTCAGTAAAGTAGAGTAATGTTATTGTATCAAATTAATTCAAGGAGTCATTTAAATCTGTTTAAGCTAATGTTAATGCTAAGTTACGATTTTAGGGTTTTAGTTACCGGCTACAGTTCTAGATACAGGTGCAAATTCTAGAAATCCTAGTTAGGGATTTAGTCCTAGTTATTGGTTGAAGTTTGGTTACTGTCCTGATACTTAGACAAGCTTAAGTTATTTGAGATTGTTGCAAGCCTATTGGTACTGGGAACAGGCTTGAATTTGGTGCAGCCTAAGTATTAGAGAAGCCTAGGACGACGAGGAACCGTATCTAGCATTTCAGATAAGCTAACTAGTTTTAAGTCGGACTTTAGTTTAGTTAAAGCTATTTTCCTTGTTTTTGTGTTGCGTGTGATCACACCTTTTGATAAATTTACTTTTTTTTATTGTTCGCATAATTTTTTTTTTTTATAAACATCAATTGTGTGTCAGGCACGAGGCTTGACAATCTGTATTCTAATTGTTCATTAAAGAAGAGTCTAGTTGACATTTTAGTTTTATTTAGCTCACTTATCGTCATTTTCAGTTGTTGTGTAATTTAATTAGAACCGTTAAACATTCAAAATTTATTTAATTATCTCCAGTGGGTAAAGTAGTGCCTGGGACAACAGGGGTTTCCAATTTTAACCGTCTAAATCGGTGGCGCGACTCACTAGTATTTGTTACTTACCTCTACGGCTGAGCTGGGCACTAATTTGCCAGTAGAGAGACCACTACCGAACTCAGCTGGAGTTGTATTGCTTTAGTTAAATTTCTTTATTTTTCCAAATTTGATTTTTGTTTTAAATTCATTAAAATACGTGGCAAATTTTTGGCGCCCAACGTGGGGCCTATATTTGTTTAATTGGGCGAGTAATTGATAGTTTTTTTTTATTGTTTATTATCGCGTTTATATAAGTGAGCTAAGTAGTACTTTTTTTATATATTTTAATTATTGGCGTTATTAACACCTGATCACACCAATCGTGAAACGATTTACATAGTTGCATATTTTCTTATTTTTATATATATATATATATATATATATATATATATATATATATATATATATATATATATATATATATATATATATATATCATTAGTAAGTTATTTAACATTATCCATCGTTGCTAATTGATACCGAACCACAAGTTGTTGATTATTTGTTGAAAAGTTTGTAGTTGTCACTTATTCGTTTATTGTTGAATTTTGTTGAATTGTCGTTATTTTAATCGTATATCATGGAGTATAAAATGGATATTTCATACCTTAAAAAGGACATGTTGGTTCATGAACTTTTAGTCCGTGGGATTTTAGTTGATTCACAGCCAACGGTCGATCAGATGAGGATGGCCCTGCGGCCAATTTTAAAGATGGAGAAAGCGGGTACTTTCAGGAGACCCCCATATATAGTAGCATATCTTAAGGGTGAGTTAGAGTCAATTCGTAGGTTATTGTTAGAGGAAACGGTTCTTACGCTGGAAGGTGAAAATATCGATAGTAAATATAATTCTTCGTTGTCGAAACTAGTCCATATCTACCATCGTACCCAACGCATTCCGGAGTCTGGATTAACAATTGAGGAGAAGTCGGAGAGGGATAAGTTGTTGGTGGAGGTGATAGCTGCCCTAGATTCCCTTGATATTGCTGCTAAGCGCAATCCGGAGCCTAGTCATATTGTCCACGATTTAGATGAGGAATCTTCACCTGTTCATTATACTCAAATGAAACCTTTAAATTTAGAAAAATGGAATGTGAAGTTCACCGGGGATGCTAAGTCTTCTGTTTATAATTTCCTGGATAGAGTTCGAGAACTTCAAATAGCTCGTAACATCACTGAGGAACAGTTATTTTCCAGTGCCATAGATCTTTTCTCCGGTAAAGCATTAACCTGGTTTAGAGCCAACATTGATAGGTTTGGAGATTGGCAAAGTTTGTCAGATTTGTTATTACGTCACTTTGAACCACCCGATTATCGCGCTAGGCTTTTCAAAGAAATCTTAGAACGAACCCAAGACACCACCGAGGGTATAATTGATTATTTGTCATGTATGAAAGCGTTGTTTCGGCGTCATGGTAGTCTTACTCCAGAGATGCAATTAGACCTCTTAATCAGGAATCTATCCCCATTCTATATTACTCAATTGCCTGTTGTTCGAACCATTGAGGAGTTAGAGGAAGAGTGTATGAAATTAGAAACGAAGAAGTATAGGGTAGAAAATTATGTGCCACCTTCCCGTAAAAGAAATCAATTTGTCGAACCTGACTTTGCTTTTGTGGAGGTACAACCTATTCGGGAGAACCCCGATCTTCAACAGTCGGGAATAGGTAGAGTTGACACGACTACTAGTAGAGCTGGTCGTTCTTCCAGTATTCCAATTTGTTGGAATTGTCGAAACCCCGGACCCGTCAATAGGAATTGTCCCAACTCTAGGAAGGTTTATTGTTATCGCTGTGGTGCCCTTAACGTTACCATTAAGAACTGTCTGAAATGTAAACAGCAGGGAAACGGATCCCGGGAGAATCGTTAGGTCGTGACCTTTTCTCCCAGTGCTGTATTAACACGACCAATTCGTCAGTAAATATAGTAGACAACTGTACCGTCACCCCTGAAACCACCACCGACAAGTGGTACGCTAGGATGTTATTGAAGGTTCAGGACAACCCCTTAAAGTATCCGTTATGGCGTGTACAAAATGGTGCCCTTTATAAGTTCGTGAAGCCTGGTATTCCTAATTTGTCGCCTCTTTCAAACGATTGGAAATTAGTGGTGCCTAAAGACCAACGCGGCCCCATTCTACAACGCTGTCATGATTTACCATCTGCCGGACCCGTAGGCGTAAATAAGACCTTTGGGAAAATCTGTCATAACTTTTACTGGCCCAAAATGAAAATTGATGTGTCTAGGTATGTTCGTCGTTGCAAGAGTTGTGCTCAGAATAAAGTTGAGCAAGAAGCACCAGCAGGGTTGATGGGCGATCGTCCTGTAATATCCGAACCCTTCCAGGCAGTAAGTCTAGACTACATTGGACCCCTTCCTCGATCGAAAAAAGGTTACCAGTATATCCTAGTGGTGTCTGATAGCTTCAGTAAGGCAGTCTTCTTATATCCGTGTCGAACCGCAACTGCCAAAAACTTGACAGAAATTATGGAAGGTTTCTTTTTGTTGTATGGAGCACCCATGACTTTAACTTGCGATAACGGTGTTCAAATGAAATCGAACGAATTCCGGAGATTGTGCGAAAAATATAATATCAGAATATTCTTTACCGCACATTACAATCCACGCGCTAATCCCACCGAACGGCACAATAGAGTTATTACGACCATGTTACGTACATTTGTAAAGCAAGACAACCACCGGACCTGGGATGAGCATCTTAATGAAATCGGCTGCGCAATCAGGACAACGCCTAGTGAAACTACTAAATATAGTCCATACTTTATTCTTTTTGGTAGGGAACACAACCTTTATGGAACGGATTACGAGGATAAACTTCGGACGGACCCAATCGAAATCAATGATTATGCTAAAAACCGTCGTGAGAGCTTCGCGAAGCTATATCAGCAAGTTCGTCAGCGTATAGAGTCCGCAAGAGTGCAAAATGCAAATCGGTATAATCTGCGACGTCGACCTCTATCTTTTAGTTGTGGGGATAAGGTTTGGAGAAAGAATAAAGTCTTGTCGGATGCTCTGAAATTCTATTCGGCGAAATTAGCACCCGCGTATCTTGGTCCTTTTGTTGTAAAGCGTAGGTGTGGTTCTTGGTCCTATGAACTCCAGGACGAGTTAGGGAATTCGAAAGGTATTTGGCATGTTCAGGATTTGAAGCTTTTTTGTGAATCACTCGCTCCAGACGACAATTCCTTGTAGTATGTTTGAATCTTTGGTTGTTTCTCTTTTGTGATTTTCGTTATTTCTCTTAATGTTCTCACGTTTCTGTTTGGTGTTGTGTTTTGTCGGCCTTGTGGCTGGAGGCCTAAGAATTTCACCACCCGAGGATATTCCAGGCGGAGTGGGTAAGAGTCCCCTAACCTTAACACTTTCTGGATCCAAATTTCGTTCTGCCTTAGTAAATCTTTACCATTAGTTACATCGTTTTCCTGCTTGTTTGGCTGTAGAATGACCTTATGGTTTTGGCTTTATTTGTAGTGGTTCTACGGCACGTTTTGTGTGGATTTCGAGGCCAAACCTTTTATTTTCCGACCGGGCCATTGGTTGTTGAGTGTCCGGTGGAAAAAACCATTTGTTGGGATTTATTGAGGAAATTTTCAGTCTGTTTGGTAGGAACTTAGGTTTTGTAAACGTATGGTATCTTTCGTTATTTGGATTCAAACCTTGTCAACACGACCATCGTTGACTCCTTTTGTGCCTTGTGGCTGGAGGCCTAAGAATTTCACCACCCGAGGATATTCCAGGCGGAGTGGGTAAGAGTCCCCTAACCTTAACACTTCTGGGTACAAGTTTCGTTATACCTTGGGTTGTTTTACTGATATTCCATCTTACCTATCGTCACTTGAATCCAACCTTTTCAACAATTCCATCGTTGATTTCTTGTTTTGTCGGCCTTGTGGCTGGAGGCCTTAGAATTTCACCACCCGAGGATACTCCAGGCGGAGCGGGTAAAAGTCCCCTAACCTTAACACTTTTTGGATTCAAGTTCGTTACTTTGGGTTGGTTTATTGTAATCCCATCTTACCCGTCGTCACTTGAATCCAACCCTTTCAGCAAGTCCATCGTTGATTTCTACCTAACCTTAACACTTTTTGGACCCAAATTTCGTTTTACCTTAGTAACTTATCATTACCTTACCTATATTATTTCTATCGTTTCCTGCTTGTTTGGCTTTAGAATGACCTTATGGTTTTGGCTTTATTTGTAGTGGTTCTACGGCACGTTTTGTGTGGATTTCGAGGCCAAACCTTTTATTTTCCGACCGGGCCATTGGTTGTTGAGTGCCCGGTGGAAAAACCATTTGTTGGGATTTATTGAGGAAATTTTTAGTCTGTTTGGTAGGAACTTAGGTTTTGTAAACTTATGGTATCTTTCGTTATTTGGATTCAAACCTTGTCAACACGACCATCGTTGACTCCTTTTGTGCCTTGTGGCGGGAGGCCTTAGAATTTCACCACCCGAGGATACTCCAGGCGGAGCGGGTAAGAGTCCCCTAACCTTAACACTACAGGATTCGGAATTTCTGTTATCTGTTTTCCATTTTATCTTGTTCTAGTCCCCGAATCCGTATTATCTTACGTTACTTCCATCAGTAATTGTATTGTGTTGCTTCCATCAGCATTTTCTAGTATGCTACCGTCTCTTTCCTCCTCCCAAGTATTTTTTTTTGTGTTTTATTGATCACTGCGTTACCCTATTTGTGTCTGGAACGAGGATTAGGCATACCGTACCTGAATTCGGTACCCTACGAGTTATAGTTTAGGGGTAATGTTGTTGTTGGGTTTGCGTTCTGGATATTAGTCCAGTTTAGTTTGGATGTTGGTCTGGTTTAGGTGTCCTTTTGCGGTTTGGTACTAGAAGTACGTTAGGACTGTTAATTTTGTTATATCGTTAGTCCCTAGGTTACTAGGAATTATGTTAGTTGGGGGGGTTTCTTTTTTTTTCCTGTGGTTATTAGTCTGGGGTGAACTTTATCACTCTGGGTCCCTTCAGGTCCCGGGCTTCGGCCCAAAATGTCCGTCCGTGTTTCTTTGCTTTACGGCCTTAGGCTCCGGTGGGTGCTGGGGCTGCACGGGGTGTCGCCTTCAGTGGAACCGCATTGGTTACGCTCCGTCAGTGGGAGGTGGATTGCTCGCCGGCAGGGACCCGAGGGAAAACTGTCACTATGCGGGGGTTCACTACTGCTGTCAGAGTCAGATGACCTTGCGGGGCCTCCCGTGGAAGTCTCAGCAGTACCGGAATCTTTGATACCTTTTAACTTGTCCCTTTGTTATTCACCGGCGGAGGTCTAGAAGTGGGTGTGGATTGTGTTCGTTGGCTGCTGGGTGAGAGGGCTTTGTACACTGTAAGGTGTGAGGTCCAGGGGTGTGTAACCATGACGCGTTTAACATCTTTCGCGAGGTCGCCCCTGGAAGTGTGCACTGCTTCCGCTTACCTAAGCGGACTTCGAATGCAGTACTCCGAAATGGAAGGACCAATGTCGTTTCAGTTTGGTGCAGCTTTATTGCACTGGGTGCTTTTGTTCCCGAGTATTACTCAAAATCTTTGTTTTCTTTTTTTTTTCCTTCTTTGGTTTTGTGGTGTAGTTAGTTCGTATTTTCTTACGAAATGGTATATGGCGTTTTATTGGCTTGGCTGCTACAGCAATTTGTCGTTAGCTATCGTATGGGCTTGTTGTCCCTTTCATCGTGACTGTTGGCTCATTTAGCACTATTGCGTTATCGTCGAAAATCTTCGGTAGATTTTCTCCTTTCTTAGGGGAGGGGATGTTGTCACGGGTTCAAATTCACATTAGTATAATTTATCGCTTACCTTAGGTATTCTCCGTTACTAAGGAGTAAATGGTGACAAGTTCCAGTTGATTTAGATTGATTATAGTTAGTCATCAATTTATAAATATATTCAGTGGTTGCTAATTGGTTTTGTAGTCAAGTATTATTTCTTATTATGGTTTGAATTATTGACATTTCATTCTCATCCGTTTGTAAGTGCAACTTCTTTCTTTTGTCAATAGTCTGACGTGTAGTGTGTTGCAGCCAACGTTCGGTCATATTTTTAACTTTATTATTGGTATCAAAAATAAATAGGGAAACTAAGTAATGTTGGGTTATTTATTGTTAGCTAATTAAAATAATAGGATTAAATGTATCAGATGACCTCTGTTTGTTCATAAGTTGTTGGCTGAATTAACTATGGTTATTGTCTGTATCGTAGTAGAGGCCATCATTTTCTTACTGAAGTGTGTCAAGCTAAGTGAGGTTGGTACGTCGGGGACCTCTTCCTTTTTGACTTCTGTCTCTCGTAGTGAACGCGTGTTAATCAGAAAATTTTTGAGAACTTAATTGCATCCTTGTACATCGGGGACAACTTAGGTTGGATTTGCGTAATTAAGTTTAATCTGTTTCCATCGAAAACTGTGTAGAAGGTATTTTCTGGATTTTGGTAAATTCGGTGGAAACTACGGCTTGTGTCCGGCTTTTTAGTGAGATTTTCTATTGCTGAGTAAGACATGCTTCTTTATCCATGCAATTATTTGATTTTTATGGTCCTTTTTGTCCCTTATGAAACAGACAGTAGCGGAGTCTGGTACTTTTGAAACCTTTTTGGATAACCATCGTGGTTGGCATTTGTTCGACATTGCATTTAGCAGCGAGGAAATTGTTTTTTTCCTAAAAGTTACCCAACTATCAGCTGGGATATCGTCTAACGGAGTAAAAGAACCCTATTTTAAATAGGTGAGTCATGTAATTATATTTTTAATAAATTAATAACGCCATATAATCACAATCTTGGTTAAAATCTCTATTTTATATGTGTATTTCTTTTTGTATCGTATGCAGGTTTTATTTTGTATAACTAGACTCCTTTTTTTGTTTTTTTTTTTAGTATTAAAATTGATATTTTTGTACTATTACAAATTAATTTTATGTGAATTTTGATTTAAATTTATTGTTATAATATTGTTGTGACTAGCAAGTCAAATTTAAGCTTGTTGAGTTTATTTAAATCATTAGTTTTGATCATTAATTGTAAATTCAGAGATATCAGCTTCTAATTATTGTATTATTCGTTTAAATTCATTTTTATTCTTTCATTGTCGTACCAATATCAGTTAATGTGTTAAAATTGTATTAAAGTCAGTAAAGTAGAGTAATGTTATTGTATCAAATTAATTCAAGGAGTCATTTAAATCTGTTTAAGCTAATGTTAATGCTAAGTTACGATTTTAGGGTTTTAGTTACCGGCTACAGTTCTAGATACAGGTGCAAATTCTAGAAATCCTAGTTAGGGATTTAGTCCTAGTTATTGGTTGAAGTTTGGTTACTGTCCTGATACTTAGACAAGCTTAAGTTATTTGAGATTGTTGCAAGCCTATTGGTACTGGGAACAGGCTTGAATTTGGTGCAGCCTAAGTATTAGAGAAGCCTAGGACGACGAGGAACCGTATCTAGCATTTCAGATAAGCTAACTAGTTTTAAGTCGGACTTTAGTTTAGTTAAAGCTATTTTCCTTGTTTTTGTGTTGCGTGTGATCACACCTTTTGATAAATTTACTTTTTTTTATTGTTCGCATAATTTTTTTTTTTTTATAAACATCAATTGTGTGTCAGGCACGAGGCTTGACAATCTGTATTCTAATTGTTCATTAAAGAAGAGTCTAGTTGACATTTTAGTTTTATTTAGCTCACTTATCGTCATTTTCAGTTGTTGTGTAATTTAATTAGAACCGTTAAACATTCAAAATTTATTTAATTATCTCCAGTGGGTAAAGTAGTGCCTGGGACAACAGGGGTTTCCAAATTTAACCGTCTAAATCGGTGGCGCGACTCACTAGTATTTGTTACTTACCTCTACGGCTAAGCTGGGCACTAATTTGCCAGTAGAGAGACCACTACCGAACTCAGCTGGAGTTGTATTGCTTTAGTTAAATTTCTTTATTTTTCCAAATTTGATTTTTGTTTTAAATTCATTAAAATACGTGGCAAATTTTTGGCGCCCAACGTGGGGCCTATATTTGTTTAATTGGGCGAGTAATTGATAGTTTTTTTTATTGGTTATTATCGCGTTTATATAAGTGAGCTAAGTAGTACTTTTTTTATATATTTTAATTATTGGCGTTATTAACACCTGATCACACCAATCGTGAAACGATTTACATAGTTGCATATTTTCTTATTATATATATATATATATATATATATATATATATATATATATATATTATAACATGTATGAATAATAATGATATGTTTTGATAATATCAATCACTATGTTATAAAATATTCCTTACCTTTAATTAATTTTAAATTTTAAATATAAATAGTGAATAGGTAAGAATTAACTCAGTGTAATTATTTTCCAATATGATTAATTAAATATGCTACCGGCTATTCCCTTATGTCAAGGTCAGAGTTCAAATATTCAAACAAACTAGATTCAAAATCAGTGAATACACAAATTTGCAATAAAATGACTGTATAACCGCACTATCCTAGACCAACAATATTTTCCAGGCATGAATTGCATATAAATTTCTAACCTTTCTAATTCAAAATGTGTCAAACTTCAAAGATACCGTTGATAAACCCAAATATGCATCAAATATATAAAATGAAGTATTCTGACTTGAGTTATTAAACAATTTGGATTAAACTTATCAAAAAGGTGAATAATAATAATAATAATTTAGTTAAATACATAAAACAGTGAAATAAAAATGTTCATCAAAATTTCAAAAATCAAACACATATAAAACTCTTTATTATAACGAGTGCAAAGTTGTTACCATTTGTGTGCAGCTTCTCTCCTCTTCTGGAATCAGGATTCAGTTCTTAGGACAATCTATTTTCTTCCTCCAATACAGCAAAGATTTCAGGAAACTTTATGAAGATCAAATAATCAATTCCTCTTCAAAACCAAGCGATGGATGGCTACTATTTTCTCTAAGTAAGTGTAATTATGACTTTCTTTCTTGTTAAATATTAATTTAATCTTCTTTAACTCAATTAAAATACAGTTATACCATAAAGTGCTCAGCCCCATAAATTGAAATATCTATTTCTTCATAAAATCATATAAATTTCTCTTACCAATTGCTCTCTCTGGTTACCTTGGGATAATCGTTATACTTTAAACTGTTTTAATACTTTCTATTATCAATACTTTCAAAAAAAACTCAAAATTTCTACGGAGCAAATTTTTAATACAACTTCTCTTTCAACAACCCGAAAACAAGAGAGATTCTATCAGAATCAACAAAAAAACAAATGACAAATTCAACAAACTTAAATCTATACATCTTTTCCATCTAATCGCCTACTAATTTCTTATTCAAATAAAATTATTAACAAAATCTAATTCTTGATTCAATATTACAATTTAAAACAATGATCATTTTTTTTTTTATATTCTTATGAAATTTACTAGCACTACAAACTAATAATTTTCTCTTTTTCAGAATATTTCATTTGGCATTTGAACTATTCATAAATTAGAATATGGTTGGTAAATACGTATTATTTAAAAGTAAGTAGAAGTTTTAACATGTATTTTAACTATTTGTGATGTCTTTTTTTTTTATAATTTAATTTTCTCATTTACTTACACCCCTAATTCATTTAAAATTAATGTTTGATTACTAACGTATTGGCAATTTTATAAACTTTTAATTATCTACTTTACCCATTTATCAATTTCATAATTATCAAAACTTTATATAATGTAGATTAATCATTTTTGAATCTTTAAATAAAAATCTTTGAAATGTATTTGTATATTTTTTTTCTTATTATTCTATTTTCTTTTTTCTTTTTTAGGAATTATGAAGAAGATGATGATAATCAATCCCAATGTTACTAAATTTGCGCTCTGACTCGAAATAAGAAAATCTCCTTTCTCTACTTTCCATTAGATTTTCGTTCTACATTCTTATTTAATATAACATAGTAACTAATATCATCTCAAATCCCCCAATTAAAATTTTTACATCAAACATTTCATTGATGTTGGATTAAAAATTATAATTTTAATCTATTTTTTTTTTTTTATAAATAAACACTCATTTTACAAAAACTTTAGCCTCAATTAATATTATTTGCACAGATTGTATAAACCTTTTTTTAATAAAACCATTCAATCTTAATTTGATATTTACATCTTAATACTATTATTTACAAAACTTTGCTATTAATATCATCTACCCCTCTTCTGGTATAAACTTGTACACATCCTTAATATTAAAAACTCCCCTTAATCTCCCTGTATCCGGATATACTAACCGATAGCTGTTTTCAGCATTATGATTATCTACCACATATGGTCCCTCAAAAGGCATTAATAATTTTGCACACAAATTTTCCCTTTTATTCGCTACTTGTAAAGCTCTTATTATGACAAGTTCTCCCTTTTCAAATTTAATTTTCTTTTTCAATTTCTTTTCTTGTCTCTTGACATATCGTTCTGCGTTTCTTTTTAAATTTTTATTAACTTTTTCTAATATTTCTTGTATTTCTTGTCTTCTATTCCATTCCCATTTTCTTTCTGGTACTCTACCTTTAAATAAAAGCTCTGGACATTCTTTCGTCACTCCATGAGGTGTTTCATTCACATATCTTTGTACTTTATCCAAGTTATTTTCCCACTGATCGTGTTCTTGTATACATAAAATTCTCAAATATTTAATTACTTCTTTGATATATCTTTCAGCTGGATTTGATGATGGATTTCTTATGCTAATAAAATTTACTTGTATATTATAATGTTGACATGCAGATAAAAATTTATAATTCTCAAAATATGTGGCATGATCTAAAATTAATTTCTCTGGTTTTCCATGAATTTGTATATAATTTTTAATGCATTTTAATATTGTATTGGTATTAGTTCTTTTACAAGGATACATCTGTACATATTTTGTAAATATGTCTACCATGACCAATATGTGTTTACATCCCTGAATACTCTCCACTAAATTACTTATAAAATCTATTGCTAAAATTTGTAATGGTTTTTGTGTCACTATTGATTTATTTATATTGCTATTATGATAATTTTTTTCTTTGGCTAATTGACATATTGTACAAGCTTTGCATATTTCTTTGGCTCTAGTTAAATCCTTTTTTGCATAATAATTTTCCCTAAATAGCATCCATAATTTTCTTACTCCGTTATGACCATATTCGTGATGAAGATTATATAGAATTTCCTTTGCATAATTAGTTGTAATAACATACGTATCCCAATTTTCTAGTTTTTTATAAATAATATTGTCTTCTGTAAAAGTTCTTTTCTTTTCCACCTCTGTCAAATAATTCTGATCTTGTATAACCCTTTCCAAAGTAAATAATCCCTCTTTATCCAATAATTTATTTATACCTATTTTGAATTTTTTATAGTCCCCTTGTTCTTCACTTTCCCTACTCAATGCATCTGCTATGATGTTACTTTTTCCTGGAATATATTTAATCTCAAAGTCGTATTCTTGCAACAATAACAACCATCTGTGTACCCTATTATTTGCATACCTATTTTTCATCATTGCCGTTAAAGCATTATGATCACTCTCCACTATAAACTTTGCTCCTAATAAATAAAACCTTAATTTGGTTATACAAAATACCACACTGGCCATCTCCAATTCCGTAACCGTGTACTTCTTCTCACAATTCTTTGTTACTCTTGATACAAAACTAATAGGTACTTCTTCTACTTCCTGAACTTGTATTAACACTCCTGCTAATCTTTCTATCGATGCATCTGTCCTAAGTATAAATACTTTATCGTATTGCGGGTGATACACTTTTAAATTATTGGTAAAGACAAATTTTAATTCTTGAAAAGCTTTTTCTCTCTCGGGTGTCCATTTCCATTTAACATCTTTTTTCAGTAGCTCTATTAAAGGAACTTCTTTATTTGACAAATCTGGTATTAATCTTTTATAATAATTTATAATTCCAAGGAATCCTCTTAACGTCTTCAAATTTTTAGGTGTTTGATAATTCATAATAGCTTGTACTCTTTCAGGATCCATACTTACCCCTGTCGTATTCAAGACATATCCTAAATATTTAACTTCTTTTTGATAAAATTTACACTTTTCCACATTTAATTTTAGTCCAGCTCTTTCCAATTCTTTTAATGTGATTTCTAAATGTTTTTTATGTACAATTTCATTTTCCGAATAAATTAAAATATCATCAATGTAGTGTAAAATGAATGATTCATATTTATTTAAAATTGTATGTAAAGTTCTAACTAAAGCTGCACATGAACTTTGCAATCCATATGGCACCACACAAAATTGATATACAATACCATCTACCATGAAAGCTGTATATGGTCTACTATTTTCTTCTAACGGAATCAACCAGAAACTATGTTTAAGATCTAATTTAGAATAAATTTTTGCATTTGTAATTCTTCCAAAAATTCCTTCGACATTCATAGGACTTTCATATTGTTTGACTGTATAGGCATTTATGTTTCTTGCATCAAGACATATTCTAATCTCTCCTGACTTCTTTCTTACACAAGTAATTGCATTTATGTATGGAGAATCCGATCTTTCTATTATTCCATCCTTCAACATTTTATTTAATTCTTCATATACTTCATCTTTTATTTTATACGGTATCGGATAAGTTTTTATTTTAAAATTCTTAATATCTTTATTCATCTCTAACTTGTGCGTGTAATTTGTAGCTATACATATATCTTCATTAAACAATTTATAATATTTCTTACATAATATTTCTACTTCCGTCCTATACAATCCACAATTTTCTTCTAATTTGTCAAACTCCATATTTTCTATGTTGTTGTACATAACATTATTATTAATTTCTGAACTTTCATTCTTTTTTACTATAAATGGTATTATTTGTTGTTCCCATCTTAAACATTCATCTTCATAATCGATGATAACCTTATGATTATTTAATTCATCTGAACCCAATATAATGTCATAGTTCAAATTTTGTATTAATAACATTTGAAATTTATACATTTTAAACCCTATTAAAATTTCCCCCATAATCATATTACTTGTTTCATATAATTTCTTATTATTCGCTCCCACTAATGATAATTTATTTGTTTTTATCACCATAATATCATCTTGTTTGATTTGTGAAACCACCCTTTGACTAATTAAAGTAACCTCTGAACCAGTATCTATCATAATTTTACATTTAATATTTTGGAAAACCCCCTCTATAAAAATTAACCTTTTTAGTTCATTAAATTTAACCTCGTCATCATTCACAATAAATTCCCTAGGATGTTCATACTTAGAAGAGTAGATGATATTATGCACATGAGAGCGATTTATGCAAAATCCACGCTCTGTCCCTGGCCTTGACCAGTCACATCACTCTGATTAACACTTACAACATTCACCTGTCTACTGTTTTCACCTCTATCTCTCCTTTCGTTATCCCGATTTACTACATTTCTATTATCATAATTTCTATTACTATAATTGTTATCTCTGTTCCACCTATCACCTGATCCTACATTCCTATCATAATTATTATTATTTGGAAATTCCCTATTTCTTCTATCAGAATTCCTATTTTCCCCATTTCTACCATGACTATTATCATTCCTATATTCATTTGCTCTTGTTTCATTCCTATTAAAATTACTATATCCCCTATTAAATTCCCTATTCCTATTATTAAATCTGTAATTACTATCATTCCTATTCTCATTTCGATTCCTTTCATTAAATCGATTACCTCCAGAATTCCTATTATCATATCTATTTCTATCATTAAATCTTTCATTCCCATTCGTTCTACTTTCATTCATTAGACTTCGTTCTAGTCTCTGTAAGTAATTTGATAACTGTTCCATTGTTTTAATATTATGAATTGCTATTGTTTCCGTCATTTCATGTTTGTACTGTCTCGCCACATACAAAACAATTTCCTCTTCCCTCATTGCAGGTTCCAAATATTGTGCATTATTATATAGTTGCATTGCATATGCATTAAAATTTTTTCCTTTATTATAGTCATATTTACCAAAATACAGTTTTTCTCTAAAAGTAGCTTGTTGGATTTCCCCCCAGAAATATCTACAAAATTGCTCTTCGAAATCTTCTATTGACGACATTTGATTTTCTTTATTGCAGAACCATAGTAAAGGATGTCCTGTTAACATATCACGGATCAACAGTTTTTTCTCCAAGAAGTCACTAATGTGTTTTGTTTTACTTTTTATTATATTCACAAATACTTTTGGATGTATATGATTAATGTTTCCATCAAATTTAATTCCGGTATTGTTGTAGTGTGATATCATGTTAGGAAGAACTCCCACCATATTTCCTCTGACATTATTATCCATAATTTCTTGTAACTTCTTTTGTATATCTTCCATTTCCTTATTTAATTGATACTTGGTTAATTCTTGATTCCTACTACAAACTCCTTTTTGTTTTTCTACTTCTCCCTCTAGTTTTTCAAATTCTTTTCCTAAGTTAATTTTTAAATTGTCTACGACTTCTTCATTAATTTGCTCTTGCATCTTTATCTGTCCTATTTCCTTTTTAATTTGTTCTGTTTGTTTACTCACTTCTACTATTTTCTCTTCTACCATTTTAATTTCCCCCTTAATTTTAATCCCTGTATCCTGGATTTCATTCCTTAATTTAATATTTTGCTGTTCCATATTCTTGTCACAGTCTATCTTCATAATTTTCATTTCTTCCTTGATCTTCAAATTATCTTCTTTAATACTACTAATTTCTCTTTTAAAAATCTTATTATCTTCTTTTATTTCATCTAATTTTTTTTTAATATCTTCTTTTTGTTGATCCAATTTCTTATCTATATCTTCCCTCATCTTCACATTATCTTCTTTTATATCTTCTTTTAATTTCTTATTCATATCTTTTATTTCTTCAAATTTTTTATTTTGTTGATCAAATCCCATCTTCATGAATTGTAGTAAGCTGTTCATATCAAGTTGGATCTCTTCTTTTGGCCTTTCATGTACCACCTGTTCTTCTTGCTCATTTCCACCAGCAGATGCCTCTATCTCTATTTCAACCATGGTTCGATCCTGTTCTCCCCCTATCTCTATTAAATTATCTCCTTCTTCTATCTCTCCTTCTTCCTGTGTCTGTCCAGTTTGAATCATCTCTTCCACTCGATAATCTCCGGCTCCTAACACTCTCTCCTCATGTACTTGTACCGCCACACTTTCCATCTCAATCTCTCCTCCATCACTACTTTCACTCTCATCTCCTACTATCTTACCATCTCTCAATCTCATTTTTCCCTCCATATTCACAATTTATTCTATCGAGCTAAATATAACTAATATGAATCACAAAAAAAAAATTTCAAATCAAGTTTTCAAAAAAAAATATTTTAAAGATTAATTATTTGAATAGGCTCTAGTTTTGATTGTTTAGAGCGAAATAATAAAAAAAAATTTAACAAAATTCTCAAATTTTAATTATTTGAATCGGCTCTAATTTTGATTGTTTAGAGCGAAATAATGAAACAACAACCTTAACAAAACTCTCAAGTTTTAATTCTTAGAATAGGCTCTAATTTCGATTGTTTAGAGCCCCACGTTGGGCGCCAAAATTTATAACATGTATGAATAATAATGATATGTTTTGATAATATCAATCACTATGTTATAAAATATTCCTTACCTTTAATTAATTTTAAATTTTAAATATAAATAGTGAATAGGTAAGAATTAACTCAGTGTAATTATTTTCCAATATGATTAATTAAATATGCTACCGGCTATTCCCTTATGTCAAGGTCAGAGTTCAAATATTCAAACAAACTAGATTCAAAATCAGTGAATACACAAATTTGCAATAAAATGACTGTATAACCGCACTATCCTAGACCAACAATATTTTCCAGGCATGAATTGCATATAAATTTCTAACCTTTCTAATTCAAAATGTGTCAAACTTCAAAGATACCGTTGATAAACCCAAATATGCATCAAATATATAAAATGAAGTATTCTGACTTGAGTTATTAAACAATTTGGATTAAACTTATCAAAAAGGTGAATAATAATAATAATAATTTAGTTAAATACATAAAACAGTGAAATAAAAATGTTCATCAAAATTTCAAAAATCAAACACATATAAAACTCTTTATTATAACGAGTGCAAAGTTGTTACCATTTGTGTGCAGCTTCTCTCCTCTTCTGGAATCAGGATTCAGTTCTTAGGACAATCTATTTTCTTCCTCCAATACAGCAAAGATTTCAGGAAACTTTATGAAGATCAAATAATCAATTCCTCTTCAAAACCAAGCGATGGATGGCTACTATTTTCTCTAAGTAAGTGTAATTATGACTTTCTTTCTTGTTAAATATTAATTTAATCTTCTTTAACTCAATTAAAATACAGTTATACCATAAAGTGCTCAGCCCCATAAATTGAAATATCTATTTCTTCATAAAATCATATAAATTTCTCTTACCAATTGCTCTCTCTGGTTACCTTGGGATAATCGTTATACTTTAAACTGTTTTAATACTTTCTATTATCAATACTTTCAAAAAAAACTCAAAATTTCTACGGAGCAAATTTTTAATACAACTTCTCTTTCAACAACCCGAAAACAAGAGAGATTCTATCAGAATCAACAAAAAAACAAATGACAAATTCAACAAACTTAAATCTATACATCTTTTCCATCTAATCGCCTACTAATTTCTTATTCAAATAAAATTATTAACAAAATCTAATTCTTGATTCAATATTACAATTTAAAACAATGATCATTTTTTTTTTATATTCTTATGAAATTTACTAGCACTACAAACTAATAATTTTCTCTTTTTCAGAATATTTCATTTGGCATTTGAACTATTCATAAATTAGAATATGGTTGGTAAATACGTATTATTTAAAAGTAAGTAGAAGTTTTAACATGTATTTTAACTATTTGTGATGTCTTTTTTTTTTATAATTTAATTTTCTCATTTACTTACACCCCTAATTCATTTAAAATTAATGTTTGATTACTAACGTATTGGCAATTTTATAAACTTTTAATTATCTACTTTACCCATTTATCAATTTCATAATTATCAAAACTTTATATAATGTAGATTAATCATTTTTGAATCTTTAAATAAAAATCTTTGAAATGTATTTGTATATTTTTTTTCTTATTATTCTATTTTCTTTTTTCTTTTTTAGGAATTATGAAGAAGATGATGATAATCAATCCCAATGTTACTAAATTTGCGCTCTGACTCGAAATAAGAAAATCTCCTTTCTCTACTTTCCATTAGATTTTCGTTCTACATTCTTATTTAATATAACATAGTAACTAATATCATCTCAAAATATATATATATATATATATATATATATATATATATTGTAATGGTTTCTTTCTTAACTCCGGCTTTCTGGGATGGGTTCCTTCTTATTTCTTTTATTCTTTTTTAATTTTATTTAAAAAAATTCACTATTCAATTAATTATAACTCTATATTAAGATCAACTTTAAATACAAAATGACAAGTTCAAAATTATCAATCAAAAATCAGAAATCAATCCTCGTTTCCATCGCATTTCACCGCTTATATACATAAAAAAAATAATAGTCACTGATCTATGTCGTCACACTATACAGTAAGATATTTTAATTTACACAATAGACACAGTGATACCATAACAAATCCCCACAATTAAAAAAATTAAAATTTTCTTCAAAGACATATTTTAATTTTTTAAATTTACTTTTAATTTTTTTTTTTTAATTAATTTTTTATAACCTCTTTATTAAGTGTTCCTTTAAATTTTGTTTTAAACAACTTATAACAGTTTTATTTATTTTCTTCCATATTTTTAATTTTAATCTTAATTTTAATTTTATTTTAATCTTATTTACTTTTATTTAACTATTTTATTATTTTTTTCTCTTTTTATAATTATATACAATACTCATCCAAATCTTCCTTAATCTTCTATTAATGTTATCTATTTCAAAATAATTTATATCATCTTCTTTATATGTTTTATGTTTAAACTTCTTTTTATTCTTATAATTATAATTCAAATTAGTTTTATGTTTAATTTTATTGTCATTATCATCATCTAATCTATTTTTATATTTATTATCACCCTCATATACTTTATTTTCACATTTTGCTTCTTCATTTGTATAATAATTATCTTTATCTTTCTTATTATTATCATCATATTCATCATTTAATTTTAATTTCATAATTTCATATTCTTGTTTCATTTTGTTTTTATATGTAACATGTTCTTTATAATAATTATTTTTACTTTTTCCATTCTGTAAAATGTCTTCGTAAATATATTCTTCTTTATATTGTCTCATAGGTTTATTTTTATTTATATTTATTTTATACATTTCTATTAATTCAGAATTATCTTCATTTTTAAGTTTATTTTCCCCCATATCTTTTTCTTCAGGAGATTTATTTTCATAGTCCTTATTAATTACTGATTTGTTATAAATTATTTTCATATCTTTCATTGTTTCTCTATATATTTCCATTTGGTTCCTCATCTCATCTTTAAATGTTTCTATATTTTTGTTCATGTCTTCTTTAACTCCATGTAAATCTGATCTTATTAATTTAATTTGTTCAGTCATGTCTTTTTTCATATCTTCTTTATTTTTGTTAATATCTTGTTTTATTGAATTCATATCTTCTTTTATTGCTTCTGTATTTTTGTCTTGTTTTTCTTGATTTTCTTGTAAATTCTTTTTCATTGAATTCATATCTTCTCTTAAGTTATTATTCATTTTTTCCTGTTTTTCATTCATTTTTTCTAAAAATTTAAACATTCTATCCATGTCACTTTCTTCATGTTTGTTACCACTACTTTCTATAATTGCTTCTATAATTGTAGTATTCTCTTTTTCATCTCCCGATTCATTATTTTCCATAATGTTTATATCATCTTTTTGATGATCTCCTTTTTGTGCATTATCCCTATCCTGTCTTTGTCTTCTTGTTTCCATAATTATATATATTTTTTTTTATAGTTTTAAAATTTATTTTTAATTTTCAATTAAATAATTTTAGTTTTATAATTTATGTTTAATTGTTTTAATAAAATTTTCCCCACAAATCACTGCGTCTATTATATAAATGCAAATATCTTACCTATCTGTCAGTCCCGTCTGCCAAAGTCCTTGGAGGTGTCTCGAATTTTGAATTTCTAGTTCTAGGTGCTAGTAGGTGTCTCGATTTGCAGGTCAGGTACTTGTAGGTGTCTCGAATTTGCAGTTCAGGTGCTTGCAGTGGACTCGAATTTGCAGTTCTGGGTGCTAGTAGTTGACTTGTATTGGGCCCCACGTTGGTTCGACAATTTTGTAATGGTTTCTTTCTTAACTCCGGCTTTCTGGGATGGGTTCCTTCTTATTTCTTTTATTCTTTTTTAATTTTATTTAAAAAAATTCACTATTCAATTAATTATAACTCTATATTAAGATCAACTTTAAATACAAAAATGACAAGTTCCAATTATCAATCAAAAATCAGAAATCAATTCTCGTTTCCATCGCATTTCACCGCTTATATACATAAAAAAAAATAATAGTCACTGGTCTATGTCGTCACACTATACAGTAAGATATTTTAATTTATACAATAGACACAGTGATACCATAACAATATATATTATTAGTAAGTTATTTAACATTATCCATCGTTGCTAATTGATACCGAACCACAAGTTGTTGATTATTTGTTGAAAAGTTTGTAGTTGTCACTTATTCGTTTATTGTTGAATTTTGTTGAATTGTCGTTATTTTAATCGTATATCATGGAGTATAAAATGGATATTTCATACCTTAAAAAGGACATGTTGGTTCATGAACTTTTAGTCCGTGGGATTTTAGTTGATTCACAGCCAACGGTCGATCAGATGAGGATGGCCCTGCGGCCAATTTTAAAGATGGAGAAAGCGGGTACTTTCACGAGACCCCCATATATAGTAGCAGATCTTAAGGGTGAGTTAGAGTCAATTCGTAGGTTATTGTTAGAGGAAACGGTTCTTACGCTGGAAGGTGAAAATATCGATAGTAAATATAATTCTTCGTTGTCGAAACTAGTCCATATCTACCATCGTACCCAACGCATTCCGGAGTCTGGATTAACAATTGAGGAGAAGTCGGAGAGGGATAAGTTGTTGGTGGAGGTGATAGCTGCCCTAGATTCCCTTGATATTGCTGCTAACCGCAATCCGGAGCCTAGTCATATTGTCCACGATTTAGATGAGGAATCTTCACCAAATGAAACCTTTAAATTTAGAAAAATGGAATGTGAAGTTCACCGGGGATGCTAAGTCTTCTGTTTATAATTTCCTGGATAGAGTTCGAGAACTTCAAATAGCTTGTAACATCACTGAGGAACAGTTATTTTCCAGTGCCATAGATCTTTTCTCCGGTAAAGCATTAACCTGGTTTTGAGCCAACATTGATAGGTTTGGAGATTGGCAAAGTTTGTCAGATTTTTTATTACGTCACTTTAAACCACCCGATTATCGCGCTAGGCTTTTCAAAGAAATCTTAGAACGAACCCAAGACACCACCGAGGGTATAATTGATTATTTGTCATGTATGAAAGCGTTGTTTTGGCGTCATGGTAGTCTTACTCCAGAGATGCAATTAGACCTCTTAATCAGGAATCTATCCCCATTCTATATTACTCAATTGCCTGTTGTTCGAACCATTGAGGAGTTAGAGGAAGAGTGTATGAAATTAGAAACGAAGAAGTATAGGGTAGAAAATTATGTGCCACCTTCCCGTAAAAGAAATCAATTTGTCGAACCTGACTTTGCTTTTGTGGAGGTACAACCTATTCGGGAGAACCCCGATCTTCAACAGTCGGGAATAGGTAGAGTTGACACGACTACTAGTAGAGCTGGTCGTTCTTCCAGTGTTCCAATTTGTTGGAATTGTCGAAACCCCGGACACGTCAATAGGAATTGTCCCAACTCTAGGAAGGTTTATTTTTATCGCTGTGGTGCCCTTAACGTTACCATTAAGAACTGTCTGAAATGTAAACAGCAGGGAAACGGATCCCGGGAGAATCGTTAGGTCGTGACCTTTTCTCCCAGTGCCGTATTAACACGACCAATTCGTCAGTAAATATAGTAGACAACTGTACCGTCACCCCTGAAACCACCACCGACAAGTGGTACGCTAGGATGTTATTGAAGGTTCAGGACAACCCCTTAAAGTATCCGTTATGGCGTGTACAAAATGGTGCCCTTTATAAGTTCGTGAAGCCTGGTATTCCTAATTTGTCGCCTCTTTCAAACGATTGGAAATTAGTGGTGCCTAAAGACCAACGCGGCCCCATTCTACAACGCTGTCATGATTTACCATCTGCCGGACACGTAGGCGTAAATAAGACCTTTGGGAAAATCTGTCATAACTTTTACTGGCCCAAAATGAAAATTGATGTGTCTAGGTATGTTCGTCGTTGCAAGAGTTGTGCTCAGAATAAAGTTGAGCAAGAAGCACCAGCAGGGTTGATGGGCGATCGTCCTGTAATATCCGAACCCTTCCAGGCAATAAGTCTAGACTACATTGGACCCCTTCCTCGATCGAAAAAAGGTTACCAGTATATCCTAGTGGTGTCTGATAGCTTCAGTAAGGCAGTCTTCTTATATCCGTGTCGAACCGCAACTGCCAAAAACTTGACAGAAATTATGGAAGGTTTATTTTTGTTGTATGGAGCACCCATGACTTTAACTTGCGATAACGGTGTTCAAATGAAATCGAACGAATTCCGGAGATTGTGCGAAAAATATAATATCAGAATATTCTTTACCGCACATTACAATCCACGCGCTAATCCCACCGAACGGCACAATAGAGTTATTAAGACCATGTTACGTACATTTGTAAAGCAAGACAACCACCGGACCTGGGATGAGCATCTTAATGAAATCGGCTGCGCAATCAGGACAACGCCTAGTGAAACTACTAAATATAGTCCATACTTTATTCTTTTTGGTAGGGAACACAAACTTTATGGAACGGATTACGAGGATAAACTTCGGACGGACCCAATCGAAATCAATGATTATGCTAAAAACCGTCGTGAGAGCTTCGCGAAGCTATATCAGCAAGTTCGTCAGCGTATAGAGTCCGCAAGAGTGCAAAATGCAAATCGGTATAATCTGCGACGTCGACCTCTATCTTTTAGTTGTGGGGATAAGGTTTGGAGAAAGAATAAAGTCTTGTCGGATGCTCTGAAATTCTATTCGGCGAAATTAGCACCCGCGTATCTTGGTCCTTTTGTTGTAAAGCGTAGGTGTGGTTCTTGGTCCTATGAACTCCAGGACGAGTTAGGGAATTCGAAAGGTATTTGGCATGTTCAGGATTTGAAGCCTTTTTGTGAATCACTCGCTCCAGACGACAATTCCTTGTAGTATGTTTGAATCTTTGGTTGTTTCTCTTTTGTGATTTTCGTTATTTCTCTTAATGTTCTCACGTTTCTGTTTGGTGTTGTGTTTTGTCGGCCTTGTGGCTGGAGGCCTAAGAATTTCACCACCCGAGGATATTCCAGGCGGAGTGGGTAAGAGTCCCCTAACCTTAACACTTTCTGGATCCAAATTTCGTTCTGCCTTAGTAAATCTTTACCATTATCTATGATTAGTTACATCGTTTTCCTGCTTGTTTGGCTGTAGAATGACCTTATGGTTTTGGCTTTATTTGTAGTGGTTCTACGGCACGTTTTGTGTGGATTTCGAGGCCAAACCTTTTATTTTCCGACCGGGCCATTGGTTGTTGAGTGTCCGGTGGAAAAAACCATTTGTTGGGATTTATTGAGGAAATTTTCAGTCTGTTTGGTAGGAACTTAGGTTTTGTAAACTTATGGTATCTTTCGTTATTTGGATTCAAACCTTGTCAACACGACCATCGTTGACTCCTTTTGTGCCTTGTGGCTGGAGGCCTAAGAATTTCACCACCCGAGGATATTCCAGGCGGAGTGGGTAAGAGTCCCCTAACCTTAACACTTCTGGGTACAAGTTTCGTTATACCTTGGGTTGTTTTACTGATATTCCATCTTACCTATCGTCACTTGAATCCAACCTTTTCAACAATTCCATCGTTGATTTCTTGTTTTGTCGGCCTTGTAGCTGGAGGCCTTAGAATTTCACCACCCGAGGATACTCCAGGCGGAGCGGGTAAAAGTCCCCTAACCTTAACACTTTTTGGATTCAAGTTCGTTACTTTGGGTTGGTTTATTGTAATCCCATCTTACCCGTCGTCACTTGAATCCAACCCTTTCAGCAAGTCCATCGTTGATTTTTACCTAACCTTAACACTTTTTGGACCCAAATTTCGTTTTACCTTAGTAACTTATCATTACCTTACCTATATTATTTTCTATCGTTTCCTGCTTGTTTGGCTTTAGAATGACCTTATGGTTTTGGCTTTATTTGTAGTGGTTCTACGGCACGTTTTGTGTGGATTTCGAGGCCAAACCTTTTATTTTCCGACCGGGCCATTGGTTGTTGAGTGCCCGGTGGAAAAACCATTTGTTGGGATTTATTGAGGAAATTTTTAGTCTGTTTGGTAGGAACTTAGGTTTTGTAAACTTATGGTATCTTTCGTTATTTGGATTCAAACCTTGTCAACACGACCATCGTTGACTCCTTTTGTGCCTTGTGGCTGGAGGCCTTAGAATTTCACCACCCGAGGATACTCCAGGCGGAGCGGGTAAGAGTCCCCTAACCTTAACACTACAGGATTCGGAATTTCTGTTATCTGTTTTCCATTTTATCTTGTTCTAGTCCCCGAATCCGTATTATCTTACGTTACTTCCATCAGTAATTGTATTGTGTTGCTTCCATCAGCATTTTCTAGTATGCTACCGTCTCTTTCCTCCTCCCAAGTATTTTTTTTTTGTGTTTTATTGATCACTGCGTTACCCTATTTGTGTCTGGAGCGAGGATTAGGCATACCGTACCTGAATTCGGTACCCTACGAGTTATAGTTTAGGGGTAATGTTGTTGTTGGGTTTGCGTTGTGGATATTAGTCTAGTTTAGTTTGGATGTTAATCTGGTTTAGGTGTCCTTTTGCGGTTTGGTACTAGGAGTGCGTTAGGACTGTTAATTTTGTTATATCGTTAGTCCCTAGGTTACTAGGAATTATGTTAGTTGGGGGGGTTTCTTTTTTTTTCCTGTGGTTATTAGTCTGGGGTGAACTTTATCACTCTGGGTCCCTTCAGGTCCCGGGCTTCGGCCCAAAATGTCCCTCCGTGTTTCTTTGCTTTACGGCCTTAGGCTCCGGTGGGTGCTGGGGCTGCACGGGGTGTCGCCTTCAGTGGAACCGCATTGGTTACGCTCCGTCAGTGGGAGGTGGATTGCTCGCCGGCAGGGACCCGAGGGAAAACTGTCACTATGCGGGGGTTCACTACTGCTGTCAGAGTCAGATGACCTTGCGGGGCCTCCCGTGGAAGTCTCAGCAGTACCGGAATCTTTGATACCTTTTAACTTGTCCCTTTGTTATTCACCGGCGGAGGTCTAGAAGTGGGTGTGGATTGTGTTCGTTGGCTGCTGGGTGAGAGGGCTTTGTACACTGTAAGGTGTGAGGTCCAGGGGTGTGTAACCATGACGCGTTTAACATCTTTCGCGAGGTCGCCCCTGGAAGTGTGCACTGCTTCCGCTTACCCAAGCGGACTTCGAATGCAGTCCTCCGAAATGGAAGGACCAATGTCGTTTCAGTTTGGTGCAGCTTTATTGCACTGGGTGCTTTTGTTCCCGAGTATTACTCAAAATTTTTGTTTTCTTTTTTTTTTCCTTCTTTGGTTTTGTGGTGTAGTTAGTTCGTATTTTCTTGGTATGTGCCCAAATATTAACTTTAAAACTTTTTCAGAAGGATCTTGTTACGGGTTCAAATTCACATTAGTATAATTTATCGCTTACCTTAGGTATTCTCCGTTACTAAGGAGTAAATGGTGACAAGTTCCAGTTGATTTAGATTGATTATAGTTAGTCATCAATTTATAAATATATTCAGTGGTTGCTAATTGGTTTTGTAGTCAAGTATTATTTCTTATTATGGTTTGAATTATTGACATTTCATTCTCATCTGTTTGTAAGTGCAACTTCTTTCTTTTGTCAATAGTCTGACGTGTAGTGTGTTGCAGCCAACGTTCGGTCATATTTTTAACTTTATTATTGGTATCAAAAATAAATAGGGAAACTAAGTAATGTTGGGTTATTTATTGTTAGCTAATTAAAATAATAGGATTAAATGTATCAGATGACCTCTGTTTGTTCATAAGTTGTTGGCTGAATTAACTATGGTTATTGTCTGTATCGTAGTAGAGGCCATCATTTTCTTACTGAAGTGTGTCAAGCTAAGTGAGGTTGGTACGTCGGGGACCTCTTCCTTTTTGACTTCTGTCTCTCGTAGTGAACGCGTGTTAATCAGAAAATTTTTGAGAACTTAATTGCATCCTTGTACATCGGGGACAACTTAGGTTGGATTTGCGTAATTAAGTTTAATCTGTTTCCATCGAAAACTGTGTAGAAGGTATTTTCTGGATTTTGGTAAATTCGGTGGAAACTACGGCTTGTGTCCGGCTTTTTAGTGAGATTTTCTATTGGTGAGTAAGACATGCTTCTTTATCCATGCAATTATTTGATTTTTATGGTCCTTTTTGTCCCTTATGAAACAGACAGTAGCGGAGTCTGGTACTTTTGAAACCTTTTTGGATAACCATCGTGGTTGGCATTTGTTCGACATTGCATTTAGCAGCGAGTAAATTGTTTTTTTCCTAAAAGTTACCCAACTATCAGCTGGGATATCGTCTAACGGAGTAAAAGAACCCTATTTTAAATAGGTGAGTCATGTAATTATATTTTTAATAAATTAATAACGCCATATAATCACAATCTTAATTAAAATCTCTATTTTATATGTGTATTTCTTTTTGTATCGTATGCAGGTTTTATTTTGTATAACTAGACTCCTTTTTTTGTTTTTTTTTTACTATTAAAATTGATATTTTTGTACTATTACAAATTAATTTTATGTGAATTTTGATTTAAATTTATTGTTATAATATTGTTGTGACTAGCAAGTCAAATTTAAGCTTATTGAGTTTATTTAAATCATTAGTTTTGATCATTAATTGTAAATTCAGAGATATCAGCTTCTAATTATTGTATTATTCGTTTAAATTCATTTTTATTCTTTCATTGTCGTACCAATATCAGTTAATGTGTTAAAATTGTATTAAAGTCAGTAAAGTAGAGTAATGTTATTGTATCAAATTAATTCAAGGAGTCATTTAAATCTGTTTAAGCTAATGTTAATGCTAAGTTACGATTTTAGGGTTTTAGTTACCGGCTACAGTTCTAGATACAGGTGCAAATTCTAGAAATCCTAGTTAGGGATTTAGTCCTAGTTATTGGTTGAAGTTTGGTTGCTGTCCTGATACTTAGACAAGCTTAAGTTATTTGAGATTGTTGCAAGCCTATTGGTACTGGGAACAGGCTTGAATTTGGTGCAGCCTAAGTATTAGAGAAGCCTAGGACGACGAGGAACCGTATCTAGCATTTCAGATAAGCTAACTAGTTTTAACTCAGACTTTAGTTTAGTTAAAGCTATTTTCCTTGTTTTTGTGTTGCGTGTGATCACACCTTTTGATAAATTTACTTTTTTTTATTGTTCGCATAATTTTTTTTTTTTTATAAACATCAATTGTGTGTCAGGCACGAGGCTTGACAATCTGTATTCTAATTGTTCATTAAAGAAGAGTCTAGTTGACATTTTAGTTTTATTTAGCTCACTTATCGTCATTTTCAGTTGTTGTGTAATTTAATTAGAACCGTTAAACATTCAAAATTTATTTAATTATCTCCAGTGGGTAAAGTAGTGCCTGGGACAACAGGGGTTTCCGATTTTAACCGTCTAAATCGGTGGCGCGACTCACTAGTATTTGTTACTTACCTCTACGGCTGAGCTGGGCACTAATTTGCCAGTAGAGAGACCACTACCGAACTCAGCTGGAGTTGTATTGCTTTAGTTAAATTTCTTTATTTTTCCAAATTTGATTTTTGTTTTAAATTCATTAAAATACGTGGCAAATTTTTGGCGCCCAACGTGGGGCCTATATTTGTTTAATTGGGCGAGTAATTGATAGTTTTTTTTATTGGTTATTATCGCGTTTATATAAGTGAGCTCAGTAGTACTTTTTTTATATATTTTAATTATTGGCGTTATTAACACCTGATCACACCAATCGTGAAACGATTTACATAGTTGCATATTTTCTTATTTTTATATATATATATATATATATATATATGGAATTCCAAGTTTAGCAGCCGCAAAGGAAGCATCACTTGAAAATGCCAGCTGAGATGTTGGCGAAACGTCGTGAAGACACAAACAACCAACGGATTGAAACCCGGAACACCACTACTGTTCATATATATATATATATATATATATCATTAGTAAGTTATTTAACATTATCCATCGTTGCTAATTGATACCGAACCACAAGTTGTTGATTATTTGTTGAAAAGTTTGTAGTTGTCACTTATTCGTTTATTGTTGAATTTTGTTGAATTGTCGTTATTTTAATCGTATATCATGGAGTATAAAATGGATATTTCATACCTTAAAAAGGACATGTTGGTTCATGAACTTTTAGTCCGTGGGATTTTAGTTGATTCACAGCCAACGGTCGATCAGATGAGGATGGCCCTGCGGCCAATTTTAAAGATGGAGAAAGCGGGTACTTTCACGAGACCCCCATATATAGTAGCAGATCTTAAGGGTGAGTTAGAGTCAATTCGTAGGTTATTGTTAGAGGAAACGGTTCTTACGCTGGAAGGTGAAAATATCGATAGTAAATATAATTCTTCGTTGTCGAAACTAGTCCATATCTACCATCGTACCCAACGCATTCCGGAGTCTGGATTAACAATTGAGGAGAAGTCGGAGAGGGATAAGTTGTTGGTGGAGGTGATAGCTGCCCTAGATTCCCTTGATATTGCTGCTAAGCGCAATCCGGAGCCTAGTCATATTGTCCACGATTTAGATGAGGAATCTTCACCTGTTCATTATACTCAAATGAAACCTTTAAATTTAGAAAAATGGAATGTGAAGTTCACCGGGGATGCTAAGTCTTCTGTTTATAATTTCCTGGATAGAGTTCGAGAACTTCAAATAGCTCGTAACATCACTGAGGAACAGTTATTTTCCAGTGCCATAGATCTTTTCTCCGGTAAAGCATTAACCTGGTTTAGAGCCAACATTGATAGGTTTGGAGATTGGCAAAGTTTGTCAGATTTGTTATTACGTTACTTTGAACCACCCGATTATCGCGCTAGGCTTTTCAAAGAAATCTTAGAACGAACCCAAGACACCACCGAGGGTATAATTGATTATTTGTCATGTATGAAAGCGTTGTTTCGGCGTCATGGTAGTCTTACTTCAGAGATGCAATTAGACCTCTTAATTAGGAATCTATCCCCATTCTATATTACTCAATTGCCTGTTGTTCGAACCATTGAGGAGTTAGAGGAAGAGTGTATGAAATTAGAAACGAAGAAGTATAGGGTAGAAAATTATGTGCCACCTTCCCGTAAAAGAAATCAATTTGTCGAACCTGACTTTGCTTTTGTGGAGGTACAACCTATTCGGGAGAACCCCGATCTTCAACAGTCGGGAATAGGTAGAGTTGACACGACTACTAGTAGAGCTGGTCGTTCTTCCAGTGTTCCAATTTGTTGGAATTGTCGAAACCCCGGACACGTCAATAGGAATTGTCCCAACTCTAGGAAGGTTTATTGTTATCGCTGTGGTGCCCTTAACGTTACCATTAAGAACTGTCTGAAATGTAAACAGCAGGGAAACGGATCCCGGGAGAATCGTTAGGTCGTGACCTTTTCTCCCAGTGCCGTATTAACACGACCAATTCGTCAGTAAATATAGTAGACAACTGTACCGTCACCCCTGAAACCACCACCGACAAGTGGTACGCTAGGATGTTATTGAAGGTTCAGGACAACCCCTTAAAGTATCCGTTATGGCGTGTACAAAATGGTGCCCTTTATAAGTTCGTGAAGCCTGGTATTCCTAATTTGTCGCCTCTTTCAAACGATTGGAAATTAGTGGTGCCTAAAGACCAACGCGGACCCATTCTACAACGCTGTCATGATTTACCATCTGCCGGACACGTAGGCGTAAATAAGACCTTTGGGAAAATCTGTCATAACTTTTACTGGCCCAAAATGAAAATTAATGTGTCTAGGTATGTTCGTCGTTGCAAGAGTTGTGCTCAGAATAAAGTTGAGCAAGAAGCACCAGCAGGGTTGATGGGCGATCGTCCTGTAATATCCGAACCCTTCCAGGCAATAAGTCTAGACTACATTGGACCCCTTCCTCGATCGAAAAAAGGTTACCAGTATATCCTAGTGGTGTCTGATAGCTTCAGTAAGGCAGTCTTCTTATATCCGTGTCGAACCGCAACTGCCAAAAACTTGACAGAAATTATGGAAGGGTTCTTTTTGTTGTATGGAGCACCCATGACTTTAACTTGCGATAACGGTGTTCAAATGAAATCGAACGAATTCCGGAGATTGTGCGAAAAATATAATATCAGAATATTCTTTACCGCACATTACAATCCACGCGCTAATCCCACCGAACGGCACAATAGAGTTATTAAGACCATGTCACGTACATTTGTAAAGCAAGACAACCACCGGACCTGGGATGAGCATCTTAATGAAATCGGCTGCGCAATCAGGACAACGCCTAGTGAAACTACTAAATATAGTCCATACTTTATTCTTTTTGGTAGGGAACACAAACTTTATGGAACGGATTACGAGGATAAACTTCGGACGGACCCAATCGAAATCAATGATTATGCTAAAAACCGTCGTGAGAGCTTCGCGAAGCTATATCAGCAAGTTCGTCAGCGTATAGAGTCCGCAAGAGTGCAAAATGCAAATCGGTATAATCTGCGACGTCGACCTCTATCTTTTAGTTGTGGGGATAAGGTTTGGAGAAAGAATAAAGTCTTGTCGGATGCTCTGAAATTCTATTCGGCGAAATTAGCACCCTCGTATCTTGGTCCTTTTGTTGTAAAGCGTAGGTGTGGTTCTTGGTCCTATGAACTCCAGGACGAGTTAGGGAATTCAAAAGGTATTTGGCATGTTCAGGATTTGAAGCCTTTTTGTGAATCACTCGCTCCAGACGACAATTCCTTGTAGTATGTTTGAATCTTTGGTTGTTTCTCTTTTGTGATTTTCGTTATTTCTCTTAATGTTCTCACGTTTCTGTTTGGTGTTGTGTTTTGTCGGCCTTGTGGCTGGAGGCCTAAGAATTTCACCACCCGAGGATATTCCAGGCGGAGTGGGTAAGAGTCCCCTAACCTTAACACTTTCTGGATCCAAATTTTGTTCTGCCTTAGTAAATCTTTACCATTATCTATGTTTAGTTACATCGTTTTCCTGCTTGTTTGGCTGTAGAATGACCTTATGGTTTTGGCTTTATTTGTAGTGGTTCTACGGCACGTTTTGTGTGGATTTCGAGGCCAAACCTTTTATTTTCCGACCGGGCCATTGGTTGTTGAGTGTCCGGTGGAAAAAACCATTTGTTGGGATTTATTGAGGAAATTTTCAGGCTGTTTGGTAGGAACTTAGGTTTTGTAAACTTATGGTATCTTTCGTTATTTGGATTCAAACCTTGTCAACACGACCATCGTTGACTCCTTTTGTGCCTTGTGGCTGGAGGCCTAAGAATTTCACCACCCGAGGATATTCCAGGCGGAGTGGGTAAGAGTCCCCTAACCTTAACACTTCTGGGTACAAGTTTCGTTATACCTTGGGTTGTTTTACTGATATTCCATCTTACCTATCGTCACTTGAATCCAACCTTTTCAACAATTCCATCGTTGATTTCTTGTTTTGTCGGCCTTGTAGCTGGAGGCCTTAGAATTTCACCACCCGAGGATACTCCAGGCGGAGCGGGTAAAAGTCCCCTAACCTTAACACTTTTTGGATTCAAGTTCGTTACTTTGGGTTGGTTTATTGTAATCCCATCTTACCCGTCGTCACTTGAATCCAACCCTTTCAGCAAGTCCATCGTTGATTTTTACCTAACCTTAACACTTTTTGGACCCAAATTTCGTTTTACCTTAGTAACTTATCATTACCTTACCTATATTATTTTCTATCGTTTCCTGCTTGTTTGGCTTTAGAATGACCTTATGGTTTTGGCTTTATTTGTAGTGGTTCTACGGCACGTTTTGTGTGGATTTCGAGGCCAAACCTTTTATTTTCCGACCGGGCCATTGGTTGTTGAGTGCCCGGTGGAAAAACCATTTGTTGGGATTTATTGAGGAAATTTTTAGTCTGTTTGGTAGGAACTTAGGTTTTGTAAACTTATGGTATCTTTCGTTATTTGGATTCAAACCTTGTCAACACGACCATCGTTGACTCCTTTTGTGCCTTGTGGCTGGAGGCCTTAGAATTTCACCACCCGAGGATACTCCAGGCGGAGCGGGTAAGAGTCCCCTAACCTTAACACTAAAGGATTCGGAATTTCTGTTATCTGTTTTCCATTTTATCTTGTTCTAGTCCCCGAATCCGTATTATCTTACGTTACTTCCATCAGTAATTGTATTGTGTTGCTTCCATCAGCATTTTCTAGTATGCTACCGTCTCTTTCCTCCTCCCAAGTATTTTTTTTTTTTTTGTGTTTTATTGATCACTGCGTTACCCTATTTGTGTCTGGAGCGAGGATTATGCATACCGTACCTGAATTCGGTACCCTACGAGTTATAGTTTAGGGGTAATGTTGTTGTTGGGTTTGCGTTGTGGATATTAGTCTAGTTTAGTTTGGATGTTAATCTGGTTTAGGTGTCCTTTTGCGGTTTGGTACTAGGAGTGCGTTAGGACTGTTAATTTTGTTATATCGTTAGTCCCTAGGTTACTAGGAATTATGTTAGTTGGGGGGGTTTCTTTTTTTTTCCTGTGGTTATTAGTCTGGGGTGAACTTTATCACTCTGGGTCCCTTCAGGTCCCGGGCTTCGGCCCAAAATGTCCCTCCGTGTTTCTTTGCTTTACGGCCTTAGGCTCCGGTGGGTGCTGGGGCTGCACGGGGTGTCGCCTTCAGTGGAACCGCATTGGTTACGCTCCGTCAGTGGGAGGTGGATTGCTCGCCGGCAGGGACCCGAGGGAAAACTGTCACTATGCGGGGGTTCACTACTGCTGTCAGAGTCAGATGACCTTGCGGGGCCTCCCGTGGAAGTCTCAGCAGTACCGGAATCTTTGATACCTTTTAACTTGTCCCTTTGTTATTCACCGGCGGAGGTCTAGAAGTGGGTGTGGATTGTGTTCGTTGGCTGCTGGGTGAGAGGGCTTTGTACACTGTAAGGTGTGAGGTCCAGGGGTGTGTAACCATGACGCGTTTAACATCTTTCGCGAGGTCGCCCCTGGAAGTGTGCACTGCTTCCGATTACCTAAGCGGACTTCGAATGCAGTCCTCCGAAGTGGAAGGACCAATGTCGTTTCAGTTTGGTGCAGCTTTATTGCACTGGGTGCTTTTGTTCCCAAGTATTACTCAAAATTTTTGTTTTCTTTTTTTTTTCCTTCTTTGGTTTTGTGGTGTAGTTAGTTCGTATTTTCTTACGAAATGGTATATGGCGTTTTATTGGCTTGGCTGCTACAGCAATTTGTCGTTAGCTATCGTATGGGCTTGTTGTCCCTTTCATCGTGACTGTTGGCTCATTTAGCACTATTGCGTTATCGTCGAAAATCTTCGGTAGATTTTCTCCTTTCTTAGGGGAGGGGATGTTGTCACGGGTTCAAATTCACATTAGTATAATTTATCGCTTACCTTAGGTATTCTCCGTTACTAAGGAGTAAATGGTGACAAGTTTTAGTTGATTTAGATTGATTATAGTTATTCATCAATTTATAAATATATTCAGTGGATGCTAATTGGTTTTGTAGTCAAGTATTATTTCTTATTATGGTTTGAATTATTGACATTTCATTCTCATCTGTTTGTAAGTGCAACTTCTTTCTTTTGTCAATAGTCTGACGTGTAGTGTGTTGCAGCCAACGTTCGGTCATATTTTTAACTTTATTATTGGTATCAAAAATAAATAGGGAAACTAAGTAATGTTGGGTTATTTATTGTTAGCTAATTAAAATAATAGGATTAAATGTATCAGATGACCTCTGTTTGTTCATAAGTTGTTGGCTGAATTAACTATGGTTATTGTCTGTATCGTAGTAGAGGCCATCATTTTCTTACTGAAGTGTGTCAAGCTAAGTGAGGTTGGTACGTCGGGGACCTCTTCCTTTTTGACTTCTGTCTCTCGTAGTGAACGCGTGTTAATCAGAAAATTTTTGAGAACTTAATTGCATCCTTGTACATCGGGGACAACTTAGGTTGGATTTGCGTAATTAAGTTTAATCTGTTTCCATCGAAAACTGTGTAGAAGGTATTTTCTGGATTTTGGTAAATTCGGTGGAAACTACGGCTTGTGTCCGGCTTTTTAGTGAGATTTTCTATTGCTGAGTAAGACATGCTTCTTTATCCATGCAATTATTTGATTTTTATGGTCCTTTTTGTCCCTTATGAAACAGACAGTAGCGGAGTCTGGTACTTTTGAAACCTTTTTGGATAACCATCGTGGTTGGCATTTGTTCGACATTGCATTTAGCAGCGAGGAAATTGTTTTTTTCCTAAAAGTTACCCAACTATCAGCTGGGATATCGTCTAACGGAGTAAAAGAACCCTATTTTAAATAGGTGAGTCATGTAATTATATTTTTAATAAATTAATAACGCCATATAATCACAATCTTGGTTAAAATCTCTATTTTATATGTGTATTTCTTTTTGTATCGTATGCAGGTTTTATTTTGTATAACTAGACTCCTTTTTTTGTTTTTTTTTTTACTATTAAAATTGATATTTTTGTACTATTACAAATTAATTTTATGTGAATTTTGATTTAAATTTATTGTTATAACATTGTTGTGACTAGCAAGTCAAATTTAAGCTTGTTGAGTATATTTAAATCATTAGTTTTGATCATTAATTGTAAATTCAGAGATATCAGCTTCTAATTATTGTATTATTCGTTTAAATTCATTTTTATTCTTTCATTGTCGTACCAATATCAGTTAATGTGTTAAAATTGTATTAAAGTCAGTAAAGTAGAGTAATGTTATTGTATCAAATTAATTCAAGGAGTCATTTAAATCTGTTTAAGCTAATGTTAATGCTAAGTTACGATTTTAGGGTTTTAGTTACCGGCTACAGTTCTAGATACAGGTGCAAATTCTAGAAATCCTAGTTAGGGATTTAGTCCTAGTTATTGGTTGAAGTTTGGTTGCTGTCCTGATACTTAGACAAGCTTAAGTTATTTGAGATTGTTGCAAGCCTATTGGTACTGGGAACAGGCTTGAATTTGGTGCAGCCTAAGTATTAGAGAAGCCTAGGACGACGAGGAACCGTATCTAGCATTTCAGATAAGCTAACTAGTTTTAAGTCGGACTTTAGTTTAGTTAAAGCTATTTTCCTTGTTTTTGTGTTGCGTGTGATCACACCTTTTGATACATTTACTTTTTTTTATTGTTCGCATAATTTTTTTTTTTTTATAAACATCAATTGTGTGTCAGGCACGAGGCTTGACAATCTGTATTCTAATTGTTCATTAAAGAAGAGTCTAGTTGACATTTTAGTTTTATTTAGCGCACTTATCGTCATTTTCAGTTGTTGTGTAATTTAATTAGAACCGTTAAACATTCAAAATTTATTTAATTATCTCCAGTGGGTAAAGTAGTGCCTGGGACAACAGGGGTTTCCGATTTTAACCGTCTAAATCGGTGGCGCGACTCACTAGTATTTGTTACTTACCTCTACGGCTGAGCTGGGCACTAATTTGCCAGTAGAGAGACCACTACCGAACTCAGCTGGAGTTGTATTGCTTTAGTTAAATTTCTTTATTTTTCCAAATTTGATTTTTGTTTTAAATTCATTAAAATACGTGGCAATCTCAAAGAAAAAGTCAGACCTTTCACAAGTGTTAAGCAAGTTCCTTACTCTGGAGAATAAACTATTTAATCGTTAACGAATTGTCAGTTAGGTCTATATTTCACAATTTTTTAATACGCGGTCATTCACGGAACGAAGGAGATAACGTACATAGTGTGATCGAAAAACAAATCAAAAGTTATGTGTAGTCGGATCCTATTTACACACCAGAACAATATAAAATGTTGATTGCCACTGCAAAAAAGACTGGAAAACCTTACAGTTGTTGAAATGACCTACAATCTATTTTATGATCTTAAAACATTACAGGAATCATGGGGCACAAATTTTAATTTAGATGAATGTATGTATGTATGTATGTATGTATGACATTAAGGTACTCAGAGTTGAAAAAGAACACCCAGAGACGTTTTTCTATAAAACATCATTTGCTGAAGTTTATAAAAGTGTGTGTGAAAAAGAGGGCCCTTCGCCCAAGAGGAACTGAGGTAGCCATAAATCAGACGACATTTTCATTTGGACTATAGTCTATTTGTTTGCAGTTGGCAGCAAAGAAAACTCATTAAATCGTAAAATGTTGTAAACAAGACCCTAACTCAGTAGCGCACGTACTTATTTATATCGGTATTAAGAAATTTCTTTTAATCATCATATTTTAATCTTCTTAGGTAAGGGATAAGTAGTCATAATACGATATTTAGAATATTTTGCTTTTCGATTTTAACGAGAATAATTGTGGTCGTAAGGGGTGTTAAGGGATTAAGGTAACCCTATGTGTATAATTGCAAAAACAGGTACGTTATTAGTCTATAAATTGAGGATATTCTAATACATAAGAATATAGGTACTCCTTAGTGTTGGTGGTTTATATTGTGATCTATATTTTTATTATTTTACTCCAAGAACATTTTCGGTAGTGAAAATGGCGTCAAGTTCGAGTTTTTTTCCAGTACAAGTGGCTTATTTAAAACAAAGTGCGTTTTTTCTGCGAAGAGAAAAAAGTTTGACATTTTATCTCTGTTAACGGGTCACAAAACGTCACTTTTTATGAAATTATTACTTTTTTACCAAGGGAAAAAAGTGAGTACTTTTTTCCCGGATACATACACATAAATAAAGGTTTCCTTAGCAACGCAGGTCTAATTGTCACTATAAGGACAAAAGCTTACTAGTTTTAACATTCAAATTTTACATCAGTAATTTTCCGATTTTAATATATTATTTTATTAATTTTTTTTTAAAATATTAAATCGTCGCCCGTCACAGAAAAATATAGTGTATTATACACGGGAAAAATATTAGATTTTAGCTCTCGGTTTTTTTATCTCCATATATCCGCTTCGCGTCGGGAGACAACACAACCTCGAGCTAAAATCTAATACTTTTTTCCCTTGTATAATAAATAACTATTTCTCAAAGAGAAAAAGCTATTGTTTTAGATGTTCATAATGCACTAATATATCAAGATGCATCAGCGTTCGTGATGTGGTGACTAGGTGCTCCAATATGAACAGTGTTAGTCAACGAAGTATCTATCGATCGACGAAATGCGTTATGGAAACTCCTAAAAGAAATTGGTTTAAAGTATGAGTCGCATAAAAAACGAAAATTTTTTAATGAGACAGAAGAAATTATTTGCTGGAGAAGACAATACTTAAGAAGTATTAAAAAGTTTCGGAGCGAGGGAAGAACTATCTTTTATTTAGATGAAACATGGTTGAATGAAGGACAAACTGTTTCTAAAGCATGTATGGACAAAAATATTTCAAAATCCCGTCAGGCATTTTTGGAGGGATATTCAACAGGATTAAATGCTCCTCGAGGAAAAGGTCGCAGACTAATAATCGCACACATTGGCAGTGAAGATGGTTTTGTAGAAAATGGGTTATTAGACTTTGTATAAAAGTCAACCAAAGATTACCACGTGGAAATAACCTCTGATGTATTTGAAGATTATTTTTCTTAGCTATTGGACTTTTTGCCAAGTGCTGCAGTGGTTGTCTTAGATAACGCCAGTTATCATTTAAAACTGGTAGAAAAGTTACCAACGACGTCATGGAAAAAAGGAGATATTAAAGAGTGGCTCCAGAGCAAGAATATTTCTTTTGGCGACACCATGCTGGAAACGGAATTATTGCAAATTGCAAAGCGCCACAAATTACAATATAAAAGATATGTAATTGACGAAATGGCGAAGGAAAAAGGAATATCTGTATTACGTTTGCGACCTTATCACTGTCAATTGAACCCTATAGAATTAATATGGGCACCGGTAAAAGGTGAGGTGGCAAGAAACAATACAACTTTTAAATTGAATTACGTTAGACAACTTTTGATAAATTCTTTTGAAAAAGTAACACGGGAAAATTGGACCAATGCCATAAACCATGTGAAGAAGGAAGAAGAACGATTGTGGAGTGTTGATATCAACATTGAAAAACTGTTCGAACCCATTGCAAATCCTATCGGACCAGGCAACGAATCTGATTCATCGTCGGATGAATACGACGAAATGGACAGACAGACAATTAAAAAGTAAGTGCTTTTTGCATTAATTTATATTTAATTCTTACTTTTTAATATGAGCATATTTTTATTTTACTTTTAATTTTTATTTTAATTTGAACTATGATATTAAAAAACTTCGGTTCTACGGTCATGGGTTCTATTCAGCTACCTGTTGTAACAATATTATATAGAGTTTCTATTGTTTGGGTTAGTTAATCCCTAATTACAGGGTGAACTCTTTGATAAATAACAACTATGGGTATGTTTCAATAGAAATGTATACTACTTTTAGTTATTTTTCATGAACCACCCCCTTGCTTGGGCTTTGAAGGATTTGCATATATAATGAATTCACTGTGCTGCCAACTGTAAACAAATAGAATATGAATAGTATTTAAGCCACTTTCTTATTTTTATGAGGTAGCCGGAACATGTTTTTACCTGACCCGTTATAAAATAATCTTATAATCCCTTTTTCGGTTGTTTCTAATTTTGACCGTATTTTATGAACTTGGGCCCCGTGTGCGGCGATGCCAAGAAGTAATTTGTGCCATAAGCGGAAAGGCATTGCTTTTGCACGTATTTTGTTGTTGTTAAATTTATGTATTAAGGTTGCAGAGATACCCGGAGGATGGCGTTGTCTTTTTCAATTTCTAAATAACACAGTAAAAAAAATTATTTGAATTGATCTTTATCCAGAATAGAATAAAAAGTAGTTAAATACGATAAAAAAAATCGAAAAAACGAAAATTGATAAAAATCATAAAAATAAAACGATACCGTTTAAAAAATACAAAAAATAATAAAGAAAAGAAGTAATGACGCTAGCAAAAATTTAATTGACAAAAATAAATAATACCTAAATATCAAATAAGAAGACGTACCTTTAGAATTAAAGGTTCGCTCTGAAAGAAACTCACCATCGGCCTCTTTTATAATTCCGGGCAAATCACTACCCGAGTATAAAATTTCTTTTTTGATATTAAGATCAAGATTCTCGTCAGTTTCTAAACAGTTCTCAACTTTGATTGGAAGTTTGTCATCAATCTCGATTTCCTCGGTTTTAATATTTTCTTTGGAAACATCCATTCTGTGATTTGCTTGAGCTAAAACAAATTTAATAATGATTTTTACAATTTTTACGATTTTTCACTAATTTCAACTGGTTTTACGATTTTATAGGAATTTTTACTATTTTCTTCTGTTTTTACAACTTTTTTGTACGACGTTTCGGGATTTTCAATTAGTTTAATGATTTTGTTTTTTTTTTTTGTATTTCCTACATTTTTAAAAGATTTTTGTGTTTTTTGTGAACGATTTTTTTGAGATTTGTACGATTTTACGCCAAGAGTGTAATGGTATAAACGCTTTAACGAAGGCCAAGAAGACATTGAAGACGATAACCGCTCTGGACGCACGAGCACGTCAATAACTGATGAAAACGTCGAATCAATGAAGCAAATGGTTTTGGAAAATCGTCGAATTACTATTTGGGAAGTTGATGAGAATCTTGACATATCAGCTGGATCATGTCATGCGATTGTATCGTATGTTTTAACATGAAACGTATGGCAGCATAAATTGATCTAAAATTGCTCAATTTTGACCTAAAACAACGTCGTATTAATATCACCTCAGGACATGTTTAATACCATCAACGACGATCCAGATATCCTCAAAAGGATCATAACTGGTGAAGAAATATGGATATATCGAAACCAAAGCCTAATCATCCCAATGGAATCGGCTATAAAGAAAAAATGATAAATCAATATTTCAAAAACCAAAAAGGATATCAAAATACGTTTTTTTGGATTCGATTCGAAATTTTATCCCAATACAGAAGTTTTTTCAATTTTTTAAAAATTTCAAAAAACAACTATAATATCGTCCGCAATCAAAAAAGTATAAATTTCATAATTTTCAAGATTCTCAAAAAACCAAAATATCGATATCTCAAAATCCAAATATATCGAAATGCGTTTTTACGATTCGATTCGAAATTTAAAACTTATTCAAAATCTGTTTTGATAATTATCCAGAATTGGGGCTCCAGACAAAAATCGCTCCAAAAAATTTTTCACCCCCTAAAATCGTTACTGTAGGGTAGAATGAGGTAATATACGACGGGGGAGAAAAAAAAATTCAAAAACCCACCACTCCGGTGTTAGGTAAGGTTAGGTTAGGTTTGGTTTGGTTCCACCGGAGTTTTTGAATTTTTTTTCTCCCCCGTCTTATATTACCTCATTCTACCCTACATTAACGATTTTAGGGGGTGAAAAATTTTTTGGAGCGATTTTTGTCTGGAGCCCCAATTCTGGATAATTACCCTGTTTTCAAATTTCAAAAACTCTCAAAAATATCTAAAAATTGCTTTCTTAAAATTTAAAAAAAAAGTGATATTGGTATCTTAAAAACTAACAAAGATATCAAAATGAGTTTTTTTCGGATTTGATTCGAAATTTAATTCTTATACATCATTCAAAGCTTATTTTTATTAAAGTAGGACTTGTTAGGGTGATGAATTTCGCCCTGTATATTTAATCTTATTCTCAGTTGTAAATGCGCTGTTGTCACGTCCTCAATAAAATCATAGTGTTAGTGACAATAAATAAAATAACAATTGTGTACTCCATTTCAGCGCCATCAAATCATTAAAAATTAGTTTTTTCACAAAAAACGAAAATCGTCAATTTAAAAATATATTTTTAGATATAATAAATGCATTTACAAAATAATGGTACTTAATTAAATGAAAGCAAACAATAAAAAAATTTACAAAAAAGTCTTCATTTGCAATTAGGAACAAATTTTCTATGTCTATATAACGATATTATAAAATAAGTTTTACAACAAACATTTAAATTGGACCAGCTATAAATGAGAAAATACAAAATATTTTATTTTGTCGATAAGTATTACAGCAGATATATATTAAAGAATTTTTCGTGGAGCTCTCCAGGTATGGCGGTATTATGACATACCAATCAGTTTCAGCTATTTTGATAAGTAGAACAAAGATAAATATTCCCACAAAATGTTATGCTTCAAATAATGGAAATCTGTTTAATATGTGTTCAATAGCTACAGTGCAATAATTCAGCAGAAAAGCAGATACACTAATGGTAAAATAAGCAAAGTAAAAAAAATGAAACATACAACATTAAAAAAAAACATATAAACAACAAAAACTATTGTCACGTTCATCTATTCGTTATGTATTTTCGATTCACCTCCAGTATCAAAGGTAAAATGTTGTCAAGTGAACAGTTTTTCATGTAATAAGTCCAATCTGTCAAAATAATTTCTTCTGTGTCTACAATTTTTTTTTACATGTCTGGTGTACATTGTCTTAAAGCTTCTGTCCAAGTTTTGTCCGAATATAAAAATGCAAAATAGAGGTAATCGAAGTAAATCATGCCTATGTTAGTTTAATATTTCATCTACTACATATGTCTTATCGTTGCTTCTGTATTATGTAAGTATAATTGTCTTTTTTTCATTTTTTTATCAAATTCGATGTATTGCTGCTTAACCATCTCTGTAATATCTATTTTGTTGCTAAAAATTTAGATGGTACAGAATGAAATGAAGCATTATCCATGTTTACTACACATTTCTCTGGAAAATTAAATAAAGCAGGAATAAGTTAATTAACAATCCAGTTTTTGAAAATATCACCATTTATAGTTTTCTGATAGTCAATGTCAGTATTTGAAGAGTCTAATAACAAATCACATCCCTCTATTGACCCAGCATTTGCTCCTGCAAGTAAAATTGTAAATCGCTTTTCTTCGGATTAAACATGCAATGGATTACTTTTTAAATCAGATTACGGTTTCCATCGACGCGTTGGAGTACCATTTTTTTGTATCCACGTCTATGTACACGAATCTGATGATTTCATTGCGCTTTTTTAATTTCATAAATTTCTGAAGGAAAGAGATTTTGCTATGTCTTCGCTCACTTAAAATTTGTCGTCAGTACACGTTTTTAAGTTTATATATCATTAATTTTGTATTAAGTTCGTTTACCGTTTAAATCTCAGTTTTGCTTTTTGTCAGTCAAAAGTTTATCTGAAGTAAAATATTCGTTTTTATAATTGTACGTCCAAATCTGTCGCTGCAATTTTTTTTAAATGAAGTTCTTAAATGTATCTGCTTTATCTTTCTTCCTTTTATTTGCCGCTTCTTTACCATTAACTAAATCTTTTTTTTAAGATTTTTCGATTATATTTAACACTAACCTAAAAAAGAAACACGAAATATTTAAAAAATGTATGAAATAAAAATTTAAATGATATTTGATAGGTCATAGATTAATGAATGAAATATCGATTCGTCCATGTCCTATCAAATTACATTTTAATTATCATTATGGATCATTGTTATTAAAGAAATTAATGAAAATATTTTATTCTAAAACATTTTTAACTTTTACTATAGTGTGTAAACTGACTATTTGCTGATAAAAATATTGGAATAATTTTGAATACAAACACAATAAGTACTTACATTAAAAACCTAAGAGATCCCACTTCTGAAACTTTCTGGTCTTTTCTAAACATGTAATATCATCTTTGTATTCATTTTTTTGTCTCTACACATTTTTTTTTCGGCATAATAATTTTTTTAATGCATTTAACCATTATATTTATGATATCTGTTGTCAAGCTTGTCAGATTGCGACTTGCAGTGACTTGGTTACTTTCAAACGCCAACATGACAAAAACCAATACCAACTTGAATAAATAAAAAGATAGCCTGCTAGATATAAATAAACGTTGAATCGTTAATATTCAAAATCCACTTTAAAATTTCACAAGTCTCAAAATTAAGAAAATACCTCAAAACTTCTATATTTCCAAATTTCAAAAAAAAAAAATATTTTTTCACGAATTTTTGAAAGAAACGCAATTATTTGGAAAAACAAACGAATTAAAAAAAATGACGAAATTAAACAAAACAAATTCAAATTTAAAGAAAATAGATTTTTTTCCTAATAGTGCGCAAATTTATACAAAAAAGTGCTTTTTTAAATAATTTTAATTTTACTCAAAATTTAAGATATCAAAATAGCTTTTCTAAAAAAAATGAGGTTTTTGGAATTTTATCAACAAAACATTTCCTGAATTATAATAAACTGGATTTTAATAAAATCACATTTTGATTTTTGAGATATTAATATCTAGTTTTTTGGAAATTTTAAAAAATCGAAATTTTAATATTTTGATTTTTTTGTTAATTTAGGAAATTTAAATTAGGTTTAAATCAGTTCAAAAATTGTAAACAAATACAAAAAACCGCGTTTTCGTAACTTTTGTTGGTTTTCGAGATATCCGATATATTATGTTTTTTGAGAATTTTCAAATTTTGAAAAATTGTAATTATTTTCTTTAATTTCTGGGATTTTTGAAAAATTTAAAAAGTTTCTTGATGGAAATGAATTTTCAAATCGGATAAACAAAACAAATTTCAACAACTTTTTTAATTTTTGAGATATCGAAAAATGCTCGAATGTTTTTTTCGAAAAATTGCATAGTTCGTTGAATTTTTAAAATTTTATAAAAATTCTAATTGCATAAAATTTCTCACAAAACTCTTCATAATTTTTAACTTTGAATCTTAATTGTTGCTTGCAATTTATGAAAAGTGTTTTTTTTTGTAGAGATTTTTTGGTAAAAATTTGTATTTTTTGGGACAAATTCGCGTTTTTTGGAAAAAAATTCGCAGTTTTTTGGCAAAAATTTGCATTTTAATGGAATAAATTTGCGTTTTTTTTGTCAAAATTTAGTTTTTTTTTTGTAAAAACGCGTTTATTTGATTTTATTATTTTTTTAGCAACCGCGTTTTTGTAAGAATTTAAGATCTTTTAAAAATTGAATTCAAAATTTTTATATGCTTATCGAAATTTTTTTAAATTTATGAGATTTTTAATCGATACATCCGTAGATCAATTAAAGTTTTAGTTTTGAAATGATAATCTGTAGATCCATAGATCAAGTAAATCAATCTTTAATGATATTCGACTTTTTTTTTCGACCTTTTCAAGAATTTCTTCCAAGTTTTAACAATTGTTATGGTTTTTTCAAGATTGTTTTGATTTTTTTTTTGGCACTTCTTCGACAATTTTACCCGATTGTCAACAACATTTTCCAGAGTTTCCTACAATTATTAACATTTTTTTACAATTTTCACAGTTCTTTACAATTTTTAACGTTTTATAAGATTGTCAATACAAATTTTCACATTTTATATTTTCTTAAATTTCCAAAACTTTTTATCATTTTTAACAATTCTGTAAGATTATCACAACTTATACAATGTTAAACGTTTTTGTCACGATTTCCAATATTGTTTTCATAATATACTTATCACCCAATAGACAAATCTTAAATGTGCGTTACTCGCTTCTATCAAAGATATATTGATTACGGGATTTTTCAAAACATTAAAAACCAAAAATCTACACAATTCAATACATCAAAAATTCAAAAACCACCATAATAAACTTAAAAAAAAACATCTAAATCCAAAAAAAATCTCAATAAAACTTAACCTGAAACACTCACCTATCAATGGTGGTGGTGGATCTTAGTAAGACCACTGAGAGAACTTATTTATCGCTTTTTAGATTAATAGGTTGCTTCTTAAATTGGTTCACGATGAACTTGTAGTCGATTTTGGCCCCCTTTTTACTCGTAAATAACATAACTTCGCATTACTTATTTAGATGCTTTCAAGCTTGATTTTCACTGATTTTTTGTATTTCTGGTGCAGAAAATCGTATATGAAGATGTTATGTTCGTTTACCTTTGGTTAATTCTTCTTCTTCTTCTTCTTCTGTAAGGGCCTCAGCTACCAGGGCTATTCGGCCTTATTTGTATTTTTCATTTAAGGAAACATGACAATATTTTAGGTTATCCATTGATTATTGGTTATTGGAGTTGAAGACAATATTGATCGCTGAAAATATTAAAACTGCATTAAGAATTATGACCTTATTTATATATGCTTGGCAAGCGAATCTACACTAGATGCGACGAACATGCAATAAGCGGAAAAAAGTATTTAGCAAAGCAAGCACTACAATTGTTCTCTATACTACTAGACACTAAGCACTACTTCAGGGGGTGCCCCCTGCACTACGCTGCACTAGAGTTTTATGTTCGAGTCTGAGAGGTATGACACTATGCTTTTAATGTTGCTGATTGATAAGTGCTTAAATATTAAGTCGTGAACCGAGTGTGGTCCAAGGACGTTACTAGGGAAATTGAGGGAATTAAGGAACTGCATAATTTTAACTTTGTGTATGTTGCAGGAAAAAAGTATGTGATTCAAATCTTGGATCTGCCCACATTCGCATCTATCGTCTGTTGTTACATTTATTTTTTTAAGGTAGGATTTAGTAAGAGCGTGATTTGATCTCATCCTTGATATTAGAGTTATCTCTTTCCTGCTCAGGTTAGCGAAGTCTCTAATAAACCATGCCCTCTTGAGTGGTTTTGTTATAAATTGACTATATATGATGCCCTTTGAAGAAGACAAGAACTGATAAGCCTCAATCCAGCTATCCCAATATTTATTTTTAAAAACATATTTTAAATCTTTATGGTCAGTGTAGGGCAGTATCCCTCTCGGAACCAATCTACCTATTTTCGCTAGGGCGTCCGCTTTTTCGTTTCCTTGTATTCCCTGATGCCCTGGGATCCATCCTAGTTTAATATCTTTATTTTTACCTTTAAGATTGTGATACATTTCCTTTATTTTTAGGGAGATTTCACTTGAGGAAGCGGAGTAGGATCTTCCCTGAAGATGTGTGACGGCGCTTTTCGAATCTGTGAATATTAAGGCCTTATTCACGTTAAGTTCGACTATTTTCTCTAAGGCAACTGATATTGCATACATCTCTGCTGAGAAAATGGAAAAGGAATTAGGAAGTTTATCACTCAGTTGTATCAGATTGGGGGAAAAGATGCCAAAGCCGACACCTTGAGAATTTTTGGAACCATCGGTATATATTTTGGTGTAATCTCTAAACTGCGTGTTAAGTTTCTCTAGTAAAGTTGCTTTAGAGATACCGTCTTTTTTTAAGTTGAAATTTACCACTTCTATGGGGGTGATTTGTGAAAGTAAAGAGTGGCTATGGCACGGAAAAATTGAAGACGAATGTATGTATGGAAGGTAGGGTGATATATCTTCAAAAATCGAAATGAGTAAAGGTGTGTTTTTAGGGCTCCAGCCGGAAGGATCGCAAGCCCAATTGGTAAAAAGTTTAAGGATGCACGCTCCGGTGGCCTCTTTGTATGCCATCGACTTGAGAATAAAGCTCGCCGTTAAGTTTGCTCTACGAACAGAGAGTGGAGGAATCCCCGAGTCAGACAAGAGAATGTGGATAGGCGTGGATTTCAGATAACCAAGAATGCAGCGAATCGCTTGAAACTGAATTCTGTCTAATTTTTTAAGATGAGTCTTCGCACTGTTACCATAGAGAAAGCAAGCATTATCGAAATGAGGAACCACAATAGCTTTATATAAATTAATTAGGGTCTGAGGGTGGCTCCCCCACCATTTACCGCATAGGGATCTTAGTAAATTCACCCCCTTAAGAGCTTTGGTTGCCATGTAATCTATGTGTTGTTTCCAGGTCATCTTTTCGTCCAGTACCGCACCTAGGTATTTGAAATGAGATTTCCATGTCACCTGATGTCCGTTTATTATAATAGGAGATAAAGCGACACATCTCGAACCCCTTTTAAAAATCATAGCTGCACATTTATTGGGAGCTAACTCCAATCCCATACTTGCTAAATATTTATATAATACGCCTAAGAAATTGTTTAGCATCTGGATGGAGTCCCCGGGAGAACCCTGAGAACAAATCAGTACGAGATCATCCGCATACCCGCTCACCTGAATCGATGATGGTACTATATTCTTGATCCCATTGATAGCAATGTTAAAAAGAGTAGGGCTCAGCGGCGATCCCTGGGGGACCCCCTTGCCTGACACCCCTGGGCCCAAAAGTTGCCCTGAAGAAGGATCTTTAATAAATATATTTCTATTGTTAATGAGGGCTATAGTTAGATCACAAATATCCTTCGGAAGGCCTAATGAACTCAATGATTGGTATATATTTGGAATGTAAACATTGTCATATGCTCCTTTAATATCTAAAAACACTGCAACGGGGGATATCCCTTTTGCGAGTGAGCAGGAAATTTCGGTACATACAAACGTAAGATTATCAGACACTCCTTTACCCTTTCTAAAGCCGTTCTGAAAATTGTAGAATTTAGAAGAATTCTCTATATGCCAGTCTAACCGGTTTTTAATCAATGTTTCCAGTGCTTTGCTCAAGCAGCTGGAGAGGCTGATGGGTCTCCATCCAGACATATCTAAAGGATCCCTTGAACTCTTTCGAATGGGGTAAATTAGATGGTTTTTCCATTCCTCGGGAATGCTCTTAGGATTCTTTAAGCATGTGTTAAAGAAATTTAGCAGAAAATTGTGACAACCACTAGGCATGTTGTACAGCATGGAATTCGTTATGGAATCTAGGCCCGGGGAAGAGGTTTTCTTATTGGAGATTGCGAATTTTAGCTCATCATAGGAAAATGGAGGAGAGGAAAAACTAGAAAATGGATCCGAACCCGGATTACTGTTTAGCGGGATTTGTGCTAAATTATTAAGTATATCTAGAAAAATTTGGTTGTCTAGGGGAGGATTTCTCGGATGATCTTCCTTTTGTACTCCCTATGAAAATCTCCTTACTGAGTCCCATACCTTTTTTATTGGAGTTCCAGGAGCTATGTTCTCCGTAAATTTATGGAATCCTTCTCTTTTTTTAGATCTTAGAAATCTGCGAGTTAATGCACGGATTTTTTTGAAATTGATGTAATTGTCAAGGTTTGGGCAACGAGCGTATTGCTTGAAGGCTACCTTTTTGTTCCTTACCATTTCTGAGCAAGACTTGTCCCACCAGGGATGAAATGGCCTGAAAGTATTACCCGGATTCCTGATAGGAATTGCCAGGTTGGCTGCATGACTGACAATATTTATGAATTCTGAGTATGATTTGCATTGTTCAGGATTCGAGTTATTGATTAATTTCCTGAACATTATCCAGTCAGCTCTGTGCGTTAGATATTTGTTATGAAGCCCAGGGTGTGGGGCAATTGTCCCTTGAGAAGGAAGGTACGAGCAGAGTGTAGGTAAGTGGTCGCTTGTTCCACTTTCCTGTAGGACCCGCCAGTGACAATCGATTGCGATTGCGGGAGAGCATATCGTTATGTCAACAGCGCTCTTGTTTTGGTTTGGAGGAGTTATTCTAGTTGGAGAGCCGTCATTTAAAAAACAAAAATCATTGTTGGAAATAAAATCATATATAAGGCAGCCATTACTATTGTTGATTCCTGAACCCCATGCAGTGTGTTGACCGTTCAGGTCACCCATGAGCAAAAAAGGTTTATTATTAAATTTCGACATAATGCGGTTAAAAAACCGGCAGGGAACGTTTTCTCAGGAGGTATGTAACTGTTGATAATATACATATTTTTGACTTCCAGTACCTGCACCTGTACGTTCTGTGGTAATGGAACTTCCAATTTGTGAGATTTGCATGGAATAGAGGTTTTCACAAATATTGCGATGCCACCGAAACCATCTGGACGATCGTCCCGATAACAAAAAAATTGGTTGATTTTGGAACTAATATGAGGTTCTAGAAAAGTCTCATTGAGAAGGATTATATCAGCATTCTCTTCCCTGACCAAGGGAATAAGAGCCTCTCTGTTCGTGCGAAAGCCTCGAATATTCCATTGAATTATGTTATAGGATAGTTTGTAAGTCTTTGATCTATCGAATTTTACATACAAAAAGGTCCCGAGGATCAGTTCCAAGATGATGCTTGCTTTATCCCCTCGATCCACCGCCCGGAAGAGGCGGGGAATGATCGTGATTGGTTGATGAATAATTTGAAGTTGAGGATGGGTTTAATTCAGACGGTAAATTGCTAGTATGGGGGGTCATTTCTACGTCTTCTTCCTGGGAGAAGACTTGGGGCGAAGTTCGAGTGAAGGGCGATGAAGACTGAGTATTTTTAATATAAGTGGAATTGTTAGTTACCGAGCCAAGCCTTGAGGGTCTATCGATAACTGTGATTAATGCATCTTTATGTGTTTGAGATAGCATAGAAATTTCTTTTAGCATGATTTGATTTTTTGGTTTTTGCATTGCTGTATCCCTTTTGCGTTTGGGAGCAGATTCTACAGCTTGGCTGTAGGAGATCGGTTTCCTTGGGAGGTAATCTCTTGAAATATTTTGTTGTTTAGAAGCTAAAGAAGGGAATGACTGAGCATTTGACTGAAAAGCTGAATTTTTAGGGGGATTTCTGAGTGGAGGAAACAAGAGGAAAGCATCATAATAGGAGTATTCATGATTGGCCATCGCTTCGTTGATGTTTCTCTGTCTTTCGTACTCTTTACATATTCTATCCGAAGCATCGTGAGGACCAGCACAATAAAAACACTGTATACTATTAGTGCATTCATCGTTGTGGTTAATACCACATCTTGAGCATCTTTAAGTACTGCGGCATACATTTGTTGAATGTCCGAAACGTAGACAATTTTTACATTGTGTCACCGGGGCTACATAAGGTTCTACTCTGACCGGAACACCATAAATAAAAAGATCTTTTGGACAGGGTCGTCCTTGAAAGGTTATAAGCATAGTCATCGAAGGGGTGTAATTTATTGCTCCATCTTGTAGTCCTTCGGTTTAGTCTTCGAGAGTCTAGAACTTTGATTTTATTTAAGTGAACCTCCTGTAGTATATCTTCATTCGTTATCGAAAACCCGATATTTTTAACAATCCCTCTAGAAGTTAGTAACCTTTGCGGAACGAACGAAAGATATCCTTGTCTATAAAGCTCCTTATTCACTAGGAAGTTATTAGCGTCCATCGAGGTAGGGAAGGTCACCCCCACCCGATTAAAACCTTTCTTTTGGATGCTTTCAAAGTTGTTTATTCCTAATTTTCTTAAAATTTTCCCAACATCCATTGGGTGCATGCTAGGGGTAGGAGACACCTGCTTATTAGCTTCGATGATAACAAGGAAAGGACCGAAATCAGTGTCAGAGTATGATACATTTCTAGATTTAATTAGGTTAATCTTTGATTTGATTTTGTTTATTTCAAGAACGATAGCTTCATCATTTGCGAAAGAGGCTTTTGCTTCATTTAATTCTTCTTCAAGTTTAGTAAGGTCTGATTTATGCAGAGGAGAAATTTGATGGAGAGATAGGATTAGATTCTTAGATGAAGGAGAAAGAAGGTCGAGGAAGGAGGATTTATCTGGGGGATCGTCCTCCATTGCTGCGAGACCCTCCCTTGGAGGATCCGCTGATTAGTACGGTATTAGATAAAAGTTGTATTCACTAAAATATTGTTTATAAGCAAAATAAAAGGAGATTTTAACTCACGTGTATTGTCTGTGATATTCCTTATTTAATTGCACTATATACACAATAGTTATTTATGAAACAGTTCGTAAAGTATGCTTTTTGCGCACGCACGCGATGTTTAGAGCACGAGCGAAGCGAGTGCTATATATCGCGTAAGTGCGCAAAAAGCACTTCACGCACAGTTTCATACAATATTTTATCTACGATAAACAAATAAAAAATAATTACAAATTCAAATTTGAAAATTTAAACTACAAAACTGTCAGAATAACTTTTGTTGAAATTTAATGCTCTCATAGCAACACCATGACAACGCGAATGCTAAGGATATTTGATTATATGAAGGTGTGTCAAAAACAGTGCGAAAAAGTAAATCCCATTTAAAATACATTGGTACTTCACGCACACTTTTAATCCTTCACGCACTGCTGTCTATAATGACAGTTTTCACGAACTAAAAATTGATACATAATATGAGGTAGAGTAGATAAAAATAGTTTTCGATTACTATGGATTTACACCAGAATTTCTGACCAGATCCGAACAACGTGTTAACACTTTCGTCGCACCAGCCGGAAGTCCACCTTTGGTTAACGATCGTTATTTTTATGTTTTATCAGAGTTATTAAAACTTTTTGAAAAAATTAAAAAAACGAAGTCAAGTATAGACAAGATAAAATGTCAAGTGTCATAGTTGTCAATATTATTTTTGATACCATAACTGTTTTACTTTAACGTATAAGGTCACTATATTCAGATAAGTCCTTATAAGTCAAGATAAGTTCACTTATAAATTTTTTATAATTCACGTTCACAAAGTTTCTACTTCGACACTAAAAACAGTATCGAAATAGATTCATTGTAACACTGTTTTTGGTAACTTTTTGTTTTACACAATTGGTTGCACTGCACTACGAAACCTCTGTATTTAAAACAGCACAAATCGCGTTTTTTTTTAACCATAATCCATTATTTAATTAAAAAACTTATTTTAACGATTGTTTAATATTTACACTTTTAAAAACAATACAAATTAATTATTTTACCATAAAAACTTATTTTAATTATACATTAATACATAATTATAAAAATACATATTTTTTGTACAAATTAATCTTTTATAAAAATAACTGATCTCCTCTAAACATTCAAGACACCAGTGTGAAGTTAGCAACCCTGGTATGACTTTGATAGTTGTCAATTTGTTGATTTTTGTTATTTACAGCGTGGTCTTTATTTTATATTGTCTCTGAGCGTGGTTTACAGTTTCTAGACTAATTTTAGTGATTTTTGTAATAACAAATTGTTTTCACATTAAGAAAATCACAGAATGGATGTTTTTAAAGGAAAAGTTAAAATAGAGGAAGAATTTTCTTATCAATTCCAAGTCGAAAATCAGAACTGTTATCAAACTGAAATGGATCTTGGTTTTAATAATTTAAAGGAAGAACTTTTAGACCCAGTTTGTGATTCGTCCGAAGTGAAAAATAACTCTGATAATGACTTAGATTTAAAAGGAAGATCGTTTTATTCTGAAGGTAAGTCTTTTATTGACTGAATTAGTCATTATAGTGTAGAAAGTATATATCTTGTTTGATTCCACAAAAAGTTCACTATAAGTGATTTTTTTATCAATTTCTTTGGCTTTATTGTGCGGGGTGGGATGTACTCTTCTCACTTAGAACAGCTTAAAATGAGTTAAAACTATATTGTTAAAGTTATGTTGGGAAAACCAAGTCTCTATCCCACAAATATGCCTATTTTCGTGAAGTTTGTGGTGTAAAGTGTTTGTATGTGATTGCTGCTTGTGGTTTTGTTCACTCACATTATTGTGTTTTTGAACAGAGTTTGCATTCGCATACTTACTTAACAAGATCTGTAACAAACGAGTCTTTAAACATACCTTTTTCTAAGAAAAACATTAATGAACGCTTTGTAAATTATCTTGGACCTAAACTCTATAATCTTATCCCCACAGATCTTAGAAGGGTTGTAAATAAAAGAAAATTTAATTTAGTTTTTAAGGATTATTTATTTTTAAATTATCAGAGATTTATTGACATCCTCTAATATGGATGAAACTTTGTACCAAATAATAATCTGTGATTTTCTTTCGTGATTCTACTTTTTATTTAAGTGTTCTATTATAAGTATATATTTATGTATTTTGTAATTTTAATTTGGCTAGCGTTGTTTATTCGTCTTGTTTTGTGTTATTTAATTAACTAGCCATTAATTAAAAGTGATAAATATTGAATGCTATAATAAAAAATGTGGTATAATTTTAAGAAGATGAACACTCTGTTAAACACACACAGATGTAACCTAATAGATCTAAGGTGTTTTTTTCTAATCTGTGATAGCAACTAAAAAAAGAGATTTAGCACATAAGCAAAAATGTATCTATTCATTGTAACTTGTTAAACTAAATAAATAAATTCACGTCAAATGTCATGTTGGTAAGTGACAGCCGGTCTGACAGTTGACTTATTTAAACTTTTCACGTTTATTTCAGACTTTATTACATTTTTTTAAAGGTTTTATGTGATTTTTCGAGATCATCTATAATTTTATACGGTTTTTAAGGTTTCTTATTATTTTTTGCGATTTTTCATGGGAATTTATGATTTTTATCCTATTTTTCACGATTTTCCACAATGTTTTGTATGGGTTTTTGCTATGGTCTGCTATAATTTTAATACGATTTTCTGTTTTTTTTTTTGACATTTTTGTTACAGTTTTTTGCGATATTGTAAGATTTTTACTGTTTTTCTTTTTTTTATGATTTCTTACAGTTTATTATGATTTTTACCATTTTATCCGTGTTTTTGTATAAATTTCAAGGGTTTCTACGATTTTTTATTTTTTACAAGACCTTTCATAATTTTTATGTTTTTTAACAATTTCTTAGGATTTTCCCAGGTTATCTATACAGTTTCTCACAGGTTTTCATGAATTTCTACAATTTTTCGCTGTTTTCCATGAATTTCTACGATTTTTCGTGATTTTCTAGAAAGTTCTCACTTTTTTACGGCTTTCCAGGAATTTCTACATCTTTTTGCACTTTTCTAGGAAATTTTGCAATTTTTCGTGGTTTTCCATGTATTTCTACACATTTCTATAGTTTTTCGCTTTTTTCGACAAATTTCTACAGTTTTCGTGATTTTCCATAAATTTGCAATTTTCCGTAAATTTCACACATCCGCACGCGGTATCCCCGATTTTTTAATTTATTTTTTACTATTTTAACACCTTTTCCTGATCTTTTCGATTTTTGTTTTTTTTATGATATTAATTCGGATCTTTTCCTGAGATTTTTTACGTTTATTCTTTATATTTTCTTCGATTTTACGATACCATACTTTTTTGATAAATCTTTTATTTTTGCCTGATTTTTCTCAAATTTTGGTCAATTTTTAAAAAAATTTGATTTTTTACGATTTTTTCTGATCTTTTACGATTTTCTTATTATTATTTTCCTAAATTTTGAAAAAACTCTTTGTTTTTGTTGGAAAATATTTCTTTTGCTTTGATTTTATATAAAATAAATAAAAAATAAAAATCCGTTTATTGGAGACCAAAATATTATAAGATATCATACAAAAAAAAAATGTTTCTATACATTACAAGATATCATACAACCAAAAAAAAGTATTTCTATAATTAAGATATAGGTATAATCAAAACAACAATTTCGCTGCACCTCAATATTATAGAGAGATGGAGTCATGGTCATCCAAAAGGAGTGAGCTCAGTCAGTAGGCAAATACCTACCTTCTGGTCTACCGCCCACCCAGGAAATAATTAAATTAAATTGTGGTAGCGCCCCCAGAAAAAAAAATATAAAACGATTAAAAAAAATAGTTATTTATGATATGAGTGTTAAAAGTGAGGTTTTATTTTGTGAGTGAAAACGTTTGTGAAATGAGCGGAGCGAATTGAACAATTTCACGAACAAAATAAAATCACTTTTAACACAAATACCATACAATGTTTTTTGTACAACTTCCCTATTTTGATAATGAAACGAGCGAATTTGCAATGACAATAAACCAAACCGTGTTAAAAGTAAACTAAACCGTGTTAAAAGTAAACTTGTTTACATGGCAACGTGTTAAAAGTATTTTTAACACGCTGTTATGTAAACAATCGTTTTTAACATTGTTTGCTATCATTAAAAGTGTCACTTTTAATGACAGTTGTACAAAAAAGATTTTAAAAGTCGTTGCCCGTTATTGATCAAAGAAATATAATTATAATTATAGTGGATTTCAAAGCATTAATCGTTTAAGTTGATTTTTAAAACTGTTGTATGGCAAATTTTTGAGATGTGCAGGTATTTTATTATAAATAAATGATATGTTATAGGAGAAAGATCGTTTATAAATTTCTAAATGATGTATTGGAATAGATAACAGATCCTTCCTAGGTATAGGAGGACTATTTGATTGTATAATTTTATGATAGAAACAAGCCAAGTGAAGGCTCCGGCGGTCGGCCATGCTCAACCACCCAGTCATCCCAACCATATGAGAAATTCTATCACGTCGGCGCATACCATAGATAAATCTAAGACAAGAATTTTGAACGCGCTTGATTCTGGTCTTGTCTACTGAATCAAGACAAGGCCCATACACGACATCGCAAAAATTAAAGTGTGACAGAACAAGAGATTCACAAAGCAGAATTTTAGTTTTTGTATTAAGAATGTTCCAGCAGGATGGAAAGGTGCCGGTTTCAATACAGTAATTAATAATGTGCCTTAAAAAATGTGCTAACAATGGATAGCAAAGTTTAATCATTATAAGACTGATTTTATCGCAACCTATCGCATTTGAAGAAATTGAATGAATGGCTTTTAAAATATCATAATCGGTAACTTCCCTAAAAGTAAGGATATTTTGTACAGAGGTTTTAATATTAGTATCGTAAAATAATTTTAATTTAAAATCTGGAAGAGCGCTGCTCTGAACCAACGAAAAATAATTAACTACATCGTCAGGATCTGAAAGTTGTACAGGAATTTCAGTAGATGTTTTATTATTTACAATACAACATTGGCGAAGGGAATTCCAAAGTTTTTTAGGATTACGATTAGTAACTTCCTGTTCTATATAAGCTTTACGTTCATGACGCACAGCAAGTGTTGCATAATTTCGTATTGATTTGTAATAATCACGGTCAGATTGACGATTAGTCTGTTTTAATTTACGAAATGCTTTCTTTTTCAAAGATGATAAAAACCGAATATTGTCAGTAACCCAGGGCTTATAGGATTCATCAAATATTCTAGTAATTAATGGTGCGTGCGTATCAAATAAAAGCAAAATATTGTTATTTAAAAAATTAACTTTATCATTTACATTATCAAAATCGAAAATTGTCTCCCACTGAATTGATCTTAGATCATTATTGAATAAATTTATATCTAAATGTAAAAAACTCTAAAAGTTACAGTTTTAGTTTGATTCAGAACAGCGCCAACCTCCACGCAGCAATATACCAAAAAATGATCCGCAATATCATACACCGCCAACACACCAGAGCCCCCAAGACGTGCCTCATTAGTTGTAATTATATAATCAATCAAAGAATAAGAAGAAGCAGTAACTCTGGTTGGATTCCTGATAATCTGTCGAAGATCAAACATTTCAAGTAAAGAGTGAAATCGTGAACAATATGAACTATCTAATTTTATGGCGTCTATATTAAAATCGCCTATACAAAAGAACTCGTCACAAAAGGGTATTAAATCAAAAAATGATTGCTCGATTCTGGCTAAAAATTCAGAGAACAATGAATTTGGCCTGTATATCGTTCCAATTGTAGTAAGTCTTCCTGCCAAATGAATTTGACACCATAATTGTTCAATAGACTCATGCAGTTCTGAATGAATTATATTAAATTGCAAATTAGATTTAATGTAAAAACCCACCCCGCCACCACGTCGCGGTCTAGGCAGGTGACAAAAGCGATAACCGTCAATACCTAAAACATCCTCATTAATTTCAGGATCCAACCAGGTTTCAGTAATTCCAAAAAAGTCAAAATATTCCGTGAGAATTAATTGCCTAACATTAACGAATTTTGGTACCAAGGATCTAACATTTAGATGTGAAATTTTAAACATTTTTTTAAAAAAGCAAAATATTCAGATAATTTAAAAATCAATGCAAGAAATCCATAGTGCAATCTTTATTGTAAATTTAATCTTGAAACCAATATCTGTATAATAAAAAAAAACTGTATATATCAAAACAAAACAAAAAACTATAAGTATATTAATATAATAAAATGTGTAAAGCAACGAAAATATAGATTACGTAAATTTATACTTAACCTGGGGGTTACTTATATAGCCGCGCTATCAACCTCTTTGTAATCGGCAAAAACGGAAAACTTTAAATTTTTGGTGATTTATTGTCTAAATCTATCTACATTTCCCATAGAAACATTTAGAAAAAAAAACAGATAAGCAAGAAGTATTATAAATTATTAACAGTAAATTTTAAAAAATTGAAAAATTGGCGTAGCAAAAAAAAATATATATAATAAACAAGCACTCAATCTAAATACTATATGTGAATGCAAGCAGAAGTTATACAAAAAAAAAAATAATTAATATAATGGCAAGAAAGATTATGAACTATTATAAACAGTGGTAAGTAAATCAAATTAATCTTACATCTAAATTATATTTAAAAAATATATATTACCAGGTTAAATGCAATAGCAAAAATTACAAAATTAAGAGAAAAAAAATAATTATCAACCTGAATAATAACCAATTGCAACGAAATACCCACATTCACATAAAAAAAATCCATAAATTAAGTGGCAGCAGTTTTTAAAATTATTTCTAATATATAATATAAATTATTTCGAAAACAAAACAAGAAAAAAAATTGTTTTAGCAAAAAGAAGTAAAAAATTAAAAGGTGTATCATTTGTTATATATTTAAAAATATAAAAAATATACATTCAACTTAAACATTATAAATATTTGGACGCAAGCAGCGTTATAAAAATATATATATATATATATATAACGTGAAGTCAATCGTGGAGTTGCAGTCAACGTTTGGCCAAGGTAAGTAAAGAAAACTCTTTGATTTCAGTCAAGCTTTCGAATTTATTTAATTCTTCTTCAGGACATCTGTGGTGAAGAACAATTTTTATAAAATAAAGAAATATTGTTACAAATGTGATGACTTACTAATCGTGAGGTTATAAGAAAAGCGACGAATTCTGTTTGACCTCACGATTAGTAAGTCATCACATTTGTAACAATATTTCTTTATTTTATAAAAATTGTTCTTCACCACAGATGTCCTGAAGAAGAATTAAATAAATTCGAAAGCTTGACTGAAATCAAAGAGTTTTCTTTACTTACCTTGGCCAAACGTTGACTGCAACTCCACGATTGACTTCACGTTATATTGAACCAGTCACTATACCATTATTCGTATATATATATATATATATATACATATATACTGCCAAGAAATATTAATAATTATGGATAGTTAATTAGTAAATCATAATTATTTTATATCAAATAAAGCAATAAGAAATAATATAAAAATATAAATAAAAAGAAAAAAGAGTGCCAAGCAAAAATTAATTCGTTTTCAATATTATAATGTAAAAGGCAGGTATTGTAAAAAAAAACTTTAATAGCCAAATAGAAAGTGCAATAATTTAAATGGTAGCAAATTTCAAAAAATTATTCTTAAAAATTAAATTTACAAATAAATATATGAGTAGTTACACACATAGCTACCTATAATGTTTTTCTAGAATTCCATCACACCTTACTAGAACCTCGGGTATTGTAGTCATGTTTACGTTTTATCGTCTCTTTGTATTCCATAACTGCATCATCCAACTGCTCCTGAGTAGTAATTACGATCTTCCTGTTAGTGTTAGGCATTTTTACATGAATTTTTCCATCTACCGTCCAAGAATTCTTGACACCAAAAATGTCTCGTGATTTTTTATATATGTGAGCACGACTTTTAGTTAAAGATTCGGTAATCAAAAAACCGGTGCCCTTTAGGTGTTTCCTCGCGGACCAAATTTCTCTTCTATTTATATAAGATATGAACTTTACTATAATTACACGTGGCTTTTTATCACCTTTTTTAACTTTGCCTAATCGATGGCAGTTATCCAAAGTAGTTGCATCGCATTTAAAATTTGCAATTTTCAACTCATCACGTATGAACAACGAAATAACGTCAACAATGTCTTCATCATCATTTTCTTTTACACCATGTATAATAATGCAATTTTTTCTGGAATACGCTTCTGCTTCATTAGATTTAACCACAACAGAATTAATCATTTGTCTAAATTCTAGCAGGGATTCCAAAGTTTGAGATTTAAATCGTGAAAATTCTTTTTTGATCAAATCAATTTGTGGTAGTTGATGATCATGATCGCCACTATTTTTGAGTTGACTCAGTTGGGAGACAAATCCTTTCATTGTTGCATTAAATTCACTTTCAAGTTTATCAGCAATGTTTACCATGTTGCGCTGCATATTTTATAAATTGTCAATCACGGCTGAGGTAGGTCAATAATACACACGCACAAAAAGAACTTTGTAAACTGGTTTTGAAAACAAGTTGAATTGTTTTTTTAAAGTTTATAAAAATGTGTAAACACCTGAATTGTATGTCCATATAGTTTATTTAACGGAATTTACGTATATTTACTTCTTAAAACACCGCTTAATTGGCTTATCTATGAACAATTTTCACCAACACAAGGCACTAGCAATGCCCGGCACTATATTGAAGAACTTCTTGCAGGAAATATCTTTATAACTTCAGATTTACCACCATTAATAATTGTTAATTTTAATGCCGACGAAAGTCGATGCTCACTCTTTCATGGCTGCCACACAAATGAAATTATTGATAAATTTTGCATGACTAATTTTAAATTTTAATAAAACGCTTACTTTTCGATATTTTCTACACAAATTTAAGAAATTGCAATAAGTCGGTTGTTTTACAAGATTTTTCGGACTAGTAAAATTCACTAAAAATTAATGAAAAACGTACCTAACGCCGCTTTAGAAGTTACAATTTTAAAATTCGTAAGATTATAACCTTTGTTTTGTGATTTTCGACAGTATATAAACAAGAATGACATTAATGAAAAATTAACAAAATGTTGCCTCCAACAGGATTCGAACATACCATTGCCTTTATGCTGTAACGCGAAGATATGAATGCTTAGTCAATATTTCGCTTTTTGGTCATTAATTTAACAGATATACAGACTTAGTAAACGATTAATTGAGATACCTCTCAGCGATTTTTAGAAGGATATTGTTTAAAAATCGACAATTGAAACATCACTTTTTTGAAATCTTTCTATTTGCTATTATGGCGCCACCTTAAATTGTTCCCTTCCGATTGATACTTTTTAATACATTCAGATGGTTCTCCTTTCTTTTACCCTCCATATTCAATAGTTTAAAAATTCTAGTATGACATAAAAAGAAAATTGAAGCTAAATTTGTCAAACTATCATGGCCAACAATAATGCAAAAAACCTTTGAACTTACTTATATATTAAACCATTACATTAGTTAATTTTTTATTTTAGTTCAAGAAGAGCCCTACAAAAGTAGTATGTTTAAGAAAGAACCAAAATTCGAATACGAAGACTCTCAACAATTTGTAACAATGGATAATTCTTCAATAAATTCTTTCATTACTAATACTGAAATGTTAATTAGCAGTGATATTTCAAGTCAAACTAATCATGAATGTGACATTAAAAAAGAAGAATTACACTCTGTTTGCAATTTATTGGATTTTAAAATGAAATTTCAAAATTTTGGTAAAGAATTACATTCAAAGCGACGCATCAAAAGATATTCCAGGAAACAGGATCCAAGTTCTAAAAAACGTAAGTCTTTGTGTAATTAATATCCTCATAAAAAGTATGATTATTAATCCATTAGACTAATACGGAAAATTAACGTACTTCGAAGAATGACTACAACATTTCAGAATATTTTGGGTGTAACATGTTATTCATTTTTTTCAATATTTCATGAATTTGATTAATGGTGTCTAGTATTTCGCGATCTCTGTTAACTGTTCGTAGCATTTCCTCGCTTGTTTTTTCAGCTGTCCATAGGACTTTTAGTATTCGCCTGTATATCCACATTTCGAATGCTTCGAGTCTGTTTGTGGAGTTTACTTTTAATGTCCAACCATCCATTCCATAGAGCAACACTGACCACACCTACATTTTGCTAATCAGATTTGTAGGTTGAGGTCAAATTCGGTATTGGTAAGAACCGTTTTTAATTTCTTGAAAGTACTTCTGGCCATCTCAATTCGACATTGATTTCCAATTTGGAAAATTGAATCGGGAAAACAAAGATTACAACACCGGCACACAAAAAAAACTTTTGTACATCCCACTCCACCTACCGGCATGTATTTCGACCCTTTGAAGTCGGACATTTTTGAAGATTGCTTCCAAACTACTTTGTCGCTTTTGGATCCTGGATCGATAATATTTATGAAAAACGCATGATATCATAGAAGATATCGTCGCTTGGTTAAAATCCAAAAATATTTCGTGCGACGATACAATGTTGAAGCTATGGAGGGTAGAGGTAAGGAGAACTGTCTCCATGTATTGAATGTGTCCATCAAAATGTGTTAAATAAGGGTGGCGCTACGATCGTAGTAGGGTAAATTTAAAAAACGCCATAATTTCGTAAAGTAGGATTGATAAATAAACAAGGAAAGACAAATTTCCGCTTTATTATGACTCTCTTTTTAAAATAATCATAATATATAAGAAACATAAGATAATAATAAACTATATAAAATGAAATTTTATTAATGATTATTTTCCAGCAATAAGTCAATAAATTTTTAAAAAATAAATTCATTACATAATATGAGGATAAATAGCACGATCGAAATGACAAAATAAAAACTAATTTGAAAAGTATCATAGGTATAATATTTAACGCTAAAAATTTACGAAACGAATTTAAAATACAGTAAACTGAATTTTTGAAATGCACTTATTTTAGGGTTATATTACAAAATCATACAACACACTTCAATTTGTCAAAAACTGCTACATTCATTCGGTACCCTCCATCTACTTTAGCGCCATGCTAGTGGAAAGTTTCCGAACTGTTATGTACCTGTAAAAGGTGGACACATTTTAAATCTTTTCCCGTTTAAGATTGTTCTCTTTACCTCTTCCCTCCATAGTTGAAAGGAGTACTTTTGACTATTGTACGAGAGCATAAAAAAGGCTACCAATGACATTTAATAGCTGACAGTAGACAGATGGCATTTAAAGTTAAAAAATGACATTTGCTATTATTACTGTTAATTGTATCATTATTATAATTTGTTTTCAGGTTTTCTATCTGCGGCAACAAAATGTCAACCTCACTTTGGAAAATTCTATGGACTATGTCCCTCTTGTGGAAAATTTATATATGATAAATTTCTATTTTTAAATCATTTTTATATTTACCACTTTTTCGTGAATTCGAAAAAATCTGTTAACTTAAGAAAGAATAATTCTGACACAAAACATATTAACCGACAAGATCTTAGTAATTTAAACAAACAGATAAGGGCGCACAGTTTTAAACAACAAAGTAATTTTAAAAAATATATTAAAATCCAAACAGACGAGAAACTTTTTAAATGTAAAATTTGTTCAAAATGTTTTACACATTCCAGTAGTTTAAACAGGCATATTAAAACTCATACTGACGAAAAACCTTTTAAATGTCAAATTTGTTTAAAATGTTTCACACAATCCAGTAACTTAAAAACTCATATTAAAACTCACACTGGTGAAAAACCTTTTAAATGTAAAATTTGTTCGAAATGTTTCACACATCCGAATAGTTTAAAAGTTCATAATAGAACTCACACTGACGAGACACCTTTTAAATGTAAAATTTGTTCTAAATTTTTCACACAATCCAGTAATTTAAAAATTCATATTAGAACTCACACTGGTGAAAAACCTTTTAAATGTAAAATTTGTTTAAAATGTTTTACACAATCCACTAGCTTAAAATGTCATATTAGAACTCACACTAACGAGAAACCATTTAAATGTAGAATTTGTTCAAAATGTTTCACACAATCCAGTATATTAAAAACTCATATTAAAACTCACACTGGTGAAAAACCTTTTAAATGTAAAATTTGTTCGAAATGTTTCACACATCCGAATAGTTTAATAGTTCATACTAGAACTCACACTGACGAGACACCTTTTAAATGTAAAATTTGTTCTAAATTTTTTACATCATCCAGTAGTTTAAAAATTCATATTAGAACTCACGCTGGTGAAAAACCTTTTAAATGTAAAATTTGTTCGAAATGTTTCACACAATCCACTAGTTTAAAATGTCATATTAGAACTCACACTAACGAGAAACCATTTAAATGTAAAATTTCTTCAAAATGTTTCACACAATCCGGTATATTAAATAGGCATATTAGAACTCACACTGACGAGAAACCTTTTAAATGTAAAATTTGTTCGAAATGTTTCAAAAGTTCCAGTTATTTAAAAATTCATATTAGAACACACTGACGAAAATTTAATTTAATAAATGTCGGTGATTTAGAAATGGTGAAAAAACTTTTAAATGTAAAAGGATTCCGCACAAAATCAATGAAAAAGTCAAGTTGTCTGAATTTTGTGAATAAATAGCTCTATGTAAGTAGAACAAAAGTCTGAATGGACAACAAACTTAAAAATTGAACAATTTTGAGATATAGAGGTTTGTAGTTTTACTAAAATAGTGATTTACTGAGCAGGTCAACATTTGGTATACTGAGTATCTCTAGATCTCACTAGTAAATTTTTCCCAAAAATCCTAGGATAGCATAGGGTTTTTGGGTTTGCTGATTTCGAATACGTTATCACGATTGAGGGTCATTTAAATTGTCTATTTTTAAGCTTGGTGCCCATTGAGATATTTGTGTACTCACTTAGAACTATCTAGTCACAAAATTTCAGACAATTTAACGGGAAGTACTTTCCTTTGATTTTTTGCGAGATCCTTTGTTCAAAATATTTTGAACAAAAAAGTTAATTATAACGAAAAACCTATTAAATGTAGTGATCTAATGCTATAAATAAATTTATAATTCTTTTGTTTTTTTTTTATAAACAATGATGGGATATTAGACACTATTGTTTATTAAACCATGGCAGATAGATATCTATCAAGCGGACAAATCTCATTTCTCTTAATTTTATCCCAAACGTAGTTGGGCTAGACATTAGGTTTCCGTTTGTATTTAAAACATCCTTTCCTTTCCTCTCCTATTTCATTATTCTTGTTTAGGTCTTCATTTATTGAAGTTATACTTCTATTCATGCACTCGGCGGAAGAAATTTGTCTGGGGTTAAATTCATTACATATGCAATGGTGTGAGTAAGAGAGAAACTCAGAAACATAAGGTATATTGACATAAGGTATATTGGTCAGTAAAAACAAAGATGAAATATATACTTCATGTCATTAGTCATAACTATAAGTTCTTTGAATACCGTTTAAACATTCAGTACATTGAAAAGAGATAGATATACAAAAAAGTCAGCTAATATTTTTTTATTATACGAGTAGTGACGTAACAGGCCAAAAAATAAAAAAAAGACGGGAGACTCTTAGATAATAATTGCCTCTACAGATGTGCTAGCATCTATATTTCCCATAAATAATTATAATAATTATCATTACAGATTCCTAATTATCAATACAGATATTTTCGATTTCAACTATATTTTGGCGGTAAAGGCTATAGCCGAATAAGCATGTAAAAACTGCCCCAAGCGTTTTTGAGAAATGGGTTTGACCAATCGATAGTATAAGTAGAATAACCACCCCAGCCAAACTTTTAGCCCCCCAGGTGCCCCCTTTCTTTTTCTATGCTCAAAAACGTGTTATTTTTACATAATTTTTTTTTAAACGCAATTTTAAGCCAAAAAATATGAAAAAATTCACAGATGTGTAGTTTTGGGGCACTAATATAAAGTTTCTTCAAAATACCTATACAGGCTCTCAATATTAAATATTCCTCTAACATTTCTTGTTATCAGATCTTCAACAATATAACTATTAACACCTTTTTCATTTACTACCCTATAAGGTCCTTCAAATATAGCTTTTAATTTTCCTGATTCATTTTTCTTTAAATTTCCACTTATATAAGCTTTTATTATCACCAATTCTCCTTTTTCAAACTTTACAGGATATCTCACTTTTTTCTTAATTTTTTTATAATATTTTTTCCATACATCCATTAATCTTTTTCTTACTTTTTCAATAATTTCGTCATATCTTTTTTTTCTTCATCTTCTTCCCAATTTCTTTTCGGTTTTCGACCTAACATTAAATATGTTGGTGTTTCTTCTGTTATTACATTTGGAATATCATTTATATACATTTCCACTTTATTAATATAATTTTCCCATTCTTTATGTTCCCTTCCATTTGGACTTTTAATTTTATCACCTCTTTAATATACCTTTCTGCAGGGTTTGCTGCCGGATGTCTTATACTAATACAATTCTTTTTAATTCCCTTCCTTTCTAAAAATTTTCTTAAATTCTGTCCTTGAAAATACGTTGCATTGTCCATTACACATGTCTTTGACATACCTATTTCTTCTATAAATTTTTCTAAACAATTTATAATGCTTTTATAATTTGTTCTTCTACATGGGTATAACTTTATAAATTTTGTAAAAACATCAACAATTACTAATATATGCTTATTATTATTCTTACTTCTTATTAGATTACTAATAAAATCTATTGCGATTACTTCCAATTTTTCCATTGCTGTAACACTTTTCCCAATATTTTTATTCACTTTATTCTTATTCAATTGACATATCTTACATGTTCTTGTTATTTTTTTGAACCTATATGTCCATATGTTACATACAAATTTTTTAATATTTGTTTTCCTAAATAACTGTCAATTACATAAACTTCTTCGTTTCCTATTTCCTTGATATAATATCCATCTTTGATTAGTGTATTCTGTTTTTCTTTTTCTGTTAAATTTTGTTGACTTCTTATTATTTCTTTTTCTGAAAATATACCTTCATCTTCTAGTAATTTGTTCATTCCAATTTGTACTATTCTTCCTTTATCCTTATTTTCACTACTTTCTCTTGATAATGTATCTGCAATAAGATTTTCCTTTCCTGATAAATATCTAATTTCAAAATCATATTCTTGTAATAACAAACTCCATCGATATATCCTATTATTATTAAAACGATTAACCATTACATTCTTCAATGCTATGTGATCGGTTTCAATTATAAACTTTTTTCCAATTAAATAAAATCGACATTTTTGCACACAAAAAAATATACTAGCAATTTCCAACTCTGATAGACTATAATTTCTTTCATACATTTTTGTGATTCGAGACATAAAACATATTGGTACTTCTATTCCATTTTGTATTTGTATTAAAACCCCTGCTAACTTATTAATTGATGCATCTGTTCTTAATATAAAATCTAATTCATAATTTGGATGATATACTTTCAAATTATTGGTAAACATTTTTTTTAAATCATTAAAGGCTTGTTCTCTTTCTTCATTTCATTCCCATTTTACATTTTTCTTTAACAATTCTACTAATGGAATCTGTTTTTCTGATAGATTTGGTATTAACTTTTTGTAATAATTCATCATTCCCAAAAATCCCCTTATTTGCTTTAAACTTTTTGTTTCCTCAAATTTTAAAATTTTATTTACTCTTTCTCTATCCATCTCTACTCCATTTTTATAATTTTAAATCCTAAATATATCACTTCCTTTAAAAAAATTGACATTTTTCTTTATTTATTTTTAATCCAGCTGAATCCAATTCTTTTAAAACAATATTTAAATGTTTTTTATGTTCTTCATTTTTTGAATAAATTAATATATCATCCACATAATGAAGAACAAAATTTTCATACTTGTTCAAAATTTTATGTAATGCTTTAACCACAGCTGCACATGCACTTTGTATACCAAATGGTACAACTTTAAATTGATATACTACACCATCAATACTAAAACCACTATATTTCCTACTACTTTTATGTAGAGGTATTAACCAAAAACTATGTTTTAAATCTATTTTACTGAAAATTTCAATTCCTGTTATTCTACCAAATATTGCTTCAATATGCATAGGTTTTTCATATTGTGGTATTGAAAATTTATTAATATTTCTAGCATCAAGACATAACCTTAGCTCTCCATTCCCTTTTTTCACAACCACAATTGGATTAATAAATGATGTATCACTTCTCTCAATTATATTATTTTTTAGCATTTTATTTATTTCTATAGCTACTTGTTTTCTATATTGATATGGAATTGGATAAGTTTTAACTCTAAAATTTTCTATATTCTTTACTTTAAATCTGAGTATATTCTTTGGCAGTATTATTCTCTAATGTAACTAAATTTTTATATTTCTTAAACAACAAATTAATTTCCTCTTTATATTTATTATCACTTTTTGTATCCTCTTCTTCTTTCATCGTTTCCCCATTAATTCTTAGTTCATTTATATGTATTATCTCATTGGTTATTTTATCTAATTTTATTTGTTCTTCTTTTAATTTTATCCAACCTTCTTCATAATTAATAATAACATTCATTCTTTCTAATTTATCAGTACCTAATATTATATCATACTCCATATTTCCTATAATCAAACCTTATATTTTATATATATTATTTCCAATTTTAATATTAATATTTATAGTTCTATTAATTTCCCCTAATTTTTTTCCATTAGCACCTATTAACTTAATTCTTGGAATTCTAATCATTTCTTTTATTTGATTTTCCTCAATAATTTTTTCATTTATCAATGTTGCTTCTGATCCTGTATCTATTAAAATTTTAATTTTCTTATTCTCTAAATTTCCTTCAATAATTAATAATCCAATTTTGTCTTCTAATTTATTATTATTTTCTTCTAATTTTATAAATTCCCTTGGATGTATGTAACAACATTTAACATTAAAATTTTGTAGGTGCTTATTTAAAAATTTCCTTGTTCTGGTTCTACTCTAACGTTTTCTACATTTTCTTCTACTTCTCTATTTTGCATATTATTTTGATTTATTCTTCTAGGTACATTATTATTTCCAGTTCTATCCTCTCTATTATTATTATGAATTTCATTCATATTTCTATATCTTGATCTTTCATATCTTCCACTACTTACATTTTGAAAACCATTTTTATTTCTGGTATTTCCATTTCTTATATTAGTATTATTTTCCATACTATTTCCATTTCTATATGAATTTCCATTTATACGATTTCCATTTTCTCTCCCATTACATCCATAATTATAATTTCCATTGTTTCTGTTATGCATTTCTTCTCTTCCTCTATTATATCCATTTCTATTTTGATAATTTCTAAATCTATCATTTTCATAATTTTGTAACGTATTTTCATTAATCTTTATATTTCTTTCAACCCGATTTAAATACTCAATCAATTGTTCTTTTTTTTTAATATTTTGTATGACTATTGTTTCAGAAACTGTTATATCATAATGTCTAGAAATATATAAAATAATTTCCTCTTCTCTCATAGGAGGTTTCAAATACTGGGCAACATTATATAATTGTAAAGTATAATTGGTTAAATTATTCCCTAATCTATAATTGAATTTTCCAAAATATAATTTTTCCCTACTCACCTCTTGTTTTGATTCAATTCACCCCAGAAATATTTAATGAATTCCCTTTCAAAATCATTAAAGGTTAAAATCTCATTTTCCTGTGTTGCATACCATAATGCAGCATTATCTTTCAAAGAACTTATAATTTCTTTCCAGTCTCTTTTATTCCTAGTTTTAGTTTTAATCATATTCATATAACAGCATGGATGTAATATGCTAATATTCCCTGTAAACTTTACTGCTCCTTCTCCTCCATGTATTACCATATATGAACCATCCTCAGTTCTTTCATTTTGCAACTCTTGTAATTTTTTTGTTTCATCTTCAAATTTCTTTGCTACTTCCATAACGTTCCTTTCCATCGTTTGTTGTATTCTTTCGTTTTCTTTCGTATTTTCATTTTGTTGCTCCTTCCCCTTTTTTTCTATATTATTAATCTTCTCCTGGTGTATATTACCCATTTTCTCCATCACCTTAAATCTATCTTTCAATTGATCTACTTCTTTTTGTATTTTGATATTTTCTTCTTTGATAATATTTTTCATTTCATCTTTAATTTCACTTTTAATATTATTAATATCTAATTTTATGCTTTCTATATTTTCTTTTAAAATCTTTAACTCTTCCTTATCTTCTTTTCTATACTTTTCTTGTTTTCTACTATTTTCATCAAATTTTTCATCCATTTTTCAATTATTTTCATCAAATTTTTCATCCATTTTTTTTCCATTTTTTCCAAAAATTTAAACATTCTTTCCATCTCTGTTTCTTGATGAGGTTTTGAACTAGTAGCATCTTCTATTACATCTCCTTGTACAACTTGAATAGTTGTGTTTTCTTCTCCTTCTGAAAATCCATCATTTTCTGTTATACCAATATTTTCTATTATTTCATCTACATCCTGTCTTATACCATCATTACTTTGTGTCTCATGCCTATTTTCGCTGTATTCTTGTATTTCATCCTCTCTCCTTCTATTTCTTCTATTTTGTCTTGTATCCATTTTATTTAAGTATTTAAAATGTTAATTTGTTATATTTATTTAATTTATATGTTGATTTTTAAATAATTTTAATTTTAAAATTAATGTTTAATTTTTAATTAAATTCTCCCCACAAATCACTGCTCTATTATGTAAATCAAATATCTCACCTTTCTGTCAGTCCTGTCTGTCAAATTTCTTGTCTTCTCTTATTCTTCCAGTTTCCGGGTTTTCTCGCAGTGAGTCTTGTAGTCGGTCTTGTAGTGGATCTCGCAGTGGATTCTTGTAGTCGGGCCTGGCAATGAATCTAGTAGTGGATCTTGTAGTCAGTCTTGTAGTTGGGCATGTAGTCGGTCTTGTAGTGGATTCTTGTAGTCGGACCTTGTAGTGGATCTAGGAGTCGATTCTTGTAGTGGATCTTGGAGTCGGCGCTGGCAATGAATCTAGTAGTGAATCTTGTAGTCGGTCTTGTAGTGGATTCTTGTAGTCGGGTCTTGTAGTTGAGATGGCCACACGTTGGATCGTCAAAATTTATGATGGTTCTATTTCTTAGCTCCTGCTATTGGGTCTGGGTTCTTTCTTCTTGGTTCAATTCAAATTATACCAATATTAATTATTATAAACGTTTATATTAACATTATTCAAATTACATTTCACAAAATGACAAATTTCAATTCTCCATCAAAATCAAAACACATCAAATAAAAATTCCCGTTTCCCTAATTTCGTCCTATTTATAATAAAAAAAAAATGGGCGTGGCAGTCAGTGGGACTGCCGGCAGAAGTTATACTTCTATGCATTGTTAACTAATCAAACTTTAATAACTACAAACACAGGCAAGTAGAATTTTTTTTTTTAAATTACTTGTATTCAATTAAATAAATACTTAGAAAAATAAGTCCAGTTGATGTGTGTCCTTACTTCAAACACAAAAACCAAACAGTAAAACGATCAATGTACAAAAAAAGTGTTTACAAAACCCCATACTGCAAAACATAATGCAAATTACTGAATACATATTATAATTAATATTATTAATATAAAATACTAAACTTTATATGTTTACTTACGTGACAGAATTATAAAATAATCATGTGGTCCGTCACTATGATATTTATACATTAGTTCAGACTGTTTTTTGTATATCTATCCCTTTTCAATGTACTGATACCTTATATGTGTTTCTGACTCTCTCTTACTCACAACATTACATATGTAATGATTTTTCCCATTTAACTCTACATAATCGTTTTCTACAGAGTGTACGAATAGAAGTATAACTTCAAAAATATAGTCACTGGTCTATGTCGTCACACTATACAGTAAGATATTTCATTTACATAACAGACACAGTGATATCATAACAATATGTAATGGTGTGAGTAAGAGAGAGGCAGAAACACATATAAGGTATATTGGTTGGTAAAAACAAAGATGAAATATTTACCTCATGTTTAGTCATAACTAAAGTCCTTTAAATCCCGTTTAAAAATTCAGTACATTGAAAAGAGATAGATATACAAAAAACAGTCTGAGCTAGTGTTTTGGAATATCATAGTCATGTATTACATTGTGTTTGACTTATTATTTTATAATTCTGTCACGTAAGTAAACATATAAAGTTTAGTATTTTATATTAATAATAATATTCAGTAATGAGTATTGTATTATAGTCTATAGTACCGTCACATGGTTGCATTATATCCTGCTTTTGAGGTTGTTGGCTACATAAACAGAGAGAAAAGTGCATTCCGAAAAGACAATAGATAGAAAAATTAAACTCGGTAAGTATTCCAAATGGGTTCAATTTATGTACTCGGGATTTTTGGGGTCGCTAAACACGAATATCATGATGTCGAAAGCCTCCGCGGCACTTGGTGCCTAGAGTTGTAACGATTGAATCGTTAATTTTCGAACAATACTCCCGGACTATAAATATTTTTAAATTATCTATTGTTTCCGCGTCGAGACGTGTGGGGACTGCAAAGTGGAAGGAGAGATATTGGCTTCGTAGTTGAATTTTGATTTTATTTCGTTCATTTTTAACGTTGAAGTTATTTAATTTAGAGTTTTCCGACCATCTTTGCCCTTCTGTCTCTGGGTTATTGCCAACTAGAAGAAGGGTCCTATTATTTGGATTACCAAAAACCACATTATTATTTCGTCAAGAAGTATCACCGGAGAAAGTCCGTTGCAGTTCTGATTTCCCGGTCAGAAAACCCGAAGAGAAATTCCTACCGGTAGCTGTTGTCTTAGAAGTCCTTCAGTATGATTTTTCTTTTGAGTGTTAGTCACATTTTTGTTCAATCGATATTTGGTTTCAATTTTTTTCCTTTCGTCATTGAATATTTGTTTAGCTTCTTAGCTTATTTTGTTCTCATTTGTTGAGTATTTTCTTATTCAATGATTTTTGTTGACTACAGTCTTATCTTTATCTTTGTTGCTATGGTAAGTTATTTTACTTTTGGAGATAGATTTTTTTTGCCTTGTCTTTCTCTCTATTTTTACTTTGTGAACATTAATCTCTTGTTTCTTTCGTTACATCTCGTAATTGTTGTTTTCTTAAACGACCTTAAATAGGACAGTTAATAATTTATTTTTACCGATTATGACTTTATGCTACTTAAGTGTTAGCAATACCGATTTTGACATTTTTGGTACCCTAGAGGTGCTGGTCAATGCGACCAAATATTTTTTTAGAGTGGGGGGACTCTCTTACCGATTGTGACCATATTTTTTTGTTCTTTTTGTTATTGCCACTTTTTCAAAAATTTTTTTTGTCTTAACCTCTTTGGCTTTAAATTCTCTCTCTCTTCCCGACTGGGCGTTGTCTGCCAAATGGAGAAACATGTTCCCGGGGAAGCTTAAATTTTCGGAACTGCCTTGGTCAAGTCCCTATATTTTTTATATATATTTACCATTTTTCTTTTTTGTTTATTTTTATTTTTTTATGGCTGACATGCCATCTTATAGCGATGCGAATAACCGTTGGCTATGCCGAGACCACCCGTCTTCACTGAGCTCCTCGCATCCCCTGTCCAGCGTGGAGAAACTTCAGTGTTGACCGTTCCATTTAGGTTGGCTAGTACCTTGTAGAAAAATCTAGTCACTTCGTCTTGTGACGGTTTAACTACCTGGGTTGCTTCAAAACCTATGGTAATTTTACTTGCTTTTTGAGGAATTCGTTCCATTTAGGTTGGCTAGTACCTTGTAGAAAAATCTAGTCACTTCGTCTTGTGACGGTTTAACTACCTGGGTTTCTTCAAAACCATGGTAATTTTACTTGCTTCATTAAGGATTCGTTCCTTTTGTATTAGCTGATACCTTTTGTAATAATCCAGTCACTTCATCTTCGATTTAATTTCTCTGTGTTCAAGTGTTAGTAACTTTTTGTACTGGTAATTTTTGTTTCTTGATTTTTAACGTTGGTATTTTGTATATTTAAGATTTACACCAGTCATCTTGTTAACCAACATAAGTTTACTAATTTTTATATTCTTTACCTATTCACCAATTTTGGATTATTACTTTTTATCTTCATTACTTACTTTAGGAAAAGTTTCACTTTATTTAGTAAAAAAAAAAAGAATCTGCAATTCTTTTTTTTTCTGCCAAGGTACCGTGGTGTAACGATTGAATCGTTAATTTTCGAACAATACTCCCGGACTATAAATATTTTTTCCGCGTCGAGACGTGTGGGGACTGCAAAGTGGAAGGAGAGATATTGGCTTCGTAGTTGAATTTTGATTTTATTTCGTTCATTTTTAACGTTGAATTTATTTAATTTAGAGTTTTCCGACCATCTTTGCCCTTCTGTCTCTGGGTTATTGCCAACTAGAAGAAGGGTCCTATTATTTGGATTACCAAAAACCACATTATTATTTCGTCAAGAAGTATCACCGGAGAAAGTCCGTTGCAGTTCTGATTTCCCGGTCAGAAAACCCGAAGAGAAATTCCTACCGGTAGCTGTTGTCTTAGAAGTCCTTTAGTAGAAATCAACCTTCACTACAAGTGCTTAAGAAACTCCGTTTATCAAGACATCAATAAAACAAGATAAGAGATTAAATTAATTTTTCATTAACTGTCAGCAGTAATTAACCGATTTTATAGAAATAAACCATTTTAAAACTGATCTAAATATTTTATTTGTATATCTGTACTGACGCCCTATTAAAAACTTGATTGGGAAAAAACTAAGCAAAATTCAGCAGGAAAGTCACGACCCTCTGGAGCTAGCAAAGGGTATTTTTACGCTACAGAGTATTTACCTCTTCTCCTGGTGTTTTATGTAAATTCTGTACAAAATTACACTTGGAACTCGGCTGTTTTTTGGGTCGCTGAATACGAATATGATAATGGCGATGGTGTCCGAAACACGTGGTACTTAAGACGGACCTCGTCTCCAGGAAATGTTATGCAAATTTGATACAAAATGACTGTGTACTCGGTACTAGGAGGTTTTTGAAGTCGCTGAACACGAATATCATATAATGATTTTGCTAAATCATTCGCATAAAAAATTATGAATCCGGGCGCGTGCATAGAAGTAGAACTTCTGCCGGCAGTCCCACTGACTGCCACAACCTTTTTTTTTACTAAAGACGGCATTGCAGTAGGTCGATATATTGAACATAAGAAAATTCAATTTCCAAAGAAATAAACAGTAGGTACTTTCTTTTGGGGTAACAATTTAAAGATAAACAAAACTTCCATATTGGAATCGGGGTGCTTCTAACGTATCAAAAGACTCAGCTTCTAGCTTACTATCCAAAAACTGGGAAAAATCAAAAAAATTTTGACTAAGTGAACGGTTAGACCAATCCACCCGAAGTACCGCCAATTGCATAGGGTATGCCTTAAATAGTTTTTTAACGAACGAACGTGATCATGAAGATGGATAAGATTGGTTAGGTTTACCTTTCTAGATTCTTCTCGAATATGATATGAACATCGTTAGTAAGTAATACGCTCATTTAATCACGTAGGCCATCCTAACGGATTTTAGGAACTATTGGAAAGTTTTTAACGACAGCGTCGATTTTTATATCAAAAGGAAACAATTAAAGATAAATTAATTAAATAATTGGTTTTTAAAAATGCTAGAATGTGAATAAAAGAGTAGATGAATATGAGATTGGTGGGTAAGAGGAACAAGGAAGTTGAGGTAAATTGATAAAATAAATGAAGACTTAATCGAAAAAAAAATGGAGAAGAAAGGATGTATTAAATACAGACGGTGAAAAAAAAAAGGCTTGGGAGAAGGTTAAAAGAAAGGAGATCTGTCAGCTTAAAAGACATCTAGAATATTTATTTATGATATGAGTGTTAAAAGTGACGTTTTATTTTGTGAATGAAAAAGTTTGTGAATTGAACAATTTCACGAACAAAATAAAATCACTTTTAACACAAATACCATACAATGTTTTTTGTACACCTGCCCTATTTTGAAAATGAAATGGGCGAATTTGCAATGACAATAAACTAAACCGTGTTAAAAGTATTTTTAACACGCTGCCATGTAAACAATCAATTTTAACATTGTTTGCTATCATTAAAAGTGTCACTTTTAATGACAGTTCTACAAAAAAGTATTATGCTATAGTTTAACATCCCATTATTGTTTATAAAAAAAAACTTGCAGTTAAATTATAAATTTATTTACAACATTACGTGTGTATTAACAACATTTAATGGGTTTTTTGTTTTAATTTACCTTTTTGTGTAAAATATTTTGATCAAAGGATCCCGCAAAAAATCAATGGAAAGTACCTACTTCCCGTTAAATTGTCTGAAATTTTGTGACTAGATAGTTCTAAGTGAGTACACAAATATCTCAATGGGCACCAAGCTTAAAAATAGACAATTTAAATGACCCTCAACCGTGATAACGTATTCGAAATCAGCAAACCCAAAAACTATATGCTATCCTACGATTTTTGAGAAAAATTTACTAGATCGAGAAATACTCGGTATATCAAATGTTGATCTGCTCAGTAAAACTACAAACCTCTATATCTCAAAAATTGTCCATTTTTAAGCTTGATGCCCATTGAGACTTTTGTTCTACTCACAAAGAGCTATTTATTCACAAAAGTTCAGATAATTTGACGAGAAGTACTTTTACATTGATTTTATACGGGATCCATTTACATTTGAAAGTTTTTTCACCATTTTTAAATCACCGAAATCTATGAAATATTTTGATCAAATTTTATATTTAAAAATCTTTTAGTCAGTGTGAGTTTTAATATGAGTTTTTAAATTACAGGATTGTGTGAAACATTTTGAACAAATTTTACATTTAAAAGGTTTCTCGTCAGTGTGAGTTCTATTATGAACTTTTAAATTACTGGAATCTTTGAAACTTTCGAAAATATTTCAAGAACACAAAAAGATATTAGTCTATTAGAACCAGACTTTATTAATAGTTATTTTGAAGATGTTCCTGTCAGTCAGTTAGAATCTACATTTCAAAATTATTTACAACAGTTTCATCCTTTACCTAGAGGATATATTGAAGACAAAATTAATGATACAAATAATGACTACGATAGAACATTTGGCGTTTATTTTGACCCCGACGCAAATTCATATGCTATAGGCGATTCACCAGTTTCTTTTGAAGGTCCTGATGTGATCGTACAGGGTATTAGATACAAGGGTACCCCTGGTTTATATGAACTCTTATTTAAAAAATACCCAGCTGGTTATAAACAAAAAGATCTTTATGAATTTATTGATATTGTGAAACGAACTAATTTACATCATTTAGGTTACGATCGTTCTAGAGGTTTATCAACATCAAATTCAAAAAAATTTGTAGATATTATCAAACCTCGGGTCACAAATCTTTATTTTATGTCTGAAGAACAAAATTCTGCGGGTCGAAGAAGAAGTAGCTCTATTCCCACATACGCACTGCGAAGTAAAAATACTAAAAATAATAAAGAAGGAAGAGGTCTTATGGACTTAAACAATAAAAAAATTGATTATAAATATTTTGATGATTTTAATGAAATTGTGGAACGACTTGGTTTACTAATAGCATCACAATCAGCTGGTAATACTGGACACAATAATGAAATTATATCAATCATAGAGGAATTACGAGAAGGGGGAATTATTTCTTAAATATATGTTTATTAATAGATTTTATTTAGTACAAACCTCTCAACAAGTTTAATCAACACTTTTTTGCGTTTACCACTACGTGTCCAGAAGAGATTGTATCAGCATCAAATCCATCATCATCATCATCACCTTTCTATATTTGTGTACCATCTAATTTTCATAGCATTTGTGTAATTACCATTCGAGGACGAAAGGAATTTGGTATAAGTAAATCTCATTATGTCCTTGATACTCAAACAACAGCATACACCTTTCCCGTAGCAGGTAAAATTGAAAGTATAAAATGTTTTCCATCCATTCTACATGTATCATATAAAAATCAACAGAATTCTATACAGAACCTGCTGAATGATAGTACTGTTAGTAAAGGAGATATTATTGAATTTCCTTTGGGTATTGCAGCTATAGCAGAAGATACCCTGTATGTTGAGTTTGTTATTCAGTGTCCCCTTGAGGAGAATAAATAGGGAAAAGTTTAAATTTTGATTCATTAACAAATATGCCTCTCAACAAGTTTAATCAACATTATCTTACTTCTGTAGCATGTTCAGGAGAAGAGGAAGAAATTGTGTCATCTCCACTTCCACAATTAAAGTCTCCATTTTATATTTGTGATACCTTTGACTATCATGTTAAGTCTGTAATACGTTTAAGAGGTGAAAAGAAAACGAATCTTAATAAGGACTTTTATGTGTTAGATAACGGGGGAATTGCGTTTGTTTTTCCATTTTCAATAGAAATTGAAAGTGTTGCTCATTATTCAGCCGACGGAGACGTTTAATAAACAACAAAGTTTACAAGTTCCACGAATTAACTGATATAAATGTAACAAAAAAAGATAAAATACTATTTAAGTTGGGAAAACCTTCTTCTATCTGTATTGAGCTGCTTGTACAAAGTCCTTTAGTAAAAAATGTCTAAACTACAAGTTGTAAATGAACTTCATGCGCCAGCACGTATTAACTTTCGCCGAAGACATGTTAGAATTAAAGGTTTAAATGATTTAATTCAAGCAGATTTGGCTGTTATGAATTCATTTGCCAAGCAAAACCGTGGATATAATTATATTTTAATTGTTATTAATGCATTTAGCAAATATGTTTGGGCCGCCCCATTAAAAAAGAAGACAGGTAAAGATGTTACGAATGCTATGAAAGTCATTTTGACACAAATGAAAATACTTCCGAAAAATTTGCAAACTGATAACGGAAAAGAATTTTATAACAAAGACTTTAAAAACTTAATGAAAAAATTTAATATAAATCATTATAGTTCTTTTTCTACTCTTTAAAGCCAGTATTGCCGAACGTGTAATTCGTACACTCAAGTCTTTACTTTGGAAAGAATTCAGCATACAAGGATCGTATAATAGGGATGTGGACTATTTTTGGGAAAGTGTTTAAAACCGTGCATAAGTACCAAATATAGCCCAAACTATTTATTATTATTTTTTTAATACAACTAATACCTTTAAAATAAGTTATTTAAAATTCCATTTCAAATTTCGCGCCAAAACGTGGATACCTGTGAAACGCCCTACGTGACGTCACCTGTTCCTAAACATTGTCGAAGTTGTATGTAATAGAAAGTTATTTCGTAGTTTTGTGTTAATAAGATGCATTCTACATTTTATAAATGTTGTGCGGTGCCGCAGTGTGAAAGTACTACTATTACAACACCTGAAAAACTATTTATTCAAGTTCCACATACAAAAACGATGCAGAAAATTTAGCTTCAACTAACCCGTCGGAATCCGGCACTTTATGTACCGGGCAAATTTTGCACTTAACTGTTCACAATTTTGCATCTCGACGAAGTTGGACATATCCCACAGCATCGTCTCCATATGACTGCCTCGAGGAAGTAAAACGAAATGAAACAATTTGTTAAAAATATAAAACATAACCTCAAAATCATATTATTTTATTGATTATATTCCATTTAACTTTTCGAGTTTATACATCCCTACGATTACTATTATAATGTATCCTGAGTACATTACTTACATGGAGGTCTTCACATTTCTAAATTTAGCAGAGCATAAATTACTATTTGTTGCAAAGAAATAAGCCACTGTCACGCAATCAGTTCTTGGAAAATTTGAACTATCTGCCTTAATATACCCAGTTTCCATTATGGGAAAACCTTTAAAAATTGATTCAAAAAAATAATTGTTCAAATTTCGAAGAAATTTCACGGGAATCACAGTAATATTATTATCCAAATATCAACAGACACCATATTACTTGACAGCGAAAAGTCTTGTTTGGCAACAAGTGACGTCACACAATTTGATTGGTGTTCATTGTCACATGACTTGAGAGTGAAATATTTAATTACATTTTATTAAATAAAAAATTAATCGCTTGTTTATTGAAGCAAATATTGTGTTTTTTATTATTTTTATTATAAAAACTAACTTTTCGTGGTAAAATTATATACTTATTTGAGTACAGTCCACATCCCTATTGGTTAAATATATTATCGAAAATTGTAGAAAAATATAACAATACTGGACATTCTACAACTGGAGCTATACCTAGCAAAATAAACAGTAAAAATGCAAAAAATATTATCGCATTTAACAATTTAAAATGGTCGATCCTAGGAAACCAAAGTTTAAAATTGGAGACTATGTACGTATTAGTAAATATCGATATGCTTTTAAGAAGGGATATACACCTAATTGGACGACTGAAATATTTAAAATTAAAAAAATTAATTTAACCAACCCACGAACTTATATCTTAGAAGATGAGCAAAAAGAAGAGATTCGAGGTGGCTTTTACACTGAAGAATTGCAAAAAGTGAAATATCCAGATGTTTTCTTAGTAGAAAAAGTGTTAAGAAAAAAAGGCGATCAAGTATTTGTGAAATGGTTGGGAATGAATCAAAAATCTTGGATAAATAAGAATAATGTTATTTAGATACTTATTGTAGTAAATTATTTTTAATAAAACAAAAGTTATATTTCAGAATTATGTTTTATTTCAGTAATAATACACTTTATTTTTATAACTTTTCAATTAAAATCTAATAAAATATACGAGTCGGCTTTCTAAATTCTTCCATTAAAATTGATTGCGATTCACGGTGTCAATGATGTAGATTGTAGTTTTTTATCAGAGGTACTTTTCAACAATTGTAAATACTTATATATTACTTCAAGTGATAATTCAAAAGTAACTGGATTAATTATTTTTATCGGGTTTATTATATTCAAGGCAGTTTCTTTTATATTTTCTGCGTTTGCAACTCCAAACTGCAAAATCTTTAAGCAACTTGCAAAATTTTGTAGTTTATATGTTTCCAAAGTATGAGTTATTAGAGGTAACACTTTCCATAATTCTAAAATTGAAGATTTTCTTAACCGAATATTCAAATTCTCTGTCGATATTTTTATTGTTTTAACGTTATCCATTACTTCAAATTCCAACAAAAACTTGTTTGTATATCTCCTTGTTGGATTTTGCTCAAATTCCAAAAAATTGTTAATTATTGGTTTGAAGGTTAAAAATTCATCCCACTCTTTGATGTTAAATATTGGTGATGATTCCATATAACTATTCATTTTAACACATGGTAAAAAATTCAAACTTTGAGATAGTGCAACTGTAATATATTTGGTATTCACATTATTTAAATAAAATCTTTTTTCACCCAAATAAATTTGTTGAAAATTTTGATTGCAACTATCCATGATAAAATTCTTACTGAACTTTATTTAATATTACTTAAAATTTATATATATATATATATATATTGAGATGATATGAGTTACTATGCTATATTAAATAAGAACATATAAAGAAAATATTTTTGGAAATAGAGAAAGGAAAATATTTTTATTCCAAGGCAGAGTATAAATGCAGTAAAATTGGTATAATTTATCATCATCTTCTTCACAATTCCTAAAAAAGAAAAATAAAACAAAATAAGAAATTAAAATATACAAGTACATCTAAGAGATATTTATTTAAAGATTCAAAATAGTTTAATCTATAATTCAATAATCATGTATTAGATAAATAATAAAAGTAATAATTTAAAAGTTTATAAAGTTTACAATACTTTAGTAATTAAAAAATAATCTTAAATAAGTTAGAATAAAATTAAATTAGAAAATTAAATGACAAAATATGAGAATTCATAAAAGAATTTAAAAATTTTTACTTACTTTCAGAAAACACAATTTTGTTTTTCAAGCCATATTGTAATTTATTGTAGTTTAATTTCCAAATGAAAAATTCTGAAAATATAAAAATATTAGTTTATAGTAATAGCAAATTTTAAAAAAAGGAATGATTATTGTTTTCAATTCGAATAATGAATTAAGAATTCGATTGTTGGTAATTTGATTTGAAAATAATTAGTAGGCGAATAGGTAATAGTATAGTTTTAGTTTGTTTAAAAATTCAGTTGTTTAATTGTTGATTTTGGAATCGTTCTCTTGTTTTTGGTATTAAAGGGGAGAAGACGTAATAAAATTTGCTCCGTTAAAATTTAGAGTTTTTTTGCAAAATACTTATAAAAGAAAGTTTAAAAGTAGTCAAAAGTGTTAACAAAACTACAAGGAAGTTCCTGATAATAGCTGGTAAGAAGTAAAGTTTAATTTTATGAAGAAATAAATGTTCGAAATTGTTGCTGAGCAGTTCATAGTTATAAATGCTTCCTGAATTAATTTAAAGAAAGACAAACCAGTTTCTAACAAGAAAGAAAATTATTATTGTACTTACCATTGGATGTAATAGCTGATTGTATTGTGATTAGAAGAAATTTTATTAGTCAAAATCTCCAAAGTGTCCTTATATCATTGCTGTCCTGGGAAACGTAGGATTATTATTGGAAAGGGGATCCTAAGTCTTAGCAGACCGAAGAGAATACAAGATCTTCATAAGACGGTATAAATTTCCAATTTCTAACAATAAAGAACTTTTCTGTGTTTGATTTTTATGTATTTAATGAACATTTAATTTCACTGTACACTGTTTCACTGTTTAAATAAGTTATTTTTCATTATAAGATAAGTTTAATTTGATTTATTAGTTACAAAATTCAGAATTTTTCATTTCATTTGATTCAATTACATTTGGTTTTGAAAATAGTGGGTAGAAACTAACAACACTATTGAAGAAAAAGTAAGGTTAAGGTTAACATAGAGTCATTGTTCAGAAAACATAATTTGGTATATGATAGTTGAATTTTATAATCGTTTTGTTGAAATTTTTTGATATTAGTTGATTTTGAATCTATTGATTATTTGAAAATTTTTGAACTCTGACCCTGATAAGGAGAACAGCCAGGAGCATATTTCAGAATAATAATATTTGAAAATAAAGAAATTAATTTAATTCTTACCTACTTAACATTTATATCAAAATTTAAAATAAATTCAAGGTAAGGAGTATTTTATAGCATAGTGACTTATAAGCAAGTTACATATGTTATAATATATATATATATATATATATATATATATATATATATATATATATATATATATATATATTGTGATATTATCCTATTATATGTTATAAATTAAAGAACAGATCAAATTAAGTTATTAATAAATTCATTAAAAAAAAAAGGAATATTCTTGATCCTGGGCAGAATACAAAGTTTAGGTTGTATATAAATAGTATTAATTTTCTTCAAGTTCCTTAGTTTTAGTGTTGTTTTAATTTTTTCTTCGTTCCTAAAAAAGGAAACATAAATTTAAAAATAAAATGTAAGGAGTACCATGATATATTCATAATTATAAATAAAAGGAATCATGTAATTTTCTTTCTATAAAACAAGAAATTTGTCTGAGAAAGTATGCTAGAAATAATATTTTTTTTTTTTTTGCAAAGAATAAGTTCAAATATAAATTAAATGTAGAATTATATGCTGTATTAACTAATGCATATGAGTATTTAAAAGCTATTATTATGGTTTAAATTTTAAATGAAAAAATTTATTAAAAGAATGAAATGAAAAGTTTTAATATTAATAGTAATAAATAAAAAACATAAATTTGTATAAGAATCCTAGGTATAAGATAAATTGTAAATAGAAATTAATCAAGTGCAGGGATGTCATAAATTAAGTTATTATCAAGTAGGCATCAGATAGATACTAATAAGAATTGTTAGGATAGTTGTTTTTTGTTATTTTTTGTTTTGGAAGTTGTTGATTTTAAACGACTCTCTCTTGTTTTTTGTTCAGAAAGAGGAAAGACGTGTTAAATTTGCTCTTGTAATTTTTTACGATTTTTATTAAAAAATTTCAATATAAATCAGTCTTGAGTAATAGAATATTATTATAAACGTCTGTAAGAAGAAAACTAAAGTATATTGGTAAGCAGAAAGTTAATTTTTATATAAATAAAAGAAATCAGAAGATGAGAACGTGATAGCAAATGGTGCTATGAATGTTATCTTGAATTTCCAAGTACGTGTTAAATAGAAAGAAGGAATAAGTACATACCAGCGTTGCAGAGTTCATTAAGCAGTTAGAAGACTTTTTTCTTGAACGAGTTTATGGTTTCTTTTGATAATCCTGTAGCAGACTAGCTGAGAGAACTCATAGATCCTGGAGTCACGGTATTAATATTGCACTATTCACCTTAATAAAGAACTTTCTTGTGTTTTCTATATATAATTGGATGAACAATTAATTTCCTCATTTTCACTTTTACTCTATTCACATATTTTATTAGTTTTAAGAATTTTTTGATATGCATAATACCACCATTTATTAATCTTTTCATATCATTTTACTCACATAATTAGTAATCATAGAATCTCACATTGACGAGAAGATAGGTTACAGATCTTCTTCTTTTTAATTTAAACATCCATAGGTATCATTTGGTACATAATAGTTATTATGCATATAATTTCAAGACAATATCAAATTAATAAAATAAAACATTGAATTCTGCCCTGAGATAGAGTCGTTGATAAAAAAATTTATAAACAATAATTCAATTCACATCAAATTTTAAAGTTAAATATAATTATTTTAAATTTACATCATTTTAAATATAACATATAATCAGATAAACAACACAAAATTATAAACAATTAATAATATACATTTACATTTTCATATATGTTATAATATATATTACAGGAAAAGGGTAGGGATTAAAAAATTATCATGTGTAAGAACTATTTATTTTATACATTTACATAAAGTTTGCGTTTAAAACTTAATTGTATTTAATTTATACATTTCCTTAGGTCTAAAATGACAGAAAATTTCTAGTTTAAAGAATAGTGACCCTACGGAAGAGTGTCGTAAGAATTTGGTAATAAATATCTTTTATCATCAAATGGACTTAATCCAATTTTACTTTGCTTTACAGTAAACACGTTATGGGCAGTTGACTGAATACTACATTGAGAAATTGTTTTTTCGGATTTTTCGTTAAGACAATTTACAAAGTCGTCAAATGTAATTCGATTAACGATACACCGTTTAACTCCTTTCGATTTTTTTACTACATAATCGTCATGAATTTTAAATGAATACATTTTTGATCGTAAACCTACAAAATGCGTAATAATTTTACCGTTTGCCTTATCTTTCATTAACCCTGGAATTTTTTTATTGCAACGTGGTATATTATATTGATTATTTGGTTCGTAGTTGCTTGTATCAAACCTATGAATATCAGTTTTTATAATTTCCTCTTTAATTTTTATTGTATATAACAATCCGTCTGTATCTATATAATTAATTTTGCAAGAGTCTAGGCCCACTTTAGGTATTATATAATCATAATGAAATTCATATATACAAGTTTTTGAAATATCGAGAATACTCATTCCTATGTACATAGGCTTATTAAATACAATTTCAGATTTTCTTAGTTCTATTGCCATTAAATCAGTATCGAAAATAGTTCTGCTGTGAAAGTTCGGACTTGCTATTAAATTTTTTGCTCCATATCTACCTTCCCATCGTTTTACCAATTTAACAACTCGATGTTTTCGAATATTTTCCATTGTTTTACCATAAATAGAATTTATTTTTACTTTGAAATGATCTTGCTCAAACTTGCTTTTAGCATTTTCCCGTAATTTTGTATTAAGATCAATATAGGGTTTTAACGCACTTTGTTGAAATTTTAAAACTCTATGAATTGTTTTAACCACTAATCCGTGTGATATGGCCTGTTTCAGAGCACGATAATGAATAACATATTTTTCTTTATCATACAGCGTTGTCAATAATTTTGGTAACTTTGTATTCGGTGGTTTTTTGCTTTCTGAACAAAAAGGCAAATCTCGATGTTTATCATGAAGTATATTAGGATATTCTAAATCAACTTCAAGAATATATCCTTCAGGTGCATCGTCGGGAATGCTAGTAACATCTAAATTAGTATCGCTCCACTTAAATTTTCCATAGGGTAAAAACATTGACATGGCCCATCCATACAAATTATTAACATCTATGTAAAACAAATACTGATCAGGTTTTGCCGGATCATAGTTTGGCATATATTTATTATTAGCTTCTGAATATCACGAACAACATTGACTTATACCGCCACGAATACCTTTTTCGATAAATAAAATCATATCAACATCTGTTAAAAGATCTAATTCGCATTTTGTATATTTTAGCATTGAATCCCAGGAATATCCTGCTAACGTATAATACCACCCAGGATCGATTTTGCTAGTATTAAAACCTACATTTCTAAAATTTTCAAAAACATCACATAGTAAAAGTACATCAGTTTTTAAATATAAATCAGAGTATTCTCCTAAATTTTGAATGTTAAATTTTTCCCAAACATTTTTGGCATGTTCATATTTTTCATCACTAATTGATTCATTAGTTAACTGATTATAAAATTCTTGTTGCAACGGCAATTTTTTTTTCATTAAGCTTTTCTATTTTGTCAATATAATCATAACAAAATATCCCTTTTCTTGTCAGCAACGAAAATTGTTCCATAGACAAGTACCTAAACTCTTGTTGTAAATTTTTCAAGTCTTTAATTTCCAAAGTCGAAACAAGTTCATCTAAAGATGTATTCATAAATCGGAGTGAATCAATGAAACGAAGTCTAATGCCACACTCTAGATAGAGAGTAAAAGAGATATATTTTTCTTTATTTATTGGCAACAAACTAATTTGACCGGTTTTTGAAAGATCGCGAATTAAAAAGTGTGAATCGTATGAACTAAAATTATGAAATACTACGGGTACAACAAACTGTTTTCTAAAATTTAAGTTGCACTGCGCATGCGCAAATCCTCTGAAATAACCTTGAAAATGACAGTGATTGCGTACGATGACGTCTCTAGGATTAAATAGTTCTTCACAAATGTGACACATTTTAGCATCGAAAGTATTTACATTTCCTTGCATTGGAATTATATTTTTAATTTTTGCCTTGATAGATTCGCCTACAGATTTCATTTCTTCAGAAAACCATTCCATACAATTTTCTCCACGATAACTTTTATAGTAAAAAAGTGTATCATTGTAATCACATTTGACATAATATCCACAGCTGAATGCAACATGTTGTTGATATTTTATCGTATTTGCGTTAACAGGTATTCTAATCGGTTCAAGTATTGACTCAAAATCTGCATATATTATAAATGGAACTCTTTGTTGATATATAAAATTTTTAAATTTAATTACTGGATTTGGTGGTATAGTAATTTTTGCCTCATTCATTTTTTCACATAATTCGAAATGAGTATTTAAACGGAGTTCATTACTAAAATAATTTAAACATCTGTCGCAGATAAATTTTTTATGTTCATTTTTATTAAGCTGACTATTCACTAATTTTGAAAGATTTTTAATCCAACAATAATGATATTTTATTTCAATTTTTTCAATATCATTCGGATCAGGAGCCTCATAATCATTTAATTTTTGAAAATATTGATCTTGAATCCTTAGCAAATTGACATGTTTTTCCATTTTATTTGGAGTGAGACGTAAAGGAATAACGTTAAATTTGTTGCCGGTTAGCTCTAATCCGTAAACATTAATGGAAATTTGATTTAATTTTTTAAACACAAAAATATTTTTTAATGTAATTGGAATATTCAATCCTTTTACATTTAAAACTTGACTATAATGAGGATATGATGTTGGTCTATTCACATTTACTACAGCTGGATACAAACAACTTACGACGCTCCAATAAAAACGTGCATTGTCAGAGTTTTTAATATTTATACATGCCTTTTTATTTGCAATACTGTTGGCTAACTGAATATAGCTCGATCCATTTCCTATTTCAAATTTATTAACATTTATTTCCAATGAGATAATTTTACTCAAAGCCCAACCAGAATCTTTTTCTTGAAATTCTGACAATTTATTTAAAATATAATCTACCACATTGTCCATAAACCATTCTCTTAATTCAATCGATCCGTCGATGATGGAATTTTTAGTATAAAAATATTTAAAATCTACTATATCGTTATTCCCAATTGATTTTTTTAAAAATTCACCACAAAAAGTGGTATTAATTTTAATCATTGAAAATTTTTTAAGAATTTCAACATTTTTTTTGCAAAACACTAAAAGCGTCTTCTAAAAACTGTAGTATATCCTTGTGTTTTAAATTTAATTTATAATTATACCAGAACTTACTCTATTTTTAAATATTGAAATTCCGTCTGAACATTTAATTTTCTTTTCTATTTGATTATTCGAAATCGATTGATTAAAGTAGCTATAAACCGCTTTTAAATGACCCAATTTTGTCTGCCACATACGTGAGTTTCCAAATAAAAAATTTCTATCTCGTAAAACATTATAACATAGCGATAAAGCAATTTTAACATGTTTCTTCCACGCATCATGTTCTTGCAAAGTAAAATTGAAACCTTTTTCATAATTTTTTTTAACTAATTTATCAATATCTAACGCAAGTTTTTCTGTCATTTTAAAAACCACTAACCTTAATTTTTAACAAATTTAAAAATAGTTGCTGGGTTGAATTTGCCAGTATCCCGTTCACCAATAAACACCAACGAATATCGTCCGTTCCCCAATTCAATTAGATGATCTTTTATTACTGAAGTTGACCGTTGTGGTAGAAAAACAACCTTGTCGTCCAATTCAATAAGAACTGTTTCTCCGAATTTGGATGATGTGATTTTAGCACTTTTTAGTCTATATGGTATATTTACTGCTAACGTTTTTAATTTTTCTACTGGTTTAGGAACTTCTTCTAAAAGAAGAAATTCGTTAATTGTATTTAAATCCATATTCTAAAAAAAAAACGTAAACTGTATTAGAAAACCATAATATAAAATAATTAAATAGGTATCGTACCTAAACTATTGTAACCTCTTTTTTCTCTGGTGATGTTAAATGCTCGTTTTATAGAGGTTAAACAATGCGAACGGCACTCAGGGGGTAGGAGGAGAGCGAGCGTGGATTCGAACGAGCTAGATGATAAGATATTGGAAAGATATAAGGGGATATATTTGCTAGAAAAAATAAGATATAAGAATTTAAAAGGGACCAAAAAGAAAATGAGAGAAATGATGGAAAAGGGAAAGGTAAATGGGCGCCACTTATTTTTTTATCTTAAGGATGGGGGAAATATAAGAAACCCAGATGGAAAAAATATTAAATTTAGAAGTTGGATAAAATAATGTATTAGATGTTATAGATAAAGTTAGGATAAGAAAGATATGAGAGAAAATATAGATGTTAGATAAAATGATTTATCAGATGTTGTAGATAGAGATAAAATAATAAAGATATAAGGGATATGAGATAAGATAAGGTAAGATTAGGTAACCCGGCAGATGTTCTGATTAAAAATTCAAATTACACACTTTTATTAGTAAAACTGGAAAGAGAAAGTTATACTTACTTTTTGTTCTTATTTATCACAACAGTTCCATATATTTTGATCAAGTCAAAAGCTAAAATTTATGAATGAAATACGTCTTATTCTTGTTGTTAATGAGGTTAGATCAGAATAACTTACACCAGGTCAGAAAATAAAACATATAAATAAACAATAAACAATATTTATTACTGTGTGTAGTAATAAATCAAACAGATGATCGAAACAAATAGACATATAAAATATCAACAATTAAATAAGGTAAAATACTGTAAAACACATTAGTGTTTAATCACATCTAGAAACAATATTACACATTCAATAACAGCTAAGTATTTTGATATTGTTATTTCTGTGTACCCATTTAAGCAGAATGTGATATGAAAAGGAAATGAAAAGTATCAAAATTTAGTAAAAAAATTGTAAATCACTTTTAGCTTAAAAGATGTTTTACTCGAGTAAAAATTGGGGGTACCATATAATAATTTAATATTAAAACATTAAAATTAAGATAAATATCAAGAAACAAAAAAAATTTTTATCATAGAGGTGTTACAAAAATATTTAGTCAGACCCTGCGTAACGCTTTCACTATTAATTAAAACATATACGCGACGAACTATTGAGAAATTTGCACACTGGAGAAATCTGTTGAAAAGGTATTGGGTTTTTGATAAAAAAACCGGTTTCACTGTGGATTCTATGCGCACTTCTTACGTTAATTACTCACACTCTGACATTATTCCGGTGAGTTACAATTAAGTTTTTGTGCCAAAGAAACAAAGATGGTATCCCAAATTTTTGGTAGATAAGAGATAGTAATTACATTAAAAGACTTACAGTTTGTCTCCTAGATAAGAGAACGTAATGGGGCCACACCCAATTCATACGCTACCATAAAAAACTGGTGCTTCTTCGCTACTATCAGACAGCTTTTCCATAAAAGGGGTTCTACACTCTCTCACTGACTTTACTTTACTTAGAAACACTAAATCGCAAACAATTATTTGCTAATTTAAAAGAAATTTACCGGTATTTGAATCTAGGGGTTATACGGAATCAACTTATCACCACAAATACCCAAGCTAGACTGATTTTCATATCGCGCTTAAAATTCGACCGCGTCGCTTCAAAACTACCCCTCCTGCGCCACATGATCTTAATCCACCAATTTGATTGGTCGGCCTCGAAAAATCGATAGTTTTGACGGTTAAACTATTAACGGCGAGAACTTTCTCGAAGATATTATGATCAGAGTCGGCTTAAGTAAGGGACTATTTTAAAAAAAATAAAAATTATGCGTAGTGTTTTTTGGACATGCTACACAGCCCCTTCCGAAGAGAAAAAACTGGATAGAAAACAGTTTTTAAAGAAGGATAAGCTATGGTTGGAACAACAGTAGTGTGTCTAAAAAACTGAAGCTGGTAAAGGTAGTGAACATCAAGATGTAGAAAAGCGATCTTAACGAGAACGACAACTATTTAGATAGAATTGGGGGTATTAGTGTCAGTTATTGAATGTGATATAATATTCACACTATTCTTTAGTGCATTAATATACAAGTGAAACTACACGAGAGTTTGAAGAACCACAAGGTAGGTAAAATGTATCAGATCCGTAGATCTTTGATACTAAGTGACCAGATTTTTATAAACGGTACCGGCCAACCGGAAGATCACAAAGTGATCGGGAACAGGTCTACTCCGAAGTTTCTGCACGGAAACAAAAAAGTGTACAGCTCGGCCTAGACGGGCAGCACTAAGTGGTATCTTTAAGGCAAATCGACAAAAAAGTATTTATATTGCCCTTGACATAAGATGTCAGGACACACACTACATTCACACACACAAGGAAGAAGGTAAAGAATGCTATGTTCCCATAAGTAAAATTTCCCATAGGAGGCACAACGCGTATTTCCCTTTTTAGGAACTCCTATAAAGAAAAAAGCTGAATTTAAACCAAACTGTTAATATTAATTTTGAAAAGGAAGAAAGAAACACGGACGATAGTTATAATTAGGAATCTAATAAGCCTACCGGCTCCATTAGATCCGACAGTCAAGGTAAGTACGTGATACGTTAACATCTGAAAAGATGTTTGGAAAAGTTCCGTCCTGCTTGGTTGACGTTAAAGATATCAACGAATATACAGTAAGGAAGAGAAGAAAACAGTATTTACTAAAAATATAGTTCTCATTGAGAACATTTAATAAAAAAAATCTTAAGGTAGTAGATCACACTAAGACATTAACAGGAATCTAACAAATCTTAAAAACAAATTATCCTAACAGTCTTCAATCCTAGCTAAAAAAAAAAGAGTAAGTAAAAGAGGAAAAGAAGGAGAGTAGAAAGAAATTTTATCTATCTTCCTTACAATCTCAACAGACCCACTACCGGAAAGAATTCCCTACGGCTTTCCTAGGCTTATCTCTCGTGACGAATTGCAAGGTCAAAATAAAATTCCAGAAGAAGTAGTTAAGATTGAATTTTGTTAGTCAAAAAAGTAAAGTGATTCCAATAGTAGTCATGTTACGGATCAAAATTCTTTAAACCAACGATACGTAAAGGTATAAAATTGTATGAAAGAACGAAAAATAATTTTAAAAAAAATTCAAAAAAAATTTTTAAAAAAAATTTTTTCTTCTAAAAATTTTCATGTGTCTTCCACTAAGGTACGATAATCGTCTTATATCCATATCGAAGATAACAAGTAGTTTATGGATGATGAACGAAAGATAAGGTAATAGAAAAATGTTTTCTAAACATAAAACAGTAATAGATATTACTGAACGATACGATAATTAATTTACAAGTGCAGACGCACTTATACGGTAGATAAACGGTAGATAAAGGAAAAGCTATTTTTTCCTTCTAGAAAAAAAATACAAGTGTTAAAACACTCATAAGGTAGATAAACGGTAGTTACGAGAAACATCTTTTCTCTTTCGGTACGATAAAAACAAGTGTTATTACACTTATTAGGTAAATGGACGGTAAATGAAGGAAAGTAAATCCTACTTTCGAGACGGTAGTGATAAGTATTAAAGTACTTATTAGGTAGGTAATCGGTAAGTAAGAGAAAAGTATTTTCCCTTTCGAGATGAAAAGTTCAAGTGGTAATACATTTAAACGAAGGATAAGCGATAGTTATAAGTATGGCTATACCTAAACGAAAAATATGAAAGTGAGGCGTAGAGAAAATTATTTAGTGTTGAGTCATAGCGAGAGGTTGAGATATAGAGAAGTCAAAGAAAATGGAAAAGGAAAGCTTATACTGACAATTCTGAGAAAACAGAGAAACGTTAGTTCCTATTCGGAGAGTTCATCTTCAGAAGAATCATCGGGATCAGAGACATAAGGCTTAAGGTCTTTTATATGCCAGTTTCCTGCTTTTGAGCCATCGGGATTTTGTAACGTATATACTAGTGGAGAAAGTTTACGGACAACAGTACATAAGAGATATTTAGGAGCTAATTTGGACATAAACTTATCGGCAGCTTTGGAGAGAACTTTATTTCTCCTCCACACCTTATCACCAACGTTGAATTGAATGTTTCTACGACGAAGGTTATAAGTTTTGGAATTTCTTTGATAGGCATGGTGAAGATTGTGTTGTATTTCAAAAAAAATATCCTTTAACCCTTGTATATCTGAAACGTATTTATCGTATTGTTCAGGGGTATTAAGGGACATAGGACGATCAGCGCCATTAGCGGAATAGTAATTTCCAGATATCGGTACATGTCTCGCGAAATTTAAAAATGATGGGGAGTATTTGGTGACTTCGTGTCTAGCGGTATTGATAGCCTGTCGGATTTTATAAAGTTCATTATCCCAGTTAGAATGTTCATCGATATAACACCTAATAGCGGTTCCAATGGTTTTATTCGTTCTTTCTACAAAATTACACTGTGGTGAATAGACGGCATTGAACCATATTTTTTGGACTTTGTATTGATCACAGAGATGTTTCATCATGGGATTGTTAAGGTTTCTAGCGTTATCGCAGATAAGGAATTGAGGGACACCAAACATGAGAAATACTTCATTTTCTAGGAAATTAGTGATATTTTTGGTGGTGGCTTTTCGTAAGGGTTGCAATAAAGTAAATTTAGAAAACCAATCGGTAACAACTAAGAGCCAGGTATATCCTTTTTTGGAGCGAGGGAGAGGACCAATAAGATCAAGTGCGATAATTTGCCATGGGAATTCGGCAGCTTTCTCTTTTCCCATTAAACCTATTTTAGTGGAGGTAGGCATTTTTTGGGCTCCACAAACTTTACAAGATCTAACAAAACGAAGGACATCGTTCCTCATTTTAGGCCAATAATATCGCTCTTGGATTCGGTTCAGGGTTTTGAAAAATCCGAAATGAGCACAGGTAGGGGGATCATGACAAGATGACATAATGTCATGTCTCTGGGGTTTTGGTACGAAAACTTTCCACTCTATTTCGTTAGTGGCGAAAGGCAATTTGGAAGGGATTAATTTATAAACCAGATCATTATCTACTTTCCATTGAGGATAGAGCTCAGGGTGTTGGAGAATTTTAGTACGAAACTCATCGAACCATACATCTATTCGATTAGTGTCTACCTCAAGATACGAAATTTGGGGTTGTTCAGGGAAGGCACGACTCAAGGCATCAGGAACGAGATGGGAAGATCTTTTTGTATCGGTAGACTTGTTTAGTGAAACTGGGGCAGTGATTTGCGAAGAGTTTTGATAGAAATTTTTAACAACTTTTAACCATTTCTCCCATTGGTCTTGTTTTTTGATATCGGTTTTACTAGGGCGGTAAAGAGAGAGTGCACCGATACGACATTCTCCCCTAGTTAGTTTTTTGAACAACGGGGGCAGGTAGAAACAGTGACATTTGGGGAACCACAACGATAACAAAAATAGGATTTTTGTTGATTTTGACAGCTAGAATAAATGTGTCCTTTCTTATGACAATTCCAGCAGGTAACATCCCTACTGTTAGAAGTATTAGTTGGATTTGAAGTACTCGCTACGTTGTTAGAGGTAGAAGGTAAGTTAGATGTTCTCGGTTTATTAGTTCGTTGTTTAGGACGATGATTAGTAGAGTCAATAGCAGATACTTTGGTTTGGAAAGAAGGTTTTTGAACAGAGAGTGATTTAGCATCCTCCAATTTTTTGACTAATTGAATTAGGTCAGAGACGGTATTTACATTGGAGAGAGTTACGTGAGGAATGTATTCCGGAAGTAAATTTCGGGTGATGTATTTTAATTTGCTGACTTCAGCTGGTTCACGAGAAAGGCGTTTGAAGAGAGAAGTGAGTTGAGCAACAAAAATAATAATAGATTCGTTCTTTTTCTGTTTATAGCCTTTAATTTCCTCCCAGAGTTGTTCATCATTTTCTGGTGGTAGAAAGGTTGATTTGAGAACATTCGTAAGTTCATCCCAAGAGTTGAGAGAGGTTTTGATGCTGCGGAACCATATTAAAGCATCCCCGGTGAAAAGTTCAACCGCTGATTGAAAAAGGGTTTCAGGTAGGATGTTGCGGGATTCAGCTAGTTCTTTAATTTTTTCTAGAAATTCAAAAACGCTTTTAGGATCACCGTTAAATTTAATATTCCATTTCGACAAAGGAAAACGATCTAGATATCTAATTTCAGGGGTAGAGACGTTGATTATAGGTACTGTGCTTTCTGTATTCGGAACTGAACTAGAAGAAGGTGAATTATTGAAGGGAATGGTTTTATCTATCATTTCTTGTTCGAGAAGGAGACAAGTGGTTTTAGATTCATCGCGGAAATTTATATCATCCTCGGAAGGATTTTCAGGTAGAGGTAAACGTTGTATTCTGCCTAACAAGTGAGCGATCCTAGATTTTACTCTACGAAAACATGAATCTGAAGCAGAACCTTCAAATTCTTCTATTAAATTGGAAACGCTGTCGATAGAATTTTTAATTGCAACCTTTTCGTCTTCTATGTTAATATTTTCCAAAGTGAACGTACCGTTTGTTTCTTTGGTTAACAATCTTTTGAGGACTTTCCTTTTATCCTCTATCTTTCTGTTGGTGGCTGTTCCTCTGATCTTTAACTCGTAGTTAATTTCGTCGGCTGTTAGAAAAGTTACCTCAAAGTTGGCCATTGTGATAAGAAAAAATAACGGAAATTGTCGAAATTAAAAGTGTGTAATTTTATTGTCGGAAAAATAGGGATTTTATCATCGGGATCCACGTTGTGGGCGTCAAAAATAGTGTAATATCGGGCCCTACACGTTGGGCGCCACTTATATGTGTAACCTCTTTTTTCTCTGGTGATGTTAAATGCTCGTTTTATAGAGGTTAAACAATGCGAACGGCACTCAGGGGGTAGGAGGAGAGCGAGCGTGGATTCGAACGAGCTAGATGATAAGATATTGGAAAGATATAAGGGGATATATTTGCTAGAAAAAATAAGATATAAGAATTTAAAAGGGACCAAAAAGAAAATGAGAGAAATGATGGAAAAGGGAAAGGTAAATGGGCGCCACTTATTTTTTTATCTTAAGGATGGGGGAAATATAAGAAACCCAGATGGAAAAAATATTAAATTTAGAAGTTGGATAAAATAATGTATTAGATGTTATAGATAAAGTTAGGATAAGAAAGATATGAGAGAAAATATAGATGTTAGATAAAATGATTTATCAGATGTTGTAGATAGAGATAAAATAATAAAGATATAAGGGATATGAGATAAGATAAGGTAAGATTAGGTAACCCGGCAGATGTTCTGATTAAAAATTCAAATTACACACTTTTATTAGTAAAACTGGAAAGAGAAAGTTATACTTACTTTTTGTTCTTATTTATCACAACAGTTCCATATATTTTGATCAAGTCAAAAGCTAAAATTTATGAATGAAATACGTCTTATTCTTGTTGTTAATGAGGTTAGATCAGAATAACTTACACCAGGTCAGAAAATAAAACATATAAATAAACAATAAACAATATTTATTACTGTGTGTAGTAATAAATCAAACAGATGATCGAAACAAATAGACATATAAAATATCAACAATTAAATAAGGTAAAATACTGTAAAACACATTAGTGTTTAATCACATCTAGAAACAATATTACACATTCAATAACAGCTAAGTATTTTGATATTGTTATTTCTGTGTACCCATTTAAGCAGAATGTGATATGAAAAGGAAATGAAAAGTATCAAAATTTAGTAAAAAAATTGTAAATCACTTTTAGCTTAAAAGATGTTTTACTCGAGTAAAAATTGGGGGTACCATATAATAATTTAATATTAAAACATTAAAATTAAGATAAATATCAAGAAACAAAAAAAATTTTTATCATAGAGGTGTTACAAAAATATTTAGTCAGACCCTGCGTAACGCTTTCACTATTAATTAAAACATATACGCGACGAACTATTGAGAAATTTGCACACTGGAGAAATCTGTTGAAAAGGTATTGGGTTTTTGATAAAAAAACCGGTTTCACTGTGGATTCTATGCGCACTTCTTACGTTAATTACTCACACTCTGACATTATTCCGGTGAGTTACAATTAAGTTTTTGTGCCAAAGAAACAAAGATGGTATCCCAAATTTTTGGTAGATAAGAGATAGTAATTACATTAAAAGACTTACAGTTTGTCTCCTAGATAAGAGAACGTAATGGGGCCACACCCAATTCATACGCTACCATAAAAAACTGGTGCTTCTTCGCTACTATCAGACAGCTTTTCCATAAAAGGGGTTCTACACTCTCTCACTGACTTTACTTTACTTAGAAACACTAAATCGCAAACAATTATTTGCTAATTTAAAAGAAATTTACCGGTATTTGAATCTAGGGGTTATACGGAATCAACTTATCACCACAAATACCCAAGCTAGACTGATTTTCATATCGCGCTTAAAATTCGACCGCGTCGCTTCAAAACTACCCCTCCTGCGCCACATGATCTTAATCCACCAATTTGATTGGTCGGCCTCGAAAAATCGATAGTTTTGACGGTTAAACTATTAACGGCGAGAACTTTCTCGAAGATATTATGATCAGAGTCGGCTTAAGTAAGGGACTATTTTAAAAAAAATAAAAATTATGCGTAGTGTTTTTTGGACATGCTACACTATTATTGTTGTATTGAAAACTAAACTGTAAGACTTTTAAAAAGTGTGTGTATCTCTTAACGCAATTGTTGGGTTTATATAATCCGAGAAAACCTGTAGCGGCCTTTTTCTTCTTAAAATTGAGGTCACCAATTGCATATAAAAAGTGGTAGAGAATTTAAGATGGTTATCAGTGTTTTATCGAACTGAAAAAAAGAAAAAATGTTTTGTTCATCTTGTGGCAAGTGGCAAGTAAGTTAGATTTTCTTTTAATATTTTTTCAAAAACTAATCTTTTATAATCCTTAATAAATTCTATCCTTCCAATTTGGATAAAGTTGAAAACTTTCAATCAAATGTAAGTTAGATTTGAGTTTGAATTAGTAGAAAACCGTTAAAGTTTAAAATGTTAATGTTTACAAAACCTCTTTTGTTACAGAGTTATCCAATGTATAATCAAAGAGAACCTTGTGATGAAAATTGGGATGTTGATGATAAAGAGCCTGTTTCAAATCCAAAAGTAAGTTATAGATTTAATCAGAAAACCGTTTATGTTGAAAATTTTGATGTTTAAAAACTCTCTCTCATTTTTTGTTACAGATTTATCCAATAGTACCTTGTGATGAAAATTGGGATGAAAATGATAAAGAGCCTGTTTCAAATCCTAAAGTAAGTTATAGATTTAATCAGAAAACCGTTTATGTTGAAAATTTTGATGTTTAAAAACTCTCTCTCATTTTTTTGTTACAGTTTTATCCAATAGTACCTTGTGATGAAAATTGGGATAAAAATGATAAAGAGCCTGTTTCAAATCCTAAAGTAAGTAATAGATGTAATCAGAAAACCGTTTATGTTGAAAATTTTGATGTTTAAAAACTCTCTCTCATTTTTTTGTTACAGATTTATCCAATAGTACCTTGTGATGAAAATTGGGATGAAGATGATAAAGAGCCTGTTTCAAATCCAAAAGTAAGTTATAGATTTAATCAGAAAACCGTTTATGTTGAAGTTTTGATGTTTAAAAACTCACTCTCACTTTTGTTACAGATTTATCCAATAGTACCTTGTGATGAAGATGATAAAGAGCCTGTTTCAAATCCAACAGTAAGTTATATAGATTTAATTAGAAAACCCGTTTATGTTAAAATTTTGATGTTTAAAACTCTCTCTCACTTTTGTTGCAGATTTATCCAATATATAATCACAAGGTACCTTGTGATGAGAATTGGGATGAAGATGAGCCTTGCGGTACCTATGTTCCTCCAGTATGGTTTATGAACATAGTTCGAACCACACCGCCAGGCTTATCAAAAAAACAAAGAAGGGCTTGGAAAATCAATGAGAGGGATCGACATGCCAGAATGTTTGAATAAAAATTAATATATAAAATTTAATACTTTTTCTCTTCTTTAACCTTACCGCTCTCTATATATAGCATCCTTGCTTTTGTATGTCCTAAGTATTCTTTTATCTTTAAAAGTAAATATACAGTGGTTAAAAATAAGTTATAATTAAAATTTTATTATAAATTCTGTTGAGATGGAAAATATTTTGGGATATATTCATCATGAAAAGATGTTGAGCGATTTGACTGTTGAAGATTTAAAAAATATTCCAATTCGATATTTAAAAATACATGCGAAACCTTGTGAGTTATTAGAAGTTTGGCATAGGCTTCCACGAGAATATAAATTGGATTTTGAGTTGCGAACATATCTACCTTGTTATGTACATCATAATCGTCCTGAGTGGACGTCACATGTGGATGGTCCTGCGCAATCGCAAAGAAACTGTCATATTTGCAAATTCGGTAGGGTTACAAAAATGTAAAGAACTTGTTCAAAACAGTGGTTTAAATAAATATTAAAAATTTACGTTTATTTTTTCTTTTAAAAATTACCTAATTTATATAAATTCTACTTGAATTGTGGATAAAGAAATTGTCATATCTGCAAAAGAACTTGGATCATCTTTGTTTAACTAAATTTTACAGTAAATCTTAATGTGTTTTTTCTTTTTTAAACTTATCTTACACTTATTCTTTAAATCATAATTGTAACAAACTATGTGCAAATTCACTTACTTCCGGAATATATTCTTACTTACTAAATTATTTTTCTTATAGTTTCTAATCTTTTTTTTACTTCTTTGTAATAAAAAACAATACTACTTTAAATTTTTTTTTTATTTTTTAAATATGAATCATACATGTTTGTCATATCTTTTATAACCTGCTGCTTTGTTTCTTCATGTTTTCGTTTAGTTTCCAATAGAGTTTGTCTCTCAGTTTCCAGTTGGCGCGCTTGTTTATCAATTTGGGATATTTTCTCATCAATTTCTTCATCTTGGTTTTTATCCGTACAGAATTTACTGCTTGGTAATGTTCATAAAAGAAGGTATAATTTTGCTGTAAATGGGTGGCGAATAATGACATTGTTTCTACTGTCCAGTCAATAGATGATACGTTCTTAAGTGGTGGGGGAGTGGTTGCTCTGGATAGTCTGGATGTAGAATATCTCATTGACGCTGGTGTGGGTGGAATAAGTACTATCTGTGATTCCATGGATTCTGATGATGATGTAGTCGGATTTTCTAATTCATTTAATAATCTCTCCAACAAGTCACCGGTATCCTTTGCAAACTCAATCTATAAAGAATTACTTTCAATTAATAAAAGTTTCACCTACTTTTACATAGTTAGAATTTGTCTTTCTACTGTCTTACAAAACATAAATAATGCAAGTTATGGAACGAAACCCGCCGACTATACACAATACAAAACCGCTGACAATACTTTTAATCCAACATTATAAATTATAGTAATTTGTAAAATAAAATCAGATCTTTGTTAACTTTCAAGTAATAAAGTCTCTTGTGTAATTTTAAATTGTTTTTAAAAAGTCGTTTTTTCTGTTTCAAAAGTTAATTGGCGCAGTCAGTAGGATATTTCGGGAGTTTCACGTATAGAGCGAGTTACTTTTTCGTCTTAACGATTAACCGAAATTCGAAAATTTTGGTGGAAAACTGTAAATTCGAGATAATATCGAGTTGTGAATTGTTTATCGGTTCGAGTGAATATCGAATTCGCGTGGACAGTTCCAGTTGGACATCAAAAGCAGAAAAACGAAGAAACTAGTAAATTACACAACCTGGGATAGGAACACACATCGTCCAATCCTATAGGAACTAGTTAAGGATACATAGTATAGGATGAAAACAACATTTTTATTGTAAGTGCTTGCTTATTTTTATTTCCTTTTCATTTACCCCATTTTTCCGAAGATAGTAGTATAATATATGAGTGAACACGATTTAGAAAATTTAGCAGACTTGTTTGAAAATAGATTAAAGCTAGATAATAGAAAAAATAAGCCGAGTATTTCAGAAAATAATTTAAGTAATTTAGAAAATAACAAAGAATATTTAAATAATACAAATACTACTGCATCCGTAAATTATCAGTTACTTAAACTATACTTAGATTCAATTCCTGCTTTCGATGGTAATCCGCATACTTTAACAATTTTTGTTGGAAATTGTACAAGTCTTATTTCAGTATTTGCAAGTAACACTGATATTGCTTTAAATACATTTCTGTTAAAAGCCATAGTTGGAAAGCTCACAGGACGAGCCCAAATATTAATCGGGTCACGTACGTACAGAGCTTAAGACATGGGCTGAAGTAAAAGAAGCCTTAAATTTAAGTTTCGGAGATCAACGCAACATAGATTGTTTGGTCCAAGACCTTATAAATTTAAGACCTCTTAAAAATGAGTCTCCCTACAATTTTGGTATGAGATGCCAGGATTCTAGGAGTCTAATTATTTCAAAATTAAATAGTTTAAATATAATTGATAACGAAAGGGCAATTCAACTTAAAAATTATAATGATTTAGCATTAAAAACATTTATCAGAGGCCTTTCATTACCACTACAAACTAATGTTAGATTAAGATCCCCTGATAGCTTAGAAAAAGCTATGAGTTTAGTAATAGAGGAAGAAAACTTTTTATACTCAACTCAAAGAACAAATAATCTTAATTCAAATGCATCGTTTAAACCTAGTTTTAGAATAACCCCTTCTAAGAATCCCAATCATCGAAGTTATCCAACTTTTACCCCCAATTTTAACAACGTCAACTCATTTCAACCCCCTCAACAATTTTATCTCAATTTCAACCCAACCAAGCAACAAGACGTAACTTTTATAATTTTTCTCAACCAAAACCAGTTTTTCCAAACAATAGTAATAACTTCCCAAATTGGAGACCAAATAATAATTTTTCAACCCAACGTCACCCCTTTTTCCAAAATCAAAATAATAATTCAATGCAAACCAGAAATTTCAATAACCACTTTCAAAATAACCGTCCAAACACTTCCCAAAATTTTAAACCTGAACCAATGGATACTTCTTCAGGTAATACAAGAAATTCAAAAATTCAACCCAAACCAAACTTTATCTCAACTGAATTGTATAATCAAATGATTAATGACAATAATCAAAATCCAGAATTCGAAAATCCATTTGACAATCAAAATTTTTATTACGATGAAACGTACACTGAACCGTGTTACGAATATCAAGACGAAACTCAATACCTACAAGACAATTATTATAATCCAACACATGTAAATGATAACGCTAACGATAACATATACTCGGAATCAAGCGAAACAAAAAACGCGATTCAGGATTTTCCCAAGACACTGAATTCCAACAACCTAACATGATATCTCTTAATGCTCTTAAATTAATGCAAAGTTTTTAATTGACACCGGAAGTTCAAAATCTTTAATTCACCCAGAATTAGCTTACAAGTTTTATCAAAAATTTATTTTAAATGAAAACTTTAATATTCAAACTGCACATAATATTTCATATCATGATAAAGTTGCTTATATTCCACTATTTTCAATTTTTAATCAACCAGAGTTTCATAAATTCTATTTATTTAAATTCAGCAACAGATTTGACGGAATTATAGGTGTAGATTTACTTAAACAATTAGACGCAAATATAAATGTTAACAAAAATGTAATAGAAACCCCAAATGCCATAATACCACTAATTTTAGATTTAGAAGTTAAAAATAAAATTATTAAAAATTATACTATAACCATACCAGGCCGTTGTAAAAAGGTAGTCAAGATACCAGTCAACTTAAAAAATGGATTAGGTATAATTGATTATCAAAATTTTGGAAATGGGCTTGAAATGCCAAAAGCTCTAGTCAATATTTCAAATAATTTCGCGATCACGACAATCACTAACATTAACGAAAACTCAGTTAAATTAGACATAAACAAACCTTTCGATATAGAACCTCTAAATTCTGTAGAAGTAAACTTCTTAGATAAAATAGAAAATGACATGGAATTTGACCAAACTCACGATATAAAACTCAAACAAAATTTGAAAAATATCAGACTTGACCATTGTAACAAAGAAGAAAAGGACAGTTTAAGAAAACTATGTTACGAATACAGAGATATTTTTTATTTTTACTAATCAAATCAAACACAAAATTAATTTGACAGACGACTCCGCAATTTACACTAAAAATTACCGCTTTCCTGAAGTACACCGACAAGAAGTAAGGAAACAAATTTCAAAAATGTTAAGCGAAGGTATAATAGAAAATTCAAACTCTCCCTTTTCCTCGCCTATTTGGGTTGTTCCCAAAAAATTAGACGCAACAGGTGAACGAAAATGGCGATTAGTAATCGACTATAGGAAATTAAATGAAAAGACTGTTGATGACAAATATCCATTACCAAACATAACTGAAATTTTAGACAGACTAGGTAGAGCAAACTATTTTTCGACACTTGACTTAGCCAGTGGGTTCCACCAAATTGAGGTAGACCCTAATGACATTTACTACACCCCAAGGACATTTTCAATTTAAACGAATGCCTTTTGGACTCAAAAACGCACCAGCGACCTTCCAAAGAGTCATTGACAATGTATTAAGAGGACTAACAGACGAAACATGTATAGTATATTTAGACGACATTCTAACATATAGCTCATCTCTACAGGAACATCTACAACGTTTAAAGACAGTGTTTAATCGACTTAGAGAACATAATTTAAAGGTCCAACTTGACAAATCGGAATTTTTACAGAAGACTGTCATGTACCTCGGACATATCATTACCCCTGACGGAGTAAAACCCAATCCTGACAAGATAAAAGCAATAAAACAATTTCCCATTCCTAAATCCCCAACAGAAATTAAAAGCTTCCTAGGACTACTAGGTTATTACAGACGATTTATACCTAACTTCGCAAAAATCACAAAACCTATGACTAAATGTTTAAAAAAAGGGACACGTATAACTAAGGCACTATAGATATAGGTATTATCATCAGCCATTTTTTGTCAAATGTCACTCAGTTCACGTGCTAGACCATAGACAAATTAAACAGACGTGCAATCGTATTTTATAGCGGTGAAAATGGAAACTAAACGAGCTGGTAGCAGAAGAGCGAAAAAGTACTTATAACGGTATAATGACAAAGTAAGTACTATAAGTGGTTTTAGTTTAAAATAAATTTCAGGTACTTAAAGCATAAAAAGGGTATAGAAGTTAAGTTTTAAAGTGCGCTGATGTCGGAACTTGTTGCCAACTTTATAATAGGCATCAACACATCTATTCTATTATCTCTGGTTTTGTGGTTGACATTGGACTAAACATGGCTGATGATAATACCTATGTTTATAGTGCCTTAGTATAACTCATGACCAAGATTTTATTAACTGTTTCGAAACGTGTAAAGAAATTTTGACTAATGACCCGATATTACAATACCCTGACTTTACGAAACCGTTTATTTTAACGACAGATGCCAGTAACTTTGCAATAGGTGCCGTTTTATCACAAGATAACGTACCTAACGACAAACCAATAGCTTACGCATCACGGACCCTAAACACTTCGGAGACTAATTATTCAACAATTGAGAAAGAACTACTTGCGATTGTGTGGGCCTGTAAACATTTTCGACCATATTTATATGGAAGGAAATTTTATATATATATACGGATCACAAACCATTATCCTGGTTATTTAGCCTTAAAGAACCTAATTCAAAATTGGTTAGATGGAGGCTAAAATTGGAAGAATATGACTACAAAATTATATACAAAAAAGGAAAAAATAATACGAACGCTGACTGTTTATCTCGAATATCCATAAACGCATTAGAAGACGAATCTATAATAAACAACCCCGGAGACGTTAACGAAAACATTTTAGAATATTTGAGAAACCTTGCAGAAAATATTTCTCTAGATCCACAACCTTCAACAAGTAATCCTAATAACAACAGAATTACAGTTCTCTCTGACATTTGCATTAACCCAAATAAAAATAACGAAAAAACAAACTTCGACAATCCAGATTCTTCAAATGACTCGACACAACATTCGACAGCCAATGAAACCACTAATAATGGCATACCGATTTTAGACGACATTATAAACAATAAAACACATCAAATCCTAGTTTACCCAAATGTTCATCACAAAACTGACGTTAAACATGAAACTTACGAAAACAAAAAAATAATAAAAGTAAAAATACCTGAAAATAATAATGACAAATTAATATTTGAATTTTTGACAGAATTTACCAACTCAAAAAATACTTTTTATTTTTACTTCAATAAAGATAACCGATTTTAATCGAATTTGTTTACAACATTTTTCTGAAAACATACCAAAGATGATCAAATGTACTAAATTAATTAACACTGTCGCGGACAAAGAAGAACAACTACTTTTGTTAAAAAACTATCACGAAGGTAAAACCAACCATCGAGGTATTACCGAAACTTACGAACGACTAAAAATAAATTATTATTGGAAAAATATGAAAACGTCAATCACAAACTATATTAACGCTTGCTCAACTTGTCAAAAAAATAAATATTCATGGAAAAACCCATACGTTCCGCTCATGTTAACTGAGACAGCTACTAAACCATTTCAAATAATCTATATGGACGTATTTTCTTACGACAATAAAATTTATTTAACAATAATAGACGCCTTCACTAAATTAGCTCAAGCAATTCTATTACCCGGTAAGACAGCTGTACATACTAGTAAAGCTCTGTTAAAATTTTTCACTTCTTTTGGCGTTCCACAACTAATAACAGTCGATAAAGGAAAAGAATTTAATAATGAAATTATTAAAGACCTTTTAGGACTACATAAAATTAAAATACATTTTTCGACTACAGCACATCATGAATCAAACTCTATAGTAGAAAGACTCCACTCAACGCTCATTGAACACTTAAGAATATTACAAGAAACACACCCTAACGAAACTGACTTAATGGACTACGCAATAATTGCTTACAATAGTTCTATCCATAGCTCAACTAACTTTTCCCCTTTTGAGTTAACATTCGGACATACAGACTCGAGAAGCCCTAACGAAATATTTTTACCCCACAACTTCTACACGGACTATTCAAATAATCATAAAGAAAAACTAAAACACGTATACCATAATATAAATGAAAAACTAACAGATCAAAAAACTAAAACTATCAAAAAACGAAATGACCAAGGCGACAACAATACCGAATTCAAAATAGGACAAACTGTTTATAAAACCAATCCTACTAAACGGAATAAAAAAGACAAAAGGTTCTTAGGTCCTTATCGGATTATCGAACTACTTGACAGAAACCGTGTTAAAGTAAGCCGGAAATTAATAAAACACAAAAAATTATCAGAAAAACCGAAATAGTACATATTAAAGAACTAAAGAAACCTCCTCTTGCAGATTGCTCCTCATCTGGAGAACAGACACTACAGACGCAGGACAAAATCCTTGCCAAATCCACAACCTAAACGACAACCCGGGACTTCTTCCTTTATATCTAGGAAAAGCACAACTTAAGACTGATTATTGGACTTTCGTACATGTCTATGATATAACAAATATTACTAAACAATTTTTGACACTCAAGAGACAATACCTCGACATAAAATACACTTTTCTAAATTCATCAAAACATTTTAGATTCGATGAAGAATTTCAAAATTCCTATCACATGATCCAATTACTAGAAAACAAAATTATCCTTCAATTTAATCAACTTAACCCCTTTTGGAACCCTAGAGTTAAACGATCATTATTTGATGGAGTTGGTTCGGCAATAAAGTTCCTTACAGGAAATCTCGATCAAACTGATGCCAAACGTTATGATCAAGCTATCTCCTCCTTATCTAATAATCAGAATAAAATCAAAACCATAATCGAACAACAAGTCACACTACTACAATCCTCTATACAAAATTTTGGAAACACAACTAAAATACTATCTCGAAATCAATTAATATTAAATTCTCGCATTAATGAAATACAAGAGTTAATACAAAATCTAAGTTTGGACAAAGTTGAAACCCTTCACTATTTCGCGCTAGAAAGACTCGTTTCACAATTTTCTACTAGCTATCATATAATTCACGACGCACTAGAAACGCTAGAAATAGCCATTAGTTTTTCAAAATTAAACATATTTCATAACGCAATAGCTGACCCTAGAGAATTACTTTCTGAAATATTGGCAATAAGTAAAACACTCAAAAGTAATATCAAATTTCCATTTGACCCCAATTTAAAAAATATTTTGTCTTTCGAAAAAGTACTAGAAGTCAAAGCTTACTCTAAACAGAATATATTTAATTTTATATTAGAAATCCCAATCGTAGAAGCAAATGATTATGACTACTATCATCTGTATCCTCTCCCTACACCATTTAATCAAAACTTTAAAGTTATTATTCCTAAATCCAAATTTCTCCTTAAAAGTGAGCAACACTATGCATTTTCGGATCTTCCATGCCGACTAATCAATAAAGAAGAATTTCTCTGTCAAGATATTCAGCCACTTGAAATTAAAACAAATGCACCCTGCGAAATTCATTTACTAAAATATTCAGAACCAACGAAACGCTGCAACCAAATTTTAACAAAAATCAACGACACCAGAATCCAGAAGTTAGAAAATAATCAATGGATGGTTATCACTCCACGTAATGCAGGTGCGATTCGGAAAAACATCAAAACTACAGACAATATACCACTGAATGGAAATCAACAAGTATTGTGATGTGCAAATAGACAAAGTGCTTTTAAAAACGCTCGAATCCTCAGAACCAAATTATAAACAAATTAAATTACCAAATATAGACTTCTTTAAAAATGATCCACTAATAGACAATTCTAATTTTAACCCAGTGCAAATAGACAGTGTGAAATTTGACGAACTAAATACTATTCAAAATACTTTAGAAGCTCAGAAGACAAAATTGAAAAATATAAACATTCCTACAGTGCATTTTAAAAATATTAGTTTTTACACAATACTGCTCTATGTTTCAGTCCTTTTTACAGGAACGTACATTCTTTATAAATTTTGTATCAGAAGAAATCAACAAAAAAGAGATGTACCAAATCAACAAACAAAAATGGACCCTATTCCAGGAAATTTCCCTCTACTATCGAACCATGGAGAAACCCCATAGTTCTCAGCTTGCCCCGGAGGAGTTATGGAACGAAACCCGCCGACTATACACAATACAAAACCGCTGACAATACTTTTAATCCAACATTATAAATTATAGTAATTTGTATAATAAAATCAGATCTTTGTTAACTTTCAAGTAATAAAGTCGCTTGTGTAATTTTAAATTGTTTTTAAAAAGTCGTTTTTTCTGTTTCAAAAGTTAATTTGCATATAAATATATAAAATATAACTATACTTCTTTACTTACTGAATTATTTTTTTGATTTTCACTTGTTTTCGATTTCTTTACCATTTTTTCCATTTTTGGTTTTTTAACTTGCACATTACTCAACACCTTAATAGTTTTACCCATTCTTACAAATGGCAGTGAATCTACGATACAACTCGAAGTATATTTATAAGAGAATATCCCACTGATAAAATTTTCAGACAGGTTTTCAGTTAATTACAATAGTGGGAAATTTTTTATACTTTTTTCATCAAAACCTCTCAAGGTAATATTCTACATCTTCTTTTAAAGCATCTACATAAGAATATAGGTTATACAATCGTATTAGTAAATACATCAGACAGTTACCTTGACAAAATTACTTTTATGTACAAAGTTAAAAAATATTGCTGAATTTTAAGGTTAAATGTTGATTATCACTTTGAATAAAAACGCCCAGCACTGTCCTTGCTTAACCCATTTAATGTAATCAATTACTTATATATTAGCACAGTGATCCTGCATCCAAACTTGTTTACTGACTTTTTGTTTTGTAAAGATATCAGAAGGTTTTCTACTTATTCCGAAATTGCATTGCTTAGTTAATGTTTTTTACATTTATTTTCATCATCGAGTTCGAAAATCAAGTATAAAACATAACTGACCTCTACCACTACAGAATGCTATTATAATTGCATTCTTATATAAACCTCAGTTGTCAGATGCTAAAACTCATAGTGAATGTTTCTTAATTAATGTCTTCAAGGTCAATTCATACCAATTGATATTTTATAATACATTTTAATTGCATCGACGAGTGAATAAAACTTTACTTTGAGAAATCAAGTTTTTAATCTATTACTTATCTCCATACCACGAAAAAAAAAATGTCCTTGTTAAAAGCGAATAAACTTAAGTCGTCTGTTGAGAAATCAAAAAAAAATCCAATACAAGTTACTATAATTCTTTCTTGTTTGTCTCATTCCAATCGATGCATCAAGTTCAAAATCCGGTTTAACTGACCTACACAATAAAGCACTCTACCAAAATACCGGGCATACATATCTCAGCTTCCGCCACGGCCGGACCACATTTATTTTTTAAAGGGAAATATCTCTAAAATAATACATATTTTGGGAAATACTCAATTCAATTAGAAAAGGTTCACTGACACTTTATTTCACTCAAATAATTTTTTCCAAAGGTTCAATAAACTCAAAATCATTAAAACGAAAAAAAGTCATTTTCCAATCATTTTCCTCATAGGGAAACTAATCTAATCACACAATTTAATTGGAAAAGGTTCACTGACACTTTATTTCACTAAAATAATTTTTCCAAAGGTTCAATAACCTCAAAATCATCAAACTACAAAGTCATTTTCCTCAAGGGAAAACTCCAGGTTAACTCAAGGTCAAGTGATCTAGCTCCGGCGTTGTTATACTACTTTTGAAAAATCGCTATAACTCACTCAAAATTTAATTTATAATTTTTGAAATTAATCGATCATATGATAATTAAACATAGTTTTAATGGACGTATCGAAACCGATTTTATTTTTGAATTAGGAATTTTTTCAAATTTTCTTGTATTTTTTTAAGATCAATTAGTTTTTGTTGAAATAATTAAAGAAAAAAATAATTTACAGGTTTTTTTTACACTTTAATGAAAATAATCAACAAAATATAACTGGATTATTAACTCAATATTTTGATACTGGTTACAAAGAAATTACAACATTTGAAAATTTTATTACTGTACAAAGCTATAGTAGTTATAAGAATAATTATTTTTTGACTTTATTTTAGTTGTAATTTTCTTATTTTTTATTTTATTTACTTTTATTTTAAATTAAGTTAATAATTTTAAATATTTTATTAAATCAAAATATAAACTATTTCAATTTAATTTTTTCATTTTTATCCGATAATTTCAGATTTCTCAATCTTTATTACACTTTTTATCAAAGTTATTTATTTATTTTTATTTTCGGTATGAATTTATCTATTTTTAATCAACTTCAAAAAAGGAGAAGGTTATTAATTCGACCATATTTTTAATATAATACTTTCTAATATCATACGTCACGTTACCTGTAGCGCCAAATAACTTGCCAGTTAAAAAAATGATATATCTTTTAAACTATTGGAGATATGATAAAGGATATTCAGGAGTTTTTTATAGAAAATAAGTTTCTCTTTCAAACAATTCTAAGACCAAATTCGTATTTATTGTTTATTAGATACTACATGCATTTATTTGGAACAATTCTATAATTTTTTATACTTTTTCGCAATATTTTGCAATAGTTATGAAAAATCATAATTAACAAATGAATAAACATTTAGAAACATTTATCACAGAATCTTGTATAGTATACATATGAAAAGGGCTCCACGTAGTTTCAAATTTTTAGGCCAATTATTTATACCTTTTATCTCATTGTTTATGTCAACAGAGATTGGAAAAAAATTTGTTAGTTAACAATTGAATAACTTTTTGAAAAACAGTGATAAAATGTTTTTTCCACCGGATTTAGATTCTTTCAAGTATTAAGAAAATACTGGAATTTTTTCAAATTTTTAAAATAACATTTTATGTCATAAAAAAAAAATTATCTAATAAACACCGTTTAGCGGTAGCGCGCGTATGCCGTAAAAGCCGCTCAAAGCCCCATTTTCAACGTCAAATTAAAGGTATAAATAATGGAGATAGAGTTTCGGGAGGACAGACTTATTTTTCGGAAATTTCCTCCTCTTTAACGAGCTTTTTTCAAAATTGCTTAAATATTAATATTTTTCGAGTTATTAACAAAAACATAAACATCTGTTTTTTTTCATCTTATTTTGTTAATATCAATTGCAATTTTTTGCCTGCACACTTTTCCTTCAAAAACATTTTTCTACAGGAGATTCTGAATCCAATGAGCTATCGCTCATATTTTTAGGACCTTTATTTTAATTTTTCACGTTTTTGAAGATGTTGTCTAGAGTATAAATAGCGTGGTTAAGAGCGGATTCCCTTGTTTCAAACCCACCTTGACATCGAATTTTCTTGATAACTTTCCATTCACTGCTACTTTACTTCTAGTACTTTCGAGTGTTGTATGTACTAGTCTTATTAGTTTAGCAGGCACCCCAATCTCTCTCATTGCTTCATATACTTTTACTTTGTCAATTCTGATTCTGTCATAAGCTTGTTGAAAATCTATAAACAACATATAAAGGGGCAAACCTTGTTCGTAGGTGGAGCTGTGGATTTGTTTTAGGACGAAAACCTGATCTGTTGTTGATCTACCTTTTCTGAAACCTCCTTGGATGATAGTTGAAATAGCTTAGTGAAAACAAGGAACACAAGCCTTTAAAAGTAAAGCAGGTATTTCATCAAAGTCGCTTGCTTTCTTGGTACTTAAAAGTAGAAAGGATTTTCTACAAACGTTTAATCCTAAATATGGTATTTTTCATCATGTGGGGATCCCATGGAATAGAAGGTAGTTCTATGTTGTTTGATTGGTTAAGTATGGAGTTCGAAGAGTATATTTTAGTAAAGAGTTCTGCTTTTTCTGTGGAGGTCGTAATCATTGAAACGTCATCCGGTATGAGTAGAGGGAACGAACTAGTTGTAAAATTATTATTGATATGTCCGTTTTGTTGGACTTAATCCACTTTTCGTGGTGAACATTAAAGTTCCCAAGCACAAGTATTTCAGCAGAAGGGTACTCACTGTTAAGATAGTTGATCTTTTGTGATAGATAGTTCGACGCAATTACAGTCTAATGGCCAATAAATACAACAAATAAATTTGCTAGATGCTTTTAGTGTTAATTTTAGCCAGACAATGTTATCTCTGTTATTTCTTAGTGCAGGTAGTCTAGAGCAGAAAAGTATGCTTCTTACGTAAACACATACACCATAGTGCCTTTGTAGGTTGTGGTAAAGTTCGTAACCTGGAAATTTAAGATGCTTCAGGCTATTTTCGCCAGAAACTTGTGTTTCGTTAAGAATACACTAACGTGAGGTTTTGTAGACTGTAAATAGTGATGGGTTGCGTTAATGTTGGCATTTAACCCGCAGTTGTTAGTGCGTGTTAATATGCAGTCTGTTTTGCGTTTTGGTTAAGATTGGCTGAACTAGAGGTTGATCTACTAGTAGACTGATCGATGGCTATGTTATTTCCATCATGACTTCTCCGAGATTGTCCCCCCGGAGATCCAAATGGGGAACTATTTTACTTCCGGAACATTTAACCTCTGGAGAACTCATGATAATTTCTAGAAAAGGGTTTAAAAGAAAGAAGGGTATTGGAGGGAAACGGAAAGGTGAGAAGGGGAGAGAAAGAACCGACTTACAACTCAAATGGGGAAACATGTTTAGAACATTTCACCCCATCCTACTAATGTATGCAAATAAAGTATTTTATTGTATATGAATTAGTAAGCAAGGAACAATAGAGAGGTCCCCACTTGATTTATTTCAATGGGGTCACCTAAAATTAAATGTTTACACAGACAGACCACAAACTTTAGAAGAATTAAAAAAATAGATTTCTGTACAACTGTCATTAAAAGTAATACTTTTAATGATAGCAAACAATGTTAAAATTGATTGTTTACATGGCAGCGTGTAAAAATACTTTTAACACGCTTCAGTTTACTTTTAACACGGTTTAGTTTATTGTCATTGCAAATTCGCCAATTTCATTATCAAAATAGGGCAGTTGTACAAAAAACATTGTATGGTATTTGTGTTAAAAGTGATTTTATTTTGTTCGTGAAATTGTTCAATTCGCTCCGCTCATTTCACAAACTTTTTTATTCACAAAATAAAACCTCACTTTTAACACTCATATCATAAACAACTATTATATTGTAAATTCTAGAAATGTCTAATATCGCGTAATCCTTACATATTATAAAACAAAGTTCCTCGCCGCGTCTGTCTATTCGCGATAAACTCGAAAAGTACTGGATGGATTTTTATAACAGGGATATTGATTTCTGAGGAAGGTTTTAGTGTATAATAGGTTAAGGTTCTGTACAAACTGACGATTGACGATATTAATTCAAACATGTCGGAAAAAATAAACCGATCGGAATCTTTCCTAGAAAACGCTGCTAAAATCTTTTGAGTTATAACAAAACAATGTATAGTGGGATTAAATAGATCTACAAAAAAATTCGTTAAAGTATATGTCTATCCTACAAGGTTAACCCGCAATAATCAATTTTTCCTTTTATATATTACAAGAAAATAATGGGTTAATTACACTATATAAAAAAATTAATAGCTAATGAGTTATCGCAAAATTAAAATTTCCAGACGAATCGTAGCGAAGAAATCGTTCATAACATGTGAAGCCCAGACGGGTTGCTAGTTGTTTACAAAAAGAAAACAAAGTTGAATAATAAATTTATTTATTCACAGCATAATGTTAAGCATCAGAGTGTATTAATTACAGTGTAAATAATTTTTCGCCAGTGACAATTTTAATATTCTCTTTTAACTTATATTGTGAAATGGGAAGCATTTTAAACAATATTGAATACTTATGGCTTTTAATTGATGAATATCCATATTCACGATTTAATCACACGAAAACTTTTTGATATTCACTTACATAACATGTTTCGATATACAATATCTTCACCAGATGTAAAATAAGTACTAAACTAATATAATGAAGTCCTGGAATTTATAGTTATTTTCAAACTATATTTACCGGATTAGAAACTTCTCACGTAGGTAAAGGGATTACTTAACTAAGGGTGAATTTGTTAAATCTAGTTGGTCATTTAAAAGCAATTTAGAATGTTTATCTCCAGAGATTCTAAGAAGTTCTTTTATCAAATGTTTACCATTCATAGATTAAAAAATTAATACTTTGTAGCTTTAGTTTTTGCTTTGTTGCACGACAAAAAATTAAATTCATATACAAAAATGGTTAGCATGATAGAAGAAAAATATTCAAATAATGGAAAGTGCTTGTCACCGAAAGAAATTGTAATAAGATTTTGAAATTGGTATACATAAAGCTTGTTTAGAAATTTGGCCTAGTACTCAAATTATAGGGTGTTTTTTCCATTTAAATTAAATTTTTTAAAAAAAAAATTAAGCGCTTGGGTTTACTTGTAAATTTAGAAATAAGAATTCTGTAATTGGAAATTATTTAAAATTATATCGTTGATAATTGTAAAAAATCGTTGAAAATCGTAAACAATTGTTGATAATGATGAAAAATCGTAACATTTGTGAAAAATGGTGAAAAATCGTTGACAATCGTGAAAAAATTTTGAAAACCGATAAAATCGTTGACAATTGTGAAAAATTGTTGAAGATCGTTCATAATTGTGAAAAATCGTTGAAATTTGTGAAAAAATGGTGAAAATCGTGAACGTTGATAAATTGTTGAATATCGTTGACTATCGTCAAAAATTGTTGAAGATCGTTCATAATTATGAAAAATCGTTGAAAATCCTAAAAAATTGTTGAAAAATCGTTGATAATTGTGAAAACCCGTTAAAGATCGTTGATAATTGTAAAAAATCGTTGAACATCGTGAAAAATTGTTGATAATGATGAAAAATCGTAACATTTGTAAAAATCGTTGACAATTGTAAAAATCGTAAAAAAATTTGAAAATTGATATAATCGTTAGATATCGTTGACAATTGTGAAAAATTGTTGAAGATCGTTCATAATTGTGAAAAATTGTAAAAATTTGTAAAAAAATGGTAAAAATCGTGAGATATCGTTGACAATTGTAAAAAATCGTTAAAGGTCGTTGAAAATTTGGAAAAATTGTTTAAAATGGTGATCAATCGTTGATAATCGTAAAAAAACGTTAAAAATCGTGAAAAATTGTGAAAAATCGCTTATAATCATTAAATATCGTTGATAATTGTGAAAAAACGTTGATAATTGTAAAAAATCGTTAAAAACCGTGAAAAATTGTTGATAATGATGAAAAATCGTAACAATTGTGAAATATGGTAAAAAATCGTTGACAATTGTGGAAAATCGATGAAGATCGTTGACAATTGTGAAAAATCGTTGATAATCGTTAGATATCGTTGACAATTGTGAAAAATCGTGTTTTTTTTTAAAATCGTTGATAATCGTTAGATTTTAGTCATGGCACCGTCGCTATCGGACGTGGGCGAGAGTGCTCCGAAAACTAATACTTGTAAAAAGTGCAAAAGTACTGTTAAATCAGGATTACAGTGTGTAAATTGTGATACTTTCTTTCATCAAAGTTGTGCAAGAAACAGCAGCTACGTAAAAGTTTTTGAAAATAATAAAATTATATGTTGTGAAGGTGGTAACCAAATCAAAGATGATAGTGTTGAACCGGAAATAAATTCGGCATTTTTCGATACAATAACAAAATTATACCCTGATGGTAAAGTAGATATTGCACTCTTTAATTACATTATCAAGCAGAAAGATGATTTAATCTATCACTTAAAAGATCAAATAAATTCTCTTAATGAACAGGTCGAGACTCTAAAAAGCAATTCTAGTCTCGAAAAAAATTTAACAAAAAAGAATTGTGATAACAATACAATCATTAATGAAGTTTATGAACCTATCGACAATTCAAAATCATACAGCAATGTTGCCAGCAACTCTACTATTTCCAGTAACTCGTCAAAGGAAAATAATTCAATTTCTCGTCAAAATCTTGCGAGAGCAGTGGAGGAAGTCGAGACAAAGAGGAGGTTAGAATACTTTCAGACTTTAAATAAAAATTATCCAAATATGAGAGGAGAAGCTATACCAAATATTCCAGATGGCTCAGTAAACAACAATGCAGACAGTGATGGTTTTCGCAAAGTTATTAGAAAGCATAGAAGAAGAAATATCGGAACCGGTGATGGTGACGATGTATTTTTTGGTAAGCAAGAAAACCAAAACCGGAAAATATGGTTATATATATCCAAGGTCCCAGACTCTATAACGGTGGATGATGTCAAGAAATTCCTCAAGACAAAAATCAACTCCAAAGATCCGCAAGTAAAATCACTACCTACCCTTAGTAATAGAAAGGACAATAGATCGTTTATGATAGGAGTCGAGCCGGAACTAAAAGATCAAGTTTATGACGTGACGTTTTGGCCGAAAAAAATATCTTTTGAAAGATTTAACTTCAGGCTGGGTAAACGATTTCTCGAAAATCAAGATGAACAGAGACCTGCACATCAGGGACAACCTGAGTCTTTTTTGGTAGCTTGAATCCACGAGATACCCTTTCAAATGAAAATGACAATTTTCTAAAAATAGTGCAGCTCAATGCACAATGTCTGACGAACAAAATGACAAATTTGGAACTATTGGCGATAAAGGAATCACCCGACATCTTAAGTGTAGCTGAGCATTGGTGTACAAATGATAATATTCACTATATGGTTCTTAATGAATATATACAGGCTTCCTATTACTGTAGAACATCTCATATCCATGGAGGAAGTATTATTTATGTGAAAACCGACCTTAAATTTCAACCAGTAGATATATCACAATTTAGTGAAGAAATGATTTGTGAGTGCTGTGCCATATCTCTGGTAGTTTCAAAGCGCAAAGTGTGTGTGATAAGTGTCTACAGGCCTGCAGGAGGTAATGTTGATCAATTTTTTGTCAAGTTAAATAATATTTTAGAATTTTGTAGTAGCTCATATCAAGACCTTTTTTTCTGCGGGGATTTTAATATTGATTATTTATCAAATTCTATTCATAAACAAACTTTGGATGACGTTCTTGCTAGTTATAATTTGAAAACTACTTCTTTGGAACCGACAAGGGTTTTCACCAATAAATTGGGGCACGTATCTTCCACTAAGATTGATTACATGTTGACAAATGTCAATATTGATTCGTGTAAAGCAAATGTGTATGAGGGCCATTTTAGTGATCATAGAATAGTTTCACTTAAAATGTTTTATAATAACCTAAATTTACAAAAAACAGAAAGCAAAGTAGTTTATTATCGTGATTTATCTGACAACTGCTTGTTACAATTTAAAAACGCCGTATCTTTACATGATTTTAATAGGGTTTACAGTCAAAATGATATTGATTTGGCAACAAATGAATTCATGGATATAATATCGTTTAATATGAATGTGTACTGTCCTGTAAAAAGACGGTGGCTAATCGGTCAAAGTTGTAAAAATAAATGGGTTACTGCAGAAGTAAAAAAAGCCGGTCGTGATCTAAAAAATTTATACTGGGCATCTAAAAATCTTGGTGGAAATAATGCCCAAATTGCCTATAGGGAGGCGAAAAATAAGTACAATAAACTTATTAAAAATGCTAAAAGGCAATATAATGAACAACTTATTTATCAATCAAATAACACATCTAAAACGACGTGGAATTTGGTAAATAAAGAAACTGGTAGAAAACAAAAAAAATGCGATATAACTCTCAGCACTGATGGAAAAGATATTTCATGTTCTAACGAGATCGCTGATATTTTTGCGGAATATTTTGCACACATAACAGAAAAAAATCTTCTATCACATTTTGGTTTGTCGAGACCTACAACATGTACAGCTTCTAAAATCTTGGAAAATACTTTCTTCTTTACACCAGTCTCGTACCAGGAAGTGGAAGACGCAATTATGAATTTGAAAAATAAGTCCAGCACAGGACTAGACAATGTATCCACAAAAATTTTAAAATGCGGAATACATTCCTTTTCTGCTCCCTTGAGTTATTTGATAAATTTATCTATTGCTGAGGGCAAATTTCCTAACGTACTTAAGAATGCAAGAGTTATTCCGATCCATAAGAAAAATGACCCAAAATTAATTTCAAATTATAGACCAGTAGCAGTGCTGAGCGTTGTATCAAAAATATTCGAAAAAGTTGTACTTAATAAAATGATTTGTTTTCTCAATAATTTTAATATTATATCCCCGCATCAGCATGGTTTTAGGTCGGAAAGGTCAACATTAACTGCTGCATGCCATTTTTTTGAGTCCATATATACAGATCTTGATAGGGGAAGGCACGTGGTAGGTCTGTTTTTTGATTTATCGCGTGCTTTCGATTGTCTGGATTTTAATTTTATAAAAAATAAATTTTACAACATCGGTTTCAGAGGGATTTTCTTGGACTGGATAGTGGATTATTTAAGCAATAGAAGGATGTTAGTTTCGTATCAGAATTCTTTTTCATCATTTTACAATATTCACAAAGGAGTTCCTCAGGGATCTGTCCTGGGACCACTAATATTTATTCTTTTTATCAACGATCTCCCTGATCACATTACAACTCGTATTATGACTATATATGCAGATGATACTGCATTAGCGATCTCTGCATCCTGTCAGGAGGAACTGAAGTCATTAATAAAAATTATTTTCGAATCTTTTGTAAACTGGTCAAGAGCAAACGGGTTAATAGTAAACATTGATAAGACCCAAATTATATATTTTCATACCCAATCCTTCCATAACAATGCACATTCGATTTCATTTGAATTTGATGACACGGTCATTGAATCTGTTCCATCAACAAAATTTTTAGGGTTATATATAGATAGTAGTTTGAGATGGACGGAACAAGTTAATGAGATTAACAGTAAATTAAATAAATCCTTTTATGCTATATCTAGAATAAAAGATACTATGCCAATTGCAGCACTTATCAATGTTTGGGCTTGTCTATAGTCATTTAAGTTTCAACATATTATTATGGGGAAATTCTATTAATAGCAGCAAAATTTTTGTAACCCAGAAAAAAATCATTCGGAAAATGTTTGGGCTAAAATTCAGGGAGTCTTGTAAACCCACATTTATTAAACACAAGATTATGCCATTCTATGGTATTTATATTTATCGTACTCTTTTATATGTTAAAGGAAATTTAAACCATTTTGAGAGAAACTATCGCAGACATGATTATAGCACAAGAAATTTTAACATACTTCGAATACCCAAGTGTAAAACATCAAAATTAGAAAATAGTTTTAATTTTATGGGAATGAAGTTATATAATAAACTGCCTTCTGAACTGCAGGATGTTGCTCTCTTCAGCAGCTTTAAAAAGAAAATTAAAAACTTGTTGCTAACTAAATGCTACTACTCAGTCAGAGAGTTCCTTGAAGATACTCTGTAAACCTATATATGAATACTTTGTTCTATTTTTATTTTGTTTTACGTTAGTTTATGTGTATTTTTTACTTTATCTTATTATGGAAATTTTAAAATGTATTTTAACAATATTAATGTACCTATCTCTTTTTGACTTATCCTATACATTTGTATTAATGTCTTTATGGATTAATAAATATATTATTATTATTATTATTATTATCGTTGACAATTGTGAAAAACGTTGAAAATTGTTGAAAATCATAAAATATTGTTGAAAATAGAGAAAAATTATTGAAAATGTTAAAAAATATTAACAATTGTGAAAAATCGTTAAAAATGGTAAAAAAATCGTTAGATATCATTGACAATTGTGAAAAATCATTGAAAATCCTAAAAAATTGTTAAAAATGGTGTAAAAACATGGATAATCGTTACCAATTGTAAAAAATTGTAGATAATCGTTAGATATCGTCGACAATTGTCAAAAAAACCTAATTTTTTTTGAAAATGCTAAAAAATTGTTGATACTCATTAGATAATCATTTCAATCGTGAAAAATTGTTAAATGATGAAAAATCGTTACAAATAATGAAAAATCGTTGGTAATGTTGAAAAATCATTGAATATGGTGAAAAATCGTTGAAAATGGTGAAAAATCGTGGATAATTGAGAAAAATCTTAATAATTGTGAAAAATCGTTGATAATCGTGAAAAATTGTTGAAAATCGTCAGAAATAGTTGACGAGTTTAAAAAATCATTCGATTTCGTAAAAACTAAAAAATAATGAAAAATCTTGCAAATGTTCATAAAAAACTGTCAATAATCGTAAAAATTTATCAAAAATCTTAAAAATTATTTTAAAATCGTTGAAATTTTGTTCAAATATCATAAACTGTTTAAAATCGTTAATCATCGTATAAAATCGTTAAGTATCGTGAAAAATTGATTGCAAATCACAAATCATTAAACATTATTAAACTATAACTATTATTATATACCAAATGTTAAAAACTGTATTTAATATCAAAAAAAAATCAATTCTAACTTAACTTCCGATTATAAACAAAATTCACCACAATATCATCATCAATCTTCAATATCTCCGTAAGCTTATCAGAAATCCATTGACATTTTAGACCACGAAGAAGTAAAAATATTTTTTGTTACTAAACTTAATTATTGAATGCCAAATGATGTTAGAAAAAAAATCCGTCAGATTGCTTTTAAATATTTGCCAATAGCGAAGTAAAAACTAATTTGAATGTAAAATTTTATAAAATATTTTAGAATAAATATAATTTACAAGTTTAATACTATTTTATTTAACCAATTTTATACCTGCAATATACTTTTCTACCAAACTTAATGCGATTTTACAACCGTGGACGAGCTGATGAATAAAATTAGTTGACCATTGAATGCTTGGACGAGTTGAGTGTCTCCCATCGAAACATCTTATGTAAGTTTGTGAAATAAAAGTGAATATCAAAAAGTACTCGTGTGATTTAATAACCGGATGTAATAAAACATTTTAAACAAATTTCAAATCTAAAAGGTTATTCACCAGTGCGAGTTTTAATATGCTGTTTTAAATGTCCTTTTTGTGTGAAACTTTTTGAACAAATCTTACATTCAAAAGGTTTTTCACCAGTGTGAGTTCGAATATGTTTTTTTAAATGTCCTTTTCGTATGAAACATTTTGAACAAATTTCACATCTGAAAGGTTTTTCACCAGTATGAGTTTTAATGTGATGTTTTAAATTTCCTTTTTGTGTAAAACATTTTAAACAAATTTGACATTTAAAAGGTTTTTCGCCAGTGTGTCCACTGTGAGTTCCCATCTGTTTAATATGTTTTGAAGCAGAATTGTTCCTTCTCAAAATGATAGATTTTTTAGAAGTAGCTACAAAGTGATAAATGTAAAAATGATTTAAAAATAGCACTTTATCATAGAAAAATTTTCCACAAGAAGAACATGTTCCATAGAGTATTCCAACTTGACTTTGCCTTTTTTTTTTGTTGCATAGAGGAAACCTGAAATATATAAACTCATATCAATATTAATAATGCTACAAATAAATAGCAGTAATAAAATAAAATATAGTACAACATCAATAACCTTTTAATATCTTCCACATGATATAATTTAAGTGACAATTTGACTAAATTGCACCGTGTAGATTCAAATTGACCAACTCAAGGGCATTGGATGGTCTGCTGGACTGTACGATTTGACTAACTCGAAAAAAAATGGGTGGTGTGGATTCTGATAAGCCAATTTTGAGTTTAGTCTGCATTCAGAAGTGGAATAGTGAAGTTCAACGGCAATTTTTTTATAGTACCTATTGTTTAAACTATCATCTCTAGGATGTTGATAAAATATTTCATGAAAATAGCACCAATTAATAATAATAATTTTATTGCTTATTAACTAATAGTTACAGCAAGAGTATTAAGTAGGTAGACAGTATAGATACAAGTAAAGTAAAAAAGAAAAAAATGTACAAACAAAATATAAATTCTGGAATATGTTATTCGTTCAAAATAAATATTCTCAGTTTTAATATGTAAGAAATAAATGTGTAAATGTGCTTGGCATCGTTGATGGTTAAGTCATTTAGTGATGTAATGAGAGCGTCCGAATTTTAGATTTCATGACATTGTAGATTGGGCACTCGAAAAGAATATGTGAAATAGATTCATTCTCCATCTTATTACAAACTGTGCAAATACTTTTAGGATCTATTGAATGTATATTATTATTTAATGTAAATTTTAACCGATACTTGTTAGACGATGCTGAGCAATAGTGCGTGTAATGTGAATGGGTAATTTTAGAAGTAAATAATTTTTGAGATTTTTTTCAGGTAAAAAAAGAGGTATAAAAAGACAAAAAACTACACCTTTGAGAAAGGGAGATATCAAGATTATGCAATTTCATATAGAATTTTTTTGTGTTTAATTTTTAAGTTCTGGAAGTGAGGTTATTCCATAAATCTATGTGGCCAATATCCAAGAATAATTCTCTGACTTGTGCCACGTACTTTTAGTGTAATGGATGAATTGAAAAAAAAATAAAAAAAAAATTGAAAAATTAATCAAATACTTCCAATAGAAGTACAACTCCAGCTGAGATCGGTAAGTAAGAAAAGAGAAAACCATAAGGATTGAACAAACCATATGAGTAAAAAAACGTGTTACTTACCACAGAAAATTTAACAAAAAACCGACCACGCGGTTTTTCCAAAGAATCTGTCCCAAAAATAACAACGGGAACAACTCCACAACGATTCAAAATGGAAAAATAAGGTTTAGTTTCAAAAATCCAAAATTAATTGTTACGGATTCACCGTGATTTAAAACTTAAACCAAAAATCTTCTGGCTTGTATTCGAACACCCTTCTTAGTCAAAAGCAGATAACAGAAAGACAGAGAAATCGCTTACTTTCGATAAAATTTGACAGACTCGAAAATGGCCTCTAACACTGTAAGGACAATAACCGAAGAGTCGACAGCCAACAATTTACAAACAAACGGTAGTCGTTCGATAACAACAAATCTTATTACTTATCAAGATAACACCAAAAATCTCAGTATTACTCAATTTCTCGTTCATATCCAATCTTAATATGCTAGATGACAATATAACGAAACACCTGGCTGTAGACCACAATATGACGAGTTATACAATCAGAAAAAGAAGTGACTAACACCTGTTCGCATAGTAAACAAAACATTAATGTCTGAATTTAATAAACAGACATATTTGTTTTTAAATTAACTTTAATTGACTACGTAAGGAAAATTAAAATATGTAAATATAAAAAATGTACAAACTTACGTTTCTTCCTAGAATACATGTTGATTGTTTGTACTATTTGTCGATTTTCATCAAAATCATTTCTACAAACAGAGAAATCAAATGGATGCTTGGTAATTTCTGTATTGATTTCGATATCACTTTTTCTTTCTTGCATAACCTCATTTTCCAGTTTTATATAATCTTTGTTCATTAACACATTACTTTTAATTGGAGAAATTTTTTCTATATAACTTTCCGTTTTGATCTTACAGAGATCGAATTCGAGTTTACATTCTTCAATATCAATTTCTTCGCTTTTAATATTGGATACCAAATCCATTTTCTGATAAGTTTCTGGTTGTAACACACAACACTGAAATTAATAACAAACTTTATTAATCAATCACTCAAGACTCACTTTAATCGCGCGTATAAGTTACACGCACATATTTTTTTATAAAATTAAATTAGTTTTGAATAAAAAATGCCAAAAACAAAGCAAAAAAACACATCTGGATATCTTTTTTCGTTTTTAAGATATGGATTTATCGATTTTAAAAAAACAATTGATTGTGTTTTTTTTTTGAAGTTATAATTCTATTCGTGCACTCGGTGAAAGAAATTTGTGTGGGATCAAAAAAGTTATAACCTATCAAAAAAAAGGAACTTTTCTCCGGAATACAAAAATGAAACTAATAATTGATAGCTTCAATAGGAGTAGTAATACAAAGCGGGCATCACTATAGGTATAGGGAAAAACAATGTATATAAGAGACAGCCCAACGGATTTCGACGTATGACGTAAGAATCGCCGTCCAGCTGATATCACCGCCAGCTGATAGCGCGGTCGTGTGGTTTTAGCAAAATGTTTTGGTATAAGCGGCTACTGATGAATCAACGTTGGGGGGACTCCATCGTATAAATAAATGCACTTTTGATATAAGCGGTTGTGACTATAGAGATAGGGAAGGTCTATAAAAAAAAAACGTTGTCACCCCTGCCTAAACCGGAGGGCATCAACGCCCTGAACTGTGAGTCGGGGGGAATCCTCTTTTATCACGTGACCGCGTGATAATCTGGTTTTTGTTTTTAACGTATTTAATAAAAAATGGTTGATATAAATTATATTTTTGTATTGGGACGCCTGGGTGGGGGGAATCCTAGGCGACGTATGACGTATCATTTTAAAGGGGTTGCTGTATAGGGTAAGCTGAAGCGTCAAAAAGACCGTATTGATGCTGCCAAAAGGGCATTATCGTTGTATCTCGTAAACGGCCGAACAGATTTCGACGTATGACGTAAAGGGTTGCTGTATAGGGTAAGATGAAGCGTCAAAAAGACCGTGTTTATGCTGCCAAAAGGGCATTATAGTTATATCTCGTAAACGGGCGAACAGATTTCGACGTATGACGTATCATTGTAAAGGGTTGCTGTATAGGGTAAGATGAAGCGTCAAAAAGACCGTATTGATGCTGCCAAAAGGGCATTAACGTTGTATCTCGTAAACGGCCCAACGGATTTCGTCACGTGACATATCATTGTAAAGGGGTTGCTGTATAGGGTAAAATTAAGCGCCAACAAGACCGTATTGATGCTGCCAAAAGGGCATTAATGTTGTATCTCGTAAACGGTCGAACGTATTTCGACGTATGACGTTTCATTGTAAAGGGGTTGCTGTATAGGGTAAGATTAAGCGTCAAAAAGACCGTATTGATGCTGCCAAAAGGACATTAACGTTGTATCTCGTAAACAGCCCAACGGATTTCGACGTATGACGTTTCATTGTAAAGGGGTTGCTGTATAGGGTAAGATTAAGCGCCAAAAAGACCGTATTGATGCTGCCAAAAGGGCATTAACGTTGTATCTCGTAAACGGTCGAACGTATTTTGACGTATGACGTTTCATTGTAAAGGGGTTGCTGTATAGGGTAAGATGAAGCGTCAAAAAGACCGTATTGATGCTGCCAAAAGGGCATTAATGTTGTATCTCGTAAACGGCCGAACGGATTTCGACGTATGACGTATCATTGTAAAGGGGATGCTGTATAGAGTAAGATGAAGTGTTCAAATCTTCTAAAATATTAAAAGCGCGTGACCTTGGTGCATTAGCAGTTTCGCGATTTGTGACGTAATCGACTGATGTGTTAGAGTGATAACAGACTTTGCTTTCACAATTAAGAATAAAACATATCATGGAAAATATTTAGTTTTAGAATGGCTTCGAGAGAATACAGTCAAAAACTTAAAGAGTTTTGTGAAAATATAAGAAAATTAAATAAACAAATTTGTATGTACGAAGGTCAAAAAGAAGTGTTAAAAAAGATTGAAAATTTAAGTTTGTGGGACAAAGTTTTTGAAAGATATTTACCATCATCAACTCCCACAAGACAAATGAAACCATCGCCTTGTTAAAAACAAATTTTGTTGTTTTAACAGCAATATTAAATAACATGCTTTATGCTAACGTTCCACAAAACGTTGCACATATTGGTGTGTGTTTAGATATAAACGGAACAAAACAAGAGTGCAATACATGGCAAATGATGAGCCAAACGTCAGTAAATGATGGAAAATTGCAGGTGTTTGCATTAAAATTAGTGGAATCGCCTCTTAACTACAAGCTAAAATTAATATTTAACGACAACTCTGAAGGAGTGGGCGAGTGGCGATCTAACCTTGAAAACCCAATGCAACAACTAGAAATTTCTATGGAGGACCCAATGCAAAAGCAAATATGTCAATTAGTTTAGATAACATGGGCAACGTTAGCAGGAGTTTGTTTGCTAGTAATGAAAATTCTGGCTAAAGAAACCAAAAGAAGAATGAAGCGATGAAGTTAATATTTTCTAGAAGTAAAATCTGATAAGCTACGATACAATGATGTACTCTAACAAGTTCATCTGCATCCTTTTCCGTTAGATGATATCTTACGCCATGTTTTTCAACTTCTATGAACCTGGTGTCATCGTATACCAACTGTCGTATTGTACAAAAATCTCCACAGGAAAATGTAAATGTACTCTGGATCAAACTCATCTTATCTAAATAGTCAATAAGGTCAAGCCATTCCATTTTCCCAAACGACAATTTACTTGGCTTGCAGTATTCTGATAAAATAATAGCTGGAGAAAATGTTCTTGCAGGAGATAAGCCAACTTTTATAACATACCCCTCAATTGCGAAAGATGATTGTAGCAGCAAATAATTTTCACGTTTTGCTTTGTCTTCGTAAAAATTTACAATTTTGTTTACTTCTTCCATATAGATAGAATCTTCACTACTACTACTACTACTCTCAGAATATAACGGTAAGTTTTCACTACTATAACCACTGTCTTGTGTCATCATCTTTTAATACTTGATAAAACTTGTGTTAAAACTAAGTAAAAATAATTGCTTCTGCTTCTAAGGACAGTTTTAGTCGGACCGTAGACTGAACGGTTTAAACAATAGATGATATGAATTAAAAAAGGCCCCCCCCCCCCCCCGGAAGCTATGAAAACGTATCTTGTTTGTCATAAGAATACATGTAAAAAATGTTCAAAGTAAGAAACAAGGAAGTTTATAAAATATTAGATTTTTCGATCCAGCTATTATGCGAACTATCGAACCCCAACCATTTAACATAGATTTTATTGTCTTTTTTCCCCAGCACTTTTTCAACAAGGTAAACATCAGGATTTTCAATCATTTTTGGTAAATTTTGGGTTTTTGGTTTTGTTTCCCAAATCATTTCTTAATTAACCATTAAAACATACACTCCTTTAGGGATAATTTCTCAATATATATTTCTTATCTAGACTACGTCATCTTTTTTTATTTAGTTTTTAATTTTAATTCTTAACGTTTACTGAAGCTTTTTGTTATTATTTGTGAAGGTTTTTAAAATATTATTATGTCATTCAGCCTGAAGTTGGCAACACTGTTAACAATGTGGTCGGCCTATACGAGACCAGGTTGATACATTATAAATTTTTATCTCAGAGTGCGGTTTAAATGTTTTTCGACTCTAATTACTGGTGATATACCGTACAAACTTTGAAAACATACCGATAACGATTTGCTTATAATTTAATTTTACAATCCAAGATAATTTAATTTTACAATCCAAGGAATTTTTTAAACGTATTTATAATAATAAGTAATTTTCTTTTTTCTGTATTGTTTATTAGGAATACCTGTTTGAAACAAATAAATACTAACAACTATTTTTAATATTAATAATAATAATAGCTTTTAAATTTTGTAAAAATAAAAAAATAAAACAGTTTTCTTATTTTATTTATGGTTTTTATTTATATAACTCATTTAGCACTTACCTATTAATCATAACATAAAATGTTTAGTTATTGAAACTTAAAATAAAAAACACTCAATTTAAAAATATATATACAGGGTGTCCCAGAATTAACTACGGAAACTTCGTATACGTATTCCTTGATGACAAATAAGTAGGGTCTTTCCTATAAAAAAAATTTTTTTAGAGGCTCCTGTCAGAGTTATAACCCTTTAAAGAGGGGGGGTAAAATACTGTTTTAATTTAATATCTTCTGATTGGTCCAAGATAAAAAATTAAAAATTTGGGTGAACATCATTTTTATAAAGACGCATTTCTCCTGCCACTTTTCACCTGCCCTACCCCATTCTAAGGGTGCAAATCAAGGAACCCCTCTTAATATTTTTTTTGTAACTTTCTTAGCAATTAATATTTGCAATAACAAAAAATTATTTTAGGAAGTTTTGATTATTTAGAAACTTTTTTGTTCCTTGTCGTTTTTTGCGAAATCGTTTCGATTTGGAGTAAAAAAATAAAATGTAGGACCATGTCAATTGAGTATTGTGTATCGCGATCAAGTAGCGCACATTTTACCATTTAAAGAGTTAAAGGGTTATAACTCTGACAGGAGTCTCTAAAAAATTTTTTTTTATAGGAAAGACCCTACTTATTTGTCATCAAGGAATACGTATACGAAGTTTCCGTAGTTAATTCTGGGACACCCTGTATATTTATTTTGGTAATATAGTATAAAACAGCCAATTATACAATGTAAGGATATTATAATATGCACACATAAACTTTCCAGTGGCGTGGTGTTGACAATTAAAATAAGCAGGTTCAAATTTTTCCGTTGAACAGGTTGATCCATCATAAGTTGCAACATCATAAATTAATAGATGGAGTCCAAGTTCTTCACATTTTGCTTTTAAATAATCAAATTTCTGATTTCCTCGTACGTAAATCAAATCAGCACAACTTAGTAAATGTTTCACTAAAATGGTGTCGATACTCGAATATTCTATATATCCAGAGTCGTATCGTATTCCATGTATAAATTTTTCCAAATATCGCGTGGTTTTCTTGTCTTTAGCAGTCAACTCGTAGAATGGTTTAGGAGGTTTAAATCAAAAATTCGATTTTATACCACCAATCTGAATAGCGACTTCTTTTGGATAAAAAACTTCATCGATTATAAATCCTTGGATGTCGACTACTGCAATTCTCATGATGGCGACGACGACGATGAAACTTCGTTGAAAGCTGAGCAAATACTTAATAGTTAGCAGTTTATATTATATTTTTAACTACTTCCGTTAAGGGATAATGCTCCAATAAACAATCGTGAATTATGATACAATATGCTTTAGTGTTTTTGAGAAATCCCACATTAGCATCAATTTCTAGTCGTACATCAACAGTCGATGATTTCATCGATTCTTCTTGCTTAGAACAATCGATAACAAACAAAGCACGATTTCGAAATGCTAGAAAATCCATTAATGGTCGTTTCATTGATACTCTGTTGTAACTGGAATTGAATTCGCTGTAGTTGTAATGAGCTAGCGCAAAGTCGCCTTTTTCAAAATCAAGTTGCATCCTTTCATTGGGAAAATATTCTCCATTCAATGCGAGTCTGAGACCTTGTAGATTTACGTGATCAAATAAAGAAGGATCTGCAATTTTCAGATTTCTCCTATTGATTTGGAAAAATACAATAACATATCGAGGTTAGTAGATAAGCTATAGGCATACGAGCCCATTTTTTGAACATAACCTCACTTTTTTTTGAGCTGGCTGTTTGCCCTAAATGTCAAAGGCCATTCTTCTTTTTCGAGTGGCCTCTGACAGTTGGCACAAACAGCCAATTCTTCTTTTTCGAGTGGCCTTTGACATTTACTTTTTCGAATGGCCTTTGACTTTTAGCGCAAGCAGCCAACTCTTCTTTTCGTTATATTTTTGAATTTTTTTGCGCTTCGCTGTCATCGTACCAACTTTTCATGCAACCAACATTACACAGTGCTACCAACTTTTGCGTTATAACAATTTAATTAAAAAAATTCCAACCAAGCAGAATTGAACCCGGGTCCCCCCGTATGATAAACAAATACGTTAGCCACTACACCATCGCAGAATTTAATAAAATGTGACAAACAATAGTAGAAAAAAAAATAATAAACAAGTCTTATCGCAATAAAGATAACAGACTTAGAAATATTTTAAATTGGTTTATTCCAAAAGAATTTAATGTTTGACGTATCATTGTGAAGGGGTTGATGTATAGGGTGAGATTAAGCGTCAAAAAGACCGTATTTATGCTGCCAAAAAGGCATTATAGCTATATCTCGTAAACGGCCCAACGGATTTCAACGTATGACGTATCATTGTAAAGGGGTTGCTGTATAGGTTAAGATGAAGCGTTAAAAAGACCGTATTTATGCTGCCAAAAAGGCATTATAGCTATATCTCGTAAACGGCCGAACATAGTTCGTCACGTGACATATCATTTTAAAGGGGTTGCTGTATAGGGTAAGATGAAGCGTCAAAAAGACCGTATTGATGCTGCCAAAAGGGCATTATAGCTATATCTCGTAAACGGCCGAACGGATTTCGGCGTATGACGTATCATTGTAAAGGGGTTGATGTATAGGGTAAGATGAAGTGTTCAAATCTTCTAAAATATTAAAAGCGCGTGACCTTGGTGCATTAGCAGGTTCGCGATGTGTGACGTAATCGACTGATGTGTTAGAGTGATAACAGACTTTAATTTCGCAATTAAGAATAAAACATATCATGGAAAATATTTTAAATTGGTTTATTCCAAAAGAATTTAATGTATGACGTATCATTGTAAAGGGGTTGATGTATAGGGTAAGATTAAGCGTCAAAAAGACCGTATTTATGCTGCCAAAAAGGCATTATAGCTATATCTCGTAAACGGCCCAACGGATTTTAACGTATGACGTATCATTGTAAAGGGGTTGACGTATAGGGTAAGATTAAGCGTCAAAAAGACCGTATTTATGAGGCCAAAAGGGCATTATAGCTATATCTCGTAAACGACCCAACGGCTTTCAACGTATGACGTATCATTGTAAAGGGGTTGATGTATAGGGTAAGACTAAGCGTCAAAAAGACCGTATTTATGCTGCCAAAAAGGCATTATAGCTATATCTCGTAAACGGCCCAACGGATTTCAACGTATGACGTATCATTGTAAAGGGGTTGCTGTATAGGTTAAGATGAAGCGTTAAAAAGACCGTATTTATGCTGCCAAAAAGGCATTATAGCTATATCTCGTAAACGGCCCAACGGATTTCAACGTATGACGTATCATTGTAAAGGGGTTGCTGTATAGGTTAAGATGAAGCGTTAAAAAGACCGTATTTATGCTGCCAAAAAGGCATTATAGCTATATCTCGTAAACGGCCGAACGGATTTCGGCGTATGACGTATCATTGTAAAGGGGTTGATGTATAGGGTAAGATTAAGCGTCAAAGAGACCGTATTTATGAGGCCAAAAGGGCATTATAGCTATATCTCGTAAACGGCCCAACGGATTTCAACGTATGACGTATCATTGTAAAGGGGTTGCTGTATAGGTTAAGATGAAGCGTTAAAAAGACCGTATTTATGAGGCCAAAAGGGCATTATAGCTAACAAAAAATATATTAAACTTTAATAAAACTTAAATAATATACATTCTTAGAAGCCAAACTATCATAAAACTAAAAAATTTTGAAGGCAACGATGAAATGTATATTTTCTACATCAATATAATGTTTTCAATTAAAATTTTTTTAAATAAAAAATACTTATTTTATTAATAAAAAGGAATAACATACAGTTATCAGAAACAAAAATTCGGTTTTTATCAGGAAGCTGTGGTTTGTGTCGATGAAAATAGGATGCCGCAAAAACAAAAAGCTATGACGTTTATTTGGTTGAGTTATGGTATACATAGACATTAGCGTCACATGTGATTGGTAAATATAATATTAAATAAACAACATATAGAATATATTGTAAAGCAACAATTAGGTTTTAATTTTTATCGACGTCTATGTGTTTCGGCTAAGCCATGTATATTTAAAGAAGGTCCTAGATTTAACTTGCTCATTATTGTTTTGATACTCCATAGATCCAGTTCTGAGTTCAGTTTCAAGTGCAAAAGTTTTTGTTACATACCCATAAAGGAAAGAATTTTTATTTTATTTCAAAATTTTTAATTTAATTTTAATTTTTATTGCTTCTTGAATTATTTTAATTTTTGAGTTGATTTAATTTTATTTTTCTTGAGTTAAGTTTATTTGTCATAATTTAATTTTTTTGTAATGATTTAATTTTATTTGTAGTTGGATTTAACTAGAATAAATTCAAAAGAGAACTATTTTAACACTGAAGTCCACTTGTCAGAAGAAGTGTCTGCCGGAACTTATTAAAATCAAGATATAAAAGGAAAAAGCAAACTTGGGGAAAGCTAATCACTCCGATACATTTGAAATAGTTTAGGAATATAACTTCTTCTTCTTCTTCGATATTGTTTTCCTCTTTTACAACCACACACAAAGGTAAGAATTATTATTTTATTTTTAAGTTGATTTAATTTTTTATTTTTCTTTAGTTATGTTTATTTTGAGTTAATTTAATTTTTTGTAATGATTTAATTTTATTATTTGTTTAGATAATTTTATTTTGAGTTGATTTAATTTTATTTTTAAGTTGATTTAATTTTTTATTTTTAGATGGATTTAACTAAAATTAGTTCGTTATGTCTTGCAGAAAAAAATAACGAGAAGATTATTATCAAATTAGGAGAACTTCCAGTGGATGTTCCGCAAAAATTATTGAACGCTAAACTGGTCCAGAGCAAATTTGGAGAAACAATTTTGGTTGAGCTAGAAAACGGGCTCTGCTTTTTGCCTAAGAGAACCATTGGAACACTGAAGCCTCACTTGACAGAATTGTCTGGCGGGCATTATTTTATCAAATATAAAGGAAAAAAACAAATTGGTCAAGCTAATCCTACCGATACATTTGAAATAGTTAAGGAATAATTTTTTGTAAGTTTTTTTTTTATTTTTTATTTCGTAATTATGAATAACATTGTTAAAGATATTTATAAAACATATAAAGCGTTGATTAACAGTTTTTCGCATAGGGAAGCAAATAAATTAATCAAACAAATTAAACGGCATGTTATCAGTTTTCATAAAGATATTCGTAGGGGAAATTTAGATATTGGGACACTTAGAAATTTACAAACAAATTTAGGGCATTTAAAATCAATAAAAGAAAAAATTTTTAATTTGTCTAAGCAGGGATCGGGGCTAGAAAAATCAGGGGTAAAATGGGTCGATCTAGAATCGGTTTTTCATTCAAGAATTAGGACTGCTGTTATTGTTAATTTAAAACATAAAGGCCTAAATAGTTTTTTTGCTGATGCGTTCAAGTTGATTAAGGGTAGAATAGGTAACAGTTTAAAAAAATTTAATATGATTAAAGTAAATGCAACATTTTACGGGGAATTTATTAAGAAATCTAGGGAAATCGAAGACATTTTAGAGTTTAAATATTTCAACACTAAAAACGCGGTAATAGATGCAGGTACGGATCTTGCATTGTGGTTCAACGAAAATATTGTTGATAAAGTAATGAGTAAATTATCGGAATTTCAACTTAAAGATTCTGGATGGGCTTTAGACAAAATTATTTCATTGGAAATAAACATTAATAAATATGAGATATGCTTCATCATACATTAAGTTACCTGATCCTATACTAAAAAAGCAAGCATGTATTAATATTAAAAATTTAGATGAAGCATGTTTTTACTGGTCGGTAACAGCATCATTGTATCCAGTTAATAAACACGTAGATTTAGTAAAATCGTATCCTCACTATGCAGCAGTTTTAAAAACTCAAGGTTTGGGCATGCCAATGCCCCTAAATACTATTTCAAAATTTGAAAAATTAAATAATATATCAATTAATGTGTTCGCTTTAGAATTAAATGTCGCGAAAGATAAATCATTTTACACAATTTATCCTGCACGCTTAACAAAAGAAAAATTAAATAAACATGTAAATTTATTGCTTATTCAAGATAAATACTTTCCAAAATTAAACGATTATGAAGCTCCATCAATGGATATGGAAAATGATGATATCAAATATCACTATTGTTTAATCAAAGATTTATCTCGATTAATATCAAGTCAAGTTAACAAAGCTCATATGAAAAAATATATTTGCGATCGATGTTTAAATTACTTTAGTAGTCAGGAAAAATTAAGCAACCATGAAGATTACTGTAAAGATATGAACAATTGCAAAATATCGTACCCACCATTTAATCATGTAGAGTTTAAAAACCACGTATACAAGCAGACTACACCTTTTGTCATTTATGCAGACTTTGAGTCAGTGCTACGTCCTCATAACAAGAACTTGGGGAAACATACACGAAAGTTTCAGAAACACGAGGCGTATAGTGCAGGATATTATCTAAATTGCTCCTATGATAGTTCGCTATCATTTTATAATGAATATTGTGGAGAAGACTCCATGGATTGGTTCGCTGCTGAAATGACAAGGATGGCTAAATTAATTGAAGAGAAAATTAAACATATCGAACCAATGATTGTCAAACCTAGTTTACTTAATGCAACAACATGTCATATATGCGAGCACCCCTTCAAAGAGAAGGACACCATCGTTTTAGACCACGATCACTTTACGGGGAATTTTCGAGGGTTTTCACACCAAAGCTGCAATTTAAACTATAAAAAAAAGTTTGTTGTACCCGTAGTCTTTCATAACCTTTCGGGATACGACTTACATTTTTTAATTAGAGATTTATCCAAAAAAGGTAATATAAGCTTGCTTCCTATAAACAAAGAAAAATACATTTCATGTACATTAAGTAATGAAGAGAGCGAAGTAAAGTTTAGATTTATAGACTCACTACGATTTTTAGATTCCTCCTTAGATAAACTGTCTGCTTTACTAGAACCATCAGATCTACATTATCTACGTTCACAATTTCCCAATTTAACATCTGAACAGTTTGAACTATTAAGTAGAAAAGGGGTGTTTCCTTATGAATACATTGATTCAATTGAAAAATTAGACGATACGGAACTGCCATCCAAAGATAAATTTTATAGCACACTGACAGATGAAAATATTACTGACGATTTATACATGCATGCAAAAAAGGTTTGGCAATCATTTAAAATTAAAAATTTAAAGGAATATAGCATGCTGTATATGAAAACTGATATATTGCTTTTAGCATCTGTGTTTGAATGTTTTCGTGAAAAATGCCGAAAAACGTATGGTCTCGATCCTGCTTGGTATTATACGCTCCCCGGTTATACGTGGGATGCTATGTTAAAATATACCAAATCTAAATTGGAAATACTCAAAGATATAGACCAAATCATGTTTATAGAGAAAGGTATAAGAGGAGGAGTCAGTCAATGCAGCAATAGATATGCTAAAGCAAACAACAGATACATGAAAAATTTTAATCGAACAGAATCTGAAAAATATTTAATGTACTTGGATGTCAATTTATATGGTTGGGCTATGAGTCAACCTCTACCATATGGGGATTTTAATTGGGTTGACACAAACATCGATGTGACCCAAATCACAGACGATGCTGATGAGGGATATATCCTCGAAGTGGATATAGAATACCCTCAGCATTTACATGATCTACACAACGATTTACCGTTTTGCCCAGAACATCGAAAACCCCAAGGATCAAAAATACAAAAACTAATGACCACTTTATATGACAAAGAAAAATACGTAATACATTATAGAAATTTAAAGCAGGCTATAAAACATGGATTGAACGTGAAAAAGATTCACAGAGTGTTGAAATTTAAGCAAAGCCCATGGTTAAAGTCTTACATCGACCTAAACACAACTCTTCGAACAGCTGCCAAAAATGATTTTGAAAAGAATTTATATAAATTAATGAATAACGCTGTATTTGGCAAGACGATGGAGAATATAAGGAAACACCGCATTGTTAAACTCGTTAGATCTTGGGAGGGTCGATATGGAGCAAAGAACTTGATAAGCAGTCCTAGGTTTAGTTCGAGCAAAATCTTTGATGAAAACCTTGTAGCGATAGAGCTTCATAAAACCGAACTGGTATTTAATAAACCATTGTACATTGGCATGTCGATTCTTGATTTGTCAAAGACTTGTATGTACGACTTTTATTACAGTTTTCTACTGCCTACGATGGGTGTAGACAACTGTAAACTCTTATACACCGATACCGACGCTTTTCTTCTAGAACTGCAATGCAATGATGTTTATACCGAACTAATTAAGGCCTATCCAGATAAATTTGACACCTCAGACTATGAACCAAATAATGCGTACGGTATTTCACTCTTGAATAAAAAAGTCATAGGATTAATGAAAGATGAATGCAACGGCAAACTTTTAACTGAATTTGTGGGGTTGCGTTCAAAAATGTACTCATATTTAACAGAGGATGATAAATGTATTAAAAAATCAAAAGGGGTTAAAAAGAATGTCGTTGCTAAAAAAATTACTTTTGATGACTACATTTTATGTCTGAGAGATAGTAAACTGAAAACAGTGAACCAATGCACGTTCCGTGCATATAATCATAATGTATATACAATCGAACAAACCAAAATCGGTCTAAGTCCACACGACGATAAACGCTTTTTATGTAATAAATCATTTAACACTTTAGCATGGGGTCATCGAGATATAATGCTCAAATAATGTTATTCATAATTAAAAAAAAAAAAAAAAAAAAAAAAAAAAAAAAAAAAAAAAAATTGAATGTGTATTGTAAATTAATTAGGTTAGTTTTCTATTGTTTATTGTATATCTAAAATTAAATAACAGTTGTAAATTAATTAGTTTTTAGTTTTCTATTGTTTATTGTAGGTATATCTTAAACTTTTTATGTTTACAATAAAAATTTTTAATCTGAATCTATGGTGTATTATTTTCTTTTAAATATGTTCTGTTGAAACGATCAAAAAAACGTTCAAATTCATCGTTTAGACATCTATTATTCGATAGTTTAACGTTTATGAATTTAGGAACAAAAAAAACGATGAAAAGTGTCACTTTTTGCCACTTTGAAACGACATTTTTCCATAAGAAATACATGTAAATCGTAAATTTCTTTTAACCAATTTTTTAATACGTTATTGTGACAAATTTTAACGCTATTTTGACGTTTGGACGTTTCAAATTTTAGAACTGTGACGTACATAAATTTTGTCTCGATAAAATAACATTTTTTGATGCTATAATTATCGATTTTGAAATAAAAGTTATTATTTTTTTATAAAAGTTTATTGTATATTTTCTAAATCTCTTATTACATTTTGTTTATAAAAGTAAATATACTGACGCAAAGCGTTACATAATAAAGGATCAGTACATATTTCACAAAATACATCTAAAGCTTGAAAGCAGTTATCACTAAAATTTCTTTTTACAATATCTATAACATTATTATAATAAATATCAAAGTTAATATTTTCTAGAATTACAATCTGATAAGCTATTATACAATGGTGTACTCTAACAAGTTCATCTGCATCCTTTTCCGTTAGATGATATCTTACGCCATGTTTTTCAACTTCTATGAACCTGGTGTCATCGGATACCAACTGTCGTATTGTACAAAAATCTCCACAGGAAAATGTTACTGGATCATACTCATCTGCGTAGGTTGGTAGTGGTTCAATAAAAAATGTGCTTTTGCTCAAAAATTCTATAAGATCAAGCCATTCTATTTTCCCAAACGACAATTTACTTGGCTTGCAGTATTCTGATAAAATAATAGCTGGAGAAAATGTTCTTGCAGGAGATAAGCCAACTGTTATAACATACCCCTTAATTGTGAAAGATGATTGTAGCAGCAAATAATTTTCACGTTTTACTTTGTCTTCGTAAAAATTTAAAATTCTGTTTACTTCTTCCATATAGATAGAATCTTCACTACTACTCTCAGAATATGACGGCAATTCTTCACTACAATAACCACTGTCTTGTGTCATTATCTTTTAATACTTGATAAAACTTGTGTTGAAACTAAGTAAAAATAATTGCATCTGCTTCTAAGGACAGTTTTAGTCGGACCGTAGACTGAACGGTTTAAACAATAGATGTTATGAATCAAAAAAGGCCCCCGGAAGCTATGAAAACGTATCCTGTTTGTCATAAGAATACATGTAAAAAATGTTCAAAGTAAGAAACAACAGAGTTTATAAAATATTAGATTTTTCGATCCAGCTATTATGCGAACTATCAAACCCCAGCCATTTAACGTAGATTTTATTGCCTTTTTTCCTCAGCACTTTTTCAACAAGGTAAACATCAGGATTTTTTGACTTTTGTAACTCTTCCTCGTAAAATGCTCCTTTAATTGGTGATCCATGTAAATCTTCCAACATGTATGTAACGGGATTAGTTATGTTCACTTTGGTAATTTTAAAAAGCTCTGTAGTCCAATTAGGTGTATAGCCTTTATCGAATAGATGCTTTGCCTTGCTTATGCGCACCACATCTCCAATTTTATATTTTCGCGGGCCTGCTATTTTCAAATGATTATAATGTTGCTGTAGAATCTGTTTTTCATTGGACTTGTTTACCTGAGACGGCTTTTGACCAATCGTTCTATGTTTGCTTTCGTTGTACTCTTTTGTAATTTTCGGCAACACATCTATCCACCTGTACGTACCGTTTAAGCTAAAATGCTTATACAATTTCGTTTTCAGTGTTCTAATAACTCTTTCCGCCATACTTGCTTTCATCTTTGTAAATGTACTATAATGATTTATGCCATGTTTCTGCATTAGATTTTGAAATTTTGTGTTGTAAAACTCTTTGCCCTGATCAGATTGAAGATTTTTCGGTTTGCGTTTTCCTATAATATCGGCAAAAGCTTTCGTGATTTCTTCGCCAGTTTTCGATTTCAACGGTCGAGTCCAGAGAAATTTCGAGAAGCAGTCAATTACCACTAGAATCATTTTAAACGATCGATTTTGAGTTGCGTAAGAACTCATTTCAGCCAAATCAATTTGCCATAAATCGTCCAAACCTTTGATAATTGTTCGTCGCCGAGCATAATTTTTTCGAGCCGGTTTATGCAGCTCATTAACGACTTGAACCTTTTCCTTTGAAAACATGACTGTGACTAAATCTAATGTTTAGGGATTTTGTACTAACCAATTCTCCAATGCTTTAATAATATTTACAACATTTCGCAGAGTATTTTGATTTATAGTTATTGTATTAAGCAAATCAGCAATGTTTTTTTCAATAGCCAAAATTTTTCCAGAGAGTACATTAACATTTTTCGTTACAGAGTCAGTTCTTTTAAGAATCTCATCCAACAAATCTTGACGTATATCTGGAATATCTTGATTATATAATTTTATTATCGCTTTCTCGATTTTATCTTTTACGTTTTCTACTGCATTTGTTTGATTTACAGCTAACTGTGCAGAGTTTGCATTAATCGTTGCTATTTGTGATTCTAAACTTTTAAGCGAATTTTTAATATCTCCTAGTAGATATTGTTTTGAAGCAACAATCGATTCATCAACATACTTTTTGTTAGCCATATGTTTGCTGGCTAACGGAGGATCTCTTGATATAAAACTATTTATGGTCATCAAGTCATTATTGAATGTAAGTTTCATAGCATTTACGTTTTCAGTCAACTTTTGCACATTATCTTTAAATGCAACTTGCAACCTATCTAATGCAGCATCCAAGTATTTTTTATTAACAGCATCGCTGTCTGAGTCCGGATCTTGCATGTTTCTAAGTTTTAAATTTTCAAAATTAACATCTCCACTTAAAGTATGTGCTAATGCCGGTTTCGGTATAAACAATTTTTTATCTCCAACGATTTTTTTGGTACGTCCGAATTTGTCGACACTCATTGTGGTAATGATGTTTAAGCAATAATGCGTGCTTCTTTTAATTCCTCAATAATTGCAACAATTTTATTATCATTCGAAGTATTTCCTGCTTCTTTTGATGCTATTAAAAGCCGAAGCCTGTCAACAAGTTCGTTTGGATCATCCCAATATTGAAGGTCAATTTTATTATCGTTGTAAACCATTTGCATCCCAGAGCCCACAGTGCTCGAATGTTTTCGTAAGTGAGAGGTAGCCAGAGGTTTTATGATATGTGTGTATTTAAATCGGTTTGTTCCTTTAAGGTATCCTTTAATGTTTTTATGAGGATTTGTTAATTCTAGTATTGTTCCATAACGCTTTAAATCATCATCATTGAAATTTTTAGGTTCATCATTAAAAATTAATTCATATAGACCCGGTGTACCTCTTATCTGTTTGCCTTGTGTAATAATAAATCCATGCTTTTTATCAAAGTCGATTTGTTTGCCACCCAGAAACCATTTAGAAGTATCACCATCGTAAGTAGGACCATAAACCGTATCTCTATTATCTTTTTGTGTCCAATATTCTAGAATATATGGATGAGACATTGGGGGATACTGATCTAAGTATTCCTTAATAACATCTTCTGAAATGTCTAGATCTTTAACAGCCTGTTCTTCGTCTTCATAGAATACTTCATCATCATTATCACTAGTAGTTTCGGCAACATTTTCGAGTTTTATAAACTCAGGTATGCTTGGTTCCTCTTTTTGTTTAGGTGATTCCTCTTTTTGTTTAGGTGATTCTTCTTTTTGTTTAGATGGTTCTTTTTTAGGCTCTGGCTCGTTGGCTGCTTGAGGATGAGAGATCACTGTTTCGTTTAGAGAAGATTTTACAATTTTGTGTAGAGGTTCCGTGACAGGTTTAAACAATTTATTTAGTGTCTCATCCGTTTCAACTCTACCCAATTGTAACGCTTTATATTTTTTTCGAATCGATCGAGCAAGTTCGGCAATTTTTCTCTTACGAACGGCTACGTCAACTGGATTGTCTGACATGTTGTCGAATAATGACTGTAATGTTACAATGTTATGTATTTATCGAAACCGATTCGATATCGACCGTTGTTTAAATCAAAGTCTTTCGCAATAACCATTGTCCCATACTTTTCTTGCCAACATTTCGAACACAACTGTTTGAATTCTTCAAAACTCATATCCGGTGACACGTGTTCATCAAAGACATGTTTCAAATTGATAGCATCTTGTTTAAAAAGTACAATTAGGTTACTGTTATCTCTACAAATTTGTTTACAGCATTTCGAGTAGGTTTGTGAAAGAAATGCGCTATCTATATCCCGATGTCGACCCATGCTGTAGTATTCTCGAATCTTTTGCTGGTTCTCACATATGACGTCATCAAAAATAAAAATTGAATTTAGCTTTGCATCATTTGGGCTAATAACTTCATCGTTTTCTTTAAACGGAAAATATCCCACTCCTTTAACTTTCGATAGCACTTCTTCCAACAATTTATACTTGGGTTGATACAATGACTTTGAATAAACGTAAACATTTTTAAATTTCGCGCCATGTGGATGAAACAGTAACGATAACATAACGTTTGTTTTGCCACACCCACTGGGTCCACAGATTAGCGCCCGAAACGAATTTGGTAGCAATGGTCCATGTTTACTGGCAGCGATTCGATCGTTTCCTTCATCTAAATTTTCAATCGGAAGCGTCTGGTCTTGTTGAATGATCTTCATTGTTTAACATGTTTTTTAATGTTTCAATGTATAAGTAGAGTAGTAATTCTTAAATCATTTCATTTCTCATGTTGGTGTTTTAAGGTAAAGGTGTGCTCAACAGCCTTATCAATAATCTACCGTTTGAGTTACATTATCCTAGTTACAACTTTTTGGGTCCTGGAACTAAATTACATAAAAGACTTGCACGTGGAGATACGGGGGTTAACCTGCTTGACGACGCAGCCAGAGAACACGACATTGCATATTCTAAACATAAAGATTTAGCGGAAAGACATAAAGCAGACGAGATTCTGGAGAATAAAGCGTGGGAAATAGTAAAGTCCAAGGACGCTTCAGTTGGTGAAAAAGCCGCAGCTTGGCTAACCACAACCGCAATGAAAGCTAAACGTAAACTTGGCATGGGTGTTAGGAAACTTAAATCGTTTAAACGCAATATTATAAGTAAAATACAAAGAGATATAAAAAAAGCTGGTCCTTCGGCTACATTAAAACGAGCAGTCAGTATTGCTCTTAAAGCAGCCAGGGTAGCTGTCCAAAATGCTGGTGGGAAAAATCAGGTTAAAGTACCTAGAATTATTCCCATCGAACCAAAATCTGGAGGCTTTTTACCGTTAATTCCGTTATTTGCTGGACTAAGTGCACTCGGGGCGTTGTCTGGTGGAGCTGCTGGAATCGCTAAAACTGTAATTGATGCGAAAAATGCACAGAAAAAATTGGAAGAAGAACATCGACATAACAAAGCTATGGAATCTCTCGGGAAAGGACTATATTTACGAAAAAATGCCAGAGGAGGTTTCGGTCTCTTTCTAAAAAAGCAAAAAAACTAATTCAGCTACCCAATCGAGGATTGTATGATTATGAACTAAAACGATATGCTAAACGTCTAAAAATCCCAAATTTTAGAGGTGTATTTATGCAAGACACATTGCCTAAAACCGGTCCTGTTCAACGCGAATGCGCAATCCTAAATTTTGATGAAAGCAAAAATCATGGAACTCATTGGGTGGCGTATCGGAAGATTAACAATAACGTCGAATATTTCGATTCATTTGGCAAGTTGAAACCGCCGAAAGAACTTGTGCAGTATCTGGGACCTGCAACAAAAATTGTTTACAACCACGATCCTTACCAGACTTTTAATCAAATCAATTGCGGCCATCTTTGTTTAGAATTTTTATATGATGGAGGCTGTTTTGGCGTACATTAATCATGAAAAGAAACTGATTGACTTTACTGAAGAGGAATTGGTTAGTTTTCCTATATGTTATTTGAAAAGGTACGCAAAACCTTGTGAATTATAACAAGTTTGGTGTAAGTTGCCGCTTCAATATAGATTGGATTTTGAATTGCGAACCTGCCTGCCCTGCTTTGTACATCATAATCGTCCTGAATGGACCACCCATGTTGACGGACCTGCGCAATCACAAGGAAATTGCAATATATGTAAACTAGGTTTAGAAAAATGTAATGAACTTGTAAAAAATTATTTAAATAAATGTTAAAGATATACAATTTTATTTCTTTGTTTAACCTCCAACAGTTATGTTGTTGACGCTAGAGAGTCGTGATTATCAATTTGATTGGACTCCTCCGGTTCCGTTAAGTTTAGATCCGAGGAAACAATACAAGTTGGCATTTCTGTTTTTCTTTTCGTACAACAGTATACCGAATGTAGAGATTGGCAGGAATGCTTTTTACTATTACGAAAATAACGATAAAACTAAATTGCAGAAAATAACCTTAAATACTGGTTGCTATGAAATTTCCGATATTGAAGAGACGATTAGAAATTTACTACATATACCACCAAATGCAAAGATTGAAGACGTTTTTTCATTAAAGCCCAACAATAATACACTCAAGTGTGAAATATTCAGTAGTCAACATGCAATAAATTTCGAGCATGAAGACAGTATAGGCAGAATGTTGGGTTTCTCAAAGAGGATTCTGGAACCGAACGTAAGACATAGTTCCGATCTACCTGTGGAAATTGTTAAAGTACGAACGATTCGTTTCGAAACAAACATTACCACCGGAGCCTTCTACAACAACAGACCTACTCACACTATCCACGAGTTTGGTATATCCGTAGACCCTGGTTACGCTATTGACGAAATTCCGAAAAATATCACGTATTTGCCGGTGATTGATATACCTGAGATTACAAATATTACTATACTGGCATTGGATCAAAATTCAAGGCCTGTAAATTTTCAAGGTGAAAGAAGCATATTGGGTTTGGAGTTGAAAGAATGGGATTAATTTTCAACTATATAGCACCTTCATATTTTCAGAAGCCTGCAGTATTGAACAAGTCGTTAAAGTGTTCAGTAGGACGACGACAGCGACGACAACTTACTAGAGACAACGTTTTATTTTTGAAAGCTCTTGGTTTCAAAGTTATTAACAATAATAATAAATAATCGTATACGAACAATTCAAGATCCAATGTTTGATCTCTATCGAGAACCGACTCAGGATGAATCGATTAGAAAATCCGAATACCGATCTTACACACCATTCATCAAATCGTTTAGCTACAGCGACATTGTAGAATTTAGTGTAAATCAGGTGGACTCATTCTTTGCAATGCATGATACGTTGTTGGCTATTAAAGGAAAACTGGATGTAACTGGTAATGGTGATGTTAGTTTGACACCAAACTTTGGAGCATTTCTATTCGACTCGTGTACGTATAGCGAAAGTGCAAGAGAGATAGAAACAGTTCGAGATCCTGGAATTGTTAGCACTGTAAGAGCTTTAACATGTTACAATGTAGAAGATTCTCGTCACCTCGCCATTGCTGTTTGGAATTATCCTGTAAGTCCCATTCTCAATCCTGATGATAAATCATTTAGTTTACTGATGCCGCTTAAACACATCTTCAACATTTTCAATGATTACCCAATGATAACTTGTGGACGACAAATGATTCGATTCGTTCGAGCTCGTAATGATCTCGATAGCGTTATTGTAACAGAGAAACGAGATGCCGCTGGCGTAGCTACTGTTACAACCGTACAGATTATGATTCATTCGATGGAACTGAAAGTTAAACATATTTATCCAAATGATTTTGTTAAAGAACAATTGATGCGATCAATTCAAAGCGATCGTCCAATCGTAATTCCGTTTAGAAAATGGGAACTACATGAGCTACCATCTTTGACCGCAGGAGCAACACAAGAAATTTGGGCTGTTAAAACAACGTCTGCAATAGAGAAACCTCGATATGTTATTGTATTTTTCCAAACTAATAGGAGAAATCTGAAAATTGCAGATCCTTCTTTATTTGATCATGTAAATCTACAAGGTCTCAGACTTGCATTGAATGGTGAATATTTTCCCAATGAAAGGATGCAACTTGATTTTGACAAAGGCGATTTTGCGCTAGCTCATTACAACTACAGCGAATTCAATTCCAGTTACAACAGAGTATCAATGAAACGACCATTAATGGATTTTCTAGCATTCCGAAATCGTGCTTTGTTTGTTATCGATTGTTCTAAGCAAGAAGAATCGATGAAATCATCGACTGTTGATGTACGACTAGAAATTGATGCCAACAAAGGATTTACCAAAAATACTAAAGCATATTGTATCATAATTCACGATTGTTTATTGGAGCATTATCCCTTAACGGAAGTAGTTAAAAATATAATATAAACTGCTAACTATTTAGTATTTGCTCAGCTTTCAAAGAAGTTTCATCGTCATCGTCGTCATCATGAGAATTGCAGTAGTCGACATCCTAGGATTTATAATCGATGAAGTTTTTTATCCAAAAGAAGTCGCTATTCAGATTGGTGGTATAAAATCGAATTTTTTATTTAAACCTCCTAAACCATTTCACGAGTTGACTGTTAAAGACAAGAAAACTACGCGGTATTTGGAAAAATTTATACATGGAATACGATACGATTCTGGAGATGTAGATTATTCCGATGTCAATGCAATTTTGGAGAAACACCTACTTGGCAACGTTGATTTGATTTATGTTAGAGGAAATCAAAAAATTGACTTTTTAAAAGCAAAATGTGAAGAACTTGGACTCCATCTATTAATTTATGATGTTGTAAATTATGATGGGACACCCTGTGCAACGAAAAATTTTGAAGCTGTATATTCAGGATGTCCTCACCACGCCAACGGTAAATTTATGTGTGCATATAATAATATTCTTTCTTTGTATAATTGGTTGTATTATACTGTATTACCTAAATAAAGCTATAAAACAAAAATTAAGGTTTTTTATTAAAACACCTTTTACAAGTTTACAAATATTTATTGTTATTATTTAAAAATACATTTCATCGCTTCATTCTTCTTTTTACCTCTTTTGATATAATTTTGAGAATTAATAAGTAAACTCCTACTAACGTTGCCCATTCTATTTGTACGATTTGACACATTTTCTTTTGCATTGGATCCTCCATAGTAATTTCTAGTTGTTGCATTGGGATTTGAAGATTTGATCGCCACTCGCCCACTCCTTCAGAGTTATCTTTAAAAATTAATTTTGGCTTGTAGTTAAGAGGTGATTCTGTTAAATTCAATGCAAACACCGGCAATTTTCCATCATTGACTGTTAACAGACTCATCATTTTCCATGTATTGCACTCTTGTTTTGTTCCGTTTGTGTCTAAACACACACCAATATGTGCAACGTTTTGTGGAACGTTAACATAAAGCATGTTATTTAATATTGCTGTTAAAAAAACAAAATTTGCTTTTAGCAAGGCCATGGTTTTATTCGTCTTGTGGGCGTTGATGATGTTGGTAAATATTTTTCAAAAACTTTGTCCCACAAACTTAAATTTTCAATCTTTTTTAATACTTCTTTTTGGTCTTCGTACATACAAATTTGTTTATTTAATTTTCTTATATTTTCACAAAACTCTTCAAGTTTTTGACTGTATTCTCTCGAAGTCATTCTAAAACTAAATATTTTCCATGATATGTTTTATTCTTAATTGCGAAATTAAAGTCTGTTATCACTCTAACACATCAGTCGATTACGTCACACATCGCGAACCTGCTAATGCACCAAGGTCACGCGCTTTTAATATTTTAGAAGATTTGAACACTTCATCTTACCCTATACATCAACCCCTTTACAATGATACGTCATACGCCGAAATCCGTTCGGCCGTTTACGAGATATAGCTATAATGCCCTTTTGGCAGCATCAATACGGTCTTTTTGACGCTTCATCTTACCCTATACAGCAACCCCTTTAAAATGATATGTCACGTGACGAACTATGTTCGGCCGTTTACGAGATATAGCTATAATGCCTTTTTGGCAGCATAAATACGGTCTTTTTAACGCTTCATCTTAACCTATACAGCAACCCCTTTACAATGATACGTCATACGTTGAAATCCGTTGGGCCGTTTACGAGATATAGCTATAATGCCTTTTTGGCAGCATAAATACGGTCTTTTTGACGCTTAATCTCACCCTATACATCAACCCCTTCACAATGATACGTCAAACATTAAATTCTTTTGGAATAAACCAATTTAAAATATTTCTAAGTCTGTTATCTTTATTGCGATAAGACTTGTTTATTATTTTTTTTTCTACTATTGTTTGTCACATTTTATTAAATTCTGCGATGGTGTAGTGGCTAACGTATTTGTTTATCATACGGGGGGACCCGGGTTCAATTCTGCTTGGTTGGAATTTTTTTAATTAAATTGTTATAACGCAAAAGTTGGTAGCACTGTGTAATGTTGGTTGCATGAAAAGTTGGTACGATGACAGCGAAGCGCGAAAAAATTCAAAAATATAACGAAAAGAAGAGTTGGCTGCTTGCGCTAAAAGTCAAAGGCCATTCGAAAAAGTAAATGTCAAAGGCCACTCGAAAAAGAAGAATTGGCTGTTTGTGCCAACTGTCAGAGGCCACTCGAAAAAGAAGAATGGCCTTTGACATTTAGGGCAAACAGCCAGCTCAAAAAAAAGTGAGGTTATGTTCAAAAAATGGGCTCGTATGCCTATAGCTTATCTACTGAGGTTTCTCTATTGCAGACGTCGTTTTAACAGCCCAAATTTCTTGTTTTGCTCCTGCGGTCAAAGATGGTAGCTCATGTAGTTCCCATTTTCTAAACGGAATTACGATTGGACGATCGCTTTGAATTGATCGCATCAATTGCTCTTTAACAAAATCATTTGGATATAGTATATTGTAATACAAGTGTTACAATGACAGAGGTTTCGTAGTACGAGTTCAGTTTGTGAAACGAACCGCGAAGCGGTGAGTTTCGCAAAGAACGAGTACTACAAACCGTCATTGTAATTCGAGTGTTACATACTATTTTTTATAATGAACTTTAAAAAGTATAAAAAAAAATAAAATGAGAGTTTTTAGAAATATTTATTTATGTTGGCAATCTTGACAGTTTTGACACTGGTCAGTTTTAATGATTTTAAATTAGAATGTTTGTCAAATTTGTATAAAATATTCCGAATTTAGCAATAACGCTGATAATGTAGTTAATAATTTACTAAAACATACTTCTTGATTTACTACCTGAACTCTTTCGTTGAAAATCAGTGCAGTGCAACCAATTGTGTAAAACAAAAAGTTACCAAAAACAGTGTTACAATGAACCTATTTCGATACTGTTTTTAGTGTCGAAATAGAAACTTTGTGAACGTGAATTATAAAAAATATGTTTAACTTTTAGTTCCATCGAATGAATCATAATCTGTACGGTTGTAACAGTAGGTACGCTACCGGTACCTGGTTTTTCTGTTACAATAACGCTATCGAGATCATTACGAGCTCGAACGAATCGAATCGTTTGTCGTCCACAAGTTATCATTGGGTAATCATTGAAAATGTTGAAGATGTGTTTAAGCGGCATCAGTAAACTAAATGATTTATCATCAGGATTGAGAATGGGACTTACAGGATAATTCCAAACAGCAATGGCGAGGTGACGAGAATCTTCTACATTGTAACATGTTAAAGCTCTTACAGTGCTAACAATTCCAGGATCTCGAACTGTTTCTATCTCTCTTGCACTTTCGCTATACGTACACGAGTCGAATAGAAATGCTCCAAAGTTTGGTGTCAAACTAACATCACCATTACCAGTTACATCCAGTTTTCCTTTAATAGCCAACAACGTATCATGCATTGCAAAGAATGAGTCCACCTGATTTACACTAAATTCTACAATGTCGCTGCAGCTAAACGATTTGATGAATGGTGTGTAAGATCGGTATTCGGATTTTCTAATCGATTCATCCTGAGTCGGTTCTCGATAGAGATCAAACATTGGATCTTGAATTGTTCGTATACGATTATTTATTATTATTGTTAATAACTTTGAAACCAAGAGCTTTCAAAAATAAAACGTTGTCTCTAGTAAGTTGTCGTCGCTGTCGTCGTCCTACTGAACACTTTAACGACTTGTTCAATACTGCAGGCTTCTGAAAATATGAAGGTGCTATATAGTTGAAAATTAATCCCATTCTTTCAACTCCAAACCCAATATGCTTCTTTCACCTTGAAAATTTACAGGCCTTGAATTTTGATCCAATGCCAGTATAGTAATATTTGTAATCTCAGGTATATCAATCACCGGCAAATACGTGATATTTTTCGGAATTTCGTCAATAGCGTAACCAGGGTCTACGGATATACCAAGCTCGTGGATAGTGTGAGTAGGTCTGTTGTTGTAGAAGGCTCCGGTGGTAATGTTTGTTTCGAAACGAATCGTTCGTACTTTAACAATTTCCACAGGTAGATCGGAACTATGTCTTACGTTCGGTTCCAGAATCCTCTTTGAGAAACCCAACATTCTGCCTATACTGTCTTCATGCTCGAAATTTATTGCATGTTGACTACTGAATATTTCACACTTGAGTGTATTATTGTTGGGCTTTAATGAAAAAACGTCTTCAATCTTTGCATTTGGTGGTATATGTAGTAAATTTCTAATCGTCTCTTCAATATCGGAAATTTCATAGCAACCAGTATTTAAGGTTATTTTCTGCAATTTAGTTTTATCGTTATTTTCGTAATAGTAAAAAGCATTACTGCCAATCTCTACATTCGGTATACTGTTGTACGAAAAGAAAAACAGAAATGCCAACTTGTATTGTTTCTTTGGATCTAAACTCAACGGAACCGGAGGAATCCAATCAAATTGATAATCACGACTCTCTAACGTTAACAACATAACTGTTGGAGGTTGAACAAAGAAATAAAATTGCATATCTTTAACATTTATTTAAATAATTTTTTACAAGCTCATTACATTTTTCTAAACCTAGTTTACATATATGACAATTTCCTTGTGATCGCGCAGGTCCGTCAACATGGGTGGTCCATTCAGGACGATTATGATGAACAAAGCAAGGCAGGCAGGTTCGCAATTCAAAATCCAATCTATATTCAAGCGGCAACTTGCACCAAACTTGTAATAATTCACAAGGTTTTGTGTACCTTTTCAAATAAAATATAGGAAAACAAGCCAATTCCTGTTCAGTAAAGTCAATCAGTTTCTTTTCACGATTAATGTACGCCAAAACTGCCTCCATCGTATAGAAATTCTAAACAAAGATGGCCGCAATTGATTTGATTAAAAGTCTGGTAAGGATCGTGGTTGTAAACACTTTTCGTTGCAGGTCCCAGATACTGTACAAGTTCTTTCGACGGTTTCAACTTGCCAAATGAATCGAAATATTCAACGTTATTGTTAATCTTCCGATACGCCACCCAATGAGTTCCATGATTTTTGCTTTCATCCAAATTTAGGATTGCGCATTCGCGTTGAACAGGACCGGTTTTAGGCAATGTGTCTCGCATAAATACACCTCTAAAATTTGGGATTTTTAGACGTTTAGCATATCGTTTTAGTTCGTAATCATACAATCCTCGATTGGGTAGCTGAATTAGTTTTTTTGTTTCTTTAGAAAGAGGCCAAAGCCTCCTCTGGCATTGTTTTGTAAATATAGTCCTTTACCGAGAGATTCCATAGCTTTGTTATGTCGATGTTCTTCTTCCAATTTTTTCTGTGCATTTTTCGCATCAATCACAGTTTTAGCGATTCCAGCAGGTACTTTAACCTGATTTTTCCCACCAGCATTTTGAACAGCTGCCCTGGCTGCTTTAAGAGCAATACTGACTGCTCGTTTTAATGTAGCCGAAGGACCAGCTTTTTTTATATCTCTTTGTATTTTACTTATAATATTGCGTTTAAACGATTTGGGTTTGCTAACACCCATGCCAAGTTTACGTTTAGCTTTCATTGCGGTGGTAGTTAACCAAGCTGCAGCTTTTTGCCCAAATGAAGCGTCCTTGGACTTTACTATTTCCCACGCTTTATTCTCCAGAATCTCGTCTGCTTTATGTCTTTCCGCTAAATCTTTATGTTTAGAATATGCAATGTCGTGTTCTCTGGCTGCGTCGTCAAGCAGGTTAACCCCCGTATCTTCACGTGCAAGTCTTTTATGTAATTTGGTGCCTGGTCCCAAAAAGTTGTAACTAGGATAATGTAACTCAAACGGCAGATTATTGATAAGGCTGTTGAGCACACCTTTACCTTCAAACACCAACATGAGAAATGAAATGATTTAAGAATTACTACTCTACTTATACATTGAAACATTAAAAAACATGTTAAACAATGAAGATCATTCAACAAGACCAGACGCTTCCGATTGAAAATTTAGATGAAGGAAACGATCGAATCGCTGCCAGTAAACATGGACCATTGCTACCAAATTCGTTTTGGGCGCTAATCTGTGGACCCAGTGGGTGTGGCAAAACGAACGTTATGTTATCGTTACTGTTTAATCCACATGGCGCGAAATTTAAAAATGTTTACGTTTATTCAAAGTCATTATATCAGCCCAAGTATAAATTGTTGAAAGAAGTGCTGTCGAAAGTTAAAGGAGTGGGATATTTTCCGTTTAAAGAAAACGATGAAGTTATTAGCCCAAATGATGCAAAGCCGAATTCAATTTTTATTTTTGATGACGTCATATGTGAGAACCAGCAAAAGATTCGAGAATACTACAGCATGGGTCGACATCGGGATATAGATAGCGCATTTCTTTCACAAACCTACTCGAAATGCTGTAAACAAATTTGTAGAGATAACAGTAACCTAATTGTACTTTTTAAACAAGATGCTATCAATTTAAAACATGTCTTTGATGAACACGTGTCACCGGATATGAGTTTTGAAGAATTCAAACAGTTGTGTTCGAAATGTTGGCAAGAAAAGTATGGGACAATGGTTATTGCGAAAGACTTTGATTTAAACAACGGTCGATATCGAATCGGTTTCGATAAATACATAACATTGTAACATTACAGCCATTATTCGACAACATGTCAGACAATCCAGTTGACGTAGCCGTTCGTAAGAGAAAAATTGCCGAACTTGCTTGATCGATTCGAAAAAAATATAAAGCGTTACAATTGGGTAGAGTTGAAATGGATGAGACACTAAATAAATTGTTTAAACCTGTCACGGAACCTCTACACAAAATTGTAAAATCTTCTCTAAACGAAACAGTGATCTCTCATCCTCAACCAGCCAACGAGCCAGAGCCTAAAAAAGAACCATCTAAACAAAAAGAGGAATCACCTAAACAAAAAGAGGAATCACCTAAACAAAAAGAGGAATCACCTAAACAAAAAGAGGAATCACCTAAACAAAAAGAGGAATCACCTCAACAAAAAGAGCAATTGAGTATACCTGAGTTTGTAAAACTCGAAGATGTTGCTGAAACTACTAGTGATGATGATGAAGTATTCTATGAAGACGATGAGCAGGTTGTTAAAGATCTAGACAATTCAGAAGAGGTTAAGGAATACTTGGATCAGTATCCCCCAATGGTTCATCCATATATTATGGATCATTGGGCGAAAAAAGATAATATAGACCCGGTTTATGGTCCTACTTACGATGGTGATACATCTAAATTGTTTCTGGGTGGCAAACAAATCGACTTTGATAAAAAGCATGGATTTATTATTACAGAAGGCAAACAGATAAGAGGTACACCGGGTCTATATGAATTAATTTTTAATGATGAACCTAAAAATTTCAATGATGATGATTTAAAGCGTTATGGAACAATACTAGAATTAACAAATCCTCATAAAAACATTAAAGGACACCTTAAAGGAACAAACCGATTTAAATACACACATATCATAAAACCTCTGGCTACCTCTCACTTACGAAAACATTTGAGCACTGTGGGCTCTGGGATGCAAATGGTTTACAACGATAATAAAATTGACCTTCAATATTGGGATGATCCAAACGAACTTGTTAACAGGCTTCGGCTTTTAATAGCATCAAAAGAAGCAGGAAATACTTCGAATGATAATGAAATTGTTGCAATTATTGAGGAAATAAAAGAAGCACGCATTATTGCTTAAACATCATTACCACAATGAGTGTCGACAAATTCGGACGTACTAAACATGATATAGGCATAGGCAATAAAAAACTATTGCTAATGTCTAAACCAAGCTTAGCCCATACTGCAAACGGTGATATTGATTTTGAAAATTTAAAACTTTGTAATGTTAAAGATCCTGATTCAGATAGCGATGCCGTGAATAAAAAATATATGGATAATTATTTACAAAAGTTGACTGAAAACATGAATGCTATGAAACTTACATTTAATAATGACTTGATGGCCATAAACACTTTTTTATCAAGAGATCATCCGTTAGCCAGCAAACATATGGCTAATAAAAAGTATGTAGATGAATCAATTGTCGCTGCAAAACAGTACCTACGAGGAGACATCAAAAATTCGCTTAAAAGTTTAGAATCACAAATAGCAACGATTAATGCAAACTCTGCACAGTTAGCTGTAAATCAAACAAATGCAGTAGAAAACGTAAAAGATAAAATCGAGAAAGCAATAATAAAATTATATAATCAGGATATTCCAGATATACGTCAAGATTTGTTGGATGAGATTCTAAAAAGAACTGACTCTGTAACAAAAAATGTTAATGTACTCTCTGGAAAAATTTTGGCTATTGAAAAAAACATTGCTGATTTGCTTAATACAATAACTATAAATCAAAATACTCTGCGAAATGTTGTAAATATTATTAAAGCATTGGAGAATCGGTTAGTACAAAATCCCTAAACATTAGATTTAGTCACAGTCATGTTTTCAAAGGAAAAGGTTCAAGTCGTTAATGAGCTGCATAAACCAGCTCGAAAAAATTATGCTCGACGACGAACAATTATCAAAGGTTTGTATGATTTATGGCAAATTGATTTGGCTGAAATGAGTTCTTACGCAACTCAAAATCGATCGTTTAAAATGATTCTAGTGGTAATCGACTGCTTCTCGAAATTTCTCTGGACTCGACCGTTGAAATCAAAAACTGGTGAAGAAATCACTAAAGCTTTTGCCGATATTATAGGAAAACGCAAACCGAAAAATCTTTAATCTGATCAGGGCAAAGAGTTTTACAACACAAAATTTCAAAATCTAATGCAGAAACATGGCATAAATCATTATAGTACATTTACCAAGATGAAAGCAAGTATGGCGGAAAGAGTTATTAGAACACTGAAAACGAAATTGTATAAGCATTTTAGCTTAAACGGTACGTACAGGTGGATAGATGTGTTACCGAAAATTACAAAAGAGTACAACGAAAGCAAACATAGAACGATTGGTCAAAAGCCGTCTCAGGTAAACAAGTCCAATGAAAAAGAGATTCTAGAGCAACATTATAATCATTTGAAAATAGCAGGCCCGCGAAAATATAAAATTGGAGATGTGGTGCGCATAAGCAAGGCAAAGCATCTATTCGATAAAGGATATACACCTAATTGGACTACGGAGCTTTTTAAAATTACCAAAGTGAACATAACTAATCCTGTAACATACATGTTGGAAGATTCACATGGATCACCAATTAAAGGAGCATTTTACGAGGAAGAGCTACAAAAGGCAAAAAATCCTGATGTTTACCTTGTTGAAAAAGTGCTGAGGAAAAAAGGCAATAAAATCTACGTTAAATGGTTGGGGTTCGATAGTTCGCATAATAGCTGGATCGAAAAATCTAATATTTTATAAACTTCCTTGTTTCTTACTTTGAACATTTTTTACATGTATTCTTATGACAAACAAGATACGTTTTCATAGCTTCCGGGGGCCTTTTTTTGATTCATATCATCTATTGTTTAAACCGTTCAGTCTACGGTCCGACTAAAACTGTTCTTAGAAGCAGAAGCAATTATTTTTACTTAGTTTTAACACAAGTTTTATCAAGTATTAAAAGATGATGACACAAGACAGTGGTTATAGTAGTGAAAACTTACCGTCATATTCTGAGAGTAGTAGTAGTAGTAGTGAAGATTCTATCTATATGGAAGAAGTAAACAAAATTGTAAATTTTTACGAAGACAAAGCAAAACGTGAAAATTATTTGCTGCTAAAGTCATCTTTTGCAATTGAGGGGTATGTTATAAAAGTTGGCTTATCTCCTGCAAGAACATTTTCTCCAGCTATTATTTTATCAGAATACTGCAAGCCAAGTAAATTGTCGTTTGGGAAAATGGAATGGCTTGACCTTATTGACTATTTAGATAAGATGAGTTTGATCCAGAGTACATTTACATTTTCCTGTGGAGATTTTTGTACAATACGACAGTTGGTATACGATGACACCAGGTTCATAGAAGTTGAAAAACATGGCGTAAGATATCATCTAACGGAAAAGGATGCAGATGAACTTGTTAGAGTACATCATTGTATCGTAGCTTATCAGATTTTACTTCTAGAAAATATTAACTTTAATTGTTAATATAATAATGTTATAGATATTGTAAAAAAAAATTTTGATTATAACTGGTTTAAAGGATTAGATGTATTTTGTGAAATGTGTACTGATCCTTTATTATGTAACGCTTTGCGTCAGTACATTTACTTTTATGAACAAAATGTAATCCAAGATTTAGAAAAAGAAAATGATAAATAAAATGTATAAAGTATATAACATTGTTTTTTTATTTTTTTAAAAATTAGGGCTATTTGATTAAAACACCTTTTTTAAAGTTTACAAATATTTATTATTATTATTATTTAAAAAATACATTTCATCGCTTCATTCTTCTTTTGGTTTCTTTAGCCAGAATTTTCATTACTAGCAAACAAACTCCTGCTAACGTTGCCCATGTTATCTAAACTAATTGACATATTTGCTTTTGCATTGGGTCCTCCATAGAAATTTCTAGTTGTTGCATTGGGTTTTCAAGGTTAGATCGCCACTCGCCCACTCCTTCAGAGTTGTCGTTAAATATTAATTTTAGCTTGTAGTTAAGAGGCGATTCCACTAATTTTAATGCAAACACCTGCAATTTTCCATCATTTACTGACGTTTGGCTCATCATTTGCCATGTATTGCACTCTTGTTTGGTTCCGTTTATATCTAAACACACACCAATATGTGCAACGTTTTGTGGAACGTTAGCATAAAGCATGTTATTTAATATTGCTGTTAAAACAAAATTTGTTTTTAACAAGGCCATGGTTTTATTTGTCTTGTGGGAGTTGATGATGGTAAATATCTTTCAAAAACTTTGTCCCACAAACTTAAATTTTTAATCTTTTTTAACACTTCATTTTGACCTTCGTACATACAAATTTGTTTATTTAATTTTCTTATATTTTCACAAAACTCTTCAAGTTTTTGACTGTATTCTCTCGAAGCCATTCTAAAACTAAATATTTTCCATGATATGTTTTATTCTTAATTGTGAAAGCAAAGTCTGTTATCACTCTAACACATCAGTCGATTACGTCACAAATCGCGAAACTGCTAATGCACCAAGGTCACGCGCTTTTAATATTTTAGAAGATTTGAACACTTCATCTTACTCTATACAGCATCCCCTTTACAATGATACGTCATACGTCGAAATCCGTTCGGCCGTTTACGAGATACAACATTAATGCCCTTTTGGCAGCATCAATACGGTCTTTTTGACGCTTCATCTTACCCTATACAGCAACCCCTTTACAATGAAACGTCATACGTCAAAATACGTTCGACCGTTTACGAGATACAACGTTAATGCCCTTTTGGCAGCATCAATACGGTCTTTTTGGCGCTTAATCTTACCCTATACAGCAACCCCTTTACAATGAAACGTCATACGTCGAAATCCGTTCGGCCGTTTACGAGATACAACATTAACGCCCTTTTGGCAGCATCAATACGGTCTTTTTGACGCTTCATCTGACCCTATACAGCAACCCCTTTACAATGAAACGTCATACGTCGAAATACGTTCGACCGTTTACGAGATACAACGTTAATGCCCTTTTGGCAGCATCAATACGGTCTTTTTGGCGCTTAATCTTACCCTATACAGCAACCCCTTTACAATGAAACGTCATACGTCGAAATCCGTTGGGCTGTTTACGAGATACAACGTTAATGTCCTTTTGGCAGCATCAATACGGTCTTTTTGACGCTTAATCTTACCCTATACAGCAACCCCTTTACAATGAAACGTCATACGTCGAAATACGTTCGACCGTTTACGAGATACAACATTAATGCCCTTTTGGCAGCATCAATACGGTCTTTTTGGCGCTTAATCTTACCCTATACAGCAACCCCTTTACAATGATATGTCACGTGACGAAATCCGTTGGGCCGTTTACGAGATACAACGTTAATGCCCTTTTGGCAGCATCAATACGGTCTTTTTGACGCTTCATCTTACCCTATACAGCAACCCTTTACAATGATACGTCATACGTCGAAATCTGTTCGGCCGTTTACGAGATATAACTATAATGCCCTTTTGGCAGCATAAATACGGTCTTTTTGACGCTTCATCTTACCCTATACAGCAACCCTTTACAATGATACGTCATACGTCGAAATCTGTTCGGCCGTTTACGAGATACAACGATAATGCCCTTTTGGCAGCATCAATACGGTCTTTTTGACGCTTCATCTTACCCTATACAGCAACCCTTTACAATGATACGTCATACGTCGAAATCTGTTCGGCCGTTTACGAGATATAACTATAATGCCCTTTTGGCAGCATAAATACGGTCTCTTTGACGCTTCATCTTACCCTATACAGCAACCCTTTACAATGATACGTCATACGTCGAAATCTGTTCGGCCGTTTACGAGATACAACGATAATGCCCTTTTGGCAGCATCAATACGGTCTTTTTGACGCTTCATCTTACCCTATACAGCAACCCCTTTAAAATGATATGTCATACGTCGCCTAGGATTCCCCCCACCCAGGCGTCCCAATACAAAAATATAATTTATATCAACCATTTTTTATTAAATACGTTAAAAACAAAAACCAGATTATCACGCGGTCACGTGATAAAAGAGGATTCCCCCCGACTCACAGTTCAGGGCGTTGATGCCCTCCGGTTTAGGCAGGGGTGACAACGTTTTTTTTTATAGACCTTTCCTATCTCTATAGTCACAACCGCTTATATCAAAAGTGCATTTATTTATACGATGGAGTCCCCCCAACGTTGATTCATCAGTAGCCGCTTATACCAAAACATTTTTCTAAAACCACACGACCGCGCTATCAGCTGGCGGTGATATCAGCTGGACGGCGATTCTTACGTCATACGTCGAAATCCGTTGGGCTGTCTCTCATATACATTGTTTTTCCCTATACCTATAGTGATGTCCGCTTTGTATTACTACTAATAGGTACCTACTTTTTCATATGAGGGAATTACAAAATCTTTATGTAAATTTATAATTCCCTTGTATATTTTTTAAATAAAACAAACACTAAGTTTTAATTAACAATATTTAGCAACAGTTTTAGAAAGTATACAAACAAGAATCATATGGCATATTTGTATACTTTCTCAATATTTAAAAAATTCCACTAGAGAAATCTTAAAATAATAGTTTATTAAATAGCAATAGTAATCAAAAAAAAACATAGAGATATAAGATATCTTATATCTCTATGAAAAAAACAGTGTAAAACGTTAAAAACAAAATGGACAACGGCTCCGTGAAATTCACAAAACATAAAATCATCTTTTTTAAACTTAAATTTACTTACCCAATTAAATTTAATTTCCAAAAAGAACATAATAATCTTCTTTTTTCTACGCCAGTACTATAATAATACACTTATATGCCCATAATCCGTTTCATAATGATATTCATTATAACACTAGTGTTATAATGGTTTACATTAAGATACTGAACAATTGACCGCATACCTGGAAATCAAATTCAGTGGCGGAAGGCTACATTGAAAATTCGGTTCAGAATAAAATCAGCATTTCCAATACAATATTGAACTCTATTGAGAGTAACAATAATGAAATAAATGTAAATATTCCTTCCACTTCCAGATCAGTGGGACCTGGAATAAACTTTTCAAACTGCACAATAAATAATCTTAATATTTTCAAGAAATCAGATTAATTACAATTATTATTATGTAGAATATAAATAGAATGTTTATAGTTTTCCTACATCTATGGTAATACACCTCAGGTAATACCATTAATTACAATTTTCTAGAATTTTTTATAGAAATACGTGTAATTACTGTTATTGTGTTAATTACAAATATAAATTTAATATTTTTAGTTCTTGATTATTTATATCGGTGGTAGAAAAAATAGCGTATGCAACTCTCATGTAATGGTTATTAATACACTCTCATTAACCATCCCAGTTAATGCTCGTGTATTAATAACCATCATTACATGATCGTTGCATAATATACTATTAAATAATTATATTATGAATAAACACACTTATTTCTAATTTTTATCACTTTACAGCTATGTATTAGGACAAGTTTATTATTGTGTGACATTGACATTGAGGTAACGGACCTATGCAAACTTAGCACCCCATCCATGGAATTTTGAGTCGGAAATGACCTTAATTCATAGGTCCCCGTTAGGTCCTTCAAGGTCCCACAATTTTTTTGTTAGGTCCCCTTTAGTTTTTTCATAAATATTTTTTTAAATTTTGGGTAAAAAAAAACTACACTTTAGCACCCCATCCAATGCTAAATTGACAAATTTAATCAAAATTGTATTCTTTAGCGTTAGGTCCGTATAGGTCCATTATTTTAATTGATAAATAATTTATTTTATTTGTTTTATTCTTAATTATAAAATAAATAAAACCTGCGCATGCGCACATCAGACACAAACAGCGCGAAATTTAAATTGGTATCGTTTCATGTACCTTGTTAGTGCTTTGAATATAAAACATCTATTAGTGCATAATACAGACATATAAAACAAATCTCGTGAGAATGATCCTCGAACAACCTGAAGGTGTAAGAAGATCTGAGAATGTAGTCTTTACTAATACGTCGATGTTTCCTTGACTATGTAAAAGACCATGTGAGAGAAGAGACCGAAAGCTGTCAAAAGTTCAAAAGTCATTAGTGTCAAGACCAAATAGAATATTCCTTTTATAAAATTATACTGTTTTTTATAAAATCCGATGAAGTGTAAAGTACAAATACAAAGTTTGTAGGTTTTATTTATGGTTGATTATTATATACCAGGTAGGTACATATTTAATTTTTTATTGTATATCCTATAGTAAATAAAACTACCTTTTTGCAGGTTACAAACTGCACAACATTTCAAATTGCTATCGTGATGACTGGAAGTACATATTCAAACTGTCAACACAGAAATCTCACTATAGAAATGTCGATTTCAGGGAATCAAATCTTTTAATTAGGAACAGAACAAGTTACTGAAAGCAAGAAGTAGTTATTCAAAGTAGAAGATTTGCCCGGATAAATAGCAGCTATACATAGTCAAAACGATAACACAACTAAAAGACAGAAAAAAATATGTTAAACACAGAAATTTAAATCGTTAAGCTTAACTTACTGATTACAAAAAAAAAATAATAATGAGTTCTCAATATTAATAATTATAAATATAAAATAAGAGTTTTTTTCTTATTGTTAACAAGTTATATCAATTGTTCTACGATGTATTTGGTAAAAAAATCGGATTATTTAATTTAATAAATTAAAAAAAAAGTTAGTGTTAAGTGCAATTATTATATTACTGTGCTATTAATGTCATATTAAATTATCAATATAATATTTATGCTGCTCGTTAAAATTGAAAAAGTAGATAAACACGTAATAAAAAACAAACTGATTTTAGTTTTTAAACAAATTGAATATCTCCGCCGTTTATGACTCGAATAAAAATTTATGTACGCCACTTGAAAGCTGGTAAAAAATACACATTTAAAAAGAAAAAAGAAGTTTCTAGGACCATTAGAACTGAAGATAGATTTTTTTTATCATAGAGCAATTGTTTACGAACATTAAGAACTGAAAATTCAACAATTTGTTTATAAAGTCTTAATATTTAATTTAAAATCAAATTAGCTTTAATTCATAACAAATAAAATTTTTGTGAGCTTGTTAAACTTAAGATGTTTTTAGCAACTCCTTATTGAGTCGCGGTGAGGATAACTTTTCTCTTTTAGTGAAAAGCAAAAACAGAAGTTTAAAACTGCGCACTTTTAAAAATTTGCTAATCTCGACCGTAGAACCTTCTTTTTTTTAATCTGGGGTAGCTCATCGAGAAAATAATGTGTGGCTAGGTTACAACCCCTCAAAACCACACCCAACACCTTAAAAAAATTAATATTTTTTTTTTGATTGACTTCTATGATCTATGAAATGAAAAATTTGTTTGAATACCCTTTTACCCACAAAATAAATGAAGGGTATATATGATATTTGAATTACAATTTTTTCGCGGTGTTGTTTGAGTACTTTTATTTATATGCGCATGCTCCAGTTTAGAAAGTCTCCACCAGGCATCTAGATATTTTTTCAAATATGTAAATAAACAGTTATTTTTACCTACAAATACATTAATATTTTAAAATTTCCTATTTCCACAATAAAAAGAAAATAATCAAAATTTTGCGGCTCTGCCTCGGCTAATAATTTACCTGCGATTTTCGGTATTTTTTATTTTCACTCCCTAGTTACATAATATAATATTGTATGAGTTTTATAGTTTAAATATTTTGTACAACTTTCTAGAATATGCACCAGTTATAATAAAAAAATAATTGGGATAGGTTTGTTGCATAAGGGTAAAAAAGGTGCAAGCCATTATTAAAACAAATTTTTAATTTCATAGAGTACATAGAAAATAAAAGTTAACAAAAAAAAATATTAAAGATTTTTTTAAAGGGGTTTGGGGGTTGTTTTGTGGGGTTGTAAACTAGCCAGACATTATTTTCTCGACGAGCTACTCCAGATTTAAAAAAAGAAGGTTCTACGATGTCTTGAAGTCGAGATATTGCAAATTTTTAAACGCGCGCCGTTTTGAATTTCTGTTTTCGCTTTTCACTAAAAGAGAAAAAGATATCCTCACCACAACTCAATGGCAACCTGCATTAACTTTACTGCAAATAAAATCAACTAATGTTCATTCAAATTTTTGGATATACTCCATTATTTTTTATTTCCTCACGTATTTATGCTTTTAGAACTTTAAATAAAAATACAAACCATTCAACATTTATTTTTCAAAAACAAAATTTAAATAATTAGTAAAAATTTGTCTCTACTCGAGCCATTGCATCCTTTCTTCTTCTTTTGTCATCAGAATGTAAACAATTACAATAAAAGAATTAATTAAATACTAAAGAACCTGTTAAATACAAATTAAATGATAATTACCTAGAAACACAATAAGTTTATGTTCTTTACAATAATTTGTTGCGTTATTATCTAAAACAGTTTTCTTCAACCTTATCTTAATAAAGGGCCAAATTTTTACTTTGGGTGGGCTTGAGGGCCGCATTGATGTACATATGTATATTGTGTGCATATAGTATAAATCCATATTATATGATCATTCTGTGTCATGTTAAGGTTAAAAGAAATAACATGATTTTGGTTTAAAGCTTATATTGTTTGAAAATGACAGTTGATCAATATTGATACATAGGTATAATTATAATTAAAAATGTAACAAAGACGCTAAAAAGGACTGACATTGATAATTTAAGTTCCATCTATAAGTACTTACTAAGTGTCGAAAATAAACTTCTTCTCCCTAAAGTTTCTGAAAAAGTACTTGTTTTATATGTCTACAAAAATTGTCATAAAGTAACCCTTGCTATTATCTACAACTTTATTTAAAGAAAATCATAATAACAATAAGCAAACTAACTACTTAGCCAAAAAAATAAACTGAAATCTATTTAGCAATAATAAACTAAATAAGCCGTCTAAGCTATAAAGCTGTTTTTGGGTTGATGTTTTTCATAACTGCTTCTTGGGACCTAAAATAAGAATTTAACAATGAGACTAATATGAAAGTAATTATCATATTAACGATTTTATCATTGTTAATTGTTAGGTTAACTAATGTTTTCATTTCTGCCTTGACACTTGACACTAATGACTTTTGGCAGGTTTCGGTCTCTTCTCTCACATGGACTTTTACATAGTCAAGGAAACATCGACGTATTAGTAAAGACTACATTCTCAGATCTTCTTACAACATCAGTTGTTCGAGGATCATTCTCACGAGATTTGTTTTATATGTCTGTATTATGCACTAATACAAGGTACATGAAACGATACCAATTTAAATTTCGCGCTGTTTGTGTCTGATGTGCGCGTGCGCATGCGCAGGTTTTATTTATTTTATAATTAAGAATAAAACAAATAAAATAAATTATTTATCAATTAAAATAATGGACCAATACGGACCTAACGCTAAAGAATGCAATTTTGATTAAATTTGTCAATTTTGCATTGGATGGGGTGCTAAAGTGTAGTTTTTTTTACCCAAAATTTAAAAAATTATTTATGAAAAAACTAAAGGGGACCTAACGAAAAAATTGTGGGACCTTAAAGGACCTAACGGGGACCTATCGATTAAGGTCATTTTCGACCCAAAATTCCATGGATGGGGTGCTAAGTTTGCATAGGTATGTAACGGTTAACGTTTGGTTATGTAAAACAACGTTGCCGAATTTCTTTACAAAATTATACTCATTTATTACAAAATTAAATATATTAGTATTAGTGTTTAAAATATGAATATTAAATTAATAAAAATGATAAAAATCGTTATTTTTATTAAGTTTTTTATTCGAATTAATACTAAATTTGATTAAAACAAGAAAACAACCTATAGCGATGTTTGTTGCCTAAATATTATTTAAATAAATTCAATACAATGTGGCAACATTGCAGTAATTGGAACTACTGTTTATAGGTAATAAAAATAAAGTATAAATAAATATAATATTAATTTAACTAATTTTTTTTTATATTTTATAACTATTTATTTGGTTATTTGTTGTTTTAATTAAAGAGGTACTTACTTTTAACAACAATAAATGCATATGATAGGTGTTGTCTTGATTTTGGTCTTGTAAGAATTATAATTCAGCCACTTACCATATAAGTTAATAAAAAACAAAAAACAACTTTTTAGTCAATTTTACATTATAAATAACCTTTTTCAATAAATTTTTCCTTAATTTCTTCATGTTAGAGTAAGGCACTATAAACTATAAACTATAGTGCCTTAGTTAGAGTTAAGGCTGGAATTTATAGTCGAGCCTTGAGAACGGAGGAGTCCTTGAGGACTGCTTCGAGAAAAATTTTGTTTTATAGTCGCGAAAGGAATCCTTAAGGACGAGTAGAGGACAAGGTAGATCTCGAGCTACCTTAAGGGCGCCTTGAACTGACTTTTGACATATAAATTCTTGATTTTTAGGTGAGAAAACGTGTTTATTTGTATTTGTGTTTAGAATTTGCTATTTTGAGTTTTTTTTGTGGAAATATCAAAAATATGGACGATTTAGAAGACTTTTTGGGTTTGTTGACATTGCGGGTGAAGAAGTATTTATGCCTGTACGACTACCAAAACGATATTTGCCCACCTGTTTTAGAGATAAAAAATGGCATCATATATATTACATACCTCTCTTTCATGTTGTCCCACAATTTTTTTAATTGTGTGGACGTTCTATTTGAAAATTGGCTGTGGTAAAATGCCGTAATTTTTTCCCATACCTGGGCCTTTTCTCTTATACTGCTGCAGTTATCTGTTTTGTTTGCAAAACGGCCGTAAATTTATTCACCTGTAATACGAGGAAGTATTTTTCTTCCTTCGTATAGGGAAATCTGTTTTCTTTTTCACACATTCTTTAGAATAAGAAAAACACGACCAAAACCTTCAACCCTAACCTCCCTTTCTGTCAAAATTACGACAAACAAAACAAAATACAGTGTTGTCAGTTATGAACCTTTCCTCAAAATATCCTTCCTCGAGGAAAGGACTATAAAATCGAAAAACGGGGGAAGGGTCAAGGACGCCTCGCATAAGGAGCATCTCAAGGATCGACTATAAATTTCAGCCTAAACTAAATACTAATAATGACAGTTCTAGTACGAACTTGTCAGAATATTGATCTTAGTAATGACTAGAATTCAGCCCCGTGCCACAAGAAATAATAAAACAAACCCAAAATCAGCAAATCTGATTAATTTTACATCTTAAATGAGTTTTTTTAACTAATTTTTTATTAAATTTTTGTTATTTTTTATTGATTGTTTTTTATAAAAACATGTTTTACTAAGGCTGGAATTTATAGTCGAGCCTTGAGAACGGAGGAGTCCTTGAGGACTGCTTCGAGAAAAATTTTGTTTTATAGTCGCGAAAGGAATCCTTAAGGACGAGTAGAGGACAAGGTAGATCTCGAGCTACCTTAAGGACGGCTTAAACTGACTTTTGACATATAAATTCTTGATTTTTAGGTGAGAAAACGTGTTTATTTGTATTTGTGTTTAGAATTTGCTATTTTGAGTTTTTTGTGGAAATATCAAAAATATGGACGATTTAGAAGACTTTTTGGGTTTGTTGACATTGCGGGGAAGAAGTATTTATGCCTGTACGACTACCAAAACGATATTTGCCCACCTGTTTTAGAGATTAAAAATGGCATCATATAGATTACATACCTCTCTTTCATGTTGTCCCACAATTTTTTTAATTGTTGGACGTTCTATTTGAAAATTGGCTGTTGTAAAATGCCGCAATTTTTTCCCTTGCCTTGGCCTTTTCTCTTATACTGCTGCAGTTATCTGTTTTGTTTGCAAAACGGCCGTAAATTTATTCACCTGTAATACGAGACAGTATTTTTCTTCCTTCGTATAGGGAAATCTGTTTTCTTTTTCACACATTCTTTAGAATAACAAAAACACGACCAAAACTTTCAACCTTAACCTCCCTTTCTGTCAAAATTACGACAAACAAAACAAAATACAGTGTTGTCAGTTATGAACCTTTCCTCAAGATATCCTTCCTCGAGGAAAGGACTATAAAATCGAAAAACGGAGGAAGGGTCGAGGACGCCTCGCATAAGGAGCATCTCAAGGATCGACTATAAATTTCAGCCCAAGGTAGTGACTTAGTATTTTGTGTTGCCTATCTCTACCACACAGTTGAGGTTTGGTTATGTAAAACAACGTTGCCGGATTTGTTTACAAAACTATACTCAATTTATTACAAAATTAAATTTTAGTATTAGTGTTTAAAAAATGAATATTAAATTAATAAAACGCATAAAAATCGTTATTTTAATTAAGTTTTTTATTGGAATAATTATTAAATTTGATTAAAACAAGAAAACAAGCTATAGCGATGTTTGTTGCCTAACTATGATTTAAATTAATTCGATAAAATGTGGCAACATTGCAATAATCAGAACTACTATATATAAGTATTAAAAATAAAATATAGATATAAATAATATTCATTTAACATTTTTTTAATATTTTGTAACTATTTATTTGGTTATTTGTTGTTTTAATTGAAGAGGTACTTACTTTTAACAACAATAAATGATTTGTTGTTACGAATTAGTTATTGTTTTATATTTTATTTTTAACATACTGTATTATTAATTTAGATATGATCATGTTACCTAAGCCTCCCGTTGCTTACTTTTTGAAAGACTAGGTCTTAAGAATAAATAGATTAAAAATTGACACAAATTAAAGGGTTTAATTGATTAGTAGTGGGTTTTTAGTAAACTATTATTTTTGAGATAACTCTCAACGTATTTTTGAAATTTAGAAATTAAACAAACAAGAAATTATTAAACTGACATTAAGGAGAAATTGAAAAAATGTCACATCCAGTGGGACTCGAACCCACCATCACTGCCTTATACGCAGGCACGCTTTAACCACTTAAGCTATTGGATGATCAAGTGGTTAGGAAGCGAAACGTTATAATGAATTCAAATCCCATCAGATATGACATTCACTCACTTTCTCCTTAAGCACATGTTACATGACGTTAATGAGAGAGAAGTTTTGTCAAATCGACAATTGATACTTCAAACTCTAAGTCACTTTATTTGTGCCCTGTCTTATATTTTTATTCGGTTAGGAGACCGGAACCATTGATTTTTAGTAAACTATTATTTTTGAGATAACTCTCAACGTATTTTTGAAATTTAGAAATTAAACAAACAAGAAATTATTAAACTGACATTATCAAAACATTTATAAAGCTGGGAACCAGACAGCAAGAGAACAGAATTTGAGTATAGATAATATAGATGATAATGTATAGATAATATAGATAATTTAAATATTGTAATAATAAACCATTATCTCCTACTGCAAGTCCGTCAACTGCTGTTCTTATAAAAAGAAATTCCCAACAGTTGTTGTCTTGATATTGGTCTTGTAATAACTAGAATTCAGCCACTTACCATATCAGTTAATGAAAAAAACCCAAAATCAACAATTCTGATCAATTTTACATCTTAAATGACTTTTTTTAACTAATTCTTTATTAAATTTTTGTTATTTTTTATTGATTGATTTTTATAAAAACATGTTTCACTAAGGAGTGACTTAGTATTTTGTGTTGCCTATCTTCACGACACGACCTATTAATGGACAGCCTAAGTCTGACGTCACAGCGATGGGCGGATCTGTTTTTGGCTCCAAACATTCTCGTTGTCAATGTTAAATCCTCATAAGGAATTTTTCTTTTAGTGTTTTTGTAAATATTGTGATAAAATAAGACTTTTCAGTTGGATATATTGTTAAAGGAACTTGTTATTTAAGTGTTTTTTAATCGTTTTTGCCCAGGTGAGTTAATGTAACGTATTAATTCTGCTTTAAACTTGTTTGAGGTTATGTCTGTTTAAGTTTTGCGGCACCTTTTTGTTTGTTTTATTTTCAGATCCATTTGTTGTTAAGAATATAATGGCTTTTAAATATGTTCTAAAACTTTCTAGCATCGATGCTTTTATAGATGACAACAAAATTATAAAAAAAGGGTGAAAACGCCTTAGAATCCAGTCATGTGAAAAAAATGGACTTTTACTCTGATTTTTAGATTATCAGAGGAGAAATATTTGCCAGTATGAAAGACAGAAGTTACAAGGTATCTATGACTGCCAGCAACTTTGGAGCTATAATTGCAGCGTGTAGGAGTCACAGATTCCCAGTTAGTTTGTTCAACACATTTTTAGGTGAGTAACAAATCATATATCTATTACTTTTGTCATAGATGTTATAAATAATTTGATAATTGCTCCTCTGTGTAATTTTTCAAAAAGTAGTCTTTTCAAAAACGGTATTTAATTAATATATAGCATTTTCTTACTTTAGTTAAATTTGACATACATTTTTTATTATAATTAATTCATTATTTTTCTAGGTGAATACAATTTGGATGGTATCAAAGCAATCCAGTGGGGTAGAACTTATGAAAAAGATGCTGTAGATCATTTGACGCAGGTTTATGATTTAAATATTCGGCCAACTGGAGTATGGCTAACAAATTCAGGACTTTTGGTGCTAGCCCTGATGGAATAATTGATGAAGAAGAAGCCATTGTGAAAGTAAAATGCCCATATTCGTTTAGAAATGATCAGTTGTCCGAAAAATTGAAGAATTATAATAAATATATAATCTTTTATGACGATAAGGGTAACATGTTCTTAAATACAAATCACAATTATTATCACCAAATTAAGGAGCTTTACATATTTTAAAAAAGAAAAAATGTTACTTATGTATTTATACATTGAAAGAACTAGTTGTGACAATTGTAGACTTTGATGAATCATGGAAAGAAACCATTTCACTCTTGGAAAATTTCTACATAGAACATTACTTATCAAAGTTGTTAGAAAATTGAATAATTTAAGAAATTTGTAAAATTGTTAAGATAATTAGTAAAAAAATCATAAATAAAAAAATAAATTAAAAGTATCATATATATCATGTATATTTTAAAATAATCTTAAAATGTAGCCTATATGAATGTAAAAATTACTAAATTGATAAAAATTTTAAAACTTTAACTGTATATGTGCAATGCTATTTTGTCAATAAAGATTTTTTTAAACAAATTGTTTTAAATTGGTGTATTGAATGTACTATAGTTGTTTTTCTGTAGATGTTACACAAAACTTATAAGTAAAATAAACTAAAACAATGCTTGTGGTTTCATATTTTTTAATGATTGTAAAAACTGTACTGTAGGAAATATATTGCTTAAATAAAAAATATTTGTAACTCCAAATTATATCTCGTCCTTCAATAATACTCCTCAACTAATTGAAATTTGTAATATATAATATGATGGAACTTGCTGCAGAATATTATAACACTCAGTCAGAAGGTTTTTTACAGTTCGCTTCCTAAAAAAAGTGGTTGATTAGACTAATGGATTTTCTGCAACAAAATTCATACCTTTTTTTTGGTGATTTTATATTAAACTTCTTCTGAACATTAAAATTAAATAAAGTTGGTCCATTCTTTATTTAAGAAGTGATAATCACACACAAATTCACTTGGATCTCTATCTTTTCTTCTGTTAATAAATAAATTTAAAACATAAATCTTTTTTTACCTTATGAGAGAAATCCATCTATTCATTCATTTATTTCCAGATTTAATGTTTTACAAAGTTTACAAAAATAAACTTAAATGTAAAAAATCCTGCCGAGGTGTTCAAGCCACCTGTGCGCAGGTCTGGTTTACTTACTAACTAAAAATTACTTACAAACTATACAACATTTTATAGATTGGTAGAAAAATAATAAAGTATTTATGTTTGCCTCTTTTTTCCTATTTTAAAACTTTGGCTGTTGTCTTCCGAGTTTATCATAAATTATGACTTTTTATAATTATGAGATCATAAAATAACATTAGGCCATTAAATAACATTGGAAACTATCCAATTTTTAATTTTTGCCTTACTTTTTTTTGCAAAATATTTTAAAGTCTTAAGCTCGTTAGGCATATCGTTAAATACTTTTAGGGCTACTTTATAATTACATTTACTACTAATTGTTTTCTTTTTTATTGGAACATATAATATTTTCTTTCTAGTTATGCTTTCAGATGTAATAAACTTTTCTTTAAACTCTTCATAATGATAAAGGATACAATTGTAATGAAATAGTTGATTTAAATTTAATGGATTTTTTGATTGAAAGGTTTTTTTATTTAAAATTTTTAGTATTCTATTTTGAAGTCTTTGAAGTAAACTAAGGTAGTTACTGTATGCACCACCCCATGCTATGTTACCATAATTAATCAAGCTATGAAAAAAAGCATAGTAAACAGTTAAAAGTGTGTCAGCATTCATTATTTTAGATAGTTTAGATATTAGGAAAGGGAGGTATTTAGTTTTATTTAGTATATATGCTATATGTTTATCCCATTTTAAGTTTGAGTCAAAATGAATACCCAGATATTTAACTTCATTTTGTTGAGTCAGATTATTATTATTTATTTGTATTTGAAGATTATATGGAATGCTGTCACAGTAACTACCAAAGTTCATATAAACAGTCTTCTGCACGTTTAAAGACAGTTTATTGATAGCTAGCCATCTGGAAACTGCATGTAATAATTGATTTAAGTTATTTTGTACTAGTGTCCAATTTTTACCAGTAGAAATAACAGCAGTATCATCTGCGTATGAGTAAATAGTACCTTCTGGCATAATATCCAGAAGGTCATTAATGTATAAAATAAACAGTAAGGGGCCAAGTATGGTCCCCTGTGGAACACCCGTAGATATAGTTTTAGAATCACTATATAAGCCGTTAATTTTAACTCTTTGCTTTCTTTCTGAAAGATAGCTAAAAAGTAACTTATTCGCTTGACCTCTTATGCCATATCGCTCAAGCTTGTCCAACAATATTCGATGGTTGACAGTATCAAATGCTTTGGCTAGGTCTAAAAAGGCAATAGTTATAGGGTTGGTTTTATCTATGTTTTCTAAAATAATTCTAGTAATTTTAGCAAGCGAGTCTTTAGTACCTATTTTTTTAGTGAAACCAAATTGATTTGGAGATAAAATTTTGTTATCTGATATGAAATTAAAAATTCTGTTGAAGATTGCTTTTTCAAAAATTTTTGCCAGGTTAGAAATTAATGATATGGGTCTGTAATTATTTGTTGACTTTTTGTCACCACTTTTATGAATAGGTTTAACCTCAGCACATTTGAGACTGTCAGGCCACGTTGCTTGTTCAATACTCAAGTTTATGATATGCACCAGAGGATCAGCTATAAAGTCTGCTAAAACTTTGATGGTTTTAGCATTCACTCCATCAACACCCCCAGCTTTTAATTTGAGACTATTAATTATTTTTTTTACTTCAAGAGTGTTAGTTGGTGTTAAAAAAATGGACTTATTATTAAAAGGAGGTAAATTCAAAATAGCATTGGGGGGAGTTTGAATCTTGTCACTTAGTTGAGATCCTATTTTAAAAAATATTCATTAAAGGAATTTGCTATTTCCAGATGTTCAACTATTAGTTTATTGTCATTATTGGGGTCTCTAATATGCTCAAAAAATTCATGTGAACTAGATTCCTTTCCTATTGCTTCATTAATAGTTTTCCATAATAATCTTTTATTACGGGAATTTGACATAATTTTCTCACTGTCATGCTTTATCTTAGCTGCTTTTATTACTTTATTCAGTATTTTTTCATAATTTTTATATTCATTTTTTAGTTCTAAGTTCTTAGGGTCTAGTCTCCAGATTTTGTATAGTAACTCTTTCTTCTCACATGATATCATAATAGCTTTAGTAATCCATTTAGATCTAGGTATAGATTTTTTCTTTGCAGCTGTTTTTCCACTATTATTTTTCTCAGATTGTTTAATACAATATTTTATTTTTTCAATGAGCATTTCAGAGGCCCAATTTGGATCATTTTTCCCCAATATATTATTCCAATCTATTATTCCAATCTATAGAAGAAGCAACAGATTTAAGTTTAGAATAGTTGATAAATGTTAATGGTGGTGTATTAATTTTTTTCCTGAGCTTGCTTAATGAAACAAAAAGTGTATAGTGATCTGTTATAGAGTTAGTTATTTTGAAAGATTTGATTTTAATTGAATCGCTTTTAATAAATATATTGTCGATGCAAGATCCATCATCAGTGCCTGATTCCGATGGTCTGGTTATGCCTTTAAACCCAGGATAAAATCCTGATTCTAATAAATTCAAAAGATGTTCTTGGCTATAAAAACTGAGTTTAATAATATCTAAATTAAAATCTCTAACAACTAGATGATTTTTAATGTTTTTCTTTGATTTTAAGAAGTTTTTTAGATTTAAAACAAATTCATTTTCTGGGAAGTCAAAACATCTATACATAGCCGAAATTTCTATAAATTTGTTATTTTCAATTTTAATTTTAGAGTGTAAAATCCGAAGTTTATTATAATTTATAACTAAATTTTCATTGATATACATAACCACACCGGTCTTATTTTTTGGGTACTGAGAAATGTTACATGGATGCTTTAAACTGTAATGTTTACAGTCCGAAACAAAGCACATACCCATTGAAGCAGTATTAGATTTTAAAACCCTAAAAACGAATGTATTTTTACTCGAAAAGTCAACAAAAATTAAATAGACATAACCTCAAACAAGTTTAAAGCAGAATTAATACGTTACATTAACTCACCTGGGCAAAAACGATTAAAAAACACTTAAATAACAAGTTCCTTTAACAATATATCCAACTGAAAAGTCTTATTTTATCACAATATTCACAAAAACACTAAAAGAAAAATTCCTTATGAGGATTTAACATTGACAACGAGAATGTTTGGAGCCAAAAAAAGATCCGCCCATCGCTGTGACGTCACGACTTAGGCAGTCTATTTATAGTTATTTAGCATAGAGATATAAGATATATATCTCTATGTTATTTAGCCACTTTACCCATGCCCATGAAAGGAAAGGAAGTAATGTTGTCTGTCACTTGTCACTTGTAATACAATTTGTCTCGAGATCCACGTGAAGTTTTTATTTCTCTCCTGAATAATTGCAAATAAGTGTGTTTATTGATAAAAAAAACTGTTTTAAAGAAAGTTAAAAGTTTACTGTTAGGAAATTCAACTTCATCGGGTAAGTAGATTTCATTTAAAGTATAAAAAAGAATGTTTGTGTTTTTTGAATCCCACTGGGCGTTGTCCATGTTCAATTTACTTTTTTAAACTGTTTTTTCTTATTTTTTTTTATTACTATTGCTATATAAGTAGTAAACTATTATTTTGATATATCTTCCATCTCATTTTTGAAATTTTAGAAAAATTTATCTTAAATTAGTGTTTATTGTTTTAATTAGAAAATATATGTGAGGTTTTTGTAATGAATTTAATTTATTATAATTTGGTATGTATATTTTGTTTTTGTTTACGAAATATCCAATTTTTGATTTCGGAAAATTATAAAAAGCAACAATTAAAAAAAACGAAGTAATGTAAAAATTAAAAAGCTACAAAAATTTTAAAGTTCGATAACTTTTTTATTTGTAAACATATAAAAAGTTATAACCTATTAAAAGATAGGAAATTTCCCCAAAAATTTAGATATTATGTTACTATATTATTTATAACTGAGTTTTTAATATACGAGGGAAATAAAAATTTTAACAAACGTTTTGTAATTCCCCTGTATATTGAAAACTATAAAAGATGCGAAAAAAACTAATTGGAATTTTTGGATTTTTAAGAAAATTTCCTATCGTTTGAAAGGCGATAACTTTTTGTACGTTAATAAATAAAAAAGTTATTAGCTTTTATAATTTGAACTTTTGTTAATAAAAATGTAGAAATTGAAAAATATATTACATTTCAAAATTTAGTTTTAACCTATTGAAAGATGGGAAGTTTTTTCAAAAATTTAGAAATGTTACTATTTTTCTTTAACCTTTCTAGTTTTCGATATACGAGGAAATTACAAAAATTACAACATTTTATTCCCTCGAATATTGCAAATTATAAAAGATATGAAAAAACTAATTGGAATATTGGATATTTAAGAAAAGAATATTCTTTGGACTAAAAGATCGTTTTTTTTTTTAACTAAAAGTGTTTTTTAATATAAAAGAGCGTTTTTTGGACTAAAATAGCGTTTTTTGAACTAAAAGAGCGATTTTTTGGTCTAAAAGAGCATTTTCTCGACTAAAATAGTGATAATTTGTCTAAAATAGCGTTTTTCTAAATTTTTGAGAAAATTTTCTATCTTTTGATAGGTTATAAGTTTTTTTTACGTTTACAAATAAATAAGTTATCGAAATTTAAAAGTTTTGGCTTTTTAATTTTTACATTTTTATTAACTAAAGTTCAAATTACGAAAAATTATAAAAGTTTGTAACTTTTTTATTTATTAACGTACAGAAAGTTGTAACCTATCAAAAGAAAGGAAATTTTCTCAGAAATCGAACATTTCAATTAGTTTTTTCATATCTTTTATAGTTAAAATTTTGTAATTCCCTCGTATATCGAAAACTAGAAAAGTTATGAAAAAAATAGTAACATTTCTGAATTTTTGAGAAAATTTCCTATCTTTTGATAGGTTATAACTTTCTCTCTTTGTAACGTTTACTACGTTATTTGTTTGGCCTGGCCTAATAATATTTAATTTCTTTAATATCTCGTCTATTTTGCTACGTTATTTTTGGCCTGGCCTACGACGGTTTGATTTTTACCATTCCGCGTCTATAGAGTCGTCGCAGACTTGATTTCAGTATAAGAGGGGAACCTTTTGTTCACTCGGAAATAGTGTCGCTATTTTAATTTCTTTACAATTTGTGCTTCAAAGTCTACAGACCTATCTAATACCTTCTCCCTTCGTGGTGAGTAAAAATTAAATAGTTTAAAATTTTTTAGTAATAGTCAAAAACTTGGTGAATTTATTTATTGATTATAATAGTTATAATGTTCTAACTTTTAAATTATTTCGATTACAATCATTGTTATAAATCAGTTTTTATTGTGTTAAAAATAGTAAACAGTTCAAGTGATTAACTTTTTTTTCTATCTCGAACTTGGAGAAACCTTGAATGATTGTAATCGAAATTAAGGTTTAGTGAGACGGAGTTTTGACGGTTTACATTTTTATTTCATAGGCCGATTGCCAAATATTGAAGGGTCCTACGATAGGATTAATAGCCAGGAAGCAATTTTTTACAAAAGAAGCTTTGTTCATTCCGACAACTATTTTTTTGCTGTCTTCTACCGGTGTTAGAAAAGAAAACATCTTGACTTCGACTTCAGGCCCTGTACCAAATCCGGAAGTGTACCTTTTGAAACCATCTTGCCTTCGACTTCAGGTCCTGTACCAAATCCTGAAGTGTACCATTTGAAACCATCTTGCCATCGACTTCGGTGCCGTACCAAATCTCCGCAGTCCACAACCAGTATAGAGGAAGAATCCAAAAAAGATAAGAAAAATATTTAATCACTTAAAATAACTAACTTCTTGATAATTTTCTAAATTTATTTAATCTGAATAAACGATTTTAACTGATTTATCTTCTTTTATTTGCTTGTCTGTATTTTGGCGCCCTTATATATTTGTTTGGGGGGAGTTAAAGAAAAAACCAGAATGAAGTCACGATCCCTGGAGCTAGCAAGGGTAATTTAACGTTGCAAATTTTGCGCCCAACTAAGATTCTGGTTTTTTTTTTAAGCTTCTTCGAGCAATTACATTAATTTAAGTAATTTTAAATTTTTTTCCATCAAATTTAAATACAGACATTCAAATATTTTATAAATATTTTCTAACAACTAACACTTTTTATCTTTACTTTATTTTGTTGGAATTCATTATTGATAGATTCAAGGCTAACCACTATTGATTGGTATACTTCGAGTTTAATTTTTAATTTACCGAGTTTTATTTTTCGACGAATATTATAGGTTCTTCATTAATTTATTCTTTTTTTTCCTTACTACAATGTTGCCTTCTCATTTAAAAACAAAAGAATTAGATTATGAATTAAAAATCAGGGGTGTCGAGGTCCCTCCTACTGTTGAGGCTAAACGGAAACTTCTTTCCGGGTTGTTAGCTCAAGAAAATGCAAATAGGAGTTTCAGTGAAATTGTAAATACATTTTCCTTCGATGAAGATATTCTCGGTATTAAAGATTCTATTAGTTTTTTAAAACCTGATATTGACTCGTTTACTGGTGACAAATCTGCTCCTGTTTTTAGGCGTATTAATTCTAGACTTATTCACATTTCGGGTAGAATCAACAGAATTGCTTGCACATTTTGCAATTTTACGTGCCTTAAAAAATGAAAAGTCCAACACTTCCACTCCAACGATGCTGGACTCTCCTGTTGGTATTTCTTCGCCGGCATTTTTCCACAAGAACTTAGATGTTCATAAATGGAACATTTATTTTTCTGGTAATAATTCTGTTCATGATTTTTTGGAAAAAGTTGACATGTTACGAGTTTCTCGGGGAATTTCTGACAGTGACCTACTTTTGCGTAGTTGTGATTTATTTAAAGATGAAGGTTTAACCTGGTTTATGAATAATCGTCATAAATTTTCTTCTTGGTCTGATCTGGTTGATAAACTTAAATTTGACTTTATTCCCTCAAATTTTCAATTTGATTTGGAAAATGTTATCAATAATAAATTTCAAACTAGAGGTGAAAGTGTAGCTCTTTTCATCGCTTCGATGGAGGGCCTTTTCAAACGTATGGATCATTGTCCGGACGAACAAACTAGGGTATCTAAGATTAGACGCAATCTTCTTCCTACCTTCGTAAATCAACTTGCCCTTCATTCTCCTTCAACTATCGATGAATTAAATATCCTGTGTAAAAAAATTGAGGAATCTCAAAATTGGTGCGATAGAGCCCAGAATGTCTCTTCCTTTAATTCTTCAAAAAACTGCAATTACAATTCTGGGGAACCGAATTTATCTGTACTTTCGAATTCTAGGCCGATTAAATGCTGGAATTGCGATAAGTTAGGTCACGTTTATAATCAGTGTAGAGCTCGCAAAGTGGTTCCGTTCTGCTTTGGTTGTGGGAAAAAGAACACTATTAAGTCTAATTGCTCATGGTGTCGTTCCAAGTTTTCAAAAAACGAATTTCAGACCGGAGACAGAAATTTGGCTACCCGTCCCGGTCTTTCTTTAGCAATTCAGCCAGACAATTCTCCAAATCCATCAAGAACAAATGTCCGAGAACATCGATCAAGCCAGTAACTTCCTTAACTGAGTGGAAAGATTATCTGATTTTTGTAAAACACTTTTTATCTTCTCTGCGAATTTCTCCTAAAGTTAGTAATGCAATCTCGCGCTTGGAAACCAGTCCTTTATTTGTTAAAAAACAGAATGATAACAGGTTGTATTTAAATATATTGGTAGAAAAAATTAACATGCTTGCTCTTCTGGACAGTGGTTCAAACGCGTGTATTCTTGGTAATCAAGGTTTTCAGATGATTTCTCACTTAAAACTTCCTATTATCTATGATAATTCAATTTGTGTCACTACGGCGGATGGTAACCTTCAGCAAAGCATTGGTTTTGTTTATCTCTCTTTATCTTTATCAGGGGTTACTCATACCTTAAAGGTTTTAATAATTCCTTCGATTGCTCATTCTCTCATCTTAGGAATGGATTTTTTGAACTTATTTAAGATTGATATAAATTTTGAGTCCTTATCTTATTCAATACTTTCCTCGTTGTGTGTTATTAATTCTATTCAACCTGTGTCTTCTCTTTCTGTGGTTAGATAAAGTAAAATCCTGATTTAGAGACCTGGTCCCTGTTGACAGAATTGGTAGAACTTCTCTAATAACCCACGATATTGACACAGGCGATGCCAAACCTATTTGTCAAAGGCAATTCCCTCTATCCCCCTCAATGTTAGGTCATTTGAAGAAAGAAATTGAAGAGTTGTTATGTTTAGGTGTTATAAGGCCTTTCAATTCGCCTTGGTCTTTCCCTTGTTTTTTAGTTCCGAAAAAGGGTGATAACGGTTACCGAAAAGTTCTGGATAGTAGGAAGCTAAATTCTGTCACAGGCTCAGACTCATACCCTATGCATCAGATTGATTCAATTCTAAATAAGTTACGAGATGCAAGATTTCTTTCCTCTATTGATTTAAAAAAAGCTTTTCTTCAAATTCCCTTAACAGAGACATCTATTCCAAAAACTGCATTCTCTATCTATGGCTTAGGCAGTTTTGAATACACGACTATGTGTTTTGGTTTAAAAAATGCCCCTAAAACTATGGCAAGATTAATGGATAGAGTCTTAGATCCGTCTATCATTCCCTACTGCTTTTGTTATTTGGATGACATCATTATTGCGACCCCGACTTTCGAACTTCATTTAGAGGTATTAGAAAAATTGTTTTTTAGATTGAAAGAAGCAAACTTAACCATAAATATGGATAAGTGCGAGTTCTGTAAGGATTCTCTGAAATATTTAGGCTTTCGTGTTGATCAGTGTGGTTTGCGTACAGATCCCGACAAGGTTACGGCAATTTTAAATTACCCTATTCCTAAAAACACCACTGAAATTAAGAGACTTATTGGTCTAATTGGTTGGTACAGAAGATTTCTCCCAAACTTTTCTTCGGTTTGTTCGCTTATTACCGATCTCCTTAAGGGTCGAAAAAAAAGACAACCCATAATTTGGAACCCCGACGCTGACAAGGCATTTTCGAAAATCAAGCAACTCCTTACTTCTAGCCCAATTTTATCCAGTCCTAATTATTCAATTCCCTTCATTATTCAAACAGATGCGAGTGATACCGGTTTGGGTGCCATTCTTTACCAAGAATGTGATGGTGTTGATCACCCTATTGCTTATGCTAGCCGTAGCCTTTCTAGTGCAGAGAGGAAACTTTCCACGACGGAAAAAGAACTATTAGGGACGATTTTTGGAATCGAAAAATTTAGGGGTTATGTAGAAGGAACCGTTTTCACCTTAGAAACTGATCACTCATCTCTTCAATATCTGTACAAATTGTCGAATCCCTCGGGTCGTTTAGCCCGTTTAGCTTTACGATTGTCTCAATTTGACTTTATCATCAAGCACAGAAAAGGTTCTACCATGGTAGTGAGTGATGCGCTTTCTCGTGTTTATAATCCCGATATCGCTAGTCTAGATATTGCCGATTTAAAACCGGACAAGTGGTATTTATCCTTAATCCAGAAAATTCAGACTTCTCCTGACAAATTTCCGTCATTTCGTGTCGATAACAATATTATTTATAAACATATATTCTTAAAAAATCCTATCGAGAGTAATCTTTCCGATTGGAAAATTCTGGTTCCTACCGGTAATAGGGCTAGTTTCCTTAAATATTTTCATGATAGCGAAGCTGGTTGTCATTTCGGCATTTCTAAAACCTTCTCTCGTATTTCGGAACTGTATTACTGGCCTAAAATGAGGAAGGATATCTATCGTTACATCCGCAGATGTGCGATTTGCTCTTCGTGCAAAAGCTCTAATCTTCCGAAGGCTGGTTTGATGGGTAATTATAAAAATATTAATTTTCCTTTTCAATGGATTTCAGCTGATATCATTGGTTGTTACCCTAGATCCAAACTGGGCAACAGATATGCTTTGATTGTTACGGATTGGTTTTCCAAATTCTGTCTAGTTCACCCTATGCCCAAGGCAACGACGAATAATATATTAAAGTTCTTAGAAAATTAAGTTTTCTTAATATTCGGTGTTCCTCAGGTTTTATCCGTTGACAACGGTAGTCAATTTACTAGTCGTGAATTCAAATGTCTTATGGAAAAATATTAAGTCCATGTTCGTTACGACCCCGTTTATCATCCTCAAGCGAACCACACTGAGAGAACCAACAAGAGTATCACTACAGCAATTCGTTGTTTCATTCACGAAGCACATGACTCCTGGGATTCAAAAATACATCACGTTGCTCAAGCAATTAGGACTGCTCAACATGAAGTTACCGGTTATTCCCCTTCCTTCCTAAATTTTGCTAGAAATGTTCCTCTTTCCGGTGATTATTATGGGAAAATTTCTGATAATGCCAATAACTTAGCTTCTATTTCCGATAAAAGTAGTCGTTTAATTGACATTCAATCATTACCAAAGTTATTTGTTGAAGTTCGCAAAAAATTAAAACTTGCCTATGATAGGAACTCGCATTATTACAATTTTCGTAAAAGAGATATTGAATATCATGTAGGAGATAAACTGTGGAAAAGAAATCATGTCCTGTCTTCTAAGATTGATAAATTTTCGGCTAAATTCGCTCCTAAATACGTTCCTTGTATTGTGAACAAAGTTATTTCCAAACTAGTTTATAACGTTAAGGATACTAAGGGCAATGATTTAGGGAATTATCATGTATCTGATTTAAAAAAAGATTTTTCTGATTTTGATCAGAACTTGTCTGATAGTGAGGGCTCTGACAGTGAAAATGATGATAATATTTGACGAAATCACTTTTGTTCTGATCACTGGAGTCACTTCACTGAAGGCATTAGTTTATTAACTTTTCAATTTCTATTTCTTAGATTTTTTTAAATTCTAAAAAACTTTTTCAAAATTCATTTCAACCTTTTAAATTAACTTCGATTGTCATTTAATTTTTTTTAATTTAAAAAAAAAGGTATTAGTATTTTTGAATTCTTAGTTTGTTCCTTTTTCAAATTTTTTTTTCTCCTTCTTTACTTATTGATTATTGCCTTTCAGTGTTCTTAGCGTTTGAGTATTTGTTTTCTGTTCTGATTGATTTCGTCGTTTTTACTTTTATTAACTGTCCTATTTTTAATGTTCTCATTATGACCGTTATTTGTTGTCATTTTGATTGATAAATATTATCGTTTATCTTTTTCAATTGTCTCCAGTTATTTCTTGTCTTTTTATGATAGCAATTACCTTTTATCTTTTATATGTCTCTTGTTTGCTTAGCGATAAGACTTATCAACTTATTTTTGATCTGATTATTAGTTGATTTATCTTTTAGTGTTTAGTCACATTTTCGTTCAACTGATATTTGGTTTCAATTTATCTCGTTCATTGAATATTTCCTTGGCTTTTGGGCTTGTTTTTATTACTCAAGTTGAGTATTTATTTTTGTATTCAATGATTCTGTTGTCGTCAGTCTTATCTTTGTCTTCGTTGCTATGATAAGTTATTTTACTTTTGGAGATAGACTTTTTGCCTTGTATTTCTCTACTTTGTGAACATTAATCTCTTGTTTCTTTCGTTACATCTCGTTATTGTTGTTTTCTTAAACGACCTTAAATAGGACAGTTATTAATTTATTTTTTTACCGATTATGACTTAATGCTACTTAATGTTAGCAATACCGATTATGACTTTTTTGGTACCCTAGAGGTGCTGGTCAATGCAACCAATTTTTTTTAGAGTGGGGGGACTCTCTTACCGATTGTGACTTACTTTTTTTGTTCTTTTTGTTATTGCCACTTTTTCAAAATTTTTTTTTGTCTTAACCTCTTTGGCTTTAAATTCTCTCTCTCTTCCCGACTGGGCGTTGTCTGCCAAATGGAGAAACATGTTCCCGGGGAAGCTTAATTTTCGGAACTCCCTTGGTCAAGTCCCTTTATTTTTTTTTATATATATTTACCTTTTTTTCCCTTTTTGTTTATTTTTATTTTTCATGGCTGACATGCCATCTTATAGCGATGCGAATAACCGTTGGTTATGCCGAGACCACCCGTCTTCACTGAGCTCCTCGCATCCCCTGTCCAGCGTGGAGAAACTTCAGTGTTGACCGTTCCATTGGGTTGGCTGGTACCCCTTGTAAAAATCCAGTCACTTCGTCTTATGACGGTTTAACTATCTGGGTTTCTTCAAAACCCATGGTAATTTTACTTGCTTCACACTGGGTCCCTTCAGGTACCGGGCTTAGGCCCAAAACGTCCCTCCGTGCTTTTTTCTTGGCCTTAGGTTTTGGTGGGTGCTGGGGCTGCACGGGGAGTTGCTCTTAAGTGGGACTGCATTGGTTACGCTCTGCCAGTGGGAGGTGAATTGCTTGCCGACAGGGACCTGAGGGAAAACTGTCACTATGTGGGGGTTCACTACTGCTGGTAGAGTCAGATGGCCTTGCAGAGCGCCCCGTGGAAGTCCCAGCAGTATCATAATCTTTGTTACCGTAATTTGTCTTTTGTTATTTTTCCCGGCGGAAGTTCAGATGTGGGTGGGGACTGTGTTCGTCGTTTGCTAGGTGAGAGGGCTTTGCATACTGTATGGTGTGAGGTCCAAGGGTGTGTAACCATGACGCGATTAACATCTTTCGCGAGGTCGCCCTTGGAAGTGTGCATTGATACCGCTCACTCGGTGGGCCTCGACCACGGTTCGCCGATACGGATGAACCGACGTCGTTTTAGTCTGGTGTGTACTTTAACACACTGGGTGCTTGCTCCCGAGTTTTCTCAAAAAAAAATTTGTTTTCTTTCTTCTCTCGAGGTAAAGTGTAGTAATGTTTCGTGCTTTTAAATTTTTTTTTCTTCGAGAATGTTTTTTTTTTTTTTTATTATTTTAGAAGTACACAAATACTTGTGGTTACCTTTAATTGCGAAATGTTGTTTATTTTTCTTTACCGATTCACCAGTTTTTGATTATTTACTTTTTTAATTGTTTTTGGATTTTATTAGTTTAACTTTTTAATAAAAAAAAAACGAATTTCCAATTCTTTTTTTTTTCGTCAGGTTACCGTGGTGTAACGTTTACTACGTTATTTGTTTGGCCTGGCCTAATAATATTTAATTTCTTTAATATCTCGTCTATTTTGCTACGTTATTTTTGGCCTGGCCTACGACGGTTTGATTTTTACCATTCCGCGTCTATAGAGTCGTCGCAGACTTGATTTCAGTATAAGAGGGGAACCTTTTGTTCACTCGGAAATAGTGTCGCTATTTTAATTTCTTTACAATTTGTGCTTCAAAGTCTACAGACCTATCTAATACCTTCTCCCTTCGTGGTGAGTAAAAATTAAATAGTTTAAAATTTTTTAGTAATAGTCAAAAACTTGGTGAATTTATTGATTATAATAGTTATAATGTTCTAACTTTTAAATTATTTCGATTACAATCATTGTTATAAATCAGTTTTTATTGTGTTAAAAATAGTAAACAGTTCAAGTGATTAACTTTTTTTCTATCTCGAACTTGGAGAAACCTTGAATGATTGTAATCGAAATTAAGGTTTAGTGAGACGGAGTTTTGACGGTTTACATTTTTATTTCATAGGCCGATTGCCAAATATTGAAGGGTCCTACGATAGGATTAATAGCCAGGAAGCAATTTTTTACAAAAGAAGCTTTGGTCATTCCGACAACTATTTTTTTGCTGTCTTCTACCGGTGTTAGAAAAGAAAACATCTTGACTTCGACTTCAGGCCCTGTACCAAATCCGGAAGTGTACCTTTTGAAACCATCTTGCCTTCGACTTCAGGTCCTGTACCAAATCCTGAAGTGTACCATTTGAAACCATCTTGCCATCGACTTCGGTGCCGTACCAAATCTCCGCAGTCCACAACCAGTATAGAGGAAGAATCCAAAAAAGATAAGAAAAATATTTAATCACTTAAAATAACTAACTTCTTGATAATTTTCTAAATTCATTTAATCTGAATAAACGATTTTAACTGATTTATCTTCTTTTATTTGCTTGTCTGTATTTTGGCGCCCTTATATATTTGTTTGGGGGGAGTTAAAGAAAAAACCAGAATGAAGCCACGATCCCTGGAGCTAGCAAGGGTAATTTAACGTTGCAATGTTTACAAATAAAAAAATTATCGGACTTTGAAATTTTTATAGTTTTTTAATTTTTAAATTAGTAGAAGTTATCACTTCTGTTGGTCGTTCTGAGACTCACACGTTTTTTTTGTGTTTAATTAGAAATTGTGCACTGATTTAGAATCATTTTGAAATTTATATAAAACCTTAAAAATGAGTAAGATGTGAAGATATTTGATATTTCATCATTTTACAAAAATCATGATATTTAAGTAATAGAATTCAGATATCGATATTTTGAAAACTAAAAAAGATATCGAAAATCGTTTTTTGATTATTAATTAGATACTTTACTAATTCAGGAGCATTTTTAAATTTTGAAAAATTCTTAAAAACAAATAAAATATTGAGATACCTATTGGTATTTTGAAATTTAAAAAAAGATATGAATATACGATTTTGTGTGTTTGATTTAATATTTTGTATTGATTCAGGAACATTTTCGATACTTTGAAAACCAAAAAGTTTGTCAAAAAATAGTTTTTATGCTTAAATTAGATATCAAAAGCAATTTTAAATTAATTTTGAAATATTCTTAAAAATGAGTGAGATATGAAGATTGTTGATAATTCATGATGAGTGATAGTGTTTATAAGTTTATAAATTAATAAATATGTATATAATAAAGTTTGATTTTAATTTTTAATTTTTTTTCAGCATTTTTTCTACTATGGCAATAGTGATTTCTGATACTGTGTAGCATGTTTAAAAAACCAAAATAATAAAATTTATTTTTTTAATCAATTTTTTTTTACTTATTACCGCCCTGTACTCGAATCGCTGTATAATATTTGGCCTACGTGACAAAATATGTTGCTAAGCGCGAACTTCTAACGGTCAAATAGAGTCTGACATCATGATTGACCAATGAAATGGCTTGTTCTTAGGAGTTAGGACGCTACTAAAAGGGGTAGCTACGGCTTTTTAAGACAGTCGGGGTGAAACTTTGAGATTAATAGGTGCTCTGTTAACGTTAATTACAGTTTTGACGGTTTTTTTATCTTGAAACGCTTAAAAAGTCTTCTGAACGTTTCTAATTAATTTAAAATCAGTTTACTAGTGATGGATAATAGTTCTGATGAAAAGCTGTCGATAATTACTGATGAGTATCTTAATTTTGCCGTATTGCAGAAATTGGGTGTGTCCCTAAATTAATTATACCACCTAGGAGTCAAACTGTAAGTTTTTTGATTTATTACTATTGCTTTACTACAAGAAAAAACGAGTACCATTTATTTCTTTGGAGTAAGGATTTAATTGTCATCCACATAATAAATATCCGCTTGTGGAGAATTAACATAAGTAGTGGCCGTAAACTCCATAGTGTAACCTGGTTTTTTGAAAAGCCGGTACTTATCTACAGACTTCAGTGTGAAAACCTGTAATCGTTACGTGAAATATCGGAAAAGCCTACCGAATACACGATTAAATTTTCAGTGAAAGCGGTGTGCAGGGTCTAACGCAGTTTTTTTGTAACGCATTTTATTGATAAATTTTTGTATCTCTCAATGTCTCTTTTAAATTAAATTTCTAAATTTAAATTGTATTGTATTGTATTATTTTTACTCGAGTAAAATTTTAAGCTAAAAGTGATTTATTATTTTTTTGATATAACATTTTAACACACTTTAATCTCTTTTATTTCACATTTTGCTTAATTGGGTACACAAAAAATAACAATACAATCTTACTTAGCTGTCATTGGATGTGTAGTATTAGTTCTCTGTATGATTAAACACTAAAGTGTTTAACTGTATGTTATCATATTTAAATTGTTGATATTTTATATGTCTACTATTTTTTTGTACATCTGGCTTATTACTACTGAAAGTAATAAATATTGTTTATTGTTTATTTATGTGTTTTCTTTCCGACCTGGTATAAGTTATTCTGATCTATTTTCATCAATAACAAGGACAAAACGTATTTAGATCACAAATCTTAATTTTTGAAATCATCTTTATTTCATTAATATAACTGCAGCTGTTGTGATAAGTAAAGAAAAAAGTAAGTATAACTTTATCTTTCCAGCTTTACCAATACAAGTGTGTAATTTAAGTTTTTAACAAGAACATCTGCCGTGTTACCTAATTTCACCTAATCTTATCTTATATCTCTTATATCTTTCTAATTTTAACCTTATCTACAACAACTTATAAATCATTCTATCCAATATACATAGTCAATCTTTTTTTTCATCCGGGTTTCTTATATTTTCCCATCCTTATAATAAAAAAATAAGTGGCGCCCATTTCCCTTTTCCTTTATTGCATTCATTTTCTCTTTAGTCCCTTTTAAATTTTTTATCTTTTATCTTTCCAATAAACATATCTCTTTATATTTTTCCGATACTATATTATCCAGCTCGTTCGAATCCACGCTCGCTCTCCTCCTACCCCCTAAGTGCCGTTCGCATTAGTGAACCTCTATAAAAACAAGCATTTAACATCACTAGAAAAAAAGAGGTTACAACTGTTTTGGATGAACTTACATGCGACGTATGTGAGAAATATTTATCGGTTTTACCGATAAAAGTCTTCCCCAATCGTCGCTCTGTTTGCGGTCGATGTACCAAGAAGAACCCCGAATGGAATGGAACAAGTTCATCTTACAATTTTATCGCTGAAAAAAGCCTTTTTAAATGTATTAACAGATTCGATGGATGTCGGGAATTACTTTGGCACTCCGAAGTTGTGGAACATGAAAAAGTTTGTTTAGAAAAAAAATATTTTTGCCCAATTTGTCCGGAATCGGACGAAATTCCGACGTTTCTGCTTTGGAAACATTTTCAGAGCAACCATAAAGATTTTCTTTTAAAGAATCCATTTTTTTCGTGCTGTTTAAATTCTTTTTCTGATATTCGAAATGTTTTTATTTATCGTTTTGACGATTATTTGTTTTATTTTTATTTAATTGTGAATCGGGCTGAAAATTTTGTAAAAGTAAAAGTTGTTTTTATGGGAGATGGGGAATTGGCTTCCTTAATTTCTTATAAATTTCATGTAAATTTCCCCAACGAAAATTTGAAATTTTTTTCTAATAGTATTAAATGCGAAACTTATAAAAATGATAATGATGGATTTTATTAAATAAATATAAAAGATTTTAATAATTTTGTTAATATTGAAGTTGATTTAAATTTTAGTGAGAAATCATTAAAAAATGTTTCCAAAATAATTACAAATTACAAATGTCAAATATTAATATATTAGCGTGTCAAAATTGACATATTTGATACGTCAAATGTCAAAATTTTAGTTTTAAATGTCAAAATTGAAATAAAATTATTAAAAATGCCGAAATTGTCAAATTTGTAGCAACAAGTGTCAAAAAATGACATACGGATGTTATCAAATGTCAAAATAATCATATTTGAAGAGTCAAATATCAAAAACTGACATAAATATATCAAAATTGGTTATATTTTAGAAGAAATGTCAAAATTTTCATATTTGCAACATCACAAGTCAAAATATGACATGTTAGTATGTCATATGTCAAAATTGTCAGATTTGAGCATCAAATGTCAAAATTGTAGTGCAAAATATCAAAAACTGATATTGAACTTGTATTATGATATGTCAAAAAGTGAGATGTAAGTATGTAAAACGTCAAAATTGGCAAATTATTTAAGGTCATACGTCAAAAAGTGACATATACATTTTGTCAAATATTAAAATCATCATATTTAACACATTAAATGTCAAATGCAAAAAATTGATATATAAGAATAAGAAAAGGTCATTATTGTTATCTATGCAACGTCCAAATGTCAAAAAGTGGCATAGAGATATGTCAAATGTCATAATTAATATATTTGAATTGTCAAATGTTAAAAAATGACTTAGGTATATCAAAATTATAGACTGAAATGTCAAAATTAAGTGACATAAGGATGTCAAATGTCAAAATTATCATATCTGAATCGTCAAATATTAAAAAGTGATATATAGAATAGAATAGAATATTTCTTTGTATTTCTTCATGATTGGTTAAAAAATAATTGGAAATAATTTAAAACTATAGAACTTATTTATCTGAACAAATCTTTACTCTCGATTAACTTCTGTTTATATAAATCTAACGAAAAATGTGGAACTGTCTATTTTTCGAATTGCGCAATCTAGCGAATTATTTTCCTGCGAGAATAAGTATGTTAAGGATCAATGGTCTGTTTGGGGTGTTTATTGTTGCATAAAAATTTCTCTCCCCACACCGTCAAAAGGAAGAAGAAATTTTTGTACACCAGATTTTAAGTTGAAAGAAGATAAATACAATTGTGAAAACCGCATTCAAATCGGATCAGTAGTTTTTATGCGATGCGCGCACAAACATACAGACGGACAAAGGTATCTATTAAATGATATAATTGACAGATGTTAAATTTCATAATTGACAAATGTCAAACATAAATTACATATGCTAGCAGATAGGCTGTAGATTCTTGTTGGCGAAAACCATATTGCCTGTCACTTAAAATGTTGTATGTCTCAAGGTAGCTCATGATCTCGTGTTTGACGTATTTTTCCATAGTTTTGCTAATAACAGATAGAAGAGCTATGGGTCTGTAGCTAGAAGGCATAATATTGAAGCCTTTCTTGGGAACTGATTATATTCAAGCAGTTTTCCATGATTCTGGAAAAATACCAGTATCATATGACAGTTGAAATAGCTTAATGAAAACTAAGGAACACAGGCCTTTAATAGTAAAGCAGGTATTTCATTAAAGTCGCTTGCTTTCTTGGCACTTAAAGTAGAAAAGATTTTCTGCACACGTTTAACTCTAAATATGATATTTTTCATCATGTGGGGATCCCATAGAATAGAAGGTCACTCTATGTTGTCCGATGAGTTAAGTATGGAGTTCAAAGAGAATATTTTGGTAAAGAGTTCTGCCTTTTCTGTGGAAGATGTAATCATTGAACCGTCATCTGGTGTGAGTGGAGAGAACGAACTATTTGTAAAATTGTTGTTCATATGTTTGGTAAGAGTCAAAAAGAACCGGCTTCCATTAGGGTTTGACATTACCTTCTCTCTCATTCGAGCGTCAAAGAGACTTTTGGAATTGGAAATAGTGGTGTTGTATCTGTTTCTAGTGTTTATATAATCTCGTTATGTTTCTTCAGATGGCTTTTGTAGAAATAGTTTGTGGGACTTGATCTTAACTTTCCGAGCTACGGTACATAGCAATCTTTATTAAACCATGGCTTCTGTTTGACTTTCAAGCTTTTAGTAAAGTGAGGAATGTAAGCTTCCATGGTACACTGAATAATTTTAATTAAACTGTTGCAAACTGTCGATGAATCTTTCTTAATAAATCAGATTGGATTCCAGGGAAAAGTTGCAAAGTAGTTTCGAAGGCCGTTTTTTTAAATTCCAAAAAGTTCTTGTGGGTGGTACCTCAAAGGGGTGAGGTTCTATTGGACATTTGACTTCTACTACAGCATGATCAGGGTTACCTAGGGGAGACAGAACATTTACATTATATTGCTTAGGGTGAGTGGTCAGAACTGTGATTGGCAGCTCTGGGAACGTAAGTGAGCTTGTCGATTAGTTGGGACAGCCCTTGGCTAATTGCAAACTCTTCAGTTAGCCTTCCTTCTATGTCCGTTTTGTTGGACTTAAAAGCCACTTTTCGTGGTGAACATTAAAGTCCCCAAGCACAATTATCTCTGAAGAAGGGTACTCACTATTAAGGTAGTCGATCTTTTGTGATAGATAGTCTAGTAGTTCGTCACAATTATAGTCTGATGGCCGATAAATACAACATATAAATTTGCTAGAGGCTTTTACTGTTAATTTTAGCCAGACAATGTTGTCTCTGTTATTTTCTAGTGCATGGTGCCGTTTAAAGTAGTGACAAAGTTCGTAACCTGGAAATTTAAGATGATTCAGGCTATTTTTCCCAGAAACTTATTGTGTTTCGGTAAGAATACAAGAACGTGAGGTTTTATTGACTGTAAATAGTGATGGGTTGCGTTAATGTTGGCATTTAACCCGCAGATGTTAGTGAATGTTAATATGCGTTTTTTAATATATGTTTTGCGTTTTGATTTCTGAACTAGAGGTTGATCTACTAGTAGACTGATCGATGGCTATGTTATATCTATTATGACTTCCTTAACATTGTCCCCCCGGAGATCCGAATGGGGAACTATTTTACTTCCGGAACATTTAACCTCTGGAGAACTCATTATGGTATTTTCTAAAAAAGGGTTTAATAGAAAGAAGGGGATTGGATGAAAACGGAAATGTGAGAGGGGAAGGAAAAAAACCGACTTACAAATCAAATGGGGAAACATGTTTGTATTGTATTGTATATGAATTAGTAGGCGAGGAACAATAGAGAGGTCCCCACTTGATTTATTTCAATGGGGTCATTTAAATTCAAATGTTTACACAGATAGATCACAAACTTTAGAAGAATTAAAAAAATTGATTTAGATTGTAAATTCTACACATGTCTAATATCGCGTAATCCTTACATATTAAAAAACAAAGTTCCTCGCCGCGTCTGCCTGTTTACGATAAACTCGAAAAGTACTGGATTGATTTTCATAACAGGTAGATTGATACCTGAGGAAGGTTTTAATGTATAATAGGTTAAGGTTTTGTGCAAACTGACGATTGACGATATTAATCGGAAAAAAATAAGCCGATAGGAACCTTTCCTAGAAAACACTGCTAAAATCTTTTGAGTTATAACAAAACAATGTATGGTGGGATTAATAGAACTACAAAAAAAATCGTTAAGGTAGAGACGATTCCAAAATTAACGCGACAGCTCAGATTTTCCCACCTATCTTTACCGTCGACTCGAACGCTACCGATTACCCAGTTTGAGAGGTTTTTGTATAGATGGCTCTAGCGAAAGCTTTCTACTCGGTCTTTCGTAAAAATAAATTCCAGTGGCGTAACAATTTTAATTTTTTTGGTTAATTTTGTTTTTATTTGGATTTGTAAATTCTGTAAAAAATACGAAAATTAAACAATTTAATTGTTTATTTTTTCTTTCTAGTTAAAAATTTTATATACATTTTTAATTAAGTTCATCAATTAAGTTTTGCTCAATGTAGCTCAGACAATTCTTACTTTTAAATTGTTATTACCCAGCGAAGACCATGGGGAGGTATGAGCATTCTTCGCCAACGGGACTGAGGGGTGAGGTATAAATTTTAGCGAGGTTACGAGTTTTAGTATATAAAAATAAATAATAATAAATATATAAAAAATATCACAGATCAATATCACAGATAATACCACCAAATTGAAACAAAGTCAGTTGTAAAATAAAAACTTAAAAATGAATTCTTAAAAAAAAATAAAAAAAAAGTTCTAATTCAAACTAAAAATAAAATTTTCAAAAAAAACTAAAAATAAATTCAGTTGTCAGTTTCGTCAATTTGGTCGCCAAATGTAAGATCATTATCTGAAAATTCTGAGCTCCATTCTTCGGAACTGCCGTATTGACATTGAAAACTAAATCTTGGGCAGTGTCTAATAGATGCTCTTTTTTCATTAAATCTAATTCGTACTTATGTACTTGTTCGCAAACTCTTTTCCACTCCTCAGTGGTAATGCTGGAGAACTTCTGTCTTGCAAGATTTTCGACGTCACCACATCTAAATGTTATATTATGACTTCCAACCCAATTTTTGACCGCGGCCCAAATTTTTTCTATAGGGTTTAATTCTGGGTGATATGGTGGTAATCTTACAACAGAGTGTCCGTGTTTTCTCATTTCCTCATCTAGAACGTATTTTAGAAAGCGGTGTTTGTGCGATTTTATTACTTCATAGAGTTCGACTTTTGTCATGTCGACTGTATGAGGGATGCCAGGGGGTATGCACTTATACTTGTAGAAATTGAGGACTGTTTTTAGCGCCATCTAGATTTTCCATAGGTTCTACTAATGGTCAGTCCGCATCGTTCGCGATTGTTAGTTCACGTTATGTTGTTGTATTCTGCCATTTTTGACACTGATCAAAAATTTTTGACACCGTTTTTATTGTTGTAATTTGTGGTATTATATTAATAATATTGTTAATAAAAATGGTATTCCGACAATGCTCTGTTCCTAGTTGTTATAATAGAGATGCTACAAGGTGAGTTAAGTTTAAAATAAATATTAATAATTTTAAAAATTAGATATGTACTAATTGTATACATATATTTTACAGACATTACATTCCTGCAGAGGAACGGATACAAAATATTTGGCTGAAAAGAATTAATAATGCTAATTTATTTGGAAAACCAAAAAATATTTTTACTGATAAAGTAGTTTGTGGTATCCACTTCTTAGACATATGTAAAGAATGAAGAAAATTAAAAAAAATTTCTCTTCCGGTTTTACATTTACCTGGTAAGCATTTTATTTTAATGTTAATAGTTTTATAATAAAATGTCTGTTATTTTGTAGATTTTAATCCAGAGGGTAATTTAGAAGAGAGTTCTTTTGCCTTTCCACCCCGAAATGTGGTGGGAACTCCTCCAAAAGTCAGAAGTAAGATTATTGAAAAAAATTATATATATTGAGATGATATGAGTTACTATGCTATATTAAATAAGAATGTAAAATGAAAATCTTATGGAAATTAGAGAAAGGAAAATTTTCTTATTTCGGGTCAGAGCACAAATGCAGTAACAGTGGGATTAATTATCATCATCTTCTTCATAATTCCTAAAAAAAAGGAAAAAGAAAATAGAATAAAAAAAAAAAATACAAATTCATTTCAAAGATTTTGTTTAAAGATTCAAAATGGTTTAATCTACATTATATAAAGTTTCAATAATTATGAAATTGATAAATGGGAAAAGCAAATAATTAAAAGCTTATAAAGTTGCCAATACGTTAGTAATTAAACATTAATTTTTAAATGAATTAAGGGTATAATTAAATAAGAAAATTAAATTATAAAAATATCACAAATAGTTAAAATAAATATTAAAACTTTTACTTACTTTTAAAATATACAAATTTATCAACCATATTCTAATTTGTTAATAGTTCAAATGCCAAATAAAATATTCTGAAAAAGAGAAAATTATTAGTTTATAGTGCTAGTAAATGTTATAAAAGTAAAAAGAATAATCGTTGTTTTAAATTGTAATAATGAATCAAGAATTAGATTTTGTTAGTAATTTTATTTAAATAAGGAATTAGTAGGCGATTAGGTGGTAAGGATGTATAGATTTAGGTTTGTTGAATTTTTCAGTTGTTTTTTTGTTGATTTGATAGAATCTCTCTTGTTTTCTGGTTCTTGATATGTAAGTTGTATTAAAAAATTGCTCCGTAGAAATTTTGAGTTTTTTTTGAAAATATTGATAAAAGAAAGTTTTAAATCAGTTTAAAGGATTAATATTATCACAAGGTAACCAGAGAAAGCAATTGGTAAGAGAAAATTACATTATTTTATGAAGAAATAGATACTTAAATTGTGGGTTGAGCAGTATATGGTATGACTGCATTTTAATTAAGTTAATGAAGATTAAACTAATATTTAACAAGAAAGAAAGTCATACTTACACTTACCAGAGGAGGAAGTAGCAGTTTATCTTTTGGTTTGAAGGGGAATTTATTGTTTGATCTCTACAAAGTGTCCTGAAATCTTTGCTGTTCCGGGGAAGAAAGTAGATTGTCCAGAGAAGTGAATCCTGAATCCTGGTTTTCCAGAAGAGGAGAGAAGTTTCATACAAATGGTAACCACTTTTCACTTGGTACAATAAAGAGTTTTCCGTGTTTGATTTTTTTATAACTTTGATGAACATTGGTATTTCACTGTTTTACGTATTTAACTAAATTAATATTCACTATTTGATAAGTTTAATTTGAATTGTTTATTAACACAAATCAGAATATTTCATTTCATATATTTGATGCATATTTGGGTTTAACAACGGTTTATTGAAGTTTGTCACATTTTGAATTAGTAAGGTTAGAAATTTATATACAATTCATGCCTAGAAAACATCATTGGTCTAGGATAGTGTGGTTTTACAGTCATTTTATTGAAAATTTTTATATTAACTGATTTTGAATCTAATTTTGTTTGAATATTTGGAACTCTGACCCTGATATAAGGGAATAGCCGGTAGCATATTTAAATAATAATATTGGAAAATAATTAAATTAAGTTAATTCTTACCTATTTAATATTTATATTTAAATTCAAAATTAATTCATGGTAAGGAATATTTTATAACATAGTAATTAATATAATCAAAAGAAATTATTATTATACACACTAATATATGTTATAAATTTTGGCGCCCAACGTGGGGCTCTAAACAATCAAAATTGGAGCCTATTCAAATAATTAAAACTTGAGAATTTTGTTAAAATTTTTGTTTCATTATTTCGCTCTAAATAATCAAAACTAGAGCCTTTTTAAAGAATAGAAACTTTAGGATTTTCGGATATTAAAAACACTAGTCAAGAAAACTTTGTTTGGTAATTTTTTTTCTTTGAGATTTATTTGCTTGATTCTGATTGATCAGAATAATAAAATAATTAAAAGACATTTGCTTGATAAATCTTTATTAAAATTAAGGTATTGTAAATAAAAAATTTTAAACATTAGTTATATTTATCTCGATAAAATAAATTGTAAATATGGATGGAAAAACGAGATTGAGAGATGGTAAGGTAGTAGGAGATGAGAGTGAAAGTAGTGATGGAGGAGAGATAGAGGTCGAGAGAGTAGCGGTGCAAGTGCATGAAGAGAGAGTATTAGGAGCAGGAGACTATCGAGTGGAAGAGCTGATTCAAACAGGACAGACACAGGAAGAAGCAGAGACAGAGGAAGGAGATAATTTGGTAGAGATAGGGGGAGAACAGGATCGAACTATGGTTGAAATAGAGACAGAAGTAACAGCTGGTGGAAATGAACAAGAAGAACAGGTGGTACAAAAAAAACCAAGAGAAAAGAGTCAACCTGATATGAACAGCATACTTGAAATCCTTATGATGAGATTTGATCAACAAAAAGAAGATAATGTGAAAATGAGGGAAGATATTAAAAAAGATATAAAAGATATTGATAAGAAATTTGATCAACAAAAAGAAGATATAGAAAAGAAGTTGGATCAACAGAAAGTCGATATTAAGGAAGAAATAAATAAAAATTTGCATGAAATAAAAGAAGATAACAAGATATTTAGAAGTGAAATTAATAGCATAAAAGAAGACAATTCAAAAATAAGAGAAGAAGTTAAAACTATGAAAAAGGAATTTGACAAGAAAATTGAACAGCAGAACAAGAAATTAAGAACTGAAATACAGGATACTGGAGTAAAAATTAAGGGGAAAATTGAAAAATGTATGGAAATTAAAATAAAAGAAGTAGAAAAATCAATTAAAGAAAATTTACCGGAGGAAATAGAACGTGAAGTCAATAAACATACTGATGTCATAAAAAAAGATATAGGACAAATACGATTACAAGAGCAAATTTATGAAGAGGTAGTGGACAATTTAAAAATTAACTTAGGAAAAGAATTTGAAAGACTAGAGGGAGAAGTAGAAAAACAAAAAGGAGTTTGTAGTAAGAATCAAGAATTAACCAAGTATAAATTAAATAAGGAAATGGAAGATATGCAAAAGAAAATACAAGAAATTATGGATAATAATGTCAGAGGAAATATGGTGGGAGTTCTTCCTAATATGATGTCACACTACAACAATACCGGAATTAAATTTGATGGAAACATTAATCATATACATCCAAAAGTATTTGTAAATATAATAAAAAGTAAAACAAAGTATATTAGTGACTTCTCGGAGAAAAAACTGTTGATCCGTGATATGTTAACAGGACATCCTTTACTATGGTTCTGCAATAAAGAAAATCAAATGTCGTCAATAAAAGATTTCGAAGAGCAATTTTGTAGATATTTCTGGGGGGAAATCCAACAAGCTACCTTTAGAGAAAAACTGTATTTTGGAAAATATGACTATAATAAAGGAAAAAATTTTAATGCATATGCAATGCAACTATATAATAATGCACAATATTTGGAACCTGCGATGAGGGAAGAGGAAATAGTTTTGTATGTGGCTAGACAGTACAAACATGAAGTGACGGAAACAATAGCAATACACAACATTAAAACAATGGAACAGTTATCAAATTACTTACAGAGACTAGAACGAAGTCTAATGAATGAAAGTAGAACGAATGGGAATGAAAGATTTAATGATAGAAATAGATATGATAACAGGAATTCTGGAGGTAATAGATTTAATGAAAGGAATCGAAATGAGAATAGGAATGATGGTAACTACAGATTTAATAATAGGAATAGGGAATTTAATAGGGGATATAGTAATTTTAATAGGAATGAAACAAGAGCAAATGAATATAGGAATGATAATAGTAATGGTAGAAATGGGGAAAATAGGAATTTTGATAGGAGAAATAGGGATTTTTCAAATAACAATAATTATGATAGGAATAGAGGGTCAGGTAATAGATGGAATAGAAATGAAGATAATCGTAATGTAGGGAATCAAAACAATGAATGGAGGGAGAGAGGTGAGAATAATCGGCAGGTGAATGTTATTAATGCAAATCAGGGTGATGTGACTGGTCAAGGCCAGGAACAGAACGTGGATTTTGCCTAAGTCGCTTCCACGTGCGTAATATCATCTACTCTTCTAGGTATGAACATCCTAGAGAATTTCTTGTTAATGATGATGAAATTAAAACCAATGAACTTAGGAGGTTAATTTTTATAGAGGGGGTTTTTCAAAATATTAAATGCCAAATTATGATAGATACTGGTTCAGAGGTTACTTTAATTAGTCAAAAAATAGTGTCACAAGTTAAACAAGATTATATTATGATGATAAAAACAAATAAATTATCATTAGTGGGAGTGAATAATAAAAAATTATATGATACCAACAACATGATTATGGGAGAAATACTAATAGGTATTAAGAAATATAAAATCCAAATGTTACTTATTCAAAATTTAAATTATGACATTATATTAGGTTCAGATGAATTGAATAATCATAAAGTAGTAATAGATTATGAAGAAGAATGTTTGAAATGGGAACAACAGAGAATACCATTTACCTTAGGAAATAATGCAAATCAGGAAGCTGATCCGAATAGACAGTATAATAATATTGCCAAGGTAGATTATAATGAGTTAGAAGGAAACTGTGGACAATATCAAAAAGAGGTGGAAATGTTGTGTAAAAAGTATTGTAAACTATTTAATGAAGAAACGTGTATAGCATCAAATTATACCCATAAGTTGAAGATGAACAAGGAGATTAAGAATTTTAAGATTAAGACTTATCCAATTCCGTATAAGTTGAAGGATGAAGTATATCAGGAATTAAGCAAAATGATGAAAGATGGAATTATAGAGAGGTCAGATTCACCGTATATAAATGCAATTACGTGTGTTAGAAAAAAGTCAGGGGAAATAAGATTATGTTTGGATGCTAGGAATATAAATACTTACACAGTAAAACAATATGAAAGTCCTATGAATGTAGAGGGAATGTTTGGCCGAATAACAAAGGCTAAAATATACTCAAAATTAGATCTTAAACACAGTTTCTGCCTAATTCCTTTAGAAAAAAGTAGTAGACAATACACAGCTTTTATGGTGGATGGAATTGTATACCAATTTTGTGTTGTACCCTATGGATTACAAAGTTCTTGTGCAGCATTAGTAAAAACGTTACATACTATATTAAATAAACATGAATCATTTATACTACATTATATTGATGATATTTTGGTGTATTCAGAAAATGAAGAAATACATAAAGAACATTTGGAAATAACTTTAAAGGAACTGGAAACAGCGGGTTTGAAATTAAATGTGGAAAAATGTAAATTTTACCAACAAGAAATAAAATATTTAGGATATGTTTTAAATACTACAGGGGTAAGCATGGATCCAGAAAGAGTACAAGCGATTTTGAATTATCAAACACCCAGGAACTTAAAAACATTAAGAGGATTCCTTGGAATTTTAAACTACTACAAGAGATTGATTCCGGATTTATCGAGCAAAGAAGTTCCCTTAATTAAACTACTAAAAAAAGATGTTAAATGGAAATGGACACCAGAACGAGAACAAGCTTTCAAAGAACTGAAACAAATTTTCACCAATAACTTAAAAGTATATCATCCACAGTATGATAAACCTTTTGTACTTAGAACTGATGCATCTATAGACAGGTTAGCAGGAGTGCTGATACAAATTCAAGAAGAAGAAGAAGTGCCCATTAGTTTTGTTTCAAGAGTTACGAAAAATAGTGAAAAAAAATACACTGTAACGGAATTGGAAATGGCGAGTGTTGTGTTTTGTATAACAAAATTAAGATTTTTTTTACTAGGGGCTAGATTCGTGGTAGAAAGTGATCACAATGCGTTGACTGCAATGTTAAAAAATCGATATGCAAATAATAGGGTACACAGATGGCTATTATTACTGCAAGAATATGATTTTGAAATTAAATACATACCTGGAAAGAACAACATCATAGCTGATGCATTAAGTAGAGAAGTGGAAGAGCAAGGGGATCATACTAAATTTAAAATTGGGATTAATAAGTTATTGAACAAAAAGGGGATGTATAGTTTAGAAAGCATTATTCAAGATCAGGCATATTTAAGTGAAGTAGAAAAGAGAAGAACTTTTGTAGTAGATAATATCATATATAAGAAGCTAGAAAACTGGGATGCCTATGTAATAACAACAGACTATGCTAAAGACATTTTATTCAATTTACATCAGGAATATGGACATATTGGGGTGAGGAAGTTATGGATGTTATTTAGAGAGAATTTTTATGCAAAGAACGATTTAACTAAAACTAAAGAAATTTGTAAAGCTTGTACAATGTGCCAATTGGCAAAAGAAAAAAATTATCATAACATTAATACAAATAGACCAATAACCACTCAAAGACCTCTACAAATAGTAGCTATGGATTTCATAAGCAACCTAGTGCCAAGTATCCAAGGGAAGAAACATATTTTGGTAATGGTGGATGTGTTTACCAAATATGTGCAGCTATATCCATGCTCAAGAACTAATACTAAACTAGTAATTAAATGTTTAAGGAATTTCATACAAGTACATGGAAAACCAGAAAGAATCATCTTAGACCATGCTACCTATTTTGAGAATAATAAATTTTTGTCAGCTTGTCAGCAATTTGACATAAACGTAAATTTTATAAGTATAAGAAACCCTTCTTCAAATCCAGCAGAGAGATACATTAAAGAAATTATAAAATACTTAAGAATTTTATGTAGCCAAGACCACGAATTATGGAAAAACAACTTAGAAGAAGTTCAGAGATTTGTGAATGAAACTCCGCATGGAATTACAAAAGAATGCCCGGAATTATTATTTAAAGGAAGAGCACCGGAAAGGAATTGGGAGGTAGTTAGAAATCAAGAAATGGATGAGATTTTAGAAAAGGTCAACAAAAATCTGAAAAGAAATGCTTATAGATATATTAAAAGACAGGAACAGAAATTTAAAAAGAAAACTAAATACAAAAAGGGGGACTTGGTTATCATTAGAGCATTACAAGTGGCTAACAAAAGGGAAAATCAATGTGCTAAATTATTAATGCCATTTGAGGGACCATATGTGGTAGATAACGAGAATGCTCAAAACAGTTATAGATTGATTTGCCCTAGTACAGGTAGATTGAGAGGAATTTTTAATATTAAAGATGTATATAAATTTACACCTGCAGAAGGGTAGATGATATTTCAAGCAGTTTTGTAAATAGATATTAGGTTGTAAATAGTAGTTTTAGGTGTACATAGTTTTTTTTTTTTATTATGAAAAATACTGGGATGTTTATGGAATAAACATTAAAACAGTTCCTGGAATGAAAAGATATTACAATTGAAACTGGTATGAATAATAAGTTTAAATATTCTTGGTTAAAGAATTTTTTTTGAAGGGAATATGAGATAAATTAAATTTTTATTGATTTATAGTTTTAGAATATAAATAGTCATTTACAAGCAATTACATCAAATGAACATTTTATAAAATGAAATATAGAACAAAGAAATTTGTATTATTTTATTAAAATAAAGTTAAATTTTCTTTACAAAATAAACTAAAATATTAAAGATATAATGTATCAAGCAAAGTTATTTGACAGCAATGAAATTATTAAAGTGGGAATAGAAATTATAATTTTTTTAATCAAATATGGACATATAATTGATTATAAAAAATTTTAATTGGGGGATTTGAGATGATATGAGTTACTATGCTATATTAAATAAGAATGTAAAATGAAAATCTTATGGAAATTAGAGAAAGGAAAATTTTCTTATTTCGGGTCAGAGCACAAATGCAGTAACAGTGGGATTAATTATCATCATCTTCTTCATAATTCCTAAAAAAAAGGAAAAAGAAAATAGAATCAAAAAAAAAATACAAATTCATTTCAAAGATTTTGTTTAAAGATTCAAAATGGTTTAATCTACATTATATAAAGTTTCAATAATTATGAAATTGATAAATGGGAAAAGCAAATAATTAAAAGCTTATAAAGTTGCCAATACGTTAGTAATTAAACATTAATTTTTAAATGAATTAAGGGTATAATTAAATAAGAAAATTAAATTATAAAAATATCACAAATAGTTAAAATAAATATTAAAACTTTTACTTACTTTTAAAATATACAAATTTATCAACCATATTCTAATTTGTTAATAGTTCAAATGCCAAATGAAATATTCTGAAAAAGAGAAAATTATTAGTTTATAGTGCTAGTAAATGTTATAAAAGTAAAAAGAATAATCATGGTTTTAAATTGTAATAATGAATCAAGAATTAGATTTTGTTAGTAATTTTATTTAAATAAGGAATTAGTAGGCGATTAGGTGGTAAGGATGTATAGATTTAGGTTTGTTGAATTTTTCAGTTGTTTTTTTGTTGATTTGATAGAATCTCTCTTGTTTTCTGGTTCTTGATATGTAAGTTGTATTAAAAAATTGCTCCGTAGAAATTTTGAGTTTTTTTTGAAAATATTGATAAAAGAAAGTTTTAAATCAGTTTAAAGTATTAATATTATCACAAGGTAACCAGAGAAAGCAATTGGTAAGAGAAAATTACATTATTTTATGAAGAAATAGATACTTAAATTGTGGGTTGAGCAGTATATGGTATGACTGCATTTTAATTAAGTTAATGAAGATTAAACTAATATTTAACAAGAAAGAAAGTCATACTTACACTTACCAGAGGAGGAAGTAGCAGTTTATCTTTTGGTTTGAAGGGGAATTTATTGTTTGATCTCTACAAAGTGTCCTGAAATCTTTGCTGTTCCGGGGAAGAAAGTAGATTGTCCAGAGAAGTGAATCCTGAATCCTGGTTTTCCAGAAGAGGAGAGAAGTTTCATACAAATGGTAACCACTTTTCACTTGGTACAATAAAGAGTTTTCCGTGTTTGATTTTTTTATAACTTTGATGAACATTGGTATTTCACTGTTTTACGTATTTAACTAAATTAATATTCACTATTTGATAAGTTTAATTTGAATTGTTTATTAACACAAATCAGAATATTTCATTTCATATATTTGATGCATATTTGGGTTTAACAACGGTTTATTGAAGTTTGTCACATTTTGAATTAGTAAGGTTAGAAATTTATATACAATTCATGCCTAGAAAACATCATTGGTCTAGGATAGTGTGGTTTTACAGTCATTTTATTGAAAATTTTTATATTAACTGATTTTGAATCTAATTTTGTTTGAATATTTGGAACTCTGACCCTGATATAAGGGAATAGCCGGTAGCATATTTAAATAATAATATTGGAAAATAATTAAATTAAGTTAATTCTTACCTATTTAATATTTATATTTAAATTCAAAATTAATTCATGGTAAGGAATATTTTATAACATAGTAATTGATATAATCAAAAGAAATTATTATTATACACACTAATATATGTTATAATATATATATATATATATTCATAATATTTTTTTAGAATTATTTAGTAGATTTCGCAAACCTTCAAACACAGAAGATGCTCCGCCTATGAAAAAGCCTTGTGATGAAGAAAATGCAGGACCTTCTTGTTCAGCTCAACAAGAAGCCGTTGAATTTATGGAAGCAACGCCTTCTCATGTTTTTGAAGAAGAGGCAGGTCCTTCTCATAGAGATAATGACAAAATTAATACTAAAAATAAGGCTGATCTTATAATAGAAGCAAGGGAAACACAAGGTAAGGCGTTTCCACATATAAATTTTTTTAACTTTTAAGTAAAAAACATGTTTCGTTACGTTAAAATTTATTCGTTTTTTCCAAAAATTAATTCAGCACGATTGAACATTTTTTCTGCGATTATATATTAAAGTACCTGATAAATATCTGATTCCAGTCCATTATCTTTTAAAAATGTATATACAAATATCTTCTCATAATTATATTAGTATTGAAAATTATTTGTACTAAAATTTTATTTTTATCAGATTTTCATAGCTTTAAGCCTCAATTGGAAATCCTTACAAAATGGTCCAAAGTTAAAGTGTATGTACATTTTAAAGATACTGTAGATAGTCTTATTTATACATCTTTAGATTTTATTTTAAAGCTTAATATTAATATTATTTAGCAAATGATGGTAAATAGGATTTTTGTTAGTATTATGGTATTTAAAAAAGGGGCGATCGGTAAAAGTAGTTATAAATATTAGCTTATATTATCAAAAAATTGATCTATAATTCATTATTTTTGTACATTTCCTTAAAATATTAAATTTAATGAAATAATTTTGATTCATTATTTTATATACATGTTAAATATTGATTTGATTTAAATTTTAAACTATACTTTTTGTTATTTTCAGATACTCACAGAAAATTAAATCGAAGAATAAGAATTAAGGATGCCGCTGTTAAGAAACAAATTAAATACCTTAGCCAATTGGCTAAAAGAAGAAAATTTTTTTTAAGTAACAGTAAACAAAAAATTAAATATTTACAATCAAGCGATTACGTAAAGAACGTATTTAAAAATTTGAATAATGTTACTAGAAATTTTATAAATTGTCAAATAAGAAATCAATCAAGACATTGCAAGGGCAAAAGGTTTACCTTGGATGAAAAAATTTTTGCCCTTGCATTGTCCAAAAAAACTGGAAAAGGTTATAAATATTTATCCAAATTTTTTAGTTTGCCCTCTAAAAAAACTCTAGGAAATGTTTAAAAAAAATTCCATTAACATGCGGTTTTAATAAAAATATATTTACACATTTGAAAAAAAGAGTGGAAAAACTAAAAAATTTGGATAAATATTGTGTACTAATGTTTGATGAAATGTCACTCAATACCGGGCTGCATTATAATATGAGTAAGGATTGTGTGGAAGGTTTCGTGGACTTTGGTGGTTCTAACCGACGTATTGCTTTTGCAGATCATGCTCTGGTTTTTTTAATTAAAGGTATCAGAAAGAAATGGAAACAGATGATTTACTTTTCATTTTGCGAAAGCTCAACACCAACGGCGCAATTGGCGCAAATTATAAAAGAAGCAATACGTCGTGTTAGAGCCATAGGTCTTCATGTAGTTGCTACTATATGTGACCAAGGTAGCACAAATCAGGCGGCAATAAATTCTTTACTTAAAGAAACGAATGAGATGTGCTTAAAAAAAAATTGAAAACCGATACCATGGCTTCATTTTAGACGATATAGAAGTTTTTCACGTATATGATCCGTCACATCTTTTGAAAAATATTAGAAACAATATGTTGACAAAAGATTTATGTTTTGAAACTAACAAAGAAATGAAAAAGGCTTCTTGGTCACATATAGTAGATCTATATAGAATAGACAAATTACAGGGAGCTTACTCTCAATTCGTGAAACTCACAGATGAGCATGTTATGCCGGATAAAATAAAAAAAATGAAGGTGAAGAATTGTACACAGGTATTTAGCCACACAGTAGCAACTGCGATGTATGTTCGCGCTGAGGTTGCTACTGAGTTGCAACCTTCATTTTCATTTTTTTTTAGATCCTAAAGCTGCTCATACTGCTGAGCTTCTTCTATTCTTTGATAAATTATTTGACAGTGTCAACGGTAGCTCTTTATCACATCCTGATGGCAAGCGATTACGGAGTGTGGTGAGTGATAGATCCCCTCATGTCGCCCTATGGAACTCCTCAATTCCCATTCTTCAATCCATGTACTTTACCTCTCCCACTAATCCAAAACACACAGTCCCATCCCTAAAAAATTGGGTTTTCACACTGCGTAGCTTCTTACACATTTGGAAGATGCTACAGGGAAAGGGTTTTAAGTACCTCTCAATGAGGGTTTTTAACCAAGACCCTGTAGAAAATTTTTTCTCATGCATCAGAAGCTACGGAGTGAGAAACGTAAATCCTAATTGTTCTTCATTCCTATCTACCACAAAATCCCTCATAGTAAATAATTTGACCTCAATACACTCTGTAGGCGCCAACTGTGAGGAGGACGAATCCGAAGGGCTCCTTGACAATCTTAAATACTTTATCATAGAAGACATAGAGGAAGAAGTCGCTCCTACTATAGTGCAGCCAGTATTACCCTGTTCTGACAATTATAATGAAACTAGATGGGACTTAGCTACCCCTTATGTGGCTGGAGTAGTAATGAAAAAACTTTTTAAACAATATTCTTGCAATAACTGCAAAAATAAGATGGGTGCATCAACCAAACTGGCAGAAAATGCTTTAATTAGTAGAAGAGAAGCAAGGCCAGGAAGGTTAATGCATCCATCTAATCATTTTTTGCAGTTATTCAAAATATTGGTTAAAAATATTTTCGAATTGCTACCCACCCATATATTGGAATATAATGTTAAAAAAACCATTATATTAAAAATAGGTAACTCCCATCTAGAGTCATTATTTTGTCAAGAACATACCGAGTATGTTTCATCAATCATTAGCTTAACATTTAATGTAATAATTTTTTATTATCTTAAAAATATAAACAAAACACTACATGGAAAAGACTTAAGACATAAAGAAACAGATTTTTTATTTAAATTAGCGTTTAATAAATATAAAAAAAAAACAAAAAAAAGTTAAAGGCCATTTCATGTAGAGTTTTGTTTATTATATACTTTTCCCCAAGCTTTGGTTTTAATTTTATTTAATTTTTGTTTAAATGTTAATTTCTTTGTAATAAACTTTTGATTTCTTACTTACAAAAATTCGTATTTTATTTATTTCTGACTTGTTACAACTTTTTTTAAATTTGATTAAGGGTTGAGTTCCATTAAATTTTAAATTAGTGTAGATTTAAAATTACAATAACATTCAACTCTAAATTAAATTTAAACAAAGTTGTTACAGTCTACTATTCGTATTCCAATAATTTTTTAAATAAACCGAATTTAAATTTACCGCCAAAAGAAAGCTAAAATCGGAAATAGGAAACTGTAATCATGATTAGGAATCTGTAATAATGATTACGGGAAATATAGATGGCAGCACATCTGCAGAGGCAATTATTATCCATGAGTTTCCCGTCTTTTTTTTATTTTTTGGTCTATGAGGGATGGTCTTGTCCGTTAGCCAATTCAACATGACTTCCTTTCTAGATGAGGCGGTTGGAAGTCTTTCCATCATTGTATTGTGATAGCTAGCATTATCTATCACCAAGACACTTTTTTCTGGAATGTTGGGAATGAGTTGTGTTCTCACCCAACGCATGAAATTTTCCGTGTTCATGTCATCGTGATAATCTCCAGTCTTTTTTCCAGACTTAAATATTAACAGTCCATTTTCCACAAACCCCTTTTCTCCTCCTGCATGTACCATAATTAGCCTTTGTCCCTTGCTATTAGGCGCTTTTATGTAATGTTTGGTCTGGTTTGGTCGTATCTATCCATGTTTTTGTAGAGGTATGCGAACTATGCAATTAAGTTTCATCGGTATATATAATCTCTATTTTTTTTTTAAACTCTACGCGTTTTAACCTTACATCGTGGCTTCCATAAGTGCTTGTCGATTGTCTGGTGTTTTGTCCCAGGTGAAACCTAATTTTTTTACAACCCTTCTAAAGGATTGTAATGACCCTTCAAAACCTACTTGGGCGTCCTTCACTCTTTGTAAAGCCTTTTTCATCGTTGGGCGTTGTTTTTCTATGATATAAAAGTTGTTAATAAATAATGGATCGAATTCGATCTCCTTGCCCTTGACTAATAAATGTTTTAGAATTCGGACGACCCCTTTTTTTTGGAAATTACTTAAATTTAAATCATTTAAAGTTGCTGTCGAGGGACGGTCGTCAATGACGACTGATGTTGACATTTTTGTAACATCATCTACTTCTGAAGCACTTATTTTTTTATTTACTCGATGGATGACATCCTTAGAACTTACGGAGTTAATAATTTGATAGGCATCCGCCGAGTAATGCTTTCTTCCCATTTTTGCGATAAAAAAATAAAAATACACTAGGTACTTACTCTACAAAACGAAAAACACTCAAACCTGTGACGCCGCTGGGACTAACAAACACAACCCACGGAATCCGCTAAGCAAGTGAATAGTACTAGAATTCTCCGACTCCGCTCTGGAGGCGCTGCGGCGCGTGCCGATCGGATATCGTCGGCGAATATCCCCACATTGCCGAATTTCACTGGAGCTGTCGCGATCTTTTTGTAATCGTCTCTATATGTCTTATCCTACAGGTTAACCCACAATAACCGTTTTTTGCTTTTACATATTACAAGAAAATAATGAGTTAGTTACGAACTAATAATGGGTTAGGTTCACTATATAAAAAAAATGAATAGCTAATGAGTTATCGCAAAATTAAAATTTCCAGACGAAAAATATCGTCGAATCGTAGCGAAGAAGTCGTTCATAACGTGCGAAGCCCAGACGGGTTGCTAGTTGTTTACAAAAAGAAAACAAAGTTGAATAATAAATTTATTTATTTACAGCATACTGTTAAGTATAAGAGTGTATTAACTACAGTTAAAATAATTTTTCGCCAGTGACAATTATTTTAATATGCTCTTTTAACCCTTAAATGCATAAAGTTGCAAATATGCAACAACTAATTCTAACTCCTATACTATAATAGGGAAATAATATTTCAAGTAAATGTTTGCTGTTGCATGCTTGCAACAATCCGATTTATATATAAGTTACTTCATTTTTTTCCTAGATGGCAGCAAGAGAACCATATCTTGCATTTGTTTGTGATTTGGCGACAAAACTGGACAGTGTGCGTTTTGTTGGTTAAGTGTTTCATTGTATTGCAAATTTCTCAGCTAATTTAGAATTAAAAACTGTTTACATATGTACCAAGGATGTAGTTTTCATATACATTGAATTTATACGCGAATTAATTAATTATTCATAAATTCTGGACATTTTATAGTTGTTGTATATTTGCAACATTGTGCAAATTTGTTAATTTCTGATATTTCGTTTATGTTGCAGATTTGCGACATTGTGCTTTTGTAGAACACATATTCCTCTAAATATGAATAGAAAATTTGAAAGAAATCGGCCGTTATCAGCCAAGGAACTGGAGGAAATAGCTGAAAATATCGACAATTGGTCTGCCAGCGAAGACTGACAAGATTTTTCTGATACAGACAGTCTCGCTGACCCGGAATTCATACCGGACGATCCTAACTTTAATCGGATTTTTCCCTCCCAAGACATAACAGAAAGTGCATCTTCTGAAGATGAAAACAGCGCCAAAAATGCTAATATTTCTACACAGAATTTTGAAGAAATAAAGCGTACGGCCATGACCGAAAGTGCATCGTTGGAAGATGAAAACAACATGGAAAATGCAAACACTTCTACACGAAATCTTGAAGAAATTAAGCCCAAAGACAACTCCACAAAAATGAAAAAAGCTTTGCCGAAAAGAAAAGTTTTATGGAGACAACGTGGCTTACACTTGAATAACTTACAATTAGAATTTCATGGAAATAATCAATTACCACCGGAAGTCATGTCTCTGGAGACACCGTACAGTTTTTTTAAATATTTTCTCTCAAATGATGTCATTGAAAAAATCGTACAAGAATCAAATTTGTATGCAACACAACAAAATCCTAACAATATCACTCCGATCACCGCTACAGATTTACAACAGTTTATGGGAATCTGCTACTATATGTCGATCGTACATTTGCCTAGTGTGAGGGCATATTGGAGCGTAGACTTAGGGTACGATCGCGTTAGAAATGTAATGCCTGTTACAAAATTTGAAAAGATAAGGCGTAGTATACATTTCAACGATAACTCAAAACATCATCCTCGTGAAAGTCCAGACCACGACCGGCTTTTCAAATTACGACCTCTAATAGACCACCTGAATGAAAGATTTTGCAGTATTCCTTTAGAACAATTTCTCGCAGTTGATGAACAAATGTGCGCTTCCAAAGTAAGGCACTATATGAAGCAATATCTCCCAATGAAGCCCCACAAATGGGGCTTCAAACTATTTTTTTTGGCTGGAGTTTCGGGATTTGCCTACCGATTTGAAATATATTCTGGTCAAGAAAACTTACAAGAGAGACCAGCTAATGAACCAGATATTGGAGCATCTGCAAATGTTGTTGTCCGCTTAGCTCGTATCATTCCCGTAATGCAAAATTATAGAGTGTATTTTGACAACTATTATACGTCAGTAGAGCTCGTGCTTTATCTTGCAAAAAGAGGAATATATTCATTAGGAACCATCAGGCGAAATCGTATTCCAGATTGTAAGCTACCTTCGGAGAAAGATTTGAAGAAAGAAAAACGTGGTATTTCAGTTGAGTGTGTCAGCACAATTGACGGTGTCGATATCTCGTCTTTAGTTTGGAAAGACAACAAATATGTTACCCTTCTCTCAACATTTGCTGGAAAAGAACCTGTCACATCCGTAAAACGCTTCGACAAGAAAGAAAAGGGAAGCGTGGAAATTGAGTGCCCTAATATTGTGAAGGAATACAACCGCCATATGGGCGGTGTTGATCTCATGGACAGTTTCATTGGAAGATATCGTATTACCCTAAAAAGCAGAAAGTGGTACCTTCGAATCTTCTACCACTTATTGGATTTATGTATGGTCAATTCATGGTTATTATACAAAAGAGTGCAGACCCAGAAAGGACAATCTAAAAACATATTGTCTCAATCTGCATTCCGAAGTGAGGTAGCCAATTGCTTGTGTAATGTTGCAACCCGAAACACTCCTAAAAGAGGTAGACCAAGTTCCGGTTTAGAGGAAAACATTCAAGAAAAGAAAAGAAGAGGCAATGCGCAGCATATTCCTCCCAAAGAAGTTAGAGTCGATCAAGTAGGCCACTGGCCCATATTTGCTGAAAAGAGGACTCGATGCAAATATCCAAATTGTAAAGGTTTTACAGACATAATTTGCGAGAAATGTGGAGTTATTTTATGTATGAATAAGAAAAACAACTGTTTTAAGTTATTTCATAATTAAATAGTTTTTGGTCCTCTTTGCACAATGTTGCACATTTGCAACAGCAACCAATTTATCAATAAATAAATAAATTATTAAAAAAATTTTTTTTTCATTTTTCCCACGTACCATGAATTATTTCTGATATAGAAATATTTTTTTCATTCAAAAACAAAAAATCATGCATTTAAGGGTTAACTTAAATTGAAATGGGAAACATTTTAAACAATATTGAATGTAGGTGGCTTTTACTTGATGAATATCCATGTTCACGATTTAATCACACGAATACTTTTTGATATCCACTTACATAACATGTTTCGATATACAAATATCTTCATCAGATGTAAAATAAGTACTAAACTAATATAATGAAGTTCTGGAATTTATAGTTATTTTCAAATTATATTTACCAGATTAGGAACTTCTCACATAGGTAAAGAGATTACCTAAGTAAGGGTGAATTTGTTAAATCTAGTTTGGTCATTTAAAAGCAATTTAGAATGTTTATATTTATTTATCTCCAGAGATTCTAAGAGGTTCTTTTATCAAATGTTTACCATTTATGGATTAAAAAATGGATACTTTGTACTTTTAGTTTTTGCTTTGTTGCACGACAAAAAATTAGATTCATATACAAAAATGTTTAGCATGGTCGAAGAAAAATATTCAAATAATGGAAAGTGCTTGTCACCGAAAAAAATTGTGATAAGATTTTGAAATTGGTATACATAGAGCTTGTTTAGAAATTTGGCCTAGTACTCAAATTATAGGGTGTTTTTTCCATTTAAATTAAATGTTTTTAAAAAAAATTAAGCGCTTGGGTATTCTTGTGAATTTAGAAATAAGAATTCTGTAATTGCAAATTATTTAAAATTATATTTTGGACGAGTCAATTTTTTCAACAAAATTGTGGTGCAATAATGACATATTACACAGGACCACAAATTCATGCTAATCATTCCATATTTCATTTACAAGCGTCTTGGTAGATATACAAATGACTACCTATACCAAAATGGCAAGTGCTTATAGAAGCATTAAACCAAAATCAGAAAAAATGTCTTCGCTAAAACAAACAACCTTCAAGATTTACTTGAAAAACATAAAACCAACAAATTTCATCTTTTTATCTGATCCGTCAGATTGCTTTTAAATATTTGAAAGTAAAATTTATAAACTAGTTTAGAATAAATATAATTTACAAGTTTAATACTATTTTATTTAACCACTTTATAACTGCAATATACTTTTCTACTTAACTGGACTGAATCAGATTTTACAACCGTGGACGAGCTGATTGATTAAATTAGTTGACCATTGAATGCTCGAAACATGTTATGTAAGTCTGTGAAATAAAAGTGATTATTTCCTCCGATTCAAATTAACCAATAGAATATCATAATTTTTTAAAATTGGACCAATCAGAATCAAATATCAGCGACTATTGCACTAGAGAAATAATCACGTCAAATATAAATTTCAAATATTTGTCAGTTTAACAACGGCATTATTAATTATTATTGTTATAATTTTCCACAATGGAAAGATTTGGTGCATTAGATTCCAATGCCTAAGTATAACACAGCCTTGATTAATAGTTTGCTATTTTTGTTGTTGCTACATTTCTCAAACATTTTACAATTTGTTTCGACATAATTTGACATTAATAATCAAAGATTAAAGCTCTCGGGCTTTAATCAGATTATTAACGTGAAATTATGTCTCAACAAATATTCTCAAAATCTAGATACCACAAAAATAGCCGACTATAATCAAGGTTTTGTTATATTACCCTTGATTATCAAAAAGTAGTCGTGTGATTTAATCACCCGATGTAACAAAACATTTTAAACAAATTTTAGATCTGAAAGGTTTTTCACCAGTATGAGTTTTAATATGCTGTTTTAATTGACTGGATCGTATGAAACATTTTAAAAAAATTTGACATTTAAAAGGTTTTTTCGCCAGTGTGAGTTCGAATATGAGTTTTTAATTGACTGGATTTTGTGAAACATTTTGAACAAAGTTTACATTTAAAAGGTTTCTCACCAGTGTGAATTTTAACATGATATTTCAAATGATTCTTTTGTGTGAAACATTTTGAACAAAATTCACATTTAAAAGGTTTTTCGCCCGTGTGAATTCGAATATGAGTTTTTAATTGACTGGATTTTGTGAAACATTTTGAACAAAGTTTACATTTAAAAGGTTTTTCGCCAGTGTGAGTTCGAATATGCTCTTTTAAAGTACTGGAAACTGTGAAACATTTTGAACAAATTTTACATTTAAAAGGTTTTTCACCAGTGTGAGTTCGAATATGCTCTTTTAAAGTACTGGAAACTGTGAAACATTTTGAACAAATTTGGCATTTAAAAAGTTTTTCGCCAGTGTGAATTCGAATATGCTTTTTTAATTCACTGGATCGTATGAAACATTTAGAACAAATTTCACATCTGAATGGTTTTTCACCAGAGTGAGTTTTAATGTGATATTTTAAAGTTCCTTTTTGTCTGAAACATTTTGAACAAATTTCACATCTGAAAGGTTTTTCACCAGAGTGAGTTTTAATGTGATATTTTAAATGTTCTTTTCGTGTGAAACATTTTGAACAAATTTGACATTTAAAAGGTTTTTCGCCAGTATGTCCACTGTGAGTTCCCATCTGTTTAATGTGTTTTGAAGCAGAATTTTTCCTTTTCAAAATGACAGATTTTTTACAATTACCTACAAAGTGATAAATGTAAAAATGATTTAAAAATAGCACTTTATCATAGAAAAATTTTCCACAAGAAGAACATGTTCCATAGAGTTTTCCAAAGTGATTTTGCCTTTTTTTTGTCGCATATAGGGAACCTGAAATTTATAAGCTCATATGAATATTAATAATGCTACAAATAAATAGCAGTAATAAAATAAAATATAGTACAACATCAGTAGCCTTTTAATCCCTTTCACACGATATAATTTAAGTGACAATTTGACTAAATTGCACCGTGTAGATTCAAATTGGCCAACTCGATTTAATTAATTCGAAAAAAATTTGGTGGTGTAGATTCTGATAAGCCAATTTTTAGTTTAATCTACATTTATCTTCTTTTTTTTTCCGATAAATCACTCGTCAAACTGGCAAACTGTAAATTGTCAATTTTGTCAATTAACAAAAATTAACAAAATTGATCGTTTTTTAACTATCAATATTAATGTAAAAGGTCAATTTTGTAATTTTTTTACAAAAAATCGTTAAATATTGTAAAAAATTAGAAAAAGATCGTAGAAAATCAAGAAAAATTGTAAAAATTATAAAAAATAAATAAATAAAATTGAAAATTTTATGAAAATCATAAAAAATCACAAAAATTGTAGAAAATTTGAAAAAAATCGAGAAAATGTAGTAAAAAATTGTTAACATTGTCAAAATTTGTAAAAAAATGGAAAATTTATTAAAAAGTATAAAAAATAGTAAAAATCGTAAAAAATTAATAAAAAAATGTAAAAAATCAGAAAAAAAAATCGTAAAAATCAAGAACAACTCTAAAAATCATGGAAAATTTGAATAAAATTGAAAATTTTATGAAAATAATAAGAAATTGTAAAAAATCACAAAAAATGGAGAAAATTTGAAAAAATCGAGAAAAGTTAGTGAAGAATTGTTAAAATTGTCAAAATTTGTAAAAAATCAGAAAAAATCGTAGAAAATCAAGAAAAATGGTAAAAATCATGAAAAATTGGAATACAATTGAAAATTTTATGAAAATAATAAAAAATTGTAAAAAATTACAAAAACTGTAGAAAATTTTAAAAGATCGAGAAAAGTTAGTAAAAAATTGTTAAAATTTGTAAAAAATCCAGAAAAAAAATGGAAAATTTATCAAAAAGTATAAAAAATAGTAAAAATTAGTAAAAATCGTAGAAAATCAAGAAAAAGTTTTAAAAAAATCAGAAAAAACTTGTAAAAATTTGTAAAAATTGTGAAAAAAAAACTCAAAAATTTAATTTGATTTATATTTTCGAAAATACAGAAATTTTGATAATCGCTCAGTTTACACTAAAAAATAATAAAAATAGAAAAAAAAAATTATTTACAGGTCAGTCTTGAAAAGGTTTTTGGTCCCTTTTATTTTCCTACACAAAATTGCACAGTATTTACAAAAAAAAAATACAAAATACAAATATAGTTAACTAGATGCTAAATTTTATAAGAAATTTACAAAATTTCGGAAAAATATTTGAAATTCCAATAAAAATTGTGGAAAATTTGTGGAAAATTTTGTAAAAATTGTTTGAAATTGTGAAAATTTTCAAAAATTTTATTAAGAAATTTTTTTATCAAAATTTGTTACAAATATTGAAAATTTTTGACAATTTTGAAAATTTTTGTTAAAAATCATAAAAAATTGTTGAAATTTGGAAAAAATGTTAAAAATCTGATAAAAAAGCTAACATTTTTGAAAATGTTTTCAAAATCTTAAAAATATGTTGGAATTTTAAAAAATTTTTGAAAATTGTAAAAAAAGTTGACAATTTGGAAAATTTGAAAATTTTGTGTTTTTCTGTCAAAAATCGTAAAAAATTGTTGAAATTTTAAAAATTTTTGTTAAAAATTGTTCGAATTTTGAAAAATTTGTGAAAATCGTAAAAATTTACAAAATTTTTCTTAAAAATCGTAAAAATTTTGAAAAATTTTGTTAAAAATCGATGAATTTTCACAAATTTTCCCATTTTTTGCTAATTTTTTACAAGTTTTCTCATTTTTCTACGATTGGTATGTGTGTACAATCAGATTGTGAGCCAATTTAATCGATAATCTAATTGTTAATTAAATTGTATCGTATGGAAGGGGTTTTAAACAAACTATTTTGGCATTCTAAGAAATCCAAATTGATCCAAACCAGTAACTTTCAAACCAACTACGAGAAACCTAAAACCGACTCTCTCCATCAATTTCTCGAATTTCATTTAAATTTGTTTTTGATAAATAATTAAATCAGTTGTTTATTGAAGTAAAACTTCTTTAGGAGCGACTAGGGATAACTCAGATTTATTTTCTGACGGAACGTTGTAATTTTGACGTCAGATTCTGAAGGAAGTAACGGTGTAATTTCAGCTATGGGAGGAGCTTAAATTTTCAAATTTTTCAAAAATTTGAAAATTTTCAAAATTTCCAATTTTTCAAAAATTTCCAATTTTTCAAAAATTTCCAAATTTTTCAAAATTTCAAATTTTTAAATTTTTTCAAAATTTGTAAAAATTTCAAAATATTTAAATTTTTCAAAATTTATCAAAAATTTGAAAATCATGAATATTTCAAATTTTACTTCAATCGCGCGTAAAGGTTACACGCACACTCTTTTTTTTATATAATCGCTTTGGAAATGCAAAAAAAATATTAAAAATATAAAAAAAGGTTAATTGTTTGTTGTAACACAGTTAAAATAAATATGACAAAATAACCAGAGAAATGTCACAGAAAAAGTCAAAGAAATTTAATAAAAAATTAAATGGTTAAAAAATGTGAAATCATACATTGTAATTTTAAGTAAAAATGTTAATTAACCTATTAACGATTCAACGTTTATTTATATCTAGGCGGCTATCTTTTTATTTATTCACGTTGGTATTGGTTTTTGTCATGTTGGCGTTTAAAAGTAACCAAGTCACTGCAAGTCACAAACTGACAAACTTGACAACAGATATCATAAATATAATAGTTAAATGCATTAAAAAAATTAATATGCCGAAAAAAAATGTGTAGAGACAAAAAAATGAATGCAAAGATGATATTACATGTTTAGAAAAGACAAGAAAGTTTCAGAAGTGGGATTTATATGAGATTTCTTAGGTTTTTAATGTAAGTACTAATTGGGTTTGTATTCAAAATTATTCCAATATTTTTATTAGCAAATAGTTCCAAACATTTTTAATTTCATTAATAGTTGTATATAAAGTTATTTGTTACATTAAATACTCTTTTACATTCTTATTACATTCAAATTACTTATAATTTATTAAGCATACCTAACCTCACATTTCTTCTGTCAGTCATTATTTTACAATGTTGCCAGATTATATTTATTTATTTATTTATTTATTTATTTATTTATTTATTTATTCTTTCTATAAACATAAACATAATATATGTATAATAGTGCGTCAACAATTGACTATGTCTCGTAAAAACATAGGTGCTACATGCAAATAAAATAGAATTAAAACAGGTACATACTAATAACAAAGATAAGAAACAGTGAGATTAAATTTACCTATTAAAATACTCGATATATTCGTCAATGGAGTAAAAACTATTTTCCAGAAGGATTTGTTTGATATGAATCTTAAATTTTGATTTATTATATCTCTTATACTCGTCGGGAAGTATGTTGTAGAGATGAAGATCTATCGTATTTTTACTGGATTTAGTAAGGCGAAGCCTAGGAGTTCTTAGTTTTTGAGATCCCCGAGTTTCATAGGAGTGTATATCTCCCTGTTTAACTAGGGTGGGCGCAATGCCGTGAATCTCTATGAGAGAGTTAAATATATATAAACTAGGTAAAGTCAAAATACCCAGTTCTTTAAAAGAGTTGCGACAACTTTGTCTGTACCCTAAATTAGCAATAATTCGTATTGCTTTTTTTTGCAATCTGAAAGTTGAGTGCGAAAAGCTAGAATTACCCCAAAGTCGAATTCCGTAATTTAGGTGAGAGTGCAAAAGAGAAAAATATATCGTTTTTGAAGTTGATTTATTGCTTATTTGCTTTAATTGACGCATGACAAATAACGAAACTGATAGCTTCTTGTTCAGCTGTTCTATATGGTACTTCCAGTTGAGTCTGGTATCAAATGTAAAGCCTAGTAGGTTCGCGTGGTCATCGTATTGAACAGAAGAATTTGTAGTAAAAAAAAGAGTTTGAGTTTTATTATCGTTCATTTGTAGTTTATTAGCTGCAAACCAATGTTTTGCTTGATATTCCACTTCCCTTCCTATAGAAGGTAAGGAAAAAAAGTCTTCGGCACAATACAGTATGGTTGCATCGTCGGCAAATAAACTAGCTTGCCTTGGTCTTAAAAAATTAAAAACATCATTAATATAAATTATAAATAACAAGGGCCCTAATACCGACCCTTGTGGTACACCGTAAGAAATTTTCCGGAGGTCAGATTTTTCGTTATCTAAGATCACGGCCTGAGAACGATCTGTAATAAAGGTTCTAATTAACTCGAGTGGTACGCCTCTTACCCCATAACGACTGAGCTTATCCAACAGAATATTATGAGAGATACAGTCGAAGGCCTTAGATAAGTCGCATAAAGTTATACCTACAGAACAACCCTGCTCAAGACCCTCGACTATGCCCTCAACAACATTAATAGCAGCTTTTGTAGTTGAAGATTTAGCTCTAAAACCAAACTGACACTGATTAAGAAAATTGTGGTTTTCGAAATATCTACTTAGTTGTTGTTTGAGTATCATCTCAATTATTTTTGAAAAAATAGATGTAATAGATATAGGTCTGAAGTTTCCTGCATTATCCCTGCATCCTTTTTTGTATATAGGAATTACTTTGGACAACTTGAAAATTTCTGGAAATTTTCCTGTCAAAAATATATTATTAATCAAAATAGTTAGAGGTTGGATAATAAGATCTGACACAGATTTGATAATTTTGCTGTTTAATTCATGAAAATCCAATGAAAATGAATTTTTTAAAGAATTGATTGTAATGAGTACATCTCGTTCAGAAACCGGTTTTAGAAAGAACGATGTCATGGGGTTTGGAAAGTGTTTGAAATCGGTCAAGGTATACACTATAGTAAAAGTTAAAAATGTTTCAGAATAAAATATTTTCATTAATTTCTTTAATAACAATGATCCATAATGATAATTAAAATGTAATTTGATAGGACATGGACGAATCGATATTTCATTTATTAATCTATGACCAATCAAATATCATGTAAATTTTTATTTCATACATTTTTGAAATATTTCGTGTTTCTTTTTTAGGTTAGTGTTAAATATAATCGAAAAATCTAAAAAAAAGATTTAGTTAATGGTAAAGAAGCGGCAAATAAAAGGAAGAAAGATAAAGCAGATACATTTTAAGAACTTCATTTAAAAAAAATTGCAGCGGCAGATTTGGACGTACAATTATAAAAACGAATATTTTACTTCAGATAAACTTTTGACTGACGCAAAGGAAAACTGAGATTTAAACGGTAAACGAACTTATTAATACAAAATTAATGATATATAAACTTAAAAACGTGAACTGACGACAAATTTTAAGTGAGCGAAGACATAGCAAAATCTCTTTCCTTCAGAAATTTATGAAATTAAAAAAGCGCAATGAAATCATCAGATTCGTGTACATAGACGTGGATATAAAAAAATGGTACTTCAACGCGTCGATGGAAACAGTAATCTGATTTAAAAAGTAATCTATAGCATGTGCAATCCGAAGGAAAGCGATTTACAATTTTACTTGCAGGAGCAAATGGTGGGTCAATAGAGGGATGTGATTTGTTATTAGACTCTTCAAATACTGACATTGACTATCAGAAAACTATAAATGGTGATATTTTCAAAAACTGGATTGTTAATTAACTTATTCCTGCTTTATTTAATTTTCCAGAGAAATGTGTAGTAAAATGAATAATGATTCATTTCATTCTGTACAACAAAACAGACCACCTACATTTTTAGCAACAAAATAGATATTACAGAGATGGTTAAAGAATAAGAAAGAAGAAAGAAAAAGAAGCAGCAATAACATCGAATTTGATAAAAAAATAAAAAAGATAATTATACTTACACAATACAGAAGCAACGATAAGACATATGTAGTAGATGAAATATTAAACTAACATAGACATGATTTACTTCGATTACCTCTATTTTGCATTTTTATATTCGGACAAAACTTGGACAGAAGCTTTAAGACAACGTAAACCATACATGTCAAAAAAAATTTTTAGACACAGAAGAAATTATTTTGACGGATTGGACTTATTACATGAAAAACTGTTCACTTGCAACATTTTACCTTTGATACTGGAGGTGAATTGAAAATACATAACGAATAGATGAACGTGACAATAGTTTGAACCAAATCTGTTACTCCAATTTTTGTTGTTTATATGTTTTTTTTAATGTTGTATGTTTCATTTTTTTTGCTTTGCTTATTTTACCATTAGTGTATCTGCTTTTCTACTGAATTATTGCACTGTAGCTATTGAACACATATTAAACAGATTTCCATTATTTTAAGCATAACATTTTGTGGGAATATTTATCTTTGTTCTACTTATCAAAATAGCTGAAACCAATTGGTATGTCATAATACCGCACTACCTGAAAAGCTCCACGAAAATGAAGACTTTTTTGTAAATGTTTTTACTGTTTGCTTTCATTTAATTAAGTAGTATTATTTTGTAAATGCATTCATTATATCTAAATATAAATTTTTAAATTGACGATTTTCGTTTTTTGTGAAAGTACTAATTATTAATGATTTGATGGAGCTGAAATGGAGTACACAATTGTTATTTTATATATTGTCACTAACACTATGATTTTATTGAGGACGTGAAAACAGCGCATTTACAACTGAGAATAAGATTAAATATACAGGGTGAAATTCATCACCCTAACAAGGCCTACTTTAATAAAAATAAGCTTTGAATGATGCATAACTCTAAAATTTTATGCAATATTCATAACGAAATAGCGTTACAATTAATGTTCAAAAAGTAAATTTAGAATATCTCGCTTGTTTTTTTGAGATATTTAAAAAATTTAAATTGATTTTAAATCAATAAACAATTTCAAAAAACCGCATTTTGATATCTTTTTTAGTTTTTGAGATATCGATATATCATTTTTTCAAAAAAACGTAAATTTAGAATATCTCGCTTGTTTTTTGAGATATTTTAAAAATTCAAATTGATTTTAAATCAGTAAACAATTTGTAAACAATTTCAAAATACCGCATTTTTATATCTTTTTTAGTTTTGGAGATATCGATATCTCATTTTTTCAAAAAAACGTAAATTTAGCATATCTCGCTTGTTTTTTGAGATATTTTGAAAATTCAAATTGATTTTAAATCAGTAAACAATTTGTAAACAATTTCAAAAAAATACTTTAAATATAATAAAAATTCAAATTTCATCAATTTTTTCCTAAGGGTTCCGGCAATTTTTTTATAGTATTGTTTGAACTATCATCTCTAGAATGTTGATAAAACATTTCATGAAAATAGCACCAATTACCGTAAATTACAATTTATCCAAATGTAAGTAAAATTTTATTTGGAGAAATATTTGAAAGCATCTGTTACCATATCTTAAGCATCATTACAATTTATGCTTACAATATACTCGCTTGCTATAAACGCAAAGTTTATGTCAACAATTCAGACACATTTGTTTTTAAATTAACTTTAATTGACTGCGTAAGGAAAATTAAAATATGTAAATACTAGCTGACCCGGCGAACTTCGTACCGCCTACTGATGTTTTTTTACAATTTTTCCCAATTTTTACGGTTTTGTAAATTATCGATTAAGTAGATATATTATATATTTCTATAAATTATTTAAATTATTAATAATTAGTGTGATTATTTTAAGCTTATTGACAGATGATAGAAGTGAAGTTAGTTGATTTGCTTTTTGAATTGTTCATTTTTAGGCGATACGTTGCAGCGCCGCCTGGTGGCGAGTTACATCAATGTGCATAGCATATTCGTCTTCTTCGTGAAAAAATACATATACATACCAATTTTCATGACAATCGGTTGAACAGGACAGAAGTTGCTACTCTGTAGCGCCACCTGATGGCGAGTGGCATCAATGAGTATAGCATATTCGTTTTCTCCGTGAAAAAATACATATACATACCAATTTTCATGACAATCGGTTGAACGGGACAGAAGTTGCTACTCTGCAGCGCCACCTGGCGGCGAGTGGCATCAATGAGCATATCATACAAACCTTCTCCGTGGAAAAATACATATACATACCAATTTTCATAATAATCGGCCCAGTAGTTTTTGAGTCCATTGAGTACATACATACATACATACATACAGACAAACATTCATTTTTATATATATAGATAAAAAATGCATAAACTTACGTTTTTTTCTAGAATACATGTTGATTGTTTGTATTATTTGTCGATTTTCATCAAAATCATTTCTACAAACAGAGAAATCAAATGGATGCTGTGTAATTTCTGTATTAATTTCGATATCACTTTTTCTTTCTTGTATAACCTCATTTTCCAGTTTTATATAGTCTTTGTTCATTAACACATTACTTTTAATTGGAGAAATTTTTTCTATATAACTTTCTGTTTTGATCTTACAGAGATCGAATTCGAGTTTACATTCTTCAATATCAATTTCTTCAGTTTTAATGTTGGATACCAAATCCATTTTCTGATAAGTTTCTGGTTGTAACAAACAACACTAAAATTAAAAACAAACTTTACTAATCAATCACTCAAGATATTTAATAAAAGTAAGTAATATAATCTGGGATATAAAACTTTGGTACACTTCGGGTTTTTGGCAAATATAACACTATTTCACAAATTATTATTTCAGAGTTTAGAGATAATATATTATCCATATAATTACATATATGATATTATCTCCATGGTGTAAATATATTTACACCATGATTATCTCATAACTAGCTGTTGTCCGCGGCTACGTTTGGGTGGTTATAAAGAAATCTATTTACCCGATCAAGTTCAATTTCTTAACATTAAACTTTCTTTAAAACAGTTTTTTATCAATAAACACAATTATTTGCAATTATTCAGGAGAGAACTAAAAATTAAATTTCTTTTCTTGTTTACATACACGTGTTCGAACTCGAGACAGACAATGAACAATAATAGCATATGAATAATAGAAAAAATTATAAATAATTATGTGACAACTGACAACATTACTTCTATAGGTGGCGCGCATGACTAAATAATTATAAATGAATTGGTTGTAGAGATAGGCAACACAAAATACTAAGGGCCGGTTTATCAAAGTCCAGTTAAGACAACTTAACTGGCAGCTAGTGACTAGCTGTCGGTCAAAGTGTTTATCGATGTTCCTGTTACCCGTAGCTGAAGGCTATCTTGCACTTTAGCTGACCGTAAGATGGATCCTACTGTTAAGATACTTGGCTGCCAGCTAAATCGATGCGCAAGCCCAATATCAATTTCTTGTTTTGTTTTGTTGTCGTATAACCTCATTTATTTTTACCTTTTCCTTAGGTAATAATACTGATTACTAAACAATTGTAAGTGAAATAATTGAAGGTTTGATTATTTTTTTAAAGAATTGTATATTTACAATAACTAATAAGGAAGAATATTTTATTCATAACCTGATAATTAAATAAATTGAAATATTTTCTGAAATTACCCATATTGTATTCTTTATTTTTCAAATTTTCTTTATCTTTACAACATTCTATAAGATTTTGACAAAAATTTCAATTTTATAATTATATTCTTATCTAAAGTCTAGTTTTGTTTTTAAACTATTATTCCTATTAACATTTTCATAAATACCTACTTAAATGTGAAATTAGGGTTAGCTTTTACAATTCCTACATTTTCTTAATCCCTATTTTGGATTTAGATTTGACAATCCTATCGCTTTCTAATTAAGAAGTCATTTAATAAGATTTACCATTTTCAATCATTTGCATTAGTGCACCTGGTATATCAACAAGTGCAATTTTTGAATTGAAGTCTAAGTCAAGTTTTGTTTTGTTGTGAAAATATAAGTTTTGTTTGGATTCAATAGTAGATATTGGCAGATATTTTTATAATTTTTTGTGATAATGGATCAAGGTGGTCTGTTTTTAGTACACGAATTTAGTGATGATGATGAAGAAATAATAGAGTTTATTTAGATAAATAAAAATTAGGTTATTTATTTTGTAGTTTTATTTATTCTTATTTTTAATAAAAAGAAAAAGGTGAGAATAATTACTTTAAAAATGTTAAGTAAAAGTAAAAACCTCTGGATTTAAACTAATATTAGTGCAAGTCATAAAAAGTTGAGTTTTCCACATGACATTTTAAAATTTTTGTATTAATCCACTATCTAAAAACAAACTTTACAAGTTAATAAAAAAGAAATATAAATTAGTACCTAGTGCAAACTTTTTAAATTTTTACCATATTAATCTAAAAACAATAGACTGCTGACTCTACACCCCACTTTTCTTGTAATTTTACCGGGCAATTTAAATTGTCCAATTAAAAACGGCAACTGAAAATTAAAAACAGAGACTGAAATAGTCAGAAGTGCCAATATAACAAAATCTAGCAGTCACGTAGCTGGCAGTTAAAATTGTATTGAAAAACACTTTCCGAGATAACAGCCACTTTAGCTGTCGGCTAACGCTAGCTGGTAGTTACGTAGCAGGCAGATTTAACAGGACATTGATAAACCGGCCCTAACTCACTACCTTAGTAAAACATGTTTTTAGAAAAATCAATTAATAACAAATAACAAAAATTTAATAAAGAATTAGTTAAAAAAAAACTCATTTAAGATGTAAAATTTATCAGATTTGTTGATTTTGGGTTTGTTTTATTATTTTGTGTGGTAGGGGGCTGAATTCTAGTTATTACTAAGATCAATATTCTGACAAGTTTGTACTAGAATAATTTTCATTATTAACGCACTATTATTAGTATTTAGTTGAACTCTAACATTAAGAAATTACATAAATTTGTTAAAAAAGCTTATTTATAATGTACAATTGATTAAAAAGTTATTGTTTTTTGTTTGTTTCATTAACTTATATGGTAAGTGGCTGAATTCTAATTATTACAAGACCAAAATCAAGACAACAACTATCATATGCATTTATTGTTGTTAAAAGATTAAAAGTAAGTACCTCTTTAATTAAAACAACAAATAACCAAATAAATAGTTATAAAGTATTAAGAAAAATTAGTTAAATTAATATTATATTTATTTATACTTTATTTTTATTACCTATAAACAGTAGTTCCGATTACTGCAATGTTGCCACATTGTATCGAATTAATTTAAATAATAGTTAGGCAACAAACATCGCTATAGGTTGTTTTCTTGTTTTAATCAAATTTAGTAACAATTTCAATAAAAAACTTAATAAAATAGTTATTTATGAAACAGTTCGTGAAGTATGCTTTTTGCGCACGCACGCGATGTTTAGAGCACGAGCGAAGCGAGTGCTATATATCGCGTAAGTGCGCAAAAAGCACTTCACGCACAGTTTCATACAAAATTTTATCTACGATAAACAAATAAAAAATAATTACAAATTCAAATTTGAAAATTTAAACTACAAAACTGTCAGAATTACTTTGATTGAAATGTAATGCTCTCATAGCAACACCATGACAACGCGAATGCTAAGGATAATTGATTATATGAAGGTGTGTCAAAAACAGTGCGAAAAAGTAAATCCCATTTAAAATACATTGTTACTTCACGCACACTTTCAATCCTTCACGCACTGCTGTCTATAATGACAGATTTCACGAACTAAAAATTGATACATAATATGAGGTAGAGTAGATAAATAACGATTTTTATGATTTTTATTAATTTGATATTCATTTTTTAAACACTAATACTAATATATTTAATTTTGTAATAAATGAGTATAATTTTGTAAACAAATCCGGCAACGTTGTTTTACATAACCAAACGTCAACCGTTACATCAATGTCAATGTCACACAATAATAAACTTGTCCTAATACATAGCTGTAAAGTGATAAAAATTAGAAATAAGTGTGTTTATTCATAATATAATTATTTAAAAGAAGATTATTAAGTTCTTTTTGGAAATTAAATTTAATGGGGTAAGTAAATTTAAGTTTAAAAAAGATGATTTTATGTTTTGTGAATTTCACGGAGCCGTTGTCCATTTTGTATTTAACGTTTTACACTGTTTTTTTAGTTCTTTTTTGATTACTATTGCTATTTAATAAACTATTATTTTGAGACTTCTCTAGTGGAATTTTTTAAATTTTGAGAAAGTATACAAATATGCCATATGATTCTTGTTTGTATACTTTCTAAAACTGTTGCTAAATATTGTTAATCAAAACTTAGTGTTTGTTTTAATTAAAAAATATACGAGGGAATTATAAATTTACATAAAGATTTTGTAATTCCCTCATATATGAAAAAGTACCTATTGAAGCTATCAATTATTAGTTTCATTTTTGTATTCCGGAGAAAATTTCCTTTTTGTTTGATAGGTTATAACTTTTTTGATCCCACACAAATTTCTTTCACCGAGTGCACGAATAGAATTATAACTTCAAAAAAAAACACAATCAATTGTTTTTTTAAAATCGATAAATCCATATCTTAAAAACGAAAAAAGATATCCAGATGTGGTTTTTCGCTTTGTTTTTGGCATTTTTTACTTATTTCAAAAATAATTTAACTTTATAAAAAAGTGTGTGCGTGTAACCTTTACGCGCGATTAAAGTGAGTCTGGAGTGATCGATTAGGAATATGTTTGCATACGGCAATTACGGCATTCAGCAGTTAATTAATAGACCAACTCGCATAATGAATTCTAGCCAAACTTTGGTTGATTATGTATTATCTAACAAAGATTGCATTGTAGCTACAGTTCATGACACTCCTAAAATTAGCGACCATTCTGTAATTACGGTTAATTTACGTGTCAATTCGAATAGGTCTCATGAATTTGTTAAAAAATATAGAGATTTGAGGCCTGGAAATCTAATAGCAATTAAAAGTAATTTAATAGTGTATAACTGGAATCTAAATTCGACGGATGTTGATCTAATTTATAGAGAATTGTTTATGAATTGTACACAAGTAATTAATAACATTGCACCTATTCTAACATGTAATTATAGTACTGATCTGCCTTGGTTTGACACGGAAATCTACGATAAAATTAAAGTACGTGATCGTGCATACATAGCTTTTAAAAAATGTCCTGAAAATATTAGGGATGAAATGTGGAATAATTTTAAGAAATGTAGAAATGAAGTAGTAAATATTTTAAAAAAGAAAAAAGCTCAATTTTATTATAATCGTATTGACTGCTACAGGAGTAATGCTAAGGAAATGTGGAAAACGTTAAAAAAGCTAATTAACTTTAAAGGCAATGAAATGCCTGATCAAGTACAGTTTTTTAATGGAACAAATATGGTTATGGTTAAGAATAGGGAGGAAATTTCAAATAGATTTAATTCGTATTTTATTGAAAGTATTATTAGCATTATTGATAGTATAAAAAGTGATACATATTGGTATAACAGGAATTATAATTTGTATCTACCATTTGAAAATTTTAATTTAGTATCTTTAAATGAATTACGTTGCTATGTTAATTTACTGGACAATAAATGTTCAACAGATGAAGTACTAAATGCTAGATTACTTAAAGAAGTTTTTGAAACAATTGGACATGTTATATTAAATCTAATAAATACTTCACTTTATACTAGGCGAATTCCATCTAGTTTGAAAACAAGCATTATTATTTCTGTTCAGAAAATTGCGAATTCAGTAACAGCAGAAAATTTTCGACCAATTAATACTTTATCGCCTATTGAGAAGTTACTTGAATTAATTGTTCATGATCAACTTATGAAGCATATTGATAACAATTTTATTCTACTGAATGTTCAATCAGGTTTCAGGAAACAGTTCTCATGTGAATCCGCTTTGCAGTTAACAGTTAGTAAATTTAAAAAACTAGTGGATCAAAATAAATATGTCGTTGCAGTCTTTTTAGACTTTAAAAGGGCTTTTGAAACAATAGATAGACGCATATTATTAATTAAATTGAAGCAATATGGTATATGTGGAACAGTTTTGGATTGGATAACCAATTATTTGAGTGATAGAATGCAGAAAGTTAAATTTAAGGGCATCTTATCCAACAAGAAACCTGTTGACGTGGGAGTTCCTCAGGGCAGTGTCCTAGGACCACTTCTTTTTATACTATACCTTAATGACTTGAATCTTTTTGTTGATTGTGAATTTATTAATTTGTTTGCAGATGACACATTATTAGCATGTAGTGATTATGACTTAGATAAAGCTATAAAGAAAATGAATGTAACTTTTGATATGATGACTTCGTACTTAATGGAAAATAAACTTAAATTAAATGTGTCTAAAACAAAAGCACTTATTTTTACCACTAAATATAAATACAAAAATATCAATATTCAGCATATTAACCTGATGATCAATAATGAAAAAATCGATATAGTTTCAACTGTTAAGTACTTGGGCTTTCAACTGGATAATTTTTTTACTTTTGATGGGCATTTCCAGTATATTTATAATAAAATATGTAAGAAATTGTATTTCTTCTCCAGGGTAGCCAAACATTTGTCAATGGAGACAAGAATCACGGTTTACAATTCAATTATTCGTCCACATTTTGAATATTGCTCTTTATTACTATATTTATTTGGTCTACATAAAATCGGTCAATTGCAAAAACTGCAAAATCGTGGTATGAGAATCATTTTAAAAACAAATCGTCGAACTCCTATAAATTTAATGCTACAATCCTTAAATTGGTTTTCTATTCAGCAAAGATTGTACTATTTTTCAATGATTTTCGTCTACAAAATTTTACATAACTTGGCTCCACTATATTTACAAGAATTTTTAAATTTTCCTAGTAATATTCATGAATATAATACACGAAATATTAATAATATATATGTAACTAGAATGAATTATTCGAGTTCTATGAATTCTTTGTTTTTTAAATGTTTTAAGGACTACAATGAATTACCGTATGTTGTAAAATCATGTAATACGTTAAATAGTTTTAAGCATCAATTAAAAAATTTCATCAGAAATTAGATGATTTGTATATTTTCTTTTATATTGGAATCGTGTATTTTTATTTTTATTTTATGTAAGAATTACTTTGTTTATTTATATTTGTATTAGGATAAACCTATTTCTTAAATAAAGATCTATCTATATCTATTTAGTAAAGTTTGTTATTAATTTCAGTGTTGTTTGTTACAACCAGAAACTTATCAGAAAATGGATTTGGTATCCAACATTAAAACCGAAGAAATTGTTATTGAAGAATGTAAACTCGAATTCGATCTCTGTAAGATCAAAACGGAAAGTTATATAGAAAAAATTTCTCCAACTAAAAGTGATGTGTTAATGAACAAAGATTATATAAAACTGGAAAATGAGGTTATGCAAGAAAGAAAAAGTGATATCGAAATTAAGACAGAAATTACCAAGCATCCATTTGATTTCTCTGTTTGTAGAAATGATTTTGGTAAAAATCGACAAATAGTACAAACAATCAACATGTATTCTAGAAAAAAACGTAAGTTTGTGAATTTTTTTATATTTACATATTTTAATTTTCCTTACGTAGTCAATTAAAGTTAATTTAAAAACAAATATGTCTGTTTATTAAATTCCAATTCTATTTAATAAATTCAGACATTAATGTTTTGTTTACTATGCGAACAGGTGGTAGTCACTTCTCTTTCTGATTGTATAACTCGTCATATTGTGGTCTACAGCCAGGTGTTCTGTTATATTGTCATCTAGCATATTAAGATTGGATATGAACGAGAAATTGAGTAATGAGATTTTTGGCGTTATCTTGATAAGTAATAAGATTTGTTGTTATCGAATGACTACCGTTTGTTTGTAAATTGTTGGCTGTCGACTGTCCTTACAGTGTTAGAGGCCATTTTCGAGTCTGTCAAATTTTATCGAAAGTAAGCGATTTTTCTGTCTTTCTGTTATCTGCTTTTGACTAAGAAGGGTGTTCGAATACAAGCCAGAAGATTTTTGGTTTTAATTTTAAATCACGGTGAATCCGTAACAATTAATTTTGGATTTTTAAAATTAAATTTTATTTTTCCATTTTGAATCGTTGTTGTGTTATGGTTTTCTCTTTTCTTACTTACCGATCTCAGATGGAGTTGTACTTCTATTGGAAGTATTTGATTAATTTTTCAATTTTTTTATTTTTTTTATTTTCAATTCATCCATTACACTAAAAGTACGGGGCACAAGTCAGAGAATTATTCTTGGATATTGGCCACATAGATTTATGGAATAATCTCAATTACAGAACTTAAAAATTAAACACAAAAAAATTTCTATATGAAATTGCATAATCTTGATATATCCTTTTCTCTAAGATGTAGTTTTTTGTCTTTTTATACCTCTGTTTTTACCTGAAAAAAATCCTAAAAAATATTTATTTCTAAAATTACCCATTCACATCACACGCACTATTGCTCAGCTTCGTCTAACAAGTATCGGTTAAAATTTACATTAAATAATAATATACATTTAATAGATCCTAAAAGTATTTGCACAGTTTGTAATAAGATGGAGAATGAATCTATTTTACATATTCTTTTCGAGTGCCCAATCTAAAATTCGGGCACTTGAAAATGTGGAAAGCACATTTACACATATATTTCTAACATATTAAAACTGAGATCATTTATTTTGAACGAATAACATATTCCAGAATTCATATTTTGTTTGTACATTTTTTTCTTTTTTACTTTACTTGTATCTATACTGTCTACCTACTTAATACTCAAACTCTTGCTGTAACTATTAGTTAATAAGCAATTAAATTATAATTATTATTAATTGGTGCTATTTTCATGAAATGTTTTATCAACATCCTAGAGATGATAGTTTAAACAGTAGGTACTATAAAAAAATTGAACTTCACTATTCCACTTCTGAATGCAGACTAAAATTAAAATTTACTTGTCAGAATCCACACCACCCAATTTTTTTCGAGTTAGTCAAATCGTGCAGTCCAGCAGACCATCCAATGCTCTTGAGTTGGTCAATTTGAAACTACGCGGTGCAATTTAGTCAAATTGTCACTTTAATTATATCGTGTGGAAAATATTAAAAGGTTATTGATGTTGTACTATATTTTATTTTATTACTGCTATTTATTTGTACCATTATTAATATTGATATGAGTTTATATATTTCAGGTTTCGTATATGCGACAAAAAAAAGGCAAAATCACTTTGGAAAACTCTATGAAACATGTTCTTCTTGTGGAAAAATTTTCTATGATAAAGTGCTATTTTTAAATCATTTTTACATTTATCACTTTTTAGGTAAATGTAAAAAATCTATCATTTTGAAATGGAACAATTCTGCTTCAAAACACATTAAACAGATGGGAACTCACAGTGGACACACTGGCGAAAAACCTTTTAAATGTCAAATTTGTTCAAAATGTTTTACACAAAAAGGACATTTAAATTATCATATTAAAACTCATTCTGGTGAAAAACTTTTCAGATGTGAAATGTGTTCAAAATGTTTCATACGATCCAGTGAATTAAAAAAGCATATTCGAATTCACACTGGCGAAAAACCTTTTAAATGCCAAATTTGTTCAAAATATTTCATAGTTTCTAGTGAATTAAAACAGCATATTAGAATTCACACTGGTGAAAAACCTTTTAAATGTAAAATTTGTTCAAAATGTTTCAGACAAAAAGGACATTTAAAATATCACATTAAAACTCACTCTGGTGAAAAACCATTCAGATGTGAATTTTGTTCAAAATGTTTCATACGATCCAGTGACTTAAAAACTCATATTCGAACTCACACTGGCGAAAAACGTTTTAAATGTAAAATTTGTTTAAAATATTTTACAAATTCTAGTAATTTAAATGGGCATATTCGTACTCACACTGGCGAAAAACCTTTTAAATGTAAAATTTGTTCAAAATGTTTTACACTTCCCTGTCATTTAAGTAGGCATATTCGAACTCACACTGGCGAAAAACCTTTTGAATGTGAAATTTGTTCAAAATGTTTTATAGAATCCAGTTATTTAAAACAGCATATTCGAACTCACACTGGCGAAAAACCTTTTAAATGTCAAATTTGTTTAAAATGTTTCAGACTATCCAGTCATTTAAAACAGCATATTCGAAGTCACACTGGTGAAAAACCTTTTGAATGTAAGATTTGTTTAAAAAGTTTTACACGAAAAGGACATTTAAAAAAACATATTCGATCTCACACTGGTGAAAAACCTTTTAAATGCCAAATTTGTTCAAAATGTTTTATAGAATCCAGTGATTTAAAAAAGCATATTCGAACTCACACTGGCGAAAAACCTTTTAAATGTCAAATTTGTTCAAAATGTTTCAGACTATCCAATCATTTAAAACAGCATATTCGAAGTCACACTGGTGAAAAACCTTTTGAATGTAAGATCTGTTCAAAAAGTTTCACACGAAAAGGACATTTAAAACAACATATTAAAAGTCACACTGGTGAATAACCTTTCAGATCTGAAATTTGTTTAATAGTTATTTACGTACCAAGGGAAGTAAGTAGAAGTTTGCAGCCGAGAAGGGATATTAACGCTCGAGGCGTTAGCCGATAGCGGAAACCCTTCGAGACTGCAAATTACTTACTTCCCGTGTTGCGTACAATATTTTTTCTACTACCGCGCGCATAAGTCATGTTCGAGAAACATTTGTTTTGGTGGCAGGCACCTTTACAATTAAAATACTGTCTTTGTCCTCAATGTGATCTTCCGTCATCTGTGTAAGCTCACTTTGCCAACATGCTCCAGATATTCCCAATATTAGAGCAACCTAAAAATATCTTTTAAAAAAATACATATCCTCATCTAATACTTTGGATTTCTTTGGAACGTATTCAACATTTTGTTTTTTAGAAACATTATTAGTTTTGCAAATGTACTTATATCTCTAAGTATTATGATTTACTTGTATCGTAGCTTTTATCATGTTGTATATAGACCATAATGACGACGCTTTTAAGGTTTTTGCTTTCTCTGTAAAGAAGTATGTTTAGATTTCAGCCATTCCATAAAACTTGAATATTCTTTCTTACAACGAAACTCAGATTCATTGGGAAGAAGTTTCTTAGTTTCATTTGCTGTCTACAGACAATCAGGAAAAATCGCTCTCGAAATCAATAATTTTAAAACAATTTAAAAATACGTAGGTACTATAAAAATAACAACAAATTTAATAGTTAATTTAAATTTGACAGCTATCAAACAAAATAGCTTTTTTACTAGTAATGATTCTAAATCTGAAAAATATAAATTTGTATATAATTTACTGAAAAATCATTGCTATTATACATATTAATAAATAATTAAAAATAATTTGTATTTGACATTTAATTTTGAGACAATTCGTAGTTTACCCTACGAACATAACTTATTCTTTGCAGGCGAGTTGTAACCAATCAAAATCGTCTAAAGTAAAAGTCCCATGGTAGTTTGTTTTACATGTTTCTGATTGGACAGAATTCTATTTTACAATCCCGATGAATGTTTATGATCACTTACACCCCTCAAAAGTATCATGTAAAACGCTATTTTACAAATTGGTAGGAGAAAAAATGTTTTATTACATCCGGCGATTAAATCACACGAGTACTTTTTGATATTCATTTTTATTTCACAAACTTACATAAGATGTTTCGATGGGAGACAGTCAACTCATCCAACAATTCAATGGTCAACTAATTTTATCCATCAGCTCGTCCACGGTTGTAAAATCTGATTCAGTCCAGTTAAGTAGAAAAGTTATAAAGTGGTTAAATAAAAAAGTATTAAACTTGTAAATTATATTTATTCTAAACAAGTTTATAAAATTTTACATTCAGATCAATTTTTACTTCGCTATTGGCAAATATTTAAAAGCAATCTGACGGATCAGATAAAAAGATGAAATTTGTTGGTTTTATGTTTTTCAAGTAAATCTTGAAGGTTGTTTGTTTTAGCGACAACATTTTTTCTGATTTTTTTTTAATGCTTCTATAAGCACTTGCCATTTTGGTATAGGTAGTCATTTGTATATCTACCAAGACGCTTGTAAATGAAATATGGAATGATTAGCATGAATTTGTGGTCCTGTGTAAAATGTCATTATTGCACCACAATTTTGTTGAAAAAATTGACTCGTCCAAAATATAATTTTAAATAATTTGCAATTACAGAATTCTTATTTCTAAATTCACAAAATAACCCAAGCGCTTAAATTTAAAAAAAAAATTAATTTAAATGGAAAAAACACCCTATAATTTGAGTACTAGGCCAAATTTCTAAACAAGCTCTTCAAAATCTTATCACATTTTTTTTCGGTGACAAGCATTTTCCATTATTAGAATATTTTTCTTCGGCCATGCTAAACATTTTTGTATATGAATCTAAATTTTTGTTGTGCAACAAATCAAAAACTAAAAGTACAAAATATCCATTTTTTAATCCATGAATGGTAAACATTTGATAAAAAACCTCTTAGAATCTCTGGAGATAAATAAATATAAACATTCTAAATTGCTTTTAAATGACTAACTAGATTTAATAAATTCACCCTTACTTAGGTAATCTCTTTACCTAAGTCCCTAATCCGATAAATGACTATAAATTCCAGAACTTCATTATATTAGTTTAGTACTTATTTTACATATGGTGAAGATATTGTATATCGAAACATGTTATGTAAGTGAATATCAAAAAGTATTCGTGTGATTAAACATGGATATTCATCAAGTAAAAGCCACCTCCATTCAATATTGTTTAAAATGCTTCCCATTTCACAATATAAGTTAAAAGAACACATTAAAATTCACACTGGCGAAAAATTATTTTAACTGTAGTTAATACATTTTATATTTAACAGTATGCTGTAAATAAATAAATTTATTATTCAACTTTGTTTTCTTTTTGTAAGCAACTAGCAACCCGTCTGGGCTTCGCACGTTATGAATGACTTCTTCGCTACGATTCGACGATATTTCTCGTCTGGAAATTTTAATTTTGCGATAACTCATTAGCTATTCATTTTTTTTATATAGTGTAATTAACCCATTATTATTGGGAATAATAAAAATAATAAAAAACGTTAGTTTTTTATATAAAACTTTCACTTTAAATGTATTTTAGAAAATGACATATGTTTCGCATTTAAGCATCGTCAGATTGACATATAAAGTTATATTTTGTTTATAGCTAACTATCTGATGTTGAATAGGTAATATTAAGGCTAGATTAAGTATGGAAGTAATAAGATATAACAATATTAAAGCCTAGATGTTATTAGCCCTAAGGGATTATCCTGGATGTATCTCCCTCTAAGATCAGTATAACTGTGCAATGATATAGAAAAACCAGGAAAAAACTATATCTGCTGATCTTTACAATAACTTAATATATTTGTATTACAATTATATCTTATTTATGTATAAAATGAAGACTCAATCAAAGTAAACAGTTTAATAGTGGAGAATTTCTAAGATTTATTTGTTCATTAACAACTTTAAATTGTGGATCTGCTAGATGTCTTTTTATTTCAAGTTCTTCAAGAAAACCTAAATTTTGTTTTTTATTACAAATGTGTAGAATTTGGATGTCATTGTTGTGTAAGAGTGAGGTTGGATGTTCAAGTAGGTGTTTTGCATAATTTGACTTATCTGGTTGTTTTAATCTATATGCTCTTAAGTGTTCATTAAATCTTATTTCAAATTTTCTTTGTGTTTGACCTATATATATCGCATTACATTTTGGACAATTAATTTTGTAAACACCAGATTTTTTTAAATTGGGTAATTTTGTTTTTACATTTAATAATTTTGTACCAACATTATTTAGTGTTTTAAATGACATTAATGTACCCCCATCAAGGTGGCTGACCCAAATTGGAGAAATTTGTCGAAATTTATTTCAAAATTAGGTGCATTTTAGGTGCTATTTAGGTGCGCAAAACAAAAATTAGGTGCACTAACCGTTTTTGAAATATTTACGAAAAACCATGGGACCGCCAGCCTTTAACAACCTAGCTGACCCATAATAAAAAAAACAAAAAACAAGGATTGAATAATCTTTAAATTAGGTGCTAATTAAGTGCTTTTTAAAACACGAAACATAAAATTAAAAATTTAAAAATTAAACGTCTTAAAATTGAATATATTGATTTTGTATGGCAAAATGCCACATTTCTTCTTGCACTTTGAACCAAAATGGACATCGGCAGTTTAAGAACAGATAGAAATCGGTAAAAATTTCTTGTCCTGTAATTTTTTTAATGGATAATTCGGAAGGTCACCACAAAAATTTTTTTTTATTTTTTTTAACTCGGACCGCTGAGCGAGACTTGCAACCGGTCATTTCCGGAAATGATGATTAATATAAAATTCACTTTGTCAGAGATTTAAGTGCAATAGTTTCACGAGCAAAATAAACTGCTAATGAGCAATTTCAACTGAAAATATTTGGCCAAAGATTTCTTGCGTCTCAACTAAGAGTGTCTTTTAAGCACATGATCAAGATCATTAAAATTTTCTTGTAATTCTATTACTTAATAATTCTCTCCTCCGAAATAAAATAATTTTTCTTTTATTCGGTTTATTTTTGTTTTTTTTTTCTATCAACTTTAAATCTAAATTAGCGTCGATCAAATTCTCGTTTGCATCTTTTGTAGGAAATTGTTTAACTTTAATGCAAAGTTTTTGATGAAAATGATAATAATCAGGATTTTCTTTGAAATTTTCGACTTTCTTGTTCGATATCAAACCTTTATTTATATTTTTGCTTGTTTGTAGGATGTGCTCAGGTATTTTGAACAGGAGACCCTTATTTTGCCTATGTTTATGAACGTTTGCAAAACGTTTTCGCATGTTATCAAACAAACTGAATATGATAAAATCACGAGTCCGTAGGACGAGTGATTTTATCACATTTCAGTTTGTTTTCGTATTTTTGCCAAATAAAAAAGTTTTCGTGGAAACTAAAAATGTATCGATAAAATTTTAAGGACTCTTGGTATTACCTTTGATAAAACATTTCTAGCTAAATTTTTAATAACAAAAATAATTACCTATTGAGAAGTTTTTTAATTGTTCGAATTTTTTAGTTAAAATGTCTTGGAGGAGAAAAGTAATGGTATAAATCATTTTTGAGGAATTCAAATAGGTGCGCTTCATTTTGAGTACAGATAAAAACGGCAGAGAAGTTTTAAATCCAAAAAAAAACTATGAAAATTTTATGGGATTATTTCGTAGGTATTTGTACCAGTTTTTAAGTGCTTAGAAAGTGCAGAATGACACACTTGGTTTAAGACTTGGGCTAAGAATTTCTAGTTGACTTGTCTCATCAGCGGTTTGTTCTGCTATTGAGTCTGTTGCCCTTACTGAGCACTTAAATATTTGACAAAAAGTTTTTTATAATAATTATTATATTTGGAAGTGACCGGTAACAAGCTCAGCAGTCCCAGCTAAAAAAAAAATGACAAAATTTATTTCATTTCGGACGAGGGAATTATTAAGTAATAGAATTACAAGAAAATTTTAATGATCTTGATCTTGATCATGTGCTTAAAAAGTGCAGATTGACACTCTTAATTGAGACGCAAGAAATCTTTGGCCAAATATTTTCAGTTGAAATTGCTCATTAGCAGTTTATTTTGCTCGTGAAACTATTGCACTTAATAAGCACTTAAATCTCTGACAAAGTGAATTTTATATTAATCATCATTTCCGGAAATGACCGGTTGCAAGTCTCGCTCAGCGGTCCGAGTTAAAAAAAATAAAAAAAAAATTTTTGTGGTGACCTTCCGAATTATCCATTAAAAAAATTACAGGACAAGAAATTTTTACCGATTTCTAACTGTTCTTAAACTGCCGATGTCCATTTTGGTTCAAAGTGCAAGAAGAAATGTGGCATTTTGCCATACACAATCAATATATTCAATTTTAAGACGTTTAATTTTTAAATTTTATATTTTATGTTTCGTGTTTTAAAAAGCACTTAATTAGCACCTAATTTAAAGAGTATTCAATCCTTGTTTTTTGTTTTTTTTTATTATGGGTCAGCTAGGTTGTTAAAGGCTGGCGGTCCCATGGTTTTTCGTAAATATTTTAAAAACGGTTAGTGCACCTAATTTTTGTTTTGCGCACCTAAATAGCACCTAAAATGCACCTAATTTTGAAATAAATTTCGACAAATTTCTCCACTTTGGGTCAGCCACCTTGATGGGGGTCATTAATGTTGATGTTGCCGAAGATATTATTTTTGAAATTGTATTTGAAATACTTCCACAGTATGTAATATTTTTATAACTTTTAATTTCTTTAGTTTGTTTAGGAAATATTAGTTGTAGTGATATTTTTTGTTCTTTTTTATTAATTAATTTATTTATTAAATAAATTGAATAGCCATTAGATGTAGCTATTTGTTTTATTATATTAATTTCTTTATCAAAGTTAATTTTGTCCATTGGAATTGAAAATGCTCTATGTATCATAGAATTATAAGCTGCTAATTTATGTGTTATAGGATGATTTGAATTATATGGTATGGTTACATCTGTTTGTGTTGGTTTTCTGTATGTTGAATAATTTAGTAAATTATTAACTTTTTTAATATTTAAATCAAGAAAATTAATTGAATTATTTTCTTCAATTTCTAAAGTAAATTTAATTTCAGGATGTAAAGTATTAATGTAATTAAAAAATATATCTAACTGTCGTTCGCTACCTATAAATCCTGCTAATACATCATCAACATATCTATACCAAAATATAATATTATTTTTATAACTAGAATTAAAGATTATGTTTTCTAAATTATCCATAAAAATATTTGCTAAAATTGGAGAAATAGGACTTCCCATTGGAAGACCCTCATTTTGAATATATATTTTGTTATCAAAAGTAAAATAATTTTGATTAATGCATATATTAAATAGGTCAATTATATCTGATATTATATTTGGATGGATATTTCTTTCATCTAAAAATTTTTTAACCAGAACTATACATTCTTTAGGAGGTATTTTGGAGAACATATTAGTTATATCAAATGATACTAATTTAGTATTATTTTGTAATTTACATTTATTTAATTTCTTTATTAATTCTAATGAATTTTCTACTGAATATTTAGATTTATAACCATAATTTTTTAGAATAGTATTTAATTTTTTAGCTACCTTAGTATTAGGAGTGTTAACATATGAAACTACAGGTCTGATCGGTTTTAATTCTTTGTGTAATTTGATAGTTCCATATAATTCTGGACACTGAGGATTTTTATTGACTAAGTATTTTTTGTCATAATCATTAAATAAACAGTTTGAATCATTTACATGTTCTCTTATCTGGTTTGAAAATTTTTGAGTTGGATCATTTTTTAAAATTTTGACACTACTTGACATTACGAAATCATTTACCTTAGATTTATAATCTTCTTTTTTTAAAATTACTGTTGAGTTACCTTTATCTGATTTTGTAATGATTAGGTTATTTTCATCTACTTTATTTTTGATTGATTTTAAAGTTAAAATATCATTTTTAATAATTTTTTGATTTTGATTTTTAAATTTATCTGGTTTTATATTTTTAATAAGATTTGCTATTTGTAGTTTTTCATAAATAAAATTATCTGAATTAGTTCTCAAAGCTATTTCAGAATCTGTGGCTAAAATTTCTTTTATATTATTAGTAAATTTTGGTGGTATGCAATATTTTAAACCTTTATTTAAAAAATTATTTTCATTATTTGAAAAAATGGTGTCTGATAGATTTACAAACCTAGGAGCAGAATGTGTTGGTATATAATTATTTATTTTGTTATTATGTTTTATAAATTGTTTTTCGGTGTATTGTGAATTCATTAATTTTTTTATTTTTCTTATCTGTTTTTTATATTTTTTGTGTTTTAAAATACTGACCTGTTCTCTAATTTTATCATCTAAGCAGTCAAATTCTACTGAATGCATTGAAAAAGTTAATTCTGAATGAACAGTTTTAATGTAAATGTCTAAAGTATCTCTTATTTTAAACCACTTGTTTCTTTCCTCTTTAATCCACATTTTTTGGGCTTTTTTAACTACTTTTTGTGTTTCCTTTGATTGAGACTTACATTTTATATTTACATAATTGGGTATTAAATTCTTCTTCAGACATTCTTGGTTAAACCAGATGTTTTGGGAAGCCTTACATTTTTTCTCATGTAACTTCATATATAATTGGGTTAATTCTTCTCTCGAAGATGTTTTAATTAAATTAATTGTATCGACCTGATGTAGAAATAATGAGATATACCTTTATAAGGCTTTATTATACTAAAAGAATTCTACAAAATGATTAATTGATACGTTGATAACTAAAGTGACATATATAAAAATAATCCATGTAACTATGTAAACTAATATATTCTATGACATTCGCCCCTCCTAGTGAATGTAATCTTTTAAATAAGAAGGTGCATATCTTTCCCTTTCACTTCTTCTTAATGAAGCATTTTCAGGCACTTTATTTAATTCTTCAGCTTCCATTTCTTGAGGTGCGGTAGTTGAATTATTATCTTCCAGCTCAGGAGTGGCATCAGTTTCCAGCTCAGGAGTGGCATCAGTGGCTTCAATGATTGTTTGATTGTCAATACCTGCAGGATTCTCAGAGACATCTGAGACTGCTTCTAGGGAAGAACCAACTGGCGCAAGATGTCTTAAAGAAACAGTGGTTTCTTTTCCGTTAGACAATCTTAGATGGGCATATTCGGGATTTGCTTCCAACAACATGACCTCTTCTACCAGTGGTTCATACTTGGAATTACGAACTGGACGCTTCATCAAGACTGGTCCAGGATTTAAAAGCCACGACGGAATTGTACTACCATTACTCGATCTTCTAGGGAAACCAAAGAACCTTTCATGGGGTGTCATGTTAGTCGATGTGCACAGTAAAGAACGAATTGAATGTAATGCTTCTTGATATACCTGTTCCCATTGAGAAATACTGAGATTATGATTTTTTACAGCTAGTTCTATAGTTTTCCAGACTATACCCACGTAGCGTTCACTTTGGCCATTACCTTGTGGGTTATAGGGTGTAGTACGACTTGTAGCAACGTCTAAAGCAGTTAAAAATGCTTTAAGTTCATACGACATAAAACTTGAACCTCGATCTGAATGTATATATGCAGGTACACCGAATAGTGAGAAAACTTCTTTAAATTTAGATATTACAGTGCTGGCAGTTATATCTGAACATGGAAAAGCTAATGGAAAACGAGAGAATTCATCTACCATTACTAAAAGATAACGATTTCGTGATGATGAGGGTAAAGGTCCTTTAAAGTCCAAATTGATTCTTTCAAAAGGTCGTGTTGCTTTGATAAGATGCCCTTCATGTTTATGAAATCGTGGTTTAACCTCTGCACAAATACGACAGGATGATGTTACTTTTCGTACATCCGTTAGAGAAAATGGAAGGTTCTTACTTCGAGTCCAATGGTACATTCTTGTTTCTCCAGGGTGGCACAAAGCTTTATGTAGAGAAACCAATTGAGTTAAATTTCCTGTTATTGAAGAGCATCTTCGTGATAAGGTATCTGCTGTACTGTTTTGATCTCCTGGCCTATAAATTATCTCATAGTTAAAGCTGGATAGTTCCAATCTCCATCGCATAATCTTCTCGTTCTTAATTTTCCCAGGATGGTGTCTGTCGAACATAAAAGAAACTGATCGTTGATCCGTGATGAGACGGAAGTGCCTACCAATAAGGAAATGTCTCCATTTTCGTAACGCTTCCACTATTGCATAAGCTTCTTTTTCTACTGAAGAATGATTTTGTTCTGATTTAGATAAAGACCTTGAAAAGAAAGCGACTGGTCGATTGTTTTGTGAAAGAGAAGCTCCGATCGCATATTCTGAGGCATCAGTTTCCACAGTGAAACTAGATTGTTCGTCAATAGAAGAAACAACTGCATTCTGAATATCGAGTTTTAAATTTTCAAAAGTTTTTATTACTTTAGGATTAAGAGGAAAGGTACTTCTGATTAAGTGTTGTATTTTCCCAGCAAATTTTGGAATAAACTGAGCATAATGTGAGAACATGCCAAGAACCCGCCGGAGTTCAGTAGAATTAGTTGGAACAGACAAATTACGGATAGGTTGAAGACGTTCCGGATCAGGTTTTATAGATTTATAACTGATAACATAACCTAAAAGATGTATTTGTCGCATTGAAAAAGAGCTTTTTTCTAAATTTAACGTCAAATTATATTTAGAAACAGCTTTCATTAATTGCTCTAAATTACTATCATGCTCAGCTTGATTACAGCCCCCAACTGTGATGTCATCCAAATAAACTTCAACGCCTTTAATACCTTCATCTGAAATGATTTTAGTGATAGCTCGCTGAAAAGCCGGCACACCATTTCTCACACCGAATGGAACTCGTGTAAACTGGTACAGTTTCCCGCATGCTTCAAATGCAGTATAGGGTTTGTCATCTTCATTTATAGGAATTTGGTAATAAGCGCTGCGCAGATCTAGAGAACTATATACTTGATAAGAAGCCACTTTATTTACGATATCGTCAATTCTTGGTAGTGGGAAAGCATCTAACTCTGTATACCGATTAATTGTTTGGGAGTAATCCACAACCATTTTACGACGATGATTCTCAGAAGAAACTACCAGAACTTGGGCACGCCACGGGGAAATACTTTCTTCTATTATACCTTCCTTTAATAACGTCGCTATTTCAGATTCTATGAATTTTAAATCATCACTTGTATGTCTGCGAGACTTTATTGAAATCGGCTTACAGTCTGATGATAAATTTGTAAAAAGTTGAGCTGGTTCTAAATTAGCGACAGCAACGGAGCATATATTAAGAGGAGGTTCTGTACCACCAAAATGTACCTGAACAGATGAATGTCTTCTTAGAACATCATGACCTATAATTATATCCGAACATAAATTGGGGAGTATACTGACTCTTAGTCCTCTATAGTTATATCCTTGAAGATGAAGATTTATTTCGCACTCGCCTTTGGTCGAAGAGTAAAGTGATGTAGAGGCCATGGATACTTTAGCTCCTTCATTAGAGATAACTGGAATTTTTAGGATACCAACTGTACTTTCATTAATAAAGCTGGCTGAACTTCCTGTATCTACTAGACCAAATAGATCAACACCATTTATAGTAACAGGAACAATTGTTTTTTCAGACAATATGGCACGGAAGCAATACAATTAGAAAAATGATTGGACTTGGACTCTGATGTTTTAAGCATATTCTTCTTTCTACAGACCTTTTGCCAGTGACCTTTAATTCCACATGATTTACAAATAGATTCTCTTGCGGGACACAATATTCTGCGATGATTTTGTAAACCACAATATTAACATTTTGAATTAATGGCTGCGATTGTTGGCTCAATAGACTCAACTATAGAACTCGGAGAGTTATCTACTGCATTGACGGACGATGGTATCAAATATTGTTGGGACTGGTTCTGTGCAAGTTCAAGTGATCGTGCTTGTCTGATTGCTTCATCTAAAGTTAAAGTAAAGTTTTCTAGCAATCTTTGACGGATATTTGATGATTGTAGACCATCTATAAATGCATCTCGAATGCTGTCATCTCTATTAGTTTCTGCAGTAACTGCCTTGAAGTTACAATCTTTAGCTAAACGTTTGAGAGTTTCAATGTACTTATCTATAGTTTCTCCCTGATCTTGACGGCGACATTTGAGCTTATGTCGGGCAAAAACTTCATTTACAGGTTTTGAGTAAATATTTTTTAAAAGAACTATAGCATCATTATAGGAGTGGCATTTACTTATATATTCGTAAACAGCTGGAGAAATGAAGTTAATTAATACCTTTATTTTGTCGGTCTCTTCTACTTGAGCTGAGATAATATAATTTTGAAATGTCTTAAACCAGTGATTCCAGTTCTGAGTTGAATTTTCGTCATCGGGACCCAGAGTAAATCTTTCTGGGCGTAACGTTCCACAACGATCCATAATATTTTAAGTATAATAAATTGATGTAGAAATAATGAGATATACCTTTATAAGGCTTTATTATACTAAAAGAATTCTACAAAATGATTAATTGATACGTTGATAACTAAAGTTACATATATAAAAATAATCCATGTAACTATGTAAACTAATATATTCTATGACACGACCCTTACTACTTGAAAGTTCATTTTTATTGGGAATAATAAAAATAATAAAAAACGTTAGTTTTTTATATAAAACTTTCACTTTAAATTCTTTAAATGTATTTTAGAAAATGACATATGTTTCGCATTTAAGCATCGTCAGATTGACATATACTTTAGACATTTACATTAAAACTGTTCATTCAGAATTAACTTTTTCAATGCATTCAGTAGAATTTGACTGCTTAGATGATAAAATTAGAGAACAGGTCAGTATTTTAAAACACAAAAAATATAAAAAACAGATAAGAAAAATAAAAAAATTAATGAATTCACAATACACCGAAAAACAATTTATAAAACATAATAACAAAATAAATAATTATATACCAACACATTTTGCTCCTAGGTTTGTAAATCTATCAGACACCATTTTTTCAAATAATGAAAATAATTTTTTAAATAAAGGTTTAAAATATTGCATACCACCAAAATTTACTAATAATATAAAAGAAATTTTAGCCACAGATTCTGAAATAGCTTTGAGAACTAATTCAGATAATTTTATTTATGAAAAACTACAAATAGCAAATCTTATTAAAAATATAAAACCAGATAAATTTAAAAATCAAAATCAAAAAATTATTAAAAATGATATTTTAACTTTAAAATCAACCAAAAATAAAGTAGATGAAAATAACCTAATCATTACAAAATCAGATAAAGGTAACTCAACAGTAATTTTAAAATAAGCACAATTTACAAAAAGAACTTTTTATAATAGAAAGTTTTTTACTGATTTATAGGTCATATTTTGTGTCATCTCAACAATGCACAGCATCCCTGATTTTGCAAAAATATTAAGTCATACAACGCTGTGATTGATCATAGAGAAGATTGTTTCCTTGTTAACAAAATCAAGTGTAGTTGTATCTAAAAACTTTCTAAAACAGTTTATTTTATTACCAGTTAAAATAATAATTAATGTTTTCACATGTAAGAACAAAAAAAAAAGAGAAAAAAACTTCTCTGTCGCGTAATCGATCCCATTATGATAACATAACAGAACTGTCACAAGTAGACTGATCCGCCGCCTAACCAACTACGCTGCGAACGATTTATTTAATAACTTTCAAAATAATATTATCTATACACAACTTAGATCATGTTTAATATCAATTCGGTATAAATTTCGAAATCTATGTATATGCCTAAACACACTTGAAACATGCATTGTCATCCAGTTCTTAGCTATCCTGAAAATTTCAGAGCTATAGGTAGTCGGGAAATAGGTTTAAATTCGATTACAAATTCCACGGAATGACACAGAGATACAGAACACGGCGAAAATATAAAAAACTTTCTAAAAAGAAGATTATAAATCTAAGGTAAATGATTTCATAATGTCAAGTAGTGTCAAAATTTTAAAAAATGATCCAACTCAAAAATTTTCAAACCAGATAAGAGAACATGTAAATGATTCAAACTGTTTATTTAATGATTATGACAAAAAATACTTAGTCAATAAAAATCCTCAGTGTCCAGAATTATATGGAACTATCAAATTACACAAAGAATTAAAACCGATCAGACCTGTAGTTTCATATGTTAACACTCCTAATACTAAGGTAGCTAAAAAATTAAATACTATTCTAAAAAATTATGGTTATAAATCTAAATATTCAGTAGAAAATTCATTAGAATTAATAAAGAAATTAAATAAATGTAAATTACAAAATAATACTAAATTAGTATCATTTGATATAACTAATATGTTCTCTAAAATACCTCCTAAAGAATGTATAGTTCTGGTCCAAATATAATATCAGATATAATTGACCTATTTAATATATGCATTATTCAAAATTATTTTACTTTTGATAACAAAATATATATTCAAAATGAGGGTCTTCCAATGGGAAGTCCTATTTCTCCAATTTTAGCAAATATTTTTATGGATAATTTAGAAAACATAATCTTTAATTCTAGTTATAAAAATAATATTATATTTTGGTATAGATATGTTGATGATGTATTAGCAGGATTTATAGGTAGCGAACGACAGTTAGATATATTTTTTAATTACATTAATACTTTACATCCTGAAATTAAATTTACTTTAGAAATTGAAGAAAATAATTCAATTAATTTTCTTGATTTAAATATTAAAAAAGTTAATAATTTACTAAATTATTCAATATACAGAAAACCAACACAAACAGATGTAACCATACCATATAATTCAAATCATCCTATAACACATAAATTAGCAGCTTATAATTCTATGATACATAGAGCATTTTCAATTCCAATGGACAAAATTAACTTTGATAAAGAAATTAATATAATAAAACAAATAGCTACATCTAATGGCTATCCAATTTATTTAATAAATAAATTAATTAATAAAAAAGAACAAAAAATATCACTACAACTAATATTTCCTAAACAAACTAAAGAAATTAAAAGTTATAAAAATATTACATACTGTGGAAGTATTTCAAATACAATTTCAAAAATAATATCTTCGGCAACATCAACATTAATGTCATTTAAAACACTAAATAATGTTGGTACAAAATTATTAAATGTAAAAACAAAATTACCCAATTTAAAAAAATCTGGTGTCCAAATTGTCCAAAATGTAATGCGATATATATAGGTCAAACACAAAGAAAATTTGAAATAAGATTTAATGAACACTTAAGAGCATATAGATTAAAACAACCAGATAAGTCAAATTATGCAAAACACCTACTTGAACATCCAACCTCACTCTTACACAACAATGACATCCAAATTCTACACATTTGTAATAAAAAACAAAATTTAGATTTTCTTGAAGAACTTGAAATAAAAAGACATCTAGCAGATCCACAATTTAAAGTTGTTAATGAACAAATAAATCTTAGAAATTCTCCACTATTAAACTGTTTACTTTGATTGAGTCTTCATTTTATACATAAATAAGATATAATTGTAATACAAATATATTAAGTTATTGTAAAGATCAGCAGATATAGTTTTTTCCTGGTTTTTCTATATCATTGCACAGTTATACTGATCTTAGAGGGAGATACATCCAGGATAATCCCTTAGGGCTAATAACATCTAGGCTTTAATATTGTTATATCTTATTACTTCCATACTTAATCTAGCCTTAATATTACCTATTCAACATCAGATAGTTAGCTATAAACAAAATATAACTTTATATGTCAATCTGACGATGCTTAAATGCGAAACATATGTCATTTTCTAAAATACATTTAAAGTGAAAGTTTTATATAAAAAACTAACGTTTTTTATTATTTTTATTATTCCCAATAAAAATGAACTTTCAAGTAGTAAGGGTCGATACAATTAATTTAACCCATTATTAGTTCGTAACTAACTTATTATTTTCTTGTAATATGTAAAAGCAAAAATTGGTTATTGTGGGTTAACCTTGTAGGATAGACATATACTTTAACGAATTTTTTTGTAGATCTATTAATCCCACCATACATTGTTTTGTTATAACTCAAAAGATTTTAGCAGTGTTTTCTAGGAAAGGTTCCTATCGGTTTATTTTTTTCCGACATGTTGAATTAATATCGTCAATCGTCAGTTTGCACAAAACCTTAACCTATTATACACTAAAACTTTCTTCAGATATCAATCTCCCTGTTATGAAAGTCCGTCCAGTACTTTTCGAGTTTATCGCAAACAGATAGACGCGGCGAGGGACCTGTTTTATATGTAAGGATTATGCGATATTGACATGTCTAGAATTTACAATCTAAATCTATTTTTTTAATTATTCCAAAGTTTTTGGTCTGTCTGTGTAAACATTTGATTTTAAGTGACGCCATTGAAATAAATCAAGTGGGGACCTCTCTATTGTTCCTCGCCTACTAATTCATATACAATACAAACATGTTTCCTCATTTGAGTGGTAAGTCGGTTCTTTTCCTTCCCCTCTCACCTTTCCGTTTTCCTTCAATCCCATTTTTAGAAATTATGATAAGTTCTTCAGAGGTTAAATGTTCCGGAAGTAAAATAGTTCCCCATTCGGATCTCTGGGGGAGACAATCTCGGGGAAGTCATGATGTAAATAACATAGCCATCGATCAGTCTACGAGTAGACCAACCTCTAGTTCATCCAATCTTAACCAAAACGCAAAACAGACTGCATATTAACATTCACTAACATCTGCGGGTTGAATGCCAACATTAACGCAACCCATCACTATTTACAGTCTGTGAAACCTCATGTTCTTATTCTTACCGAAACACAGGTTTCTGGGAAAAATAACCTGAATCATCTTAAATTTCCAACTTTACCACAACTTTAAACTGCACCATGGTGTATGTGTTTACGTAAGAAGCACATTTTCCTGCTCTAGACTACCTGCACTAGAAAATAACAGAGACAACATTGTCTGGCTAAAATTAACACTAAAAGCCTCTAGCAAATTTACATGTTGTATTTATCCGCCATCTATACTAATAAGTAGTTGTTCTGGCGGGATTCTGAGACCGTGTCCAGCTGGCGGGTTACTGGGACCGATGCCATCCAGTTCAGAAACCCTCCTTGACTCACCTTTACAAGAACTTCCCTGTAATTTTACCCGTCATTTGTGTTACCCTACATTTTTGTTACCCTACCTTGACCACCCCTCATTATCACCACCCTCGATGTGCCCAAATAAAACTTAGAATAATTTTTATGAATGTAGAAAAAAAAATTCTGTGTGTGATTGCGGTTGTGGAATTCGAACCCACAAACTCATGTGTAGAAAGTTGACGCTTTAACCAACAGAGCCATCAACTCACTTGCTATAGAAAATTAAAATGTGTAAGACAAACAGATCCATCTACTTCATATTGTGTAGCAGAGTTGTTGTTGATATTTAGCAGAGACGTTCTAACATTAGCCTAGCCTAGCCTCGCCTCATGAAACCTTTTTACTAAGTCAAATAAATTAAAGTATAATTACAACAGATTAAATTAAAATGAAAATACAGTTTTTTTTTTTTTTTTTTTTTTTTTTTTTTTTTTTTTTTTTTTTTTTAATGAAGCAATGAAATATATTTTTAAATAATAATACACACACACTCAAATCTTCTTTTCGCTTCTTGGTGCATTAGATGGTTCGTGATGTGTGACGTAATCGACTGATGTGTGTTAGAGTGATAACAGACTTTGCTTTCGCTATTAATAATAAAACATATCATGGAAAATATTTAGTTTTAGAATGGCTTCGAGAGAATACAGTCAAAAACTTGAAGAGTTTTGTGAAAATATAAGAAAATTAAACCAACAAATTTCTGTCTACGAAGACCAAAAAGAAGTATTAAAAAAAATTGAAAATTTAAGTTTGTGGGACAAAGTTTTTGAAAAATATTTACCAACATCATCATCAACGTCCACAAGACGAATAAAACCATGGCCTTGTTAAAAACAAATTTTGTTGTTTTAACAGCAATATTAAATAACATGCTTTACGTTAACGTTCCGCAAAACGTTGCACATATTGGTGTGTGTTTAGATATAAACGGAACAAAACAAGAATGCAATACATGGCAAAGGATGAGTCTGTCAACAGTCAATGATGGAAAATTGCAGGTGTTTGCATTAAAATTAGTGGAATCGCCTCTTAACTACAAACTAAAATTAATCTTTAACGACAACTCTGAAGGATTTGGGGAATGGCGATCAAATCTTCAAATCCCAATGCAACAACTAGAAATTACTATGGAGGATCCAATGCAACAGCAAATATGTCAAGTAGTTCAGATAACATGGGCAACGTTAGCAGGAGTTTGCTTGTTAATCATGAAAATTTTGGCGAAAGAAACCAAAAGAAGAATGAAGCGATGAAATGTATTTTTAAATAATAATAATAACAATAAATATTTGTAAACTTTTAAAAGGTGTTTCAATAAAAAACCTTAATTTTTTTATAGCTTTATTTAGGTAATACAGTATAATACAACCAATTATACAAAGAAAGAATATTATTATATGCACACATAAATTTGCCGTTGGCGTGGTGAGGACATCCTGAATATACAGCTTCAAAATTTTTTGTTGCACAGGGTGTCCCATCATAATTTACAACATCATAAATTAATACATGGATTCCAAGTTCTTCGCATTTTGCTTTTAAAAAGTCAATTTTTTGATTTCCTCTAACATAAATCAAATCAACGTTGCCAAGTAGGTGTTTCTCCAAAATTACATTGACATCGGAATAATCTACATCTCCAGAATCGTATCGTATTCCATGCAAAAATTTTTCCAAATACCGCGTTGTTTTTTTGTCTTTGGCAGTCGACTCGTGGAAGTTTAGGCGGTTTAAATAAAAAATTTGATTTTATACCACAAATCTGAATAGCGATTTCTTTTGGATAAAAAACTTCATCGATTATAAATCCTTGAATGTCGACTACTGCAATTCTCATGATGATGATGATGACGACGATGAAACTTCTTTGAAAGCTGAGCAAATACTAAATAGGTAGTAGTTTATATTATATTTTTAACTATTTCTGTTAGGGGGTAATGCTCCAATAAACAATCATGAATTATGATACAATATGCTTTAGTATTTTTAGGAAATCCTTTGTTGGCATCAATTTCCAGACGTACATCAACAGTCGATGATTTTATCGATTCTTCTTGCTTAGAACAATCAATAACAAACAAAGCACGATTTAGGAATGCTAGTAAATCCATTAATGGTCGTTTCACTGATACTCTGTTGTAACTGGAATTGAATTCGCTGTAGTTGTAATGAGCAAGCGCAAAGTCGTTTTTTTCAAAATCAAGTTGCATTCTTTCATTGGGAAAATATTCACCATTCAATGCGAGTCTAAGACCTTGTAGATTTACGTGATCAAATAAAGACGGATCTGCAGTTTTCAGATTTCTCCTATTAGTTTGGAAAAATACAATAACATATCGAGGTTTCTCTATTGCAGATGTTGTTTTAACAGCCCAAATTTCTTGTTTTGCTGCTGCAGTCAAAGATGGTAGCTCATGTAGTTCCCATTTTCTAAACGGAATTACGATTGGACGATCGCTTTGAATTGATCGCATCAATTGTTCTTTAACGAAATCATTTGGATAAATATGTTTAACTTTCAGTTCCATCGAATGAATCATAATCTGTACGGTTGTAGAAGTAGTTACGTTACCGGTACCTGGTTTTTCTGTTACAATAACGCTATCGAGATCATTACGAGCTCGAACGAATCGAATCGTTTGTCGTCCACAAGTTACCATTGGGTAATCATTGAAACTGTTGAAGATGTGTTTTAGCGGCATCAGTAAACTAAATGATTTATCAGCAGCATTGAGAATAGGATTTGTGGGATAATTCCAACCGGCAATGGCGAGGTGACGAGAATCTTCTTCATTGTAACATGTTAAAGCTCTTACAGTGCTAACAATTCCAGGATCTCGAACTGTTTCTATCTCTCTTGCACTTTCGCTATACGTACACGAATCGAATAGAAATGCTCCAAAGTTTGGTGTCAAACTAACATCGCCATTACCAGTTATATCCAATTTTCCTTTAATAGTCAACAACGTATCATGCATTGCAAAGAATGAGTCCACCTGATTTACACTAAATTCTACAATGTCGCTGCAGCTAAACGATTTGATGAACGGTGTGTAAGATCGGTATTCAGATTTTCTAATCGATTCATCCTGAGTCGGCTCTCGATAAATATCAAACATTGGATCTTGAATTGTTCGTATACGATTCATTATTATTATTGTTAATAACTTTGAAACCAAGAGCTTTCAAAACTAAAACGTTGTCTCTAGTAAGTTGTCGTCGCTGTCGTCCTACCGAACAGTTTAACGATTTGTTCAATACTGCAGGCTTCTGAAAATATGAAGGTGCTATATAGTTGAAAATTAATCCCATTCTTTCAACTCCAAACCCAATATACTTCTTTCACCTTGAAAATTTACAGGTCTTGAATTTGGATCCAATGCCAGTATAGTAATATTTGTAATCTCAGGTATATTAATCACCGGCAAATATGTGATATTTTTTGGAATTTCGTCGATAGCGTAACCAGGGTCTACGGATATACCAAACTCGTGGATAGTGTGAGTAGGTCTGTTGTTGTAGAAGGCTCCGGTGGTAATGTTTGTTTCGAAACGAATCGTTCGTACTTTAACAATTTCCACAGGTAGATCGGAACTATGTCTTACGTTCGGTTCCAGAATCCTCTTTGAGAAACCCAACATTCTGCCTATACTGTCTTCGCGCTCGAAATTTATTGCATGTTGACTACTGAATATTTCACACTTGAGTGTATTATTGTTGGGTTTCAATGAAAAAACGTCTTCAATCTTTGCATTTGATGGTATATTTAGTAAATTTCTAATTGTCTCTTCAATATCGGAAATTTCATAGCAACCTGTATTTAAGGTTATTTTCTGCAATTTAGTTTTATCGTTATTTTCGTAATAGTAAAAAGCATTACTGCCATTCTCTACATTCGGTATACTGTTGTACGAAAAGAAAAACAGAAATGCCAATGCCAATTGTTTCTTTGGATCTAAACTCAAAGGAACCGGAGAAGTCCAATCAAATTGATAATCACGACTCTCTAGCGTCAACAACATAACTGTTGGAGGTTGAACAAAGAAATAAAATTTTATATCTTTAACATTTATTTAAATAATTGTTCACAAGTTCATTACATTTTTCTAAACCTAGTTTACATATATGACAATTTCCTTGTGATTGCGCAGGTCCATCAACATGGGTGGTCCATTCAGGACGATTATGATGAACAAAGCATGGCAGGCAGGTTCGCAATTCAAAATCCAATCTATATTCAAGCGGCAACTTGCACCAAACTTGTAATAATTCACAAGGTTTTGCGTACCTTTTCAAATAACGTATAGGAAAACAAGCCAATTCTTGTTCAGTAAAGTCAATCAGGTTCTTTTCACGATTAATGTACGCCAAAACAGCCTCCATCGTATAGAAATTTTAAACAAAGAAGTAAAGGGGCTGCACCGGTTCGAGGCCAAAATCGACCAATTTCCCATGTAAATCTCCATAAGAGAATCTAAGGTCCATTCTGGTCATTTTTGCTCTTTTTGATACAGCGCATATAATTTGAATAAAATTTCGTTGTGACGTGATGGGAATGGTTGGATGGGACATTTTTTCAATGGGGGGTATTTAGGGAGGCCCATTGGTGCATCTATACTTGTAAAAATTGGAAGAATAGTTAGTAGACATTCGATATTTGATTTATAATAGATAGATGGCGTTTTAATTTTCATGAAGAGTACTGCACAATATGCAATTGACATTTGTTTCATATTACATAGATGGCGTTGGGGATGGGGGAGTACTCCGATTGGTACTTTTAACATTTGATTCATATTGCATAGATGGTGTTTTATTTAAACGGAAAATGAAAGTGAATGTATTTTATGTTTTTGAAAAAAATGTATATTTGTGTTAATTATGCAAGGTCTATCTTTTAATAATTTCCACATATTCTTATTTCTGACATCTTAAAATCTCAACTGTATATTAGAATGTAAAATATCATATATGGAAATTATTAAAAGATAGACCTTGCATAATTAACACAAATATACATTTTTTTCAAAAACATAAAATACATTCACTTTCATTTTCCGTTTAAATAAAACACCATCTATGCAATATGAATCAAATGTTAAAAGTACCAATCGGAGTACTCCCCCATCCCCAACGCCATCTATGTAATATGAAACAAATGTCAATTGCATATTGTGCAGTACTCTTCATGAAAATTAAAACGCCATCTATCTATTATAAATCAAATATCGAATGTCTACTAACTATTCTTCCAATTTTTACAAGTATAGATGCACCAATGGGCCTCCCTAAATACCCCCCATTGAAAAAATGTCCCATCCAACCATTCCCATCACGTCACAACGAAATTTTATTCAAATTATATGCGCTGTATCAAAAAGAGCAAAAATGACCAGAATGGACCTTAGATTCTCTTATGGAGATTTACATGGGAAATTGGTCGATTTTGGCCTCGAACCGGTGCAGCCCCTTTACTCAAAGATGACCACAGTTGATTTGGTTAAAAGTTTGATAAGGATCGTGATTGCAAACAATTTTCGCTGCAGGCCCCAGATACTGTACAAGTTCTTTCGGCGGTTTCAACTTGCCAAATGAATCAAAATATTCCACGTTATTGTTAATCTTCCGATACGCCACCCAATGAGTTCCATGATTTTTACTTTCATCCAAATTTAGTATTGCGCATTCGCGTTGAACAGGACCGGTTTTAGGCAATGTGTCTCGCATAAATACACCTCTGAAATTTGGGATTTTTAAAAGTTTAGCATATCGTTTTAGTTCGTAATCATACAATCCTCGATTGGGTAGCATAATTAGTTTTTTTTAAGAAAAAGACCAAAGCCTCCTCTGGCATTTTTTCGTAAATATAGTCCTTTACCGAGAGATTCCATAGCTTTGTTATGTCGATGTTCTTCTTCCAATTTTTTTTGTGCATTTTTCGCATCAATCACAGTTTTAGCGATTCCAGCAGCTCCGCCAGACAACGCCCCGAGTGCACTTAGCCCTGCGAACAACGGAATAAGAGGTAGAAATCCTCCGGATTTTGGTTCGATGGGAATAATTCTAGGTACTTTAACCTGTTTTTTTCCACCAGCATTTTGTACAGCTACCCTGGCTGCTTTTAGAGCAATACTGGTTGCTCGTTTTAATGTAGCCGAAGGACCAGCTTTTTTTATATCTCTCTGTATTTTACTTATAATATTACGTTTAAACGATTTCGGTTTTTTTACACCCATACCAAGTTTACGTTTAGCTTTCATTGCGGTGGTAGTTAACCAAGCTGCAGTCTTTTCGCCAATTGATCCGTCCTTGGACTTTACTCTTTCCCACGCTTTATTCTCTAGAATCTCGTCCGCTTTATGTCGTTCCGCTAAATCTTTATGCTTAGAATATGCAATGTCGTGTTCTCTGGCTGCGTCGTCCAGCAGGTTAACACCCGTATCTCCACGTGCAAGTCTTTGATGTAATTTAGTTCCAGGACCCAAAAAGTTGTAACCAGGATAATGTAACTCAAACGGTAGATTATTGATTAAACTGTTGAGCACACCTTCACCTTCAAACACCAACATGAGAAATGAAATGATTGTAGAATTACTACACTACTTATACATTGAAACATGAAAAAACATGTCAAAACATGAAGGTCGTTCAGCAAGAACACACACTGCCGATTGAAAATTTAGATGGAGGAAACGATCAAATCGCTGGCAGTAAACATGGTCCACTGCTACCAAACTCGTTTCGAGCGCTAATCTGTGGACCAAGTGGGTGTGGCAAAACAAACGTTATGTTATCATTACTGTTTCATCCGCATGGCGCGAAATTTAAAAATGTTTACGTTTATTCAAAGTCATTGTATCAGCCCAAGTATAAATTGTTGGAAGAAGTGCTGTCGAAAGTTAAAGGAGTGGAATATTTTCCATTTAAAAAAACGATGAAGTTATTAGTCCAAATGAAGCAAAGCCGAATTCAATTTTTATTTTTGATGATGTCATATGCGAGAACCAACAAAAGATTAGAGAATACTACAGCATGGGCCGACATCGGGATATAGATAGCGCATTTCTTTCACAAAACTACTCGAAATGCTGTAAACAAATTTGTAGAGATAACAGTAACCTTATTGTACTTTTTAAACAAGATGCTATTAATTTGAAACATGTCTTTGATGAACACGTGTCACCGGATATGAGTTTTGAAGAATTCAAACAGTTGTGTTCGAAATGTTGGCAAGAAAAATATGGGACAATGGTTATTGCGAAAGACTTTGATTTAAACAACGGTCGGTATCGAATCGGTTTCGATAAATACATAAAATTGTAACATTGCAGTCATTATTCGACAACATGTCAGACAATCCAGTTGACATTGCCGAACTGGCTCGATCGATTCGAAAAAAATATAAAGCGTTACAATTGGGTAGAGTTGAAACGGATGAGACACTAAATAAATTGTTTAAACCTGTCACAGAACAACTACACAAAATATCAAAATCTTCTCTAAACCAAACAGTGATCTCTCATCCTCAACCAGTCAACGAGCCAGAGCCTAAACAAGAACCAATTAAACAAAAAGAGGAATCACCTAAACAAAAAGAGCAATCAAGCATACCTGAGTTTGTAAAACTCGAAAATGTTGCCGAAACTACTAGTGATGATGATGATGATGAAGTATTCTATGAAGACGACAAACAGGTTGTTAAAGATCTAGACATTTCAGAAGATGTTATTAAGGAATACTTAGATCAGTATCCCCCAATGGCTCATCCATATATTCTAGATCATTGGACAGAAAAAGCTAAAATAGATACGGTTTATGGTCCTACTTACGATGCTGATACATCTAAATGGTTTCTGGGTGAAAAACAAATCGACTTTGATAAAAAGCATGGATTTATTATTACAGAAGGCAAACAGATAAGAGGTACACCAGGTCTGTATGAATTAATTTTTAATGATGTACCTAAAAATTTCAATGATGATGATTTAAAGCGTTATGGAACAATACTAGAATTAACAAATCCTCATAAAAACATTAAAGGACACCTTAAAGGAACACAACGATTCAAATACACACATATCATAAGACCTCTGGCTATCTCTCACTTGCGAAAACCTTCGGGCACTGTGGGCTCTGGGATGCAAATGGTTTACAACGATAATAAAATTGACCTTCAATATTGGGACGATCCAAACGAACTCGTTGACAGGCTTCGGCTTTTAATAGCGTCAAAAGAAGCAGGAAATACTTCGAATGATAATGAAATTGTTGCAATTATCGAGGAATTAAAAGAAGCACGCATTATTGCCTAAACATCATTACCACAATGAGTGTCGACAAATTCGGACGTACTAAACATGATATAGGCAATAAAAAACTATTGCTTATGTCTAAACCAACCTTAGTCCATACCGCAAACGGTGATATTGATTTTGAAAATTTAAAACTTTGTAATGTTAAAGATCCTGACTCAGACAGCGATGCCGTCAATAAAAAATATATGGATAATAATGTGCAAAAGTTGACTGAAAACATGAATGCTATGAATAAAAGTTTAGAATCACAAATAGCGGCTATTAAAAAGAATATTGCTGTTTTGATCGATACAATAACTATAAATCAAAAGAATCTGCTTGATGTTCGTGAAACTATTACTGCGATGGATTTGACCATAAAAGCATTGGAGAATCGATTAGTACAAAATCCCTAAACATTTAGTCACAGTCATGTTTTCAAAGGAAAAGGTTCAAGTCGTTAATGAGCTGCATAAACCGGCTCGGAAAAATTATGCTCGTCGACGAACAATTATTAAAGGTTTAGATGATTTATGGCAAATTGATTTGGCTGAAATGAGTTCTTACGCAACTCAAAATCGATCGTTTAAAATGATTCTAGTGGTAATCGACTGCTTCTCGAAATTTCTCTGGACTCGACCGTTGAAATCGAAAACTGGCGAAGAAATCACGAAAGCTTTTGCCGATATTATAGGAAAACGCAAACCGAAAAATCTTCAATCTGATATGGGCAAAGAGTTTTACAACACAAAATTTCAAAATCTAATGCAGAAACATGGCATAAATCATTACAGTACATTTACAAAGATGAAAGCAAGTATGGCAGAAAGAGTTATTAGAACGCTGAAAACGAAATTGTACAAGCATTTTAGCTTAAACGGTACGTACAGGTGGATAGATGTGTTGCCGAAAATTACAAAAGAGTACAACGAAAGCAAACATAGAACGATTGGTCAAAAGCCGTCTCAGGTAAACAGATCCAATGAAAAAGAGATTCTGAAGCAACATTATAATCATTTGAAAATAGCAGGCCCGCGAAAATATAAAATTGGAGATGTGGTGCGCATAAGCAAGGCAAAGCATCTATTCGATAAAGGATATACACCTAATTGGACTACGGAGCTTTTTAAAATTACCAAAGTGAACATAACTAATCCCGTAACATACATGTTGGAAGATTTACATGGATCGCCAATTAAAGGAGCATTTTACGAGGAAGAGCTACAAAAGTCAAAAAATCCTGATGTTTACCTTGTTGAAAAAGTGCTGAGGAAAAAAGGCAATAAAATCTACGTTAAATGGCTGGGGTTCGACAGTTCGCATAATAGCTGGATTGAAAAATCTAATATTTTATAAACTCTGTTGTTTCTTATTTTATAAAGATAATGTAATAAACTTTTATAAAAAATAATGACTTTTATTTCAAAATCGATAATAATAGCATCAAAAAATGTTATTTTATCGTTACAAAATTCATGAACGTCACTGTTCTAAAATTTAAAACGTCAAAACGTTAAAACAGCGTTAAAATTTGCCGTTTCAACGTTTTAAAAAACTGATAAGAAAAAATTTTCGATTTACATGTATTTCTTATGAAAAAACATCATTTCAAAGTGACAAAAAGTGACACTTTTCATCGTTTTTTTCGTTATTAAATTCATGAACGTCAAAGTGTCAAAAAATAGACGTCTAAACGACGAATTTGAACGTTATTTTGGTCGTTTCAACGGAACATATTTAAAAGAAAATAATACACCATAGATTCAGATTAAAAATTTATTGTAAACATAAAAAATTTTTTGATATACAATAGACAATAGAAAACTAACCTAATTACTTTACAACTGTTATTTAATGTTAGATATACAATAAACAATAGAAAACTAAAAACTAATTAATTTACAACTATTTTTTATTTCCCAATTATAAGTAGCATTAATCGAGCATTATATCGCGATGGCCCCATGCTAAAGTGTCAAAAGATCCATTGCATAAAAAGCGTTTATCATCGTGTGGACTTAGACCGATTTTGGTTTGTTCGATTGTAAACACATTGTGATTGTAGGAACGGAACGTGCATTGGTTAACTGTTTTCAATTTACTATCTCTCAGACAAGAAAGGTAATCATCAAAAGTAATTTTCTTTTCAACGACATTCTTTTTAACCCCTTTTGATTTTTTAACGCATTTATCACCCTCTGTTAAATACGAGTACATTTTTGAACGCAACCCCACAAATTCTGTTAAAAGTTTGCCGTTGCATTCATCTTTCATTAATCCTATGACTTTTTTATTTAAGAGTGAAATACCGTACGCATTGTTTGGTTCATAGTCTGAGGTGTCAAATTTTTCTGGATAGGCTTTAATTAATTCAGTATAAACATCATTGCATTGCAGTTCTAGAAGAAACGCGTCGGTATCGGTGTATAAAAGTTTACAGTTGTCTACACCCATCGTAGGAAGTAGAAAACTGTAATAAAAGTCATACATACACGTCTTTGACAAATCAAGAATCGACATGCCAATGTACAATGGTTTATTAAATACCAGTTCGGTTTTATGAAGCTCTATCGCTACAAGGTTTTCGTCAAAGATTTTTCTCGAACTAAACCTAGGACTGCTTATCAAGTTCTTTGCTCCATATCGACCCTCCCAAGATCTTACGAGTTTTACAATTCGGTGTTTCCTTATATTTTCCATGGTTTTTCCGAAGACTGCATTGTTCATTAATTTATATAAATTCTTTTCAAAATCATTTTTGGCAGCTGTTCTTAGTCTAGTATTTAATTCAATATAGGGCCGCAACCAAGCAGACTGTTTAAATTTCAACACTCTGTGAATCTTTTTCACGTTCAATCCATGTTTTATAGCCTGCTTTAAATTTCGATAATGTATTACGTATTTTTCTTTGTCATATAAAGTGGTCATTAGTTTTTGTATTTTTGATCCTTGGGGTTTTCGATGTTCTGGGCAAAACGGTAAATCGTTGTGTATATCATGTAAATGCTGAGGGTATTCTATATCCACTTCGAGGATATATCCCTCATCAGCATCGTCTGGTATTTGAGTCACATCGATGTTTGTATCAGTCCATTGGAATCCTCCGTACGGAAGAGGTTGACTCATTGCCCAACCATACAAGTTGTTGACATCCAAGTACATTAAATATTTTTCAGATTCTTTTCGATTAAAATTTTGCATGTATCTGTTGTTTGCTTTAGCATATCTATTGCTGCATTGACTGACTCCTCCTCTTATACCTTTCTCTATAAACATGATTTGGTCTATATCTTTGAGTATATCCAATTTAGATTTGGTATATTTTAACATAGCATCCCACGTATAACCGGGGAGCGTATAATACCAAGCAGGATCGAGACCATACGTTTTTCGACATTTTTCACGAAAACATTCAAACACAGACGCTAAAAGCAAGATATCTGTTTTCATGTACAGCATGCTATATTCTTTTAAATTTTTTATTTCAAATGATTGCCAAACCTTTTGTGCATGCGTGTATAAATCGTCAGTAATATTTTCATCTGTTAGTGTGCTATAAAATTTATCTTTGGATGGCAGTTCCGTATCGTCTAATTTTTCCATTGAATCAATGTATTCATAAGGAAACACCCCTTTTCTACTTAATAGTTCAAATTGTTCAGATGTTAAATTGGGAAATTGTGAACGTAGATAATGTAGATCTGATGGTTCTAGTAAAGCAGACAGTTTATCTAAGGAGGAATCTAAAAATCGCAGCGAGTCTATGAATCTAAACCTTACTTCGCTCTCGTCATTACTTAATGTACATGAAATGTATTTTTCTTTGTTTATAGGAAGCAAGCTTATACTACCTTTTTTGGATAAATCTCTAATTAAAAAATGTAAGTCGTATCCCGACAAGTTATGAAAGACTACAGGTACAACAAACTGTTTTCTAAAATTTAAGTTGCAATGCTCATGCGCAAACCCTCTAAAATCTCCAGAGAAATGACAATGGTCTCGTACGATAGTATCCTTCTCTTTGAAGGGGTGCTCGCATATATGACATGTTGTTGCAGTAAGTAAATTAGGCTTGACAATCATTGGTTCAATATGTTTAATTTTGTCTTCAATAAATTTAGCCATCCTTGTCATTTCAGCAGCGAACCAATCCATGCAGTCTTCTCCACAATATTCAGAATAAAATGATAGCGAACTATCATAGGAGCAATTTAGATAATATCCTGCACTATACGCCTCATGTTTCTGAAACTTTCGTGTATGTTTCCCCAAGTTCTTGTTATGAGGACGTAGCACTGACTCAAAGTCTGCATAAATGACAAAAGGTGTAGTCTGCTTGTATACGTGGTTTTTAAACTCTACATGATCAAATGGTGGGTACGATATTTTGCAATTGTTCAGATCTTTGCAGTATTCATCATGATTGCTTAATTTTTCCTGACTACTAAAGTAATTTAAACATCGATCACAAATATATTTTTGCCCATTATGTTTGTTAACTTGACTTGATATTAGTCGAGATAAATCTTTGATTAAACAATAGTGATATTTGATATCTTCATTTTGCGTATCCATTGATGGAGCTTCATAATCATTTAATTTTGGAAAGTATTTGTTCTGAATAAGCAATAAATTTACATGTTTATTTAATTTTTCTTTTGTTAGTCGGGCAGGATAAATTGTGTAAACCAGTTTATCTTTCGCGGCATTTAATTCTAAAGCGTACACATTAATTGAAATATTATTTAATTTTTCAAATTTTGAAATAGTATTTAGGGGCATTGGCATGTCCAAACCTTGTGTTTTTAAAACTGCTGCATAGTGAGGATACGATTTTACCAAATCTACGTTTTTATTAACTGGATACAATGATGCTGTTACCGACCAGTAAAAACATGCTTCATCTAAATTTTTAATATTAATACATGCTTGCTTTTTTAGTATAGGATCAGGTAGCTTAATGTATGATGAAGCACCGTTACCTATCTCATTTTTATTGATGTTAATTTCCAGTGAAATAATTTTGTTTAAAGCCCATCCAGACTCTTTAAGTTGAAATTCCGATAATTTACTCATTACTTTATCAACAATTTTTTCATTAAATAACAATGCAAGATCCGTACCTGCATCTATTACTGCGTTTTTTGTGTTAAAATATTTAAACTCCAAAATGTCTTCGATTTCCTTAGATTTTTTAATAAATTCCCCGCAAAATGTTGTATTTACCTTAATCATATTAAATTTTTTCAAACTGTTAGCTATTCTACTCTTAACTAGCTTAAACGCATCACCAAAAAAACTATTTAGGTCTTTATGTTTTAAATTAACGACAACAGCAGTCCTAATTCTTGAATGAAAAGCAGATTCTAAATCGACCCATTTTACCCCTAATTTTTCAGTTAACCCCGATCCCTGCTTAGACAAATTAATAATTGCTTCTTTAAACGTTTTTAAATGCCCCAAATTTTTTTGTAAATTTCTACGTGTCCCAATATCCAAATGTCCCCCCCGAATATCTTTTTGAAAACTGATAATATGTCGTTTAATTTTTTTGATTAATTTGTTAGCTTCTCTATGTGCAAAACTGGAGATTAACCCTTTATATGATTGATAAATATCTTCAACAATAGCAGTAGCCATAATGTTACTCATAATTGCAAATAAAAAATAAAAATTCTTATCTTTGTGGGTATGTAACAGAAGATCTCTTGCACTTGAAACTGAACTGGATGTAACAGAAGATCTCTTGCACTTGAAACTGAACTGGATGTCAAGAGAGCTCTTGCACTTGAACCAATTGTTTTCCACCAAAAACTTGCTCTGAATCGGTTTAATCAACTCACAATAAAATTCACCTAAAAATTAAATAAACTTAACTGAAGAAAAATGAAATTACATAATCTCAAAAATAAAATTAATAAAATTAAATAAAATTAATACAAATAAATCATGAAAAATAAAATTAAATCAACTCAAAAATAAAATTACATAAGCAAATAATTAAATAAACTCAAAAATAAAATTAAATAAAATAAAAATTCTTACCTTTATGAGTATGTAACAGAAGAGCTCTTGCACTGAACTGGATGTAACGAGAGCTCTTGCACTTGCAACTGAACTGGATGTCAAGAGAGCTCTTGCACTTGAACCAATTGTTTTCCACCAAAAATTTGCTCTGAATCGGTTTAATCAACTCACAATAAAATTCACCTAAAAATTAAATAAACTTAACTGAAGAAAAATGAAATTACATAATCTCAAAAATAAAATTAATAAAATTAAATCAACTCAAAAATAAAATTAATACAAATAAATCATGAAAAATAAAATTAAATCAAGTCAAAAATAAAATTAATACAAATAAATCATAAAAAATAAACTTAAAAATTAATAAAATTAAATAAAAATTCTTACCTTTATGAGTATGTAACAGAAGAGCTCTTGCACTGAACTGGATGTAACGAGAGCTCTTGCACTTGCAACTGAACTGGATGTCAAGAGAGCACAACAATAATGAAGAAATAACCTCCAGACCACTCTTTAAATATGTACGACTTAGCCGAAACACATAGGCGTCGATAAAAATTAAAACCTAATTGCCGCGTTTACAATATATTCTCTATGTTGTTTTTTATATTTACTAATCATATTATGTGACGCTACTGTCTACAAATTCCTTTATGCATCGGGATGACTCATAGCTTCCTGATAAATAACTGCATTAATTAGGTCATCATTTTTATGTATATGATATAAAACTGCTTAGTTGCATTTCTTATCTTTTATTGTTTATTCATTAATATGATGTCATTTCATAATCACTGCAGGTGGAGCATAATTCAGCAATTAAGCAGAAATGTGAAACCTATAAAATGATAAGGACATTTTCTAAGATTAATAATATAATTGTTTCACATTGCGGTCCAACTCTAGCGCCAAGGTCACGCGCTTTTAACATTTAATTTAAAAAATATTTTCTTTATTGCGATAAGACTTGTTTATTATTATTATTATTGGTGTAGTGGCTAACGTATTTGTTTATCATACGGGGGACCCGGGTTCAATTCTGTAAAGAATTTTTTTTTAAATTTAATTGTATTTAACGCAAAAGTTGGTAGCACTGTAAAGTTGGTAGCGAAAAGAAGATTTGAACACTTCATCTTACCCTATACAGCAACCCCTTTACAATGATACGTCACACGTCAAAATCCGTTCGGCCGTTTACGAGATATAGCTATAATGCCCTTTTGGCACTATCAATAAGGTCTTTTTGACGCTTTATCTTACCCTATACAGCAACCCCTTTACAATGATATGTCACGTGACGAAATCCGTACTCTGTTATCTTTATTGCGATAAGACTTGTTTATTATTATTATTTTTGTTAGGTACGGCACTGCTAAATATCTAAAAAATCAACAGTACGCCTCTGCTAACTTACCAACAACCGTAGACGGAGCTGTTTATCTAACACATTTCAACTTTATTTTTCAAGTCAGATGATACCCGTGTTGGTTAAGGCGTCAACATTATACACATGAGTTTGTGGGTTCGAATACCACAACAGACATCACACAGAATTTTTTTTCTACATTTATTCTTATCCAAAAAATTATTCTAAGTTCTATTTGGGCACTGGGGTTGATAATGAGGGGTGGTAGGGTGAGTTAGGGTGAGTTGAGATAATGTGAGGCATGTAAAGTTGGTACGATTACAGTGAAGCGCGAAAAATTCAAAAATATACGAAAAGAAGAATTGGCTGTTTGTGTCAAACGTCAGAGGCCACTTGAAAAAGAAGAATTGGCTGCATGTGTCAACTGTCAGAGGCCACTCGAAAAAGAAGAATTGGCTGCATGTGTCAACTGTCAGAGGCTATTTGAAAAAAGAAGAATGGCCTTTGACATTTAGCGCAAGCAGCCAACTCAAAAAAAAGTGAGGTTATGTTCAAAAAAATAGCCCGTGCTCTCCTTGTTTAACTACTAACTTGGATGACAGTTTAATCTTATTTCAGTGGTTTCTAATATCAAATCGGCCAAAAACGATGAAATGGACTATAACATATTTTTCTTTATTATGAAGTGTAGCCAATAATTTTGAAGTTTGTTTAGCTGATGTTGGGGGTCTCATTGTTTTAGTATTGATATGTTCAGGACAAAACGGTAAGTCTTTATGTTTATCATGTAGATATTTGGGATATTCAAGGTCAACTTCGAGCATATATCCTTCATTATTTTCATCAGCAATAGTATTTACATCGATGTTTGTATCTACCCACTCAAAACCTCCATATGGTAAATATTGAGACATCGCCCAGCCATATTGGTTATTTACATCAAAATACATTAGATAACTTTCAGGTTTTGATGGGTTATAATTAGGCATATACTTATTATTTGCGTGTGATCTTCTTTTGGAACAAACTTGACTAAGGCCACCCCGAATTCCTCTCTCAATAAATAAAAACATATCAGTATCAGTAATTAATTCAAGTTCTTGGTCGATATATTTTAACATTGCATCCCAAGTGAAGCCAGGTAGCGTGAAATAGTGGGCAGGATCTAGATCATATGTCTTCATACAACTTTTTCGGAACTGTTCAAAGACATCTGCTAGGAGTAGAATGTCTGTTTTCATATATAAATCTATATATTCTCCCAAAGTAGTACATGCAAAAGAGTTCCAAAAGTCTTGAGCCCTTTGATACAAACGTCGGGGGCAAGGCTTATCTTCTAATTTATTATAAAAAGCATCTTGAGGTGGTAAACATGATTCATCGAAACGATCAAAACTATCAATGTAATCATATGGCATTACTCCTTTTTTTGTCAATAAATTAAATTGTTCTTCAGTGGTATTGTGAAATTGTGATTTAAGATTTGGAAACTCTTCTAAATAAGATGATAACTTATCTAGAGAAAATGCCATAAAACGGAAACTATCAATAAATCTAAAATGAATTCTGGAGTCATCAACATGTTTTGTAAACGAAATATATTTTTCTTTGGTGAGAGGTAACAAGTCTATAGTTCCTTTCATTCGTGTGGCGATATCTTTTATCACGAAATGTGCATCATAACCGCTCAAGTTATGAAATATTACTGGGATTATATGAGTATCTTTATAATTAACATTACAATCATTATGAGCAGCTCCACGATAATTATTTGTAGAAATTAGGTGATTATGATCCCTAATTCTTTTTTCACCAAATTTAAATGGATGCTCACAGATATGACAGCAAGTGGCTGCTTGAAAATCCATCTCTTGTTGAGCAGTCATATGTATATCGTAGGAACAAAGAAACACTGTTGAAACATCTTCAGCAAGCTGATTCATCTCATCAGCGAACCACTGCATACAATCAGATCCACGATATGCGCGATAAAATGAAAGAGAGTCATCATACGAACATTTAAAATAATAACCAACAGCTGCTGGAATGTGTTTTTGATATGCGGTCTTTTCCGCAAAAGGTTTTAAAATGCTCTCAAGATAAGCATATACAGCAAAGGGAGCTTTTATTTTATTTTTAAAGTTCTTAAATTTAAGCATTTTTGATGGCTGTATCATTCTTTTTTATACAATCTTCAGTATGTTTAGCAAGTTTATTTTCAGAACGGAAATAGTGTAGACATCTATCACAAAAATACTTTTGGCTTTTTTCTCTGCTAAGTTGACTGGACAAAAGTCTAGAAAGATTTTTAATCCATACATAATGGTATCTAGTGGGCTCATCATCATATTGATCTTGTATTAGAAGCAGGTTTACATGTTTTTCTCTTTTTACTTCAGTAAGGTATGCAGGAAGGGTAATGAAATTCGTTTTTTGCTTTTTCAGTATGTACACATTTATGGAAATATTATTTTGTTTTTCGAAATTTGGAATCTGTCTGATAGTCATAGGAAACCGAATACCTCTTAGTTTTAACACCCCTGAATAATGTGGATACTGGCTAATTCTTTGAGTATTTTTCGCAACTGGATATAAAGCTGACACCACTGCCCATGCAAAACACGCTTGATCCATATTTTTAACATTAATGCATGCTTCCTTTCTTTTTATTTAAAGAGGTAAATCTATATAAGATGATCCAAGTTGAGGTGTAAATTTATTAATATTAACACCTAAATTTATCACTCGTTTCAAACTCCACCCACTATCACGCTCTTGGAATTCTTCTAAATCTTTTTGAATAAGTTTTGATACGTTATCATCAAACCACTTATCTATATTTGTAGTTTTATATATAGCAGAGTTCGATGTAGTAAAGTATTTATATTCGTTGAGAATCTTTTCTCCCTTAGTTATAACAAATTCACCACAAAAAGCTGTATTTACTTTAACTGCTTCATTTGTTTTAAGTATATTTAGGATTTTTCGTTTAAATAATGTCTTACAGTCCTCTAAAAAATGAATAGGATCTTTATGTTTAATATTTGATAGGACACCAGTTTTAATGCGTGAGTTAAATGAAGAAATAGAATCATCCCAATGAACTCTATGTTTAGTAGTTTCTTTAGTAAATCCTGCCCCCTTTTTGCATTCAGCCTTTAGTTGATTTCTTAACGTTTTAATAGTCCTTAGTTGAGCCTCTAATTTCTGCTTTTCTCCCGTAGATTTAGCGTATCTCATAACATTTTTAATCTTCTTAGTGGCTTTAACACATTGAATAAGTCGATTTAGTACCTTTTTTTCATCATAACTGGTGGTGACAACACCCAAAATAGTTGCAATTTGTAAAAGCAATTTTTCAAACATATTTACAAAATGTAAAATTGAAACGCACGTCTTATTATTAAGCAGAATGAGTATGTTTGTGGAATTAACCAAATGAAATATGATGTTACTGCAACTGAAACAAAAAAATTCTTTGTAAAAATATACAATGATAAGAAAAATTTGTTTTTAGAAACCGTAAGATTTATATATATAGATGATTTTTTGGTGAGATTATAATGTTTTGTTGAGATAATGGACAAGAAGTAAACTTTTGGTCGGACCGAAGACTGAACGGTTATAGTTAGACAGATGCTACTTAAAAAAGGCCCCCCTTAATATTCCAAAATCGAGCCTTAACTTTTATTGATTTAACAAAAACCTATAATATAATTCAAATATTCTTATAGCTGCAAAAAGTTACACTAGTCAGTGATATTAGCACTGAAAATAGTACTGCAGGATTCATATTATTCTAAAATTAATAAAGATGTAACCAAGTCTTTTGAAACTAAAAATTTATAAAAATTATAAACTTTATAAATTGGATGTTGTATTGTTGATGGTATTAAGATATTTTTAATCAAATATATTATTAAACGATTCACTAGTTACAGTTAGTCTTATAAAAGTAAGTATATGATAAAAAATATTAATATCACACAAATTTTAGAAATATTAAAAATACACATTCCAATGTAGAAACAAGTTTTTCATTTCAATTTTACCACCATATGTAACCTTACATTTTAATGGTTTTGTCAATACAACATTGTTTGTTAATTTAAATTGATTCTTTCTAAAAATTATTTTTTGTCTATGTTCTATTTTTAAAATTTATTTAAAGCGTATTTTTGTTATTTTCTCGATTTACCTTTTGTTTTTAATTTTTTTAGACTATTTTTCATTTTACTTTTTTTTGTTTGTTACCAATTTTTACCCATTTGGAACTATTTTTTTTCAATCTATTTTTGTTTCTTTTTTCAATAAAATCAATAAAAGAAATTTTACTTTTACATATTTTAATTTTGGTTACTAAATTTTGCAATTTTATTCTTGTTTTTTTCCTATTTATTCGTACATTTTATTATTACCTTTTTTTTCGTAATTTTTCCAAATCTATTGTTTTTCCCATTTTTGTTGTTTTTTTCGATTATATTGACGCAATTCTTTTATACTTCTTTATTTTTTTTATTTTCTACATTTCTGACAAAGACAAGTCCAAATAAGCTTTTTAATCAACAGTTGAACAGTTACAACAGCAAGGAAAATGCTTGATCTTGAAACTAACGCTAAATTCGTAGTGATGTTGCATCTTTTGATGTAATACCGCCCTAAACTGTTCTAATTTATAGCAAACAGTATTGATAACTGCCTTTCCAAATTGCTTCAGTTTGTTCACGAACACCTCTACAACACTTTAAACTTTGTTCCCAAAAACGATAATCCTCCAATCTTGCCGCAGAGGATTTTTTTGCTTTACTATCTAGAAAGTTGATCATACACGTTGGTAAAACGGTGATTTTACGAAAAACTGAAAGAAATTGTTGATCCTTATGAGAGACATGCAAAGAAATTTGCGTCTGATAGAACAGAATAGGTCACTCCGAAAAAATATAACTTCTTAGTGTTTAAATAAATTTCTTTATTAAAAAAATCCAATAATTATTTCGTTCCAAAACTTTTAGGATATACGTCTCCGTATTTTCTTTTATTGCTGCTAATTGTACCATTATTACCAATAATGTGAGCTTATTTTTTTCAGGTTTTCTATCTGTGGCAAAAAAATGTCGACCTCACTTTGGAAAATTCTATGGGACATGTTCCTCTTGTGGAAAATTTTTCTATGACCAATTCCTTTTTTTAAACCATGTTCATATTTACCACTTTTTCGTTAATTCTAAAAAATCGGTTAAATTAAGAAGCAATAATTCTGCCACAAAACACATTAACCTAAGTAATTTAAATAAACGTATGCAAGCGCACAGTTTCACACAACAAACTTTTTTAAAAAAACATATTAAAGCTCAAACTGACAAACAACCTTTTAAATGTAAAATTTGTTCGAAATGTTTTGCACAGTTTGGTAATTTAAAAAGTCATATTAGAACTCACGGCGAGAAACCTTTTAAATGTAAAATTTGTTTAAAATGTTTTACACATTCCAGTAATTTAAAAAGTCATATTAGAACTCACACTGATGAGAAACCTTTTAAATGCAAAATATGTTCGAAATGTTTCACAACACCCAGTTACTTAAAAACTCATAATAGAACTCACACTGGCGAGAAACCTTTTAAATGTAAAATTTGTTCAAAATGTTTTACAACATCCAAGGACTTAAAAAGTCATATTAGAACTCACACTGGCAAGAAACCTTTTAAATGTAAAATTTGTTTAAAATGTTTCACACAATCCAGTAATTTAAAAAGTCATATTAGAACTCACACTGATGAGAAATCTTTTAAATGCAAAATATGTTCTAAATGTTTCACAACACCCAGTTACTTAAAAACTCATAATAGAACTCACACTGGCGAGAAACCTTTTAAATGTAAAATTTGTTCGACATGTTTCACAACATCCATAGACTTAAAAACTCATAATAGAACTCACACTCACGAGAAACCTTTTAAATGTAAGATTTGTTTGAAATGTTTTGCACAGTTTGGTAATTTAAAAAGTCATATTAGAACTCACACTGGCGAGAAACCTTTTAAATGTAAAATTTGTTTAAAATGTTTCACACAATCTAGTACATAATTTAAAAAGTCATATTAGAACTCACACTGATGAGAAACCTTTTAAATGCAAAATATGTTCGAAACGTTTCACAACACCCAGTTACTTAAAAACTCATAATAGAACTCACACTGGCGAGAAACCTTTTAAATGTAAAATTTGTTTGAAATGTTTCACACAGTCCAGTACTTTAAAATCTCATATTAAAACTCACAGTAACAAGAAACCTTTACATGCAAAATATGTTCGAAATGTTTCACAACATCCAGTTACTTAAAAACTCATAATAGAACTCACACTGGTGAGAAACCTTTTACATGCAAAATATGTTCGAAATGTTTCACAACATCTAATGCTTTAAAAACTCATAATAGAACTCACACTGGCGAGAAACCTTTTAAATGTAAAATTTGTTCGAAATGTTTCACACAATCCGGTCATTTAAAATCTTATATTAAAACTCACACTAACAAGAAACCTTTTAAATGAAAGATTTGTTCAAAAAATTTCACATTTCAAACTAAGTTAAGGTAACATATTAGAACCCACACTTGCGAAAAATCTTATGTAAAATTTATGCTAAATGTTTGACACAGTCTGATAATTTAAAAACTCCTATTAAAACAGACTGAAGAAAATTTTAATTGGAAAATTTGTCCAAAAAGTTTCATAGAATCGTATAATTTATAAAGGAATTCTCAATGGTGAAAAATCATTCAAATTTGAAACGACACCGTACAGAGTCAATGGAATAGTTATTTATGAAACAGTTCGTGAAGTATGCTTTTTGCGCACGCACGCGATGTTTAGAGCACGAGCGAAGCGAGTGCTATATATCGCGTAAGTGCGCAAAAAGCACTTCACGCACAGTTTCATACAATATTTTATCTACGATAAACAAATAAAAAATAATTAGAAATTCAAATTTAAAAATTTAAACTAAAAAAAGTCAGAATAACTTTTGTTGAAAGTTAATGCTCTCATAGCAACACCATGACAACGCGAATGCTAATGATATTTAATTATATGAAGTTGTGTCAAAAACAGTGCGAAAAAGTAAATCCCATTTAAAATACATTGTTACTTCACGCACACTTTCAATCCTTCACGCACTGCTCTCTATAATAACAGTTTTCACGAACTAAAAATTGATACATAATATGGGGTAGAGTAGATAAAAGTATTTTACGTCAAATTGTCTGAAATTTTGAGAATAAATATAATAGCTCTATGTCAATAGAAGAAAAGTTTTAATGGGCATAAATATATATTACAATATACTTTTGATATACTGAGTATCTTTAGATCTAACTAGTAGATTGTTCTCAAAAACCCTAGGATAGCCTAGAGATTTTTATTTTACTTAGAACTATCTAGTCATAAAATATCTGACAATTCAACGGGAAGTCGGGAAGTTTTTCCATTGATTTTGTGCTAAATTGTTTTAAACAAATAGGTAATTTAAAACAGCATATTATTAAAATTCACCCTTACACAAAACCTTTTAATTTAGTTAATATACACGTATAGTAACCCAATCCTGTAAATAAATTTATAATTCAATTGTAAGTTTTTTTTAAATGAATAAATCTTTATTTATTTAGCTAAATAAGCTAGTAACAAAACATTTACTTTTATATAAGTTACAATTTAGGTTTTAAAGTTACTCTAGAGTTTAAAAGATAATTGAACACGTGTACTTAAAATTTATCAATAGACTCAATGTCCTTTATGTTTTGCGGCAAAGCATTAAAAATTCGAACACCTTCGTTTAATAGACTTCCCATTAAAAAATATTTGTTTGTAAAATTAATATTAAACTGGTCCTTAGATCTTAATTCCCGATTATGTATTTTATGACGATTAACTAAAAGTTTTGTCAAATATTTAGGAACTTTATCATGACACATTTTCAATATATTTAATTTTTGTAGCATTGAGTCTATCGGTACAAATTTATTTTAACTATTTATACTACATACCAGTGACGATGGGTTTAAAGTACTAAGTATTATATTGTTTAACATCAACTACCTATACTATTATTATTTACTTCACGATGGAACGTCGGCGATTTGTTAACTTGGTTTCTATAATTTCGCACGATATCCAGTTAAGCTGATTTCTTCCAGAGTTGATTATCATTATAAATAAGGGCAGTATTTAGCAGTATCCTACAACTGTAGATCCATTTTTATTTATTCGAATATTCGAAAATTACCACCAAAAATACTGAATTGCACACAAAATTTTCTCATCAAATAAATCAAATGTATTTAGTATAAGTACTGTTTGATAAACATATAAAGCTAAACTGTTTTACTGAATGACTATGTGTTATGAAAAAGTAAAACTGATAATTCTGTGAGTGCAACAAAATATTTAAATCTATTTTTTTAATCCATCAACAATTAAACTCTTAAGAATATGAGTTAATCAGTCATATTTATCTTATTAAAGTGCACAACTAACAATTAAGTGTAATTTTAATACAAACTTACAATTGCAAAACAGTTAATTTTACTATATTTCATACTTATGTGACATTTTACATGCGGTCTATTGGCTGTATTTATTGCCCCTACAGTATCTAGTTATTTATAAATTGTTATAAGTACCTAGGTAGATAAGTAGGTACGATACCTTATAGGTATGAAATTCTTGTAGGAGACGTAGATGCTATATTTTAATCGATTTCCTTTTATAAATGTTTCGACCGACACGACACATGTTTACCTTGTTGAAGAATTTAACAAAATGTCTGATCCCGGTGATCTTGTCAACAAAAACCATCTAGGTCAAAATATAGGAAACGGAAAGCAGAAAAAGAAAAGGAATTTTAAAAAACAAACAAGTTTATGAACATAGATAAATATATTACGTCAAAAAATAAAGACTTGAATGTGGCATCTACATCTGCAATACAAACGAGTACATCGGCAGTGGAGCCTCTGCCTGAAAAGTGAGAACGGATAGCTGCTCAAAATATTGTTGATGAAATGTCCCGCAGTGAGGGAGCAAGTTGTGCTACAATTACAGATACTGCTCAGAATGACCCCGTTACTGATGTGCAACAAGTACAAATGCTAGATGATGTTGGTACTGATGTTCCAAATATAGTGGATCCAGCTACTTGGCCACACCTTCGAAATAGCAAAATAATTTATCATATAAGAACTAGTGGCCCACTGCAAACTCTCTTTGATAATTATCCGAAAAATGATACAGGGCGACATTTCTCTAATTTACATTTCAGAAAAAAACTAACAATGAAACAATTTAGCTTCGTTGGTTAGTATACTCCGTTTCCAAGAATCGAGTTTATTGTTTTTGTTGCTGATTGTTTGATAGTAGCTCAAAGTCAAGTTTAGTGTCTGAAGGATATAACAACTGGAAACACTATGTTATATCCGAAATGTTAAAAATTCACGAGAATAGCACTTCACATAAGCAATTTTACCTTTTATGGATTGAAACTGAACTACATTTAAAAACAGGCAAAACAATAGATTGTCAAGAGCAACATTTGATTAAAAAGGAAACAACAAGATGGAATAATGTTTTGTCTAGATTAATGCATATTACACTTTATTTAGCTGAAAACAATATGGCGTTCAGAGGTTCTTCTGACAAATTATATACGCCAAACAATGGAAAGTTCTTGGGCTTAGTACAATTACTAGGCAAATTTGATCCAGTAATGCAGGAGCACTTGCCATTAGCTATGAAGCGTGATGTTGCAGATCAATACTAAGGAAAAGAAATCCAAAATGAATTAATAGAACTGATGGGTGAAAAAGTGAAGTCAGAAATCATATCATGCGCAAAAAAATCAAAATATTATTCGATTATAGCTGGGTATACACCAGATATTAGTCACAACTTTCACTGACAGTACGATTTGTTGATTTATCAGATGACGCTAAATATCAGTAAAAGAGCATTTCGTAGAATTTTTAACTGTGAGTCAACTGGTGAAAAACTAACTAAAGTCATTATTGATGTTTTAAATAAACACGGACTTGAATTAAACGACTGTAGGGGTCAGGGTTATGACAACGGGGCGAATATAAAAGGGAAAAATATTGGGTTTCAAAAGAGAATTCTAGACATAAATCCCTTGGCTGTTTATGTACCCTGTGGTTGTCACATCTACAATCTCGTACTATGAGATGCCGCTAAGTCTTCCTTAAAATCAGTCACTTTGTTTGGGGTACTTCAGAGGTTGTTCACATTGTTTTCAGTATCTGTTCATCGATGGAAAATTCTAACCGACCGCTTGGGATTATACACTATAAAAAAGCTTAGTGACACACGTTGGGAAGCAAGAATAATCAGTGTCAAAGCAGTCCGTTATCAAATTAGTGCCATCCATGACGCTTTAATTACTTTAGCAATTGAGACACAGAAAACTGATGTTCAAGTCTCTCATGAGGCTACTACTCTAGCTGAACAATTAAAATATTTCAGTTTAATGGCTTCATTGGTGGTTTGACATACATTTTCAAATTAACGTCGTTAGTAAATCTCTACAATCATCAGATATAGATCTCAGTAAATGCAAAGAAGTGTTGAAAAAATGCTGCACTTTCTTGGAAGAATATAGAAATACAGGCTTTAAAAGCGCAATTTTAACTGCAAAGGAAATGGCTGAAGAACTAGAAATTGAACCCGTGTTTAAAGCTGCAAAAAGGATTGGATTTGTTAAACGTCAAGCTAACGAAACTGCTCGCGACGAGCCTATTGTTTCTCCAGAAAAGAAATTTTAGGTAGAATTTTTCAACTCTCTATTGGACACTACATTAATTTCACTCAGAGAAAGATTTGAACAGTTAAATGAGTACTCGGATTCTTGGTCTTTTTTTGTACAATATAAAACAGATTCCCGAAAAACCCGACCTTGTCAAACTCTGTGGTGACCTCCAGTTAAAATCAACTGTAGATTCCAAATCAGATATAGATGATTTTATGTTGTGTGATGAACTCATAAGCCTGAAATTTTTTTGCCTGATCAGGATGTGGTTACCCCTGTTTATGTTTTGAATTTTATCAATGACCGTAATTTACTGGAACTGTATCCAAATGTATGGATAGCATTGCGAATATCATTGACTATACCTGTAACGGTTGCTAGTGGGGAAAGGAGTTTTTCCAAGCTGAAGCTGATAAAAACATATTTGCGATCGACAATATCTCAAAATAAACTAAGAAACTTAGCAACTTTGTCAATCGAAAATGAAATTGCAGAGAACATAGACTTTAAATGTCTAATAAAAGAGTTCGCCGATAGAAAGGCTAGAAAAGTAAAATTTTATTAATTTTTTCAATAAATATTTTTATTAAAGATGGTTATTTCATTGTACCGATACATTTCACGGATCCCTTAGATATGGCAAACGAATTTAATAACTATTTTTCTAGAGTTGGAGAAAAATTAGCAGAAAAAATAAAAAAACCAAAAATCCCTTCCTTTAAAAAAGATAAAATCCAAATTAATACATCCTTCTTCTTAATTCCTGTAACAGAACCAGAAATAATTAACATCATAAAAACGTTAAAAAACAAAAAAGCACCGGGTATTGATAATATTAAATCTGAAGTTATTAAAGAAACGGCAGAAATAATTGCATCGTATTTGGTAGATTTGATAAATTCCATCTATGAGACAGGGCAGTGCCCAGCTGAATTTAAAAAGGCAGTTATTACTCCGATATATAAAAAGGGGGATAAAAAATGTTTATCAAATTACAGACCAATCTCACTGATTTCCACCATAGCAAAAGTTTTTGAGAGATTACTAAAAACTAGATTAACAACTTATCTAGATAAACATAAGATATACTGTTTACTAAGACAGTTGGATGTAAGCTAATTCCGGTGCTATGCACTGGGGATTTTGTTGCAGCCATACTGTCAATATACACGGAAGAAGGCATCAGAAGGCTAATGGTCTGTTCAGCGTACTTCCCTGGAGAAGACAGGGTTTGCCCTCCAGGCCAGCTAATGGACATCATAAACTACAGCCGAAGAGAAAACCTACCATTGATCGTGGGGGCCGACGCCAATGCTCATCACATAGCGTGGGGTAGTACGGACGTCAACCCTAGAGGTGAGTATCTATTACAATTTATAGTTAGTAATAGCTTACAGATATTAAACAGAGGCAAAAAGCCAACATTTGTAACAGTTTCGCGCAGGGAGGTCCTTGATATGACCCTCTGCACAAACAACATCTACGACAAGATTGAAAACTGGCATGTCTCGGACGAGCCGTCTGGGTCGGATCACAGGCATGTTAGGTTCAATATTGTTACCCCCAAAATTATTGAGACCACGTTCAGAAATCCACGGAGAACGAATTGGGAGGACTATGTAAATTCCCTCAATGAAAATCTCGAGGACAGAACGGTGTCAATAAGAGACGTGTCTGGTTTGGACCGGGAGGTGGACATGGTAAGCGAGGCTATTGTGTCGGCTTATCGTGAAAGCTGCCCGGAACAGACAAGAAAGTACACAAGAAACACTCAGGGCTCAGGTGAGAAGGCTGTTTAATAAGGCCAAAACCGTTCATAACTGGGAAGAGTATCGACAAAAGTTAACGCTGTACAATAAAGAAATCCGAAAAGCCAAAAGAGACTGCTGGAGGAGGTTCTGCGAGGAAGTCCAAACGACCCCCGCATGTTCAAGAATCCACAAGGTCCTGGCTAAGGATAGTACAGCGAAAGAGGTCGGCCTTCTTAAAAAGGAGGACGGATCATACAGTAAAACGTTGGAGGAAAGTTTAAGAATGCTAACATTGGCACACTTTCCTGGCTCACGGTTTATGGAAGCGGGAACGGATAGCGCAGGCCACGGTCAAAGGCCAGTAAGGCCATCAAGGGATGACTGGAGGCTAGCTACCGAAATAACCAGACCTGCAAAAATCAGATGGGCTATCAGCACATTCCGTCCATTCAAAACACCGGGAATGGATGGAATATACCCAGCCCTACTCCAGAAGGGGCTGGAAGTAATTATAACACATCTGTGTAAAATCTTTAAGGCTTGTTTGGCCTATAGATTTATACCAGCTGTGTGGCAGAAGGTGGAAGTCCTATATCTCCCTAAAGTGGGGAGGATGACGGACCAAACAACCAAGTCATACAGACCGATAAGTCTATCGTCATTCGTAGCAAAAACGCTGGAGAAACTGGTCGATAGATATATAAGGGACGAAATCTTAACGGTGAATCCATTAAGTGATCGTCAATATGCATACCAGCGGGGAAAATCCACAGACCTAGCGCTGGATGACCTAAACAGGCTAATATCAAAGTCAATCGAAGACAAAGAAGTAGCCCTAGCGGCGTTTATTGACATCGAAGGAGCCTTCAGTAATGTGGGACCCGAGTCAGTAACCGACGCACTTTCAAGGAGAGGAGTCCCCCCACTAATATGCCAATGGGTGTATGCCAACCTAACGCATAGGATCGTAGTGTCAAAGTTAGGTGAGGCGTCCATTGAGGCAACAGTGGGAAGGGGCTGTCCGCAGGGAGGGGTACTGTCGCCTCTGCTGTGGTCAGCACTTGTAGATGACCTCCTTAAGAAACTCCTCAATGAAGGCCTTCACTGCCTAGGCTTCGCAGATGATATGGCCATAATCATTCAGGGGAAGTTTCTGGGCACAATCTCAGAGCCGATGCAGTCCGCAATGAATATGGTGTACAAGTGGTGCAAGGATGAAGGCCTAACAGTCAATCCACAAAAAGCATCAATTGTCCCATTCACTAATAAAAGAGCGTTACAAGGCTTACAACCAATAACGCTCAATAACGTGCTGGTTCCAATGGCCACAGAGGCCAAATACCTAGGTGTGGTATTTGACCAGAGGCTATCATGGAAGCAACATATTCAAAAGGTCACACATAAAGCTACAATAGCCCTTGGTAGGTGTAGACAATTGTGTGGCAAGAACTGGGGATTGAACCCCAAAATAAACCTATGGTTGTATACACAAGTCATTAGACCAATGTTAACCTATGGTTCGGTGGTGTGGTGGAGTAGAACGCAGCAGTCCGGGGTGATCAGGCAGCTGGAAAGCATTCAAAGGCAGGCATGTCTGAATGTTACAGGTGCCATGGGAACCGCCCCAACGGACGCACTACAGGTTCTACTCAACCTACCACCATTGCACATTTACATTCAGGGCGAGGCTATGGCAACTGCTCACAGACTGCTACAAGGCCAGGCCCCCATTACGTTATTAAAAGGCAAAAAGCAAGCAGAGTTATACAATAGGGTTAAGGCAGATCAAATAATGAGTATGCCTCAGGACAGGATAGTCCCCAGGTATAACTTTGTGAGAAACTTTCGAGTAGAAATACTGGAAAGGGACTCATGGAACAATGGCCCCCCAATCCAAGGGGAGTCAATTTGGTATACCGATGGCTCAAAGACTGAGAAAGGCACAGGGGTCCGGTATATACAGTAGAGGACACAGGATAAAAATCCAACTAAGTCTAGGTGCGTATGCCACAGTGTTTCAGGCTGAAATAACGGCCATACAACACTGTGCAACGGAGATCGTAAGTCAGGGTATAACGGGTAAAACTGTAGTCATATACTCGGACAGCCAAGCAGCTCTAAAGGCGATAGTCTCAGCACAAATAAGCTCACAGCTGGTGTGGGACTGCGTTGGGGCCCTGACACATGCCGCTAGTCAAAATTCTCTGACACTGGCATGGATACCAGGACACTCAGGGTTTCGGGGCAATGAGAAGGCTGATGAATTGGCCCGTGCGGGAGCTAACACTCCAATGATTGGCCCGGAACCATTCGGCGGAGTTGCTAACACATTCAGAAAGGCAGCCATTGAGAAATGGAGGCTAGAAAAGGCCCAGGAGTGGTGGGAAACATCACCGGGCAAGCGACAAGCCAAACTCTTTATAAGGGATTCTCGGCGAAGTTTACTGCAGAGCTGCTATCACGAAGGCGAAATGATGTCAGAATGATTGTCAGTCTCTTGACAGGACATTGTAGGCTCAGAAAACACATGAGTCAGCTAAACTTGGCAGATGAAGACATTTGTCGATACTGCCAAGAGGAAGAGGAAACTGCATTTCATGTCCTATGCCAATGTGAAGGCCTTGCAAGGACGCGGTATCTAGTACTGGGAGAGGAGAAACCGGCTGCTCCAAGTTATGCGGAGTGGCCATTGTCAAGGCTATTAAGTCTCATTAAGAGGGCAGAGCTGGACAAGGTGCTCTAATCCTATTCCACAGATAATGGGTGTTCACAATAGATCTGCAAAGGTCGCAGTGATATAGGCAAACAGCCAACCCCAAAAATATCTAATCTAAACATAAGATTTTATCAAATGCACAGTTTGGTTTTCGAAAGGGACTTTCAACAAATGATGCTATAGTTACCTTGGTAAATCAAATTTACGACTCAGTAGATGCAGCAAAACCTTCTATATGCGTGTTTTTGGATCTTGCCAAGGCCTTTGACACGGTATCCCATATACAGCTGTTGGAGACCTTGGAGGATGCAGGAATTCGCGGAGTACCTTTGAACCTCTTTAAAAGCTATTTAAATGACAGAGAACACGCAGTTAGAATAGAAAATCATATTAGCCAAAACAATACAATCAAATTTGGAGTACCTCAAGGTACGGTGCTAGGACCTGTCCTATTTTCCTTATATAGTCCATTTCATCGTTTTTGGCCGATTTGATATTTGAAACCACTGAAATAAGATTAAACTGTCATCCAAGTTATCAATGGCGGACAGTTTTTTTTTCTTAATTATGACATATGACATTAATAATTATTAAATTCAACCCTTCAACAACGAGCCGTACATGACGCTTACTAGGAATGTGAATTAAGTCAAGACTTCCCTATTGAATACTTTTTATCTACCGGGAAAACAAGATGCAGTTACGTAAGTGTTGTATTAAAAAACAAACGTCCTCATTTAAATTTTTAACTTGCCTGTATCTGAGAGAGATGTAACTCTAAATTTACTTCGAGTATGATTTCTGTCATCGGCCAAAATCCGTGAAATGGACTATACATTAATAACTTGTTCCATTTAAAAACAAAAGGAAATATTATTGGATTCGCCGATGACACGGCGATATTCTACCAAGGTGACACATGGCATGAACTAAAAAAAAACAATAGAGGAAGATTTTAAAAACATCTCGGATTGGTTTGACTCAAAACTGCTAACGATTAACTACGAAAAAACCTTTTTTATTCCCTTTTCTAGCTACAAAAATACATTGCCCCTATTTACCGAGTTGCAGATAGATAAAACTGAAAACAAAATAATTAAGCTGAACAATAATATTAAATATTTAGGCGTAAATATCGACTCCCACCTTAAATGGGATATACACATAAATAATGTCACAAATAATTTAAGACCATTATTATATAAAATTAAATACCTGAAAACAATTCTAAAACCTTCTCATCTCAAAATAATGTATCAATCACTTGTTGAATCCAGAATCAACTACGCTCTTTTATCTTGGGGATCGGCATTAAAAATCCACCTGAAAAAACTAGAAGTAATTAAATTAATTGTATCGACCCTTACTACTTGAAAGTTCATTTTTATTGGGAATAATAAAAATAATAAAAAACGTTAGTTTTTTATATAAAACTTTCACTTTAAATGTATTTTAAAAAATGACATATGTTTCGCATTTAAGCATCGTCAGATTGACATATAAAGTTATATTATGTTTATTCAACATCAGATAGTTAGCTATAAACAAAATATAACTTTTTCTACAACCGTGCGTAAAGTATTACCTTTACGCACGGTTTAAGGTTCGTAAAGTTTAACTTTTTTTCACTAGTGAAAAAAAAAGTTTTTTTTTGACTAGTGAAAAAAAGTAAAATAAGCACTGTTTTGTATAAGATTATGCGAATAATCTTACGTGTCTTATTAGCCGAGATTGTAAGGTATATAGCTTCTACCCAGATGACTCGGGTTCAATTCCGGCTAAGGAAACTTTTTTTTTATTATTTAATTGTGTAAATTTGTGTAAATATATTTAATTGTTAAATTATTGCAGTTTAATACATACAAAACTAGATATTATATTCAGTAATTTTTAATTTGATTTTTAATATGACAGAAATATCAGTTCATGAATAAGGGTAAGTATTTTTATTTAAATGATGACTGATTGACATTTCAATTAATTTATAATTTAAGCATTTCGCGTTTCTAAGTACCGGTATTATAAGGTAAGATTAATTTAAAAAATAAATATTTTGTTATCTAAAATATGTTTTAAATATAATATTTTTTTTCGCAGTAAAGCGTAAATAAAATCAGGCCTATACTTGTATTTCTTGTAAACAAATTCGGTTGTAGAAAAAATATTGTATGCAACTCGTGCGTAAATGTTCCTTTTTTGACTCATGTGATTGTCGCATTCGCCTGCGGCTCATGCGACAACATTCACATTCGTCAAAAAAGGTCACTTTACGCACTAGTTGCATAAATAACTATTATATGTCAATCTGACGATGCTTAAATGCGAAACATATGTCATTTTTTTAAAGTGAAAGTTTTATATAAAAAACTAACGTTTTTTATTATTTTTATTATTCCCAAACTAGAAGTAATTCAAAAAAAAATCTTAAAAATAATTTATAATAAAAGTAATACCTACCCATCGGACTCCCTATTTAAAGAAACATCACTTTTGGATATCAGACAAGCTTACTTTTTAAATGTCGTTTTATATACTTACAAAAATAAATCCATAATTAAAACAATACAACACAATTACAATACCCGATATAAACATGAGGACAACGTGCAAATTGTCCTAAAAAATAAGAGCATTGGTCAAAGATCGCTAAATTTCTTAAGTATCAAAATATATGTATAATTTCTTACCAACCATGTATAAAATGTATCTATCAACAATAAATTCAGTACGTTTATTAAGGTCATTTATTAAATCATTTATTTATGGTGTTGAAAGGTCTACTATCCATTCTTTACTTGAAACATATATAAATTAAAAAAAAAATAAAAAAAAAAACTACATGGGTACACAAAAATTCTAAAGTTTTTAATTTTTTCTTTATAATTAGTTTTCTGTATTCAAAATAAGTTTATCTTTTGTATTTTTAATTAGTCAAGTTAAAACAAAACAATTAGTCTAGTAAATAAATACAAAAACTATTTCTTTTAACATTTTGCCAACATATATTCTGAAATAATCGTTAGCACCCCATGCGCATCCCTATGGGACATAAATGGGTTCTTCGTTTATTTAGAGGGAAGGAAAGCATTTACCACGTCAACAATTACTATTTGTATTCATATCTTGATGTAATAGTTTTTTTTTTTTTATTTAATTGTTGTTTGTTAGTTATATATTTATATATTATATTTATTTATATTTATGTTTATATATATATTGTAATTGTATTGCCTACTTTAATCTGAATAAACTTATTATTATTATATTATTATTTCCTTTTTCGTATGGAATTTAATTGAAGAATGGGGGCGCCGGATAAATCTCGCCCAGGGTGCTGGTAATGCTAAAACTGGCACTGTTTGCAACCACCTCTCGAAGCAACACAGTCGTCACATTCTACGGAAACAATCACATCATCCTCTTCGTCCACAATTAAGGTGCATCTATATAGTTTAGCATGGACTTTGTGTTCTGGACACATTTTGCACTTCACTATACACAATTTGGAGTCACGCTTGAGCTGCACGTAGCTTTTGGCGTCGTCTCTGTATGAAGCTCGAGAAGACCTGAAAGCAGATGTAACTATTCGCCATTGTAAACATCACAAAATATCTAACCTAAAATGAAGTTATTTGAACTCTTTTAAAGAGAAAACTGAATTAACTAATTAAATAATATTTTACATTTGTTTTTACTTACATTGCGAAATTCCGAAGAGCAAAAATCACTGTTTCTTGCGAAAAATGTTCCGAGCCTAACAGCGTCAATTCTTGGTAGATTCGTAGAATTTGCTTTGCTAAATCCAGACTGCATCGTTAATTATTTTAAACTAGTGAAATAGTCAGCAAAACTGTTTATCTATTATAACAAAATGCAAAAAAATGGGAAGAATTCTTCGATCACTTCTGTGTGTGTGTTTAGGTACTACTGAAACGTCAACAACGATAATGGCGGACGCACTCTGTGACGTCATGCTTTCTAAATGGTTTTCACTGTCACATGACTAAATATATTTTTTTCGTATATAATATAATAACAGAGAAAATTTTGCCGGCAAAATTTTCGACTGGTATAAAAGTTTGTTGCTTGGCAATTTACGCGAATGAAATTTCATGAGCGAAAATTGCCAAAAAGCAACAAACTTGAATAAAACCAGAAGAAAATTTGGCCGGGAAAAATTTTTCTCTCAAATGGTATTCGACAAGACTATTTCACGAGAAAAATTAATTAATTAATTTCAAGACACCTTAGTAACGGATCTGCCATAATTTTGTCGCTGAAATATTACGTATTGTCCATATGAAACGTGCCGTTGCTATGCAGTTTTGTCAAAGGTAATACCACGAGTCCTTAAAATTTTATCGATTAATTTTTAGTTTCCACGAAAACTTTTTTATTTGGCAAAAATACCAAAACAAACTGAAATATGATAAAATCACGAGTCCGTAGGACGAGTGATTTTATCATATTCAGTTTGTTTGAGTAGTTTTGCCTAAAATAAAAAAGATTGAGTCTGGAAAATAAAAATTTATATAGTAAAATATTACAGGACGAGTGGTATTTGAGAAGATTATTTTTTGAACCATTCTGTACAAAAACTACTTTATTTAAAAAACTTCCTAGAATAACTTATATTTCATAATTAACACAAACGAAATGCCGTTACCCCACCTATTAACTTATCCTGTACATTAGATAGTATTGACACTTGTCAGTTGTCGTGAGAGTCGGGAAAACAGGGTTATAATTTGAATAAATATTTATTTTTATACCTATTTATGCAATTATATTATTAAAGAGAAAATAACCAAAATAAAAATTATTAGGTATATCTATTTAAAGTTTACCTACAAGACCACATTTGCCTGTAGGCATATAAAAGTTTTAAATGCATGCAGAACCATGAAGCATGTTAGTTTTAAAGTACCTACATATTTGATTTTTCATTATCGTTTAGATGAATTAAATTGTGATAATAATAACAAAACATATTTCAGAATATTTAGATAATATAAATGAATGTTGATTTATAGTAAGGTACTTATAAACAAGAAAATTGATTGTTCAATATTATTATTGAATTTTTGACAGTTCTATAATTTTATCAATACTAGTAAAACCACTAGTGGTTTTATCAATATAAACCGGAATGATTGGCTAGATTTAGCATTAAACATTGAAGATTAAGCATTTTCATTGGACGAAATCACAAAATTGTGATATTTTGAAGAATAATAGATTAGTATCAAAAATAGTAAATAGTTTGTGTACCGATAAGATTGATATTTTAATGTAAAAAGTGGCTAAATTGACATTTGACAATTCTGATATTTGATATTTGACTTCAAAATTTCATATTGACATACCTTTATGTCTCTTTTTGACATTTGACAATACAAATATGACAGTTTTGGCATTTTCAGATAGGTACTTAAAATCAATATTTATTTGACACTACAATTTTGACATTTAATGCTACAAACATGATAAGTTTGACATATCTGACATACTTAAATGTAATTTTTTCACAATTGACACTTTAGACAATTTGTACATACTTATATATCAATATTTGATATTTAACAGCACAATTTTGAGATTTGATATACTTATGTCACTGAAAATATAATAGTTTTAGTATTTTTGCATAATAGTCAGTTTGTGGTTTGACATTTTAGTGTAAAAAGTAATAAGATTGACATTTGACCTTATATTGACAATTAAGTCTCAAAAATATTAAATATTTTGTTATTTGACAAGATTGGCATTTAAAAGTGTGACATTTTCGTGTGAGACGTTAGAAGATTAATATTTGACGTTATATTGATTGTTTAATGACAGTTTACTGTCAAAAATAGTGAATAATTTGTTTACTGTCAAGATTGACAATTTATAGTATGACATTTTAGTGTAAAAAGTGACAAGATTGACATTTTACGGTGTATTGTTAGTTTAATAATAATAGATTAGTGCTTAAAATAGTAAATAGTTTGTTTACCGACAAGATTGACATTTTAATGTAAAAAGTAACTAGATTGACATTTAATAGTTTTGATTTGACTCCAAAATTTCACATTGACATACGTTTATGTCTCTTTTTGACATTGGCATTTTCATATGTTAATATTTTTTATTTGACACAACAATTTTGACATTTAACGTTACAAATGTGATGATTTTGAAATTTGACATACTTATATGTCTTTTTTTGACAATTGATACTTTAAAATTTTGTAAATTTAAAAAGTTTAAAAAGAGGGGGTAATACAGCTATCACTGTGGGTTAAAGTGAGAAAGGAGTAGTCTGCCTACTGCTGCCGTATGTGTGAGAGAAAGGGAAACGATAGTGGCACCATAACGCGTTACGTTACAAACCAGTTTACCCTCCAGTTTACAACTTTAAAAAGTTTGATTTTAATTTTATTTATTTTTTCTAGAAATTCTCCTAATATGGCTTTGGTTTCGGATGTAGTATTGGATGAACTTACGTGCGATATTTGTGAGAAATATTTATCGGTTTTACCGATAATAGTCTTCCCAAATCGTCGCTCTGTTTGCGGTCGGTGCATGAAGGAGAATCGAGAGTGGGCCGGAACTATTTCATCTTATAATATTATCGCAGAAAAAAATATTTTTAAATGTATAAACCGATATGATGGATGTCGGGAGTTACTCCGATACTACGACGTTGTTGAACATGAAAGAATTTGTTTAGAAAAAAAATATGTTTGTCATCTTTGTCCGGAATCGGACGAAATACCGACGTTTCTACTTTGGAAACATTTTCAGAGAAACCATAAAGATTCAGTTTTAAAAAATCCATCTTTTTCGTGTAATTTAAATTCATATTCTGATGTTCGGAATGTTTTTATTGATCGTTTTGACGATTATTTGTTTTACTTTTATTTAATTTTGAATCGTGTTGAAAATTTTGTAAAAGTTAAAGTTGTTTTCATCGGAGATGAGGAATTGGCTTCCTTAATTTCTTATAAATTTTATGTTAATGTACCGAATGAAAATTTGAAAATTTATTCAAATAATTTTAAATGCGAAACTTATATAAACGATAATAATGAATTCTACAAAATTAATATCAAAGATTTTATTAATTCTGTTGGTATTGAAGTACATTTGAATTTTAGTGAGAGATCAGAAATAATATTTCCCAAAGTTGAAGAAATGGAAATTTTGGAATATTTTAGTAATTCAATTAAAAATGATATTAAAATCTTACAAGAAAATTCTTGTTTAATTTTTAAAATCTGTTTTAAAAATTTTGATTATCTAAATTTATTTGTGGGTATCAAATTTACACCACTAACAAATTCGTTATTGATAAGAAAATTATTTAAAACAGAAAAATCAAATTTACATTTAACAAAATGCCGATTCGGAGTAATTGAAAAAAACAGAGTTTTTTCCTGTTTGTATTAATTGTAATACGGACATACCAAGAGCTTGCATCCTGGTAAGTAACAGTATTAATTATTGTTGTGTTTCAGAATTCATGACGAGAGATCTCGTCCCGATTCAAGCTGAACTCGAGTTCAAAGAAAAACGCCAAGAAGTTATGATAGTTTCATGCTACTTTGCAGGAGACGGGACTGCACCGCCTTTAGAACTGCAAAGACTAGTAGAATACTGTCATGACAAGAAGCTACCATTACTCATAGGATGTGACGCCAATGCCCACAACACCATATGGGGAAGCACAGACACCAATAAAAGAGGTGAGCAAATATTAGAATTTATTCTCAATAAGAATCTTATTCTACATAATATAGGGAATACCCCTACGTTTGTAACAAGAATAAGGAAGGAAGTGCTAGACATAACACTAAGCACATTCAATCTGAAAGATCATGTAAAAGATTGGAGAGTTTCGAATGAACCGTCTCTCTCTGATCACAGATTGATCATGTTCAGACTAGAATGCAATCCTCCTGAGCCTATACTAAGGAGAAACCCCAGGAAAACCAACTGGGAAAATTATAAGACTAATTTAAACAGAAACCTTGCAGGCCTTCGAGCCACAGGGAAAGCCAAAAACCACCTGGTATTGGAAAATGATCTCATAGAATTAAACGAGGCAATACTCGATGCCTATGAATCAAGCTGTCCGCTTCAAAGGACTAGAAAGTCAAACGACGCAATATGGTGGAATAGTCATCTGTCAAACCTAAGATCCGAAACAAGGAAGCTCTTCAACAGAGCCAAATGTAACGGAGATTGGCAGAGCTACACCGAGAAACTCACAACTTACAATAAAGAGATTAGAAAAGCCAAAAGAAACAGCTTCAGGAAATTCTGCGAAGAAATAGACTCTACACCTTCTGCTGCAAGACTACACAAAGTCTTAGCAAAAGGAAGAGTAGATACAGTAATGGCACTGCGAAAGCCAGATGGACGCTTCACAGAAAGCGAAAAAGAACGGGCAAAGCTCCTGCTAGAAACCCACTTTCCTGCAGGCATAAACACCACAGGAAATACGAGGTACAAAACTAGAAGACCAACCAGGGAAGACACTGCAATGGCAAAACACATATGCAGTGAAGAACGGCTGAGATGGGCTATGAACACCTTTCAGCCATTCAAAACCCCTGGAACTGACGGAATATTTCCTGCCCTACTACAACAGGGGCAGGAGGCAATCATTCCTCATGTGATCCGAATCAGTCGGAGCAGTTTTGAACTGGGATATATACCAGAAGTGTGGAGGAGGGCAAGAATCACCTTCACCCCCAAGGCAGGGAAACGGGACACCACACACCCTAAATCCCTTAGACCAATCAGCCTCACATTGTTTGTTCTCAAGACGATGGAAAAAGCTGTAGATAACTATATTAGAACAGAAGTCTTGGAGCAGGTACCACTGCACCCTCGTCAGCATGCATATCAAACGGTCAAATCTACGGAGACCGCGTTGATACAATTGACTGACGAAATCCAAGACGCTCTAAACACAAAAGAAACCATGGTATGTGCCTTTCTAGACATAGAGGGGGCTTTTGACAATACTTCACACGAGGCTGTCAAAAGAGCACTCAGTGATAGAGGAGTAGATAGAACGACTTCCACCTGGTTGTCGCAATTACTGTCTACAAGAATCGCAGAAATGAAGGTAGGCCAAGACACTATCTCCATCAATACGACCAGAGGTTGTCCGCAAGGGGGAGTTGCATCCCCACTTATGTGGAGCCTCACCGTAGACAGCTTACTCTGGCAACTGACCGAATTAGGTATACCTTGCCAGGGTTACTCTGATGATGTAGTTATCCTCGCAAGAGGGAAATATGAAAACGTCCTCTGCGACATAGTGCAAAGAGGACTGAACACAGCAAAGCAGTGGTGTGAAAGAAACCTAAACTAAAAACTATAAAAATAGGTGGAAATACCGTTGAGTGGAAGACAGAGGTCAAATATCTAGGGCTAATCCTAGATAATAAGTTACTCTGGAACAAACACGAAAACGAAATAATACACAAAGCTACAAAAGCCCTTATGGTGTGCAGAAACATTGCTGGGAAAAATTGGGGCTGTAACCCAAAGACATTGCAATGGATGTACACAGCAATAGTGAGACCTATCATCACATATGGGGCAGTAGCTTGGGGCACGAGAGCTTATCTGATCACTACGAGGACAAACCTCTCAAAGATTCAGAGACTAGCCTGTGCATGTATCACTGGAGCAATGAGAACATGTCCCACTGCTGCAATGAAAGTAATACTAAATCTCTCGCCACTGCATATTCAAGTAGAAAATGCTAGGAAGAAAACAATATATAGAATGATCAAAGAAGGAATAATCAAGGAAAAACCTCGATCACTTCAACTTGATCAAACTTGGGAAATGCCCCAAGATGACATGCCAAAGAAATTTAACTTTGTAAGGAAATTTACCACTAAACTGGGAAGCAAATCTGAATGGGACGAAAACACCATATTGGGGCTAAGCCAAAACGCCATAAAATGGTACACGGACGGCTCCAAGACAGATAAAGGAACAGGAGCAGGGGTGTTTGGACCTAGAACCAAATACTCAGAAAGCTTGGGTACATACCCAAGCATCTTTCAAGCGGAAATTCGTGCCATCGAAAGATGTATAGAATTTAACATTGAAAGGAACTATCGTAGACAGAAGATTGTAATCATGTCAGATAGTCAAGCAGCCATCAAAGCTCTGAACTCAGATACAATCAATTCAAAGATGGTCTGGGAATGCCTAGGCAAATTAAATGAACTAGGACAGAATAACACTGTTACCCTCCTATGGGTTCCAGGACACGTAGGAATAGAAGGAAATGAAACAGCAGACAAGCTGGCAAAAAAAGGAGCTGAAACCCCATACCTGGGACCAGAACCATCCTGTGGGATCAGCAGTAGTACAATCTTAGAAAAACTAAAGAAAAAAATGGATAGCGAAAAATCCAAGTACTGGAATGATCTAGAAGGACTAAGAGAATCGAAGACGCTCCTGGGAAACTATAACCAGAAGAGATCTCACAGCTGTCTTAACCTGAGTAAGAAAAACAGGAATACTAACCGGTCACTGTCGATTAAGAGGACATATGAAGAAACTAGGATTAGTAGATGAAGCAAACTGCAGATTCTGTGAGGTAGAGGATGAAACCTCAATACATATACTTTCAGAATGCATGGCATTAAGTAATTCTAGGGTCGAATACCTAGGGTCATACGAAATAGAAAGGGAAGAACTACCTAATTTAAAACCCAACGATATCCTTAACTTCCTAAGGAAGATAGGACTAGAAGAGCTGCTATAAGTCTGAGGAATCATCAGAAATATAGCAAGAAAAGGGGGACACAATAGATCTTATAGGTCGCAGGTGTATCTGTCACCCCTAACACCATACATACATACATACATACATACATACATTAATTGTAATCATGTGAGACAATTATATATTAGTAAACATTACAAACATTCACTTTGTATAATTTGTTTTAATTTTTTTTTATACAAAATTTAATTCATAAAGTTGATTACGAATTATCTAAATCGGTAGATTTTTGCAGTTGTAATTGCGACAAAACCTTCTATTATTTCAATTTCAATTGTTTATTAAATTCGAATGGGAAATGAAAAAAGACAAAATTAAGCAAAAATGTTTTAAATGTAATGAAATTAACAATTTAGGCCAACTTATTGAACACATGGAAATTTGTCATGGTTTTAATGGGACATTAGAAACAGATTTTTATTTTCATGTAAATTTTTGGTCGGATTCTCTTGTATTTGTTCATGATCAGTTAATTTTTGTTGAAAAAATTGAACATTCAGATAGATTATTTGATCTTTATTTGCATTTTAACAAAAATAATCAACAACATATTACCGGATTATTATCTGCATCTGTTGATGGTGATTTTACAGCAATTACAAGATTTGAAAATTTGATTACTGTAAAGAAAGAAAGACATCATCATTATTATTTGACTTTAATTTGTTCGTAATATTTTTCTTGTTTATTTTTATTTTAAATTAAGTTCATTATGTTTAATATTTTATTTTAAGAAAATAAAAAACTAATGTTTTAATTTTTGTTAACTTCGAATTTTTTTAAATCTTTGTGACACTTTTTTTCAATTTTTCATTCAGAATCTATTTATTTTATTATTTTCTTTTTAATGTTTAATAAATACATGTTTAATTTGATTTTTTTATTTCTTTCACCTAACAACCAAGACTTTACAATTAAAATCTTATAACCAAATGAATATAACTGTTTTTTATCAAATTTAATTATTCCCATTAGAAAGAATCTAAATTGTTAAGAAAAAGCTTAAAAACATGCAAAATTTTATTAATACCGATTGAACAAAAATATCGAAAATTTAAGGGATTTTTTTTTTGTTGATTTAGTATTTTTTTCAACATTCTAGTTTAACCCTGTATATCTCAAAAACCGTTTGGAGTTTTAAAAAAAGTGAAATGCACTAAGAAAATTTTAAAGACTTTTCTACAAATCCAAAACTTTTAATTAAAATAAAAAAAGAGAGTTGACTATGTTTTTTGAAGTGAACTTATGGGAGGGTAAACTGTTTTGTAACGTAACGCGTTACAAAGCCACTGTGTCTAACAGGAAACGTACAAAAAGTTATAACCTATCAAACGATAGGAAATTTTCTGAAAAATCCAAAATTCCAATTAGTTTTTTCATATCTTTTATAGTTTTCAATATACGGGGAACTACAAAATTTTTGTTAAATATCGAAAACTAAAAAAGTTATAAAAAAAATAGTAACATTTATAAATTTTTGAGAAAATGTCCTATCGTTTGATAGGTTATAACTTTTTGTACGTTTACAAATAAAAGATTTATCGAACTTTGACATTTTTGTAGTTTTTTAATTTTTACATTAGCTAGTCATGAGACGCACACGTTTTATTTTTAAAATTTCTTGAAATCTGCCGGTCCGAATCGGCTTAAACTCACAGGGAATTAGATGGAACTTTTTCGAACGCCTTTTTCTTCATTCCCATCGGTGAAGCAGTTCAAAAGTTATAAGAGGTTTACATACATCCAGACATACATACAGACAGCCTCGTAAAAATAGTCAGGGGAGGTTCCAAAGGCATCAAAACGTTGATATTCGATAAAAACTCGATTTTCGAAAAACTGGGTGAAAACAATACTTCCTAATTTAAAAAAAAAAAGATTTTTTTAGCGGGAAGTTTAAAAATTATTATCATTTATTGTTAAATTGTAATTTAGATTTATACTATAAACTTTCTCAAATCTGTGAACACTAAGAGGCTACAAATAAACCTATTATTATTATGTGTTTTAATAAAGAGAGTAAGAGGTGAAGTGAAAGTGTGACAGCTGAACAAGAAAATCCAGGAAAATAGTTTGAGATGGCCGGCGTCGATTGTCTTGCTGACTTGACGTTTCGCCAACACGAGCAGTTGGCATCTTCAGAAGTTGCTTCCTGGTTGACAGTCTGCAAACAGTAGTTCTGAAGATGCCAACCGCTCGTGTTGGCGAAACGTCAAGTCAGCAAGACAATCGACGCCGGCCTAACAGCCCAAAAACCATTGATACATTAGACAATGGCCGCGAAAGCCTTTCACAGTTTATTTTAGTTTGAGATGGTTTGGTCGTGTAGAGAAGAGGGATGACAATTATTATGCGAATAAAAGATTAGATGAAAATGATGTTGGGGGGTAAGAGGTAAGAAAGGATGTATTAAATACAGACGGTGGAAAAAAAAGGCTAACGCCGACCCAAACTGGGCTTTGGATAAGGTATGGAGGGCATAGGATAAGGTTAAAAGAAAGGAGATCTGTCAGCCTGATAGACATCTAAAAAAGTATTATGCTATGATTTATTAAACAATAGTGTCATCATATCCAATCATTGTTTATAAAAAACTTTCAGTTGAATTATAAATTTATTTTCTGCTATAGGTTACCATACGTGTGTATTAACTACATTTAATAGGTTGTTCGTTTTAATTTACCTTTGTGTGTAAAACATTTTGAACAAAGGATCTCGCACAAACTCAATGAAATTTTGTGACTAAATAGTTCTAAGTGAGTAAAACAAATATATCAAAAGGCACCAAGCTTTAGAGAAGAAAATTTAAATGACCTTTAACCTAACTTACGTGACAGACCACGGATTCGAAATAAGCGAACCCAAAAAACCCTATGCTATCGTAGGATTTTTGGGAAAAATTTACTATCGAGATCTAGAGTTACTCAGTATCAAATTTTGACCTGCTCAGTAAATCACTATTTTAGTAAAACTACAAACCTCTATATCTCAAAATTTTTCCATTTTTAAGTTTGATGCCCATAGAGACTGGTTCTACTTACATAGAGCTATTTATTCACAAAATTCAGACAATTTGACTTTTTCATTGATTTTGTGCGGAATCCTTTCACATTTGAATGTTTTTTTACCATTTCTAAATCACCGAAATCTATGATCTATTTTGATCAAATTTTATATTTAATAGCTTTTCGTCAGTGTGAGTTTTTAAAATGACTGGAACCTTTAAAACATTTCGAAAAAATTTTACATTTAAATGGTCTGTTTGTTTTTGTTTCTTTGTTTATTGATCATTTAAAGACATTTACAAATGTACTTATAGGACACGTCATCAATAAATAACAACATACAATAATTAATACAAACAATCTTACATGCATAATACCTACGTAAAAATTTCATGTCAAGAGTGATACAAAATATTCCTTAACTGTATAGGGGCTCAAGCCAAAAAGGTTTTTTATAGTACTTTAAAATATTTTTTCGTTTCTGACAGATTTCATATTTTCTGGAAAGGCATTATACAGCCTCAGTCCCAGAATACCAAACGAACGCATACACATAGATAATTGTGTGATTGGAAGATGAAAATTATGTTTTATAGGTGTATTATAAGCATGGAAGGATTCATTCTTTTTAAATTTATCTTTGTTTTTATAAAATAAAACTTCAAAAATAAAAATACCTGCCAGAGGTAATATTTAAATTTTTTTAAATAATGGTTGACATGATTCACGTGGGATGACATTTACGATAATTCTAATCTCTCTTTTGTATAGTGAATACACTATGCGCAGGGGAAGAATTTCCCCAGACAATCAGACCATAGGTTATTCAAGACTGAATTTCTCCATAATAATATGAAAGCAAACTCGTTTTAAATTTCTTAATAAATAACAGGATTTATTTAAATTTCTATTTAGGCTATTACAATGGCTTGTAAAATTAAGATATAAATATAATATAACCCCAAATCTTTACAGTATAACTTTCTTTCACTGATGTACCAGAGATTTGAACATCCATGTCCGGGCGAGTAGCATTTTGAGTACCTAGTTTAAAAAATAACTGCTTTGATCTTGGAAGCATTTAAATACAATGAATTACTACAAAACCACTTTTGTAAATTGTGTAAGTTTAAATTAATTTTACTCTGTAATTCAACTAAATCCTTAAATTTAAACAGAAGAGAGGAATCATCTGCGTATAAACACATAAAAGAATCTGCTAGAATAGATGGCAAGTCGTTTATGTATAAAATAAAAAGGATTGGTCCCAGAATTGAGCCTTGTGGTACACCTATGTCATTCTGCACTTGCTCAGAGAAGACGTTATTATCAAAATTAGTGTCGGAATGATGTATTTTTAAAGTTTGAATACGATAAGAAAGATATAACCTAAAACAGTCGTATTTAATTCCTCTGATACCCATAGTGTATAATTTGTCCAATAGAATTACGTATTATCTGTCAGTTAATTATTGTTTTGATTTGGTTAAAATTTACTGAATTTTCGATGTTCATGTTTGGCTATTTTAAACCTTTTTATTTAATGCTTTTGCGAATATTTGTTATATTTTTTAATAATATTAGCTTAAGTAGTACAGTTTTTTAAAGGCAGTTCAATTATTTTAAAAATGTCTGCAATTAGCATGGTGTTCCCAGTTGCCTGCAAAGTTAACTGTTTTTAGTGTTTCGTGTAAAACATATTTATAACATTTTTCCTGGCCTCCTTGTCTACGTACCCTCACGCTTAGCTCTCTAAAAAGCAGACATTTTTCTAGTCGATTATCATCCAATCAATAGACAACGTAGGCAAGCACGGGCTATCAGAGTCTCTATAGACAGGCACTAAGTTCTTCTAAGAATCTCTTGATTGGATATTTGATGGCACTAGCGAATGCGCATCATTTGAGGTAAACGTATTTGTTGTTAGCGCACAAGAGTTTTAATACGTCTTGTATATGGAACCCAGGTCTCACATGCGTATAGTAGAGTTGGCAGGATAGCTGCTCGGTATACCGCCATTTTTGTTTTATGTGTTAGAAAAAAAAAAGAAATAAATAAATTTATTTAACTACCTTATGCTAGAGGATTTGTAGCAAGTCAAAATAAATTACAAAATTAATTGTACAAATATATAAAATATTAATTAAAAGATAAAATTAACATAAAACGAATGGCAAAAATATTAAAATACATTACAATATACGCAGACTAAAGTTTAAAAATACAAAAAAATATATAACTACATGCACTTAGAATAATCGCAATACTCTGTGAATGAGTAGAAGCATATTTCAGTTAATATCTGTTTCAATTTACTCTTAAACAATATAGGTAATAGGCAGTGTTTTGAAATTAGTTGGTAGAGAGTTGTATAGATAGAGATTAAGGGAATTCCTTTGTGACTTTGATAGTCGGAGCGTTCTTGTTCTTAAGTTATCGACCTGCCTGGTATTGTAATGATGAATATCAGATTGCTTTGACAAATTTGTGGTGTTTTCATGAACTTCAGTAAGAGTATTATATATGTACAATGTTGGCAACGGCATTACCCTTAATTTTTTTTAAAAGAGGTTGACAGTGCTCACCATAATCTACTTTCAACATAATTTGAATGATTTTTTTTGCAATTTTAATATCCTGGTTGATTCAGGTAAAGTACCCCACAAAATAGATCGTGGTTCTCAAAAACTCTGCGGCGCAACCTTAGGAAAGCCTTTGATGCAGCACTGACTCTGTTATTTATTTCTTTGTCTACATTTGCTTTGGTATTTAGAATGCTGCCAAGATAATAATAACGCATAACAAAAAGAGTGAGCAAACAATAATTCAAATCTAGTTTTAAAAGTTTCTGAACAAATTCCAAATTTAAATGTGGTGTATTTAACCACATGTACGTCTAAATTTGTTTATTGTCCATTATGTTTTCGCATATGTAGTGTTAAACTTATTCTATAACAGTAAGTAAACAACTTTCTTATTTCAATGGTTTTTCTCCAGTGTGTTTCATCATATGTTGATTTAATTTTGATTTGTGTCGAAACATGTGTGAACAAATTTCACATTTGAATTGCTTTTCTTCAGTGTGTTTCATCATAATATGTCGTTTTAAACTAGCTTTCTGTCTATACGTGTCCAAACAAATATAACATTTAAAAAGTTTTTTCCAATGTGTTTTATCATGTGTATATTTAAATTTCCTTTTTGTCGAAACTTTTGTAAACAAATCTTACATTTAAATGTTTTTTCTCCCGTGTGTATTAGCATATGTTTCATTAAATTTGCTTTCTGTCGAAACTTGTCTAAACAAATTTCACATTTAAATTTCTTTTCTCCAGTGTGTTTCATCATATGTTGGTTTAATTTTGCTTTATGTCGAAACGTGTAGAAGCAAATTTCACATTTGAATTGCTTTTCTTCAGTGTGTTTCATCATAATATGTTGTTTTAAATTTGCTTTGTGTCGATACGTGCGTGAACAAATATTACATTTAAATAGTTTTTCTTCAGTGTGTATCATCATATGTGTATTTAAATTTCCTTTTTGTCGAAACGCCTGTAAACAAATTTTACATTGAAATGGTTTTTCTCCAGTGTGTATTAGCATATGTCCCATCAAAGTTGATTTTTGTCGAAACCTGTCTAAACAAATTTCACATTTAAATGGCTTTTCTCCGTTGTGTTTCAACATATGTTGATTTAGATTTCCTTTGTGTTGAAACGTCTGTGAACAAATTTTACATTTAAATGTTTTTTCACCAATGTGTAAAAGCATATGTCCTTTTAAAGTTGATTTTTGTCGAAACGTGTGTGAACAAATTTCACATTTGAATGGCTTTTCTCCGCTGTGTTTCAACATATGTTGATTTAGATTTCTTGTCGAAACGTGAGTGAACAGATTTCGGGTTTTAATCGCTTTTCTTTAGTATGTATTCTTATATGTTGCTTCAGTTGATATTTATAATTAAAAATTTTTGAACAGATTTCACATTTATTTGCCTTTTTTTCATTGTGAATTTTCAAATTTTGTTTTAAAGTATTTTCACGTGTAAATGATTGAAAACAAATTTCACAATTATATGGGCGGTTTTTACGTGTGTGTTCATGTGCAATTTTCATGTGCAATTTTAAAGTGACCTTTTGCAAAAAGACTTTTAATCAAATTTTGCATTTAAAACTGTGTTTCTCAGTATTGGAAGATTTCGAACAAATCTTGCAACAAACGGATTTTACTTTAGGTTAAGCTCTTCGAAGTGGAACATTAACTTTAAACATTTTCAAACAAATTTTACAATTCAAGATATTTTTTTCATTCTTCAGGCGCTTTAGATGGCGTTGTGTTTGAAACTTTTCTCTACAAATAGCATGTTGAAGATACTTTACATCATTTTTTTTATAATGAATACTTCTACTGTTTTTGGTTTTTTTTATGAAATGCTGCCTATAATAATGGATTAAAAACTGTGTTCTTTGATAAAAATACTCTCCACAATAAGCACAAATTTCCGAATATCTTCTACACTTATGTTTAAGTCGTTGATCTACCGACGAAAAACCTAAAATAATAAAATATTTTATATAAAAATAAATTTATCTAGTTAATATCAAGTAAATAAAAGTTTGCTGTTTTTTTATGATTTTTTACATAAATGATGATTTTTTATTTTTTTCTTAATTTTTCAAATGTTTGTTAATTTTTCCTGTTTTTTTTACGATTTTTTTTATACATTTGATAATTTTTTTTTTGTAAATCTTTACAAATTTTTGTGATTTTTTCGAGTTTTTACGATTTATTTCTAAATTTCACGATTTTTTCCAAATTTATTGCAATTTTATGATTTTGATAAAAAAAAAATTCTTGATATTTGTTTCAGATTTTCGATAAATTCTATAATTTTTGTAACTTGTTGCCATTTTTTTTTAGATTTTTACGGTTTTTTTTTGGTCTTTTTTAAGATTTTTTTTTCAGTTTAAAAATTCTTGTGATTTTTGCAAATTATTCATTTTTACTTGACTTTTTAACTTTTTCCGATTTTTTCTGTTTTTTTTTTCATTTTTAATGTTTTTAATTAATATTACTCTTTTTTTCGATTTGTTTAAATTTTTGACATTTTTTTGTTTTTTTCATGTTTTTTTTTACATTTTTTTGTGGTTTTTACGATTATTTCTGATTTTTTAGATTTTATTCTGATTTCTTACAATTTTTTCTGTTTTTTACGATTTTTTTGTTTCTGATAAAATTTTAATTTTTTTCTAGATTTTTTTTTTAATTTTCGACTAATTTACAAAATTTTGTAACTTCCTACGATTTTTTATTTGATTTCTGAGTTTTGCGGTTTTGTTAATTGATGTTTTTAATAAAATTTAATTTTTATTTTATTTCCAACTTTTTAACTATTTTTATAAACTTTTGTATTTTTTGTGTTTTTTTTTTCATTTTTAATGTTTTTAATTAATTAATTTTTATTCGATTTGTTTAAATTTTAGACATTTTTTTGTTTTTTCATGTTTTTTTTTAAATTTTTAGTTTTACATTTTTTTGTGGTTTTTACGATTATTTCTGATTTTTTAGATTTTATTCTGATTTCTTACAATTTTTTCTGTTTTTTACGATTTTTTTGTTTCTGATAAAATTTTAATTTTTTTCTAGATTTTTTTTTAATTTTCGACGAATTTACAAAATTTTGTAACTTTCTACGATTTTTTATTTGATTTCTGAGTTTTGCGGTTTTGTTAATTGATGTTTTTGATAAAATTTAATTTTTATTTTATTTCCAACTTTTTAACTATTTTTATAAACTTTTGTATTTTTTATAAGTTTTTTGTGATTTTTTCTGTTTTTTACGAGTTTTTATGTTTTTAAGGAATTTTTCCTTTGTTTGATTTTTTTAAATGTTTGACAAACTTTTGTTACTTTTTTGTTTTTTACGATTTTATTTTTTATTTTTTTATTTTATGTAAAATTTTTAGTTTTTTCGACTTTTTAACGTTTTTTTACAAATTTTACAAAATTACTTGCTTTTTACGATTTTTCTTTTTTTATGCGATTTTATTTTTTTGTATCCTATGATTTTTTTTTAATTTATGACAATTTTTACAATTTTTTGTGATTTTTATGATATATTGGGATTGTTTTTAATTTTGACGATTTTTTTTTATTTTCCAATTTTTTACTTTTTTTTTTGTTTTTGCGTTAAACAAATTTGGAATTTTTTTTTGTATTTGGTCAAAATTTGTACTCATTTTCAAAATAAATTGAAAAACTAAAAGTGTTTCATTTTTACCCCTTTCACTACATTTCACCTTCAAATAGTTAAAATTGAAGATTATTCCGCGCATTTTTAACTTCCCGCTAAAAAAATTAATTTTTTTTTTAAATCGGGAAGTCATTGGTTTTACCCCGTTTTTCGAAAATCGAGTTTTTATCGGATCTCAACGTTTTGAGGTATTTGGAACCTCCCCTGACTTTTTACGAGGGTGTCTGTATGTCTGTATGTACGTGTGGATGTGTGAGTGTGTGTGTGGATGTATGTAAACCTCCTATAACTTTTGAACGGCTTGACCGCTCGGAATGAAATAAAAAGCGTTTCAAAGAGTTTCATCTAACTTGGATTCCCTATTTTGAACATCAAAATCGAATAACGTGTTAAAAAGTTAAGGCTTTTTAAACATTTCAAAAAAAGTTAAAAACTTCAAAATACATCACGTTACTATAGCTTTACGGTTAAAACTAGCGGGAAGTAGCAAGGATGGCCTTTAAGGTCAACCTCTTTTCAAATTTTTTAAATTACTATGACTATTTTAATGATTTGTGCGATAAAAATTATTATATATGTCTTGAATGTTAAATATATGAGAAAACATTATCAATAGGAAGGCAGAAAAAAAACGGAAATAACATCTATGTTCAACCAAAAATATCTCGATCAACTTTAAACCAATACACGTTTATAATCTACTTTTTTTAATATTAAGCAATCTGTATAACCCTTTAACAGAAAAAAAGTTATGGACCAAAACAAAAAAATCTTTCGTATGTCTCACAAAAAAAAATATTTCAAAATAAAAAACAAAATCTTAATAAACTTAAAATAAGAAGAAACTTACTTTTTATGCAAAAAGGACACTGATACTTATTGCCCACTTTCTCTTTTTTTCTCATTTGTTGTGGATTCTCGTCTACAAGTTCTATATCTTCATTTTTTAGTGTAGGTAAATCGCAAATACTATCTAATTCTTTCTTTATTTCGAAATTTGTGCTTTGAAATTCCTGTTTAATATATGGAGGATCATTATAATCTTGTCCAAAGTTATTAATTTTCTCTGCTAATTCATAGACGTATTTAATAGAACTAATTTCGGTTTTAACTTGTTTACGAAAGTTTTCATTCATGAAAATGCCTGAATTATTAAGTGAAGTGCTTTCTATATCTTTTGTTTTAATATTAACGTCTATTAATTCTAAATCTAGTAGATTTAAATCAATTTCTGATTCATCTATTTCTGAATTTGAATCATTGAAGTTCATCTTTTTTGGTAAATGTAAATTCAGTCAAATTAATAAAGCTGTACCGATAAGTGGCTGCAAATCGAAATATGTCTCATAAAATATGGTGCTCGTTTAAAAATTCGGATATAATTTCTAGCTTATCTATCATAATACTAACACCTGTTCACCAATTAATATAATTATATGCAGATATTTATATAATATAAATAAATACAAAGCGTGCACAAAAAAAGAATATTAACTTTACTTTTAACCACGTTTGTGACTAAGAGTGTCTCTGCTCTGTTATAGAATAGACAAATTTATTATCTCTGACTTTTATGTCGAGCTTATCATTGTGTGTGTTACTACCTCAGTGATGCAACGATGCCAGGTAGAAAATTTGAGAGGAATCGTGGAGCCAGAATCGGGTGGCGACGCAGCTGACGGTAACTTCGGCTTAGTCCGGTTTGGCGCGCACTTCAAATGAGAGAATATTCAAGGAATATTTTTTATATTTTCTCTTTACGTTTTATGCAGACTTAGGATTGCCATCCTGCTAAGTAACATATTATATCTTGTAGGAGGTATGTTTAGAAATTTTGATGAAAAAGTGTTAAAAAAAACACGAATGAATGCAGTTTGATGTTAAATAACAATTGTAACTTATGTTTGTTGATAACAATTAGTAAATAATTAAATGGATGGCGCATTTGTTTTGTGGACTTCGACGTGCATTTTCTTCGAGGTTTAATTTTCCTCGTCTTATTATTGGGTGGGGATGTCAATTTTGGAGGGGGCGGGTGTCGCCAGCAGACATTGGCGGTGGATACAATATGCGCCTCTACTAATCCTTTTTAAATTCGAAAAAGGTTTACGATTTAATTATATGCACATTGTGCGCCTCAACCCTTACTATCATTTTTGGGAAATTCCAATTCCTGTAATAAAATTACAGTTGATAACAACCACCCCTGACAATGTTTATATGTATTTTTCATTCTAGTTTGGTGCCAGTTCAAGTAAAAATGAATATAAGTAATAAAAGTTTTGTTAGTACACAAGGTGGAACAGTGATTTTTGTTGAAAATTTAAATTTAGAAAAGTGAGTGTTTTGACTAGTAAAGCAGTGCGATGGCGATGTTGTATAAAAACTTGTAAGGCAGCATGTTCAGGTTACACAATTGGAGAGGATAATTTGGTGGTTCGAGAACACGAAAAACACAATCACTTACCATTAATTGATTCTAGAATGGAAGCATATATGTTGTGTAGTGCAGTGAAAAGAAAAGCTGTGGAAGATATAATCGAAAAACCGTCAAAAATTATAAAAAAAAGAAATTGTAAGTAGCAATCAGTTACGTGAGTCATATGTCATATCAGCATTAAGTTCTGCTAGGAGATGTATTTATACTAGCCGACGAAAAATTTTGCCTCCACTTCCAAAATCAATACAAGAAGTACAAAATTTCATAGATACATTGAATATAAAAACCAATAAAAATGAAAATTTTGTTATTGATAATGATAAAGATAACAATATTGTTATATTTTCATGCATTACAAATTTGAAAATGTTATGTATGCTTGAGAGAATCTTTATGGTACGTTTAGCTATTGTACAAATTTTTTTAAGCAATTGTTTACAATCTATGGGGAAAAGAATGGTGATTATATTCCTCTTGTTTTTTGTCTACTACCAAATAAAGAAAAAGACTGTTTAAATTAACAATAAATAAAGCAGCGAATTAATTGATACGTTATTGGTTCCCAAGTATATAATTACTGATTTTGAAGTTGCTATTTTGTCTGCAATAAACGATGTGTACCCGCAGTCGAAAAAAGTTGGTTGCCGATTTCACCTCGGTCAGGCTTTTTACCGTAAGATTCAAAATCTGGGACTTTCTGTTGAATACCAAAATAAGGATTCTGATATAGGAAAATGGATTCGAAGTACTTTCGGACTAACCTATTTGGATGCCAATGAAGTTGGAGATTGTTTAGCATTCGAGTTATATTCAAAAATACCAGAAAATGAAAAATTATAAAAATATTGTGATTATCTGGTTGAAAATTATATAAGCGATGACGCTCCTTTTCCTCCTTCATTGTGGGCTGAAGCAAGTGAATCCGTTTTAAGAACAACAAATTTGTTCGAGCCGTTTCACGCCAATTTAAAAGCTCATTTTTATGAATCCCATCCGAATTTATTTAAATTCATAGATGTTTTATCGAAACTTACATTAAAATTCAAAGCGTGGGAATAAGTGTAAAGAAATATGATGTAAAACTAAAAAAAAAACAAGAAAGTTTAAAAAAATGATTGGCTAAATATCAAAATAATTGATTAGTAGAATTTATTTCATAGAATGCATATCTTATTTTAATTTAGTTAATTAATTAATAATTAAAATTATTTTCATGTTAGTTTAAAAATTAAAGTTTTAAGTATTTTTATATTGACGATATCTATATCTATACTTATAATAAATCTGTAGAAAGGTCAATTCTGTACATGAAATATATTTCCAAAATAACTATCAGGGGGTGATTAGGGATCGATACTGATGCCAAAAATGAAACCAGTAAAATTTTTGTCTGTCTGTCTGTCTGTATAACCGTTATAGAAACAAAAACTACTTGACGGATTTTAACGAAACTTGGTACAATTATTTTTTATACTTCTGAGCAGGTTATAGGATAGTTTACATCACGCTAGTTATACGCCCATGAACAAAGAAGATAGAAATAGCAAGCTTGCATTTTATTAGATAAATACGAGGTTATAAATATTCGAAATTGTAAAATAAAGTCATTCTCAATTTGTCATTTACTAATTAAAGTTCTCTGTAAAAAATAAATTTGTTTTTAAAAATCCTGTCGGCCCATGCCTACAGTTAACTGGCGCAGTCAGTAGGATATTTTCGAGTCGTATTTCGTGTGCATAACGGTAGTTACGTCGTGGATTTTAATCCTTTACGGGAAGTTCCTACGGCAGAAACTTTAATTGTGCGAAAAAGACTTTCCTGTGGGTGCCAAGACGACGAATACGTTCCAGCAGCCAAACAACAGGGGAGCAAGGATTGGATTTACGAAAAGAGAGCTAAGTAAGTTTCCTTTTCTACCTTTCCTATTTTCATTTTATGGCAGATTGTGAATCACCAGTTGTAAAAAACTAACGAAAATAGTAAATTTTACAGCTTGGTCTTTTTGGTTTTATAGAAAATAAGACTTTAAAAGACCAAGGGTCAATTTTGACCGCATTCAAAAAATATTATTGAATCTAATATTTTTGAATATAGTTTTTCTTAAGTTTTTGAAAAAATAAAAAACCTCAAAATTGAGGAAATAATAAATAGTATTTCAAATTTAAATATTGTTGAAGGCAACATGCCGAACGAAACTCAAATTCAAATAAATTATCAACTTTTAAAATTGTACATTGATACAATACCAGTATTTAATGGAGACGGAGGGAGTTACTCTAGAAATATTTATTGAACACTGCGAATGTTTGATAAATCAATATAAAAATGTAGCAAACATAAATGATCCTATAAATAGTTTTCTATTACGAGCAGTAATAGGAAAGTTATCAGGCAATGCCTTAATGTTAGTCGGCTCTAGACCAGAAATCAGAGCCTGGACGGACTTAAAAAATTTACGTAGGTTAAGTTTCGGGGATCAGAGAAATCTGGACTGTCTAGTTCAAGATTTAATTATCATGAAACCCTTTAAAAATGAATCTTTCTGTGCATTTGGCCAAAGAATACTCAAGGCACGAAGCACAATAAATTCAAAATTAATGTCTTTAAATTTAACAGTAGCAGAGCGAAAATTTAAAACAGAAAACTATGACGAATTAGCTCTGAAAAGACTTTTATTAGAGGTTTAACAGGTCGTATACAAGACTTTGTTAGATTAAGAAATCCGAATACATTAGAATTAGCCATTTCTTATGTCATTGAAGAAGAAAACTTTATTCTAAGCCAGAAACAGAATGGTTACATTCAAAATCAAAATAATTCAATAAATAGAAACTTTCAAAATAACTCAAGTAGACAAAATTCAAATTTTAGTCAAAATCAAATTACAAATAGTTCTCACAGTAATAATAATTCTTTAAATTTTAATAATCAAAGACCTTTTATACCTCAACAACAACAAACATTTCCGAACCAACCTATAAACATTCAACCAAGGCAAAATATGCCTCAACCTAGATATTTCAACAACAGACAAGTTTTTGGTACACCCAAAAAACCTGTCAATGTATTCAAACCAACGGGACAAACCCCAAATTATAAACCAGAACCAATGTCAACTACTTCTAGGAACACAAATGTTCAAAAATCTTATCCCAGACCAATGGAATTAAATAATTTAGGGACCGAAGATTTCATAGAACCTATTTATTTCGAAATTCCTTTTGAAACTGAATATACGGAAAAAACTTCAGACGAAATTCAAAATCTAACTGAAGAATATTTTGAAAACACTTACGATAATACAAATGATTGTAATTATGAAAATTTTGACAGCAATAATGAGGAAGTTTTCGAAAATGTAAATTTTCCTATGGTTTCGACAATAGACCAGAAAACGTGATAATTATTAATCCTTTAGCAGAAAATGAATTACCTTTTATTTATATTCCACAATTAAAAGCTAAATTTTTAGTAGATACCGGCAGTACAAAAAGTTTAATTAATTCAGAAATAGCTTTCAATCTTTTCAAAAATTTTATTAGAAATGAAGATTTTCATATACAAACATCTCATAACACTAGCTTTCATAACAAAGTAGTTTTTATTCCAATTGATAATATTTTCAATGTAAATGAAACATACAAATTTTATATTTTTAATTTTAATAATAAATATCAAGGTCTCATCGGAATGGATCTTTTAAAAAAATTAAAAGCCGTAATTAATATTGATACGAAATTATTAGTAACTCCAAAAATAAAAATTCCTTTAAATTTTGATAATGTTCCGAAATTAAATGAAAATTTTAAGATAGACAATTATTCAATAACAATTCCTGGTAATACAGAGCAAGTAGTAAAACTGCCTGTTTATCAAAAAGAAGGTATCGGGTTACTTGAACAAATAACTTATGATAAAAATGTAACATCTCATGAAGGGATATGTAATATAAAAAACTTCTTTATTACGACAACTATAACAAACAAAAACGATGACTCTATTAAGATAACAATTACAGAACCATTTATAGTAAGGGAGCTTAATGCAAGTGAACTTCATTTTATAAATAGTAAAACAGATCCAAATTGTAATAAAAATTATGACCAAATTTTAAAGGAAAATTTAAATAAATTAAGTTTAGACCACTGTAATCATGAGGAAAAACAAGCAATTTTGGACTTGTGTTTTCAATATAAAGATATATTTTATTCAGAAAAAATTCCTTTAAGTTTTACAAACGAAATTAAACATGAAATTAATTTAACAGAAGAAAGACCTATATTTTCAAAATCATACCGTTTCCCAGAAATACATAAACAAGAAGTGTCTAAACAAATAAGAGAAATGCTCCAACAGGGCATAATAAGGAATTCAACCAGTCCATATAGTTCAAATATATGGATCGTACCAAAAAAATTTAATCAAAAGACAGGAAAGCAATCATATCGACTGGTTATCAATTATAGAAAATTAAATGATAAAACGGTGGGAGATAAATATCCAATCCCAGTAATTTCGGTCCTTTTAGATAAAATGGGACGTGCAAATTATTTCACAATCCTAGAATTAACATCTGGATATCATCAAATTGAAATTGAGGAAACTGATATCCCGAAAACTGCATTTTCAGCAATGAATGGTCATTACGAATTTACCCGTATGCCATTCGGTTTAAAAAACGCGCCCTCAACTTTCCAACGTGTCATGGACAACGTTTTAAGGGGTTTAAATAATGTAATTTGTGTAGTTTATTTAGACGACATCCTAATTTTTAGCACTTCATTATCAGAACATATTTCGAACTTAAAAGCTGTATTTGAAAGATTAAGGAAAGCTAACTTCAAAGTACAACTCGATAAATCAGAATTTTTACAAAAATCAGTAGGCTATTTAGGTCACGTAATTACACCTGAAGGTGTTAAAACAAATCCGGATAAGATTAATGCAATTGTAAATTTCCCAATTCCTAGAACTCAAAAAGAGATAAAATCATTTTTAGGCTTATTAGGTTATTACCGACGTTTTATAAAAGATTTTGCAAAAATTACCAAACCATTAACTCAATGTTTAAAGAAAAATGCAAAAGTTATTCATGATCAAAATTTTATTCAAAGCTTTAATACCGCTAAGAAAATTTTATGTAATCAACCTATTCTTCAATACCCTGATTTCTCAAAACCGTTTATATTAACCACAGACGCTTCGAACGTCGCAATCGGGGCAATTTTATCTCAAGGTACTATTGGTCAAGATAAACCAGTAGCGTACGCATCTAGAACTTTAAATGAAACAGAAAAAAGGTATAGTACCATTGAAAAAGAGTTACTTGCTATAGTATGGGCTTGCAAGTACTTTAGGCCTTATCTTTTTGGAAGAACATTCACCATTGTAACTGACCATCGCAGTTTAGTATGGTTATTTAATATTAAAGAACCAAATTCAAAATTAATTAGATGGCGTCTTAAATTAGAAGAGTACGACTATAAAATTGTATACAAGAAGGGTAGATTAAACGGTAACGCGGACGCTTTGAGCCGTATTCAAATTAATGCAATCGAAAATGAGTCAATAATAAATAATCCGGGTGACATAAATCAGGAAAGTTTAGAACTACTTAGAAGTATAGCTGAAGACCCTAGAAATTTTATGTCGGACAAAGATTTCGAAGAAGCGGGATCTAGTAAAAACCCAAATGAAAAACAAAAAGTAAATGTAATATCTGATATTCAAATTAACCCTCCAAATGAAGTACTATCTGACGAAACACCTCATTCTCTATCGCAGGAAACGCAAAATGATGGTATTTTAATATTAGATGAAATAATTAATAACAAAAATAATCAAATATTAGTCTTTAAACACAATTTGAATAAGCTTTCAGTAGAAACCAAAAATTACGATAATCAAAAAATAATTAATGTTAAATTACTTATAAACAATAATCGAAAATTAATAATAGACTTTTTAAAAAATTATTTAAGTCCAAATAAATCATATTTTATGTATTTTGACGAAAGAGCTTTTATCCCACAGTTTAATGTAATTTACACAGAAATATTTAGAAAAGATTATTTAGGTCACGTAATTACACCTGAAGGTGTTAAAACAAATCCGGATAAGATTAATGCAATTGTAAATTTCCCAATTCCTAGAACTCAAAAAGAGATAAAATCATTTTTAGGCTTATTAGGTTATTACCGACGTTTTATAAAAGATTTTGCAAAAATTACCAAACCATTAACTCAATGTTTAAAGAAAAATTCAAAAGTTATTCATGATCAAAATTTTATTCAAAGCTTTAATACCGCTAAGAAAATTTTATGTAATCAACCTATTATTCAATACCCTGATTTCTCAAAACCGTTTATATTAACCACAGACGCTTCGAATGTCGCAATCGGGGCAATTTTATCTCAAGGTACTATTGGTCAAGATAAACCAGTAGCGTACGCATCTAGAACTTTAAATGAAACCGAAAAAAGGTATAGTACCATTGAAAAAGAGTTACTTGCTATAGTATGGGCTTGCAAGTACTTTAGGCCTTATCTTTTTGGAAGAACATTCACCATTGTAACTGACCATCGCAGTTTAGTATGGTTATTTAATATTAAAGAACCAAATTCAAAATTAATTAGATGGCGTCTTAAATTAGAAGAGTACGACTATAAAATTGTATACAAGAAGGGTAGATTAAACGGTAACGCGGACGCTTTGAGCCGTATTCAAATTAATGCAATCGAAAATGAGTCAATAATAAATAATCCGGGTGACATAAATCAGGAAAGTTTAGAACTACTTAGAAGTATAGCTGAAGACCCTAGAAATTTTATGTCGGACAAAGATTTCGAAGAAGCGGGATCTAGTAAAAACCCAAATGAAAAACAAAAAGTAAATGTAATATCTGATATTCAAATTAACCCTCCAAATAAAGTACTATCTGACGAAACACCTCATTCTCTATCGAAGGAAACGCAAAATGATGGTATTTTAATATTAGATGAAATAATTAATAACAAAAATAATCAAATATTAGTCTTTAAACACAATTTGAATAAGCTTTCAGTAGAAACCAAAAATTACGATAATCAAAAAATAATTAATGTTAAATTACCTATAAACAATAATCGAAAATTAATAATAGACTTTTAAAAAAATTATTTAAGCCCAAATAAATCATATTTTATGTATTTTGACGAAAGAGCTTTTATCCCACAGTTTAATGTAATTTACACAGAAATATTTAGAAAAGATTATTTAAAATTAACAATGTGCACCAAAATGATAAATACAGTTCGAAATTTAGAAGAACAAATAATGTTAATTAAAAATCACCATGAGGGAAAAACAAATCATAGGGGTATAGATGAAACATTAAATTATTTAAAAAGAAATTACTTTTGGACCAATATGAAGAAATCAATAAGCACTTATATTAATTGTTGTGACATTTGTCAAAAAACCAAGTACGCACGCAAATTACCGTACGTACCACTAAATTTAGTTGAAACAGCTTCAAAGTCTTTTGAAATTTTACATATTGATATTTTTCACTATAATAAAAATCAGTATCTAACAATTTTAGATCCATTTTCAAAATTTGCGCAATGCATCCCTATTGAAGGAAAGAACGCAATAAATGTTTGTGATGCACTAATGAAATACTTTACAAGTTTTGGTATTCCACATAAAATTATTTTAGACAGTGGAACCGAATTTAAAAATGATACAGTTCGTGAGCTTCTAAATTTACATAAAATTAAAATTCACTTCACTACACCTGGCCATCATGAGTCAAATGGACCAGTAGAACGTTTCCATTCAACCCTAATAGAACAATTACGTATTTTAAAAGAAATACACCCTAACGAAGACAACTTAATAAATTATGCCGTATTGGGGTATAACAGCACGATACACAGTGCTACAGGCTTTTCTCCTTTCGAGTTAGTATTTGGACATACTAATTCTCGTAATCCCGACGAGGTTTTCAATTCGAAAGAATTATTTTCGAGTTACGTTGAAAACCATAAAGAAAAATTAAAACATATATATAGTGGTGTTAATAAAAAATTAGTTGAAGATAAAGAAAAAGTAGTTAGTAAACATAATGTAGAAGGAGATAGTAACAGAGAATTTAAAGTTAATTAAATAGTATATAAAAAGAATCCATATACAGAAATAAGAAAAATAACAAATTTATAGGTCCTTATATAATAACTAAAATATTAGAAAATAATAAAGTTGAAATTAAAAACCAGAAAAATAAGTTATCTGAAATTCATATTAAAGAGTTAAAAAAGCCTCATTGTCTTTTTCAGGAGAAAGATAATGAAATTCCAGATAATAATAATCTCATATTACCTAGTAATACAGATTAACTTTAACTGACATCAGCGATTCTCCTGGTATTTTACCGTTTAGATTAGGTGCAGTAAATATAGAAGCATATTTTCTTACAATGATATAAATATTAAAACACTGAGAACGCAGATTGAAATTATAATTAATTCATTTAAACTTTTAAACAAAACAGTTTATTGTGATAAAAGTCTAGAATTGTTATCTTTGCAAAAACCAAATATGAACATATGAAACCCGTAGTAAATGATTTACTTATTAAATTACAAAATATAAATTTATTTAAAATTAAAAGATCTAAACGTGGATTAATCAATTTAGGTGGTAGTATTTCAAAATTCTTATTTGGAACCCTTGACGCTTCAGATGGGGAAAGAATTGAAAAGCAATTAATACTTAAAAAAAAAATAATCAACAAAAATAGTACAGGACATTAATACTAAATTATGACTTTCCAAAAAAAATTAGTAAATAAATATTCGAAAACTATAGACTTAATTATCACTAACCAAAAGCGAATTGAAAAGTTTCTTAATGACCAAAGAATAGTCATGGACAAAGTCACTGACAGTTTTTATAAATTTTCGTTATGTTCAAATTTACTTGATCAAATACTTTTTAATACAAATATGATATATAAGTTTATAGAAAACCTCGAGAATGCTATTACTCTTGCTCAATTACATATTATACATCCAGATATCTTAACCCCTCAGAACTTACAGAATATTTTAAAGGATTTACGTAAACATTATAAAAATGATGAAATATTAGATTCAAATATAAATTCTTGGTAATCAATAATTCATACAACTTGTTATTTCACAACTGATGACGTAAATTTTGCTATAGAAGTTCCTATCCTGTATCCCAAAATCTTCCAATACTTTCAATTATTTCCAATTCTAACAAAAAACGATACTATAATTATCCCAAAAAGCCCTACTTAGCTCTAATCAACAATAACCACCAATCTATGGAGGAAATTTGCATCCAAGTTCCAATCCAGCACCCCACTCCAATGTTCAACAAAATTAATGACGAATATTTAGTAGTCATTACTTCTGAAGAAATGAAAATCAGAGCCCACTGTCGAGAAGACCAATACATCTTAATTCAAGAGACAGCCCTGGTCCATGTTCCCGAAAATTGCAGCATCGAACATTCAAAATCCATAACAGTGTGTCAGGACTCCATGTTCGACAACAGAAACCCCTGTCCATAGAAGACATCCATCTGGAAGATATTCATAAACTTCAGAATCATATTCTGGCCATCAACCCCTTGTCCACAGAAGACATCGATGGTTTGACATCGTCAAATTGGATCCAATGGGTCGTCATTTCCCTCATCATTATCCTAGCCCTCAGCTACTTGGTCTGGAAGTACAACCCCATCAAGAAATGTGGGAGGAAGAAAGAAGAAAAGAAGTCTTCATCTTCCCCAGAACCCGAAGCCTTCATCTAAGGGTGGAGGAGTTATACGCCCATGAACAAAGAAGATAGAAATAGCAAGCTTGCATTTTATTAGATAAATACGAGGTTATAAATATTCGAAATTGTAAAATAAAGTCATTCTCAATTTGTCATTTACTAATTAAAGTTCTCTGTAAAAAATAAATTTGTTTTTAAAAACCCTGTCGGCCCATGCCTACAGTTAACTCGCTACAATCAATAGGAGCAAAGCAGGAAAGGAAAATGTTGGGAAACCACTTTTACGGTGTGGGGGAGAAATTTTTATACAACAATCTATACGTCACGCGAACGACGTCGCGGGTACATCGATATAGAACCCAAAAATGTGGTTAGATTTTTATGTCTGTCTGTATGTTTGTGCACGCATCACATGAAAACTACTGATCCGATTCGAACGCGGTTTTCACAGATGTATTTGTCTTCTTTCAACATAACATTTTAACGAAGTGAGTAAAGAAATTTTTAAACAACAATCAACACGCCACGCGGACGACGTCGCAGGTACACCTAGTTAATAAATAATAGTAATATGTTAAAATTATTTTATTTATTATTATATCCTCTAGAGAGGTCGTTTTGCAGTAGAGGCGCACATTGAATATTAAAATACCTACCTGATTTAGACTGAGGCGCAAAAGGTACATAGGATAAAAGACCGTATCATTAAGGGGCGCACATTGTAGACAAGCGTCTACGTATACGGATCTCATTTCAATTGCGAAGCTTCGCGTCGACGCACAATATTCAAATGTTTGTCAAACTTCGTATTCAAACATATTCAAAGTTAAAACTGTGTTTGAGGTTACGTTGAATTTTTTTTTTCACTTATTATTTTAATGATAGATATTATTTATTTGTGTGTTGGATTGTGGTTTTATTTTTTATTGAAACTTTTTGGCTTAAAAGTATGGCGAAGTGTGGAGAAAAAATTGACCTAATGGCACCAATAGCTACAAAAAAAATTGGAAAGCATATCTGCAAAAAATGTAATGACACCTTTTCAAATATTGGAAATCTGAATGTGCATATAAAACGAAAACATCCAGGTAAGTCATAAATAGATATAAAATTTATCAATTATATTAACTAATATTTATAATCTTTAAACCTTGAATCTGGCACCACCAAGGATTGTCACTTAAATAAAATATTTTTCAGAACATTTCGAAGAATTGGTTCCTATTAAAAAAAAAGTGTTCAAATGCAAAATCTGTGAATTGCAGTTTAATTTACTTAAAAAAATTACTGATCACAAAAGAGAACATGCCAAAAGGCTAAAATGTCCATTATGTCAGCAGGAATATGCTTCCAAACAGAAGATAAATCAACATTATAATGAAAATCATTTATTAAATATTCAAACCGAAGCCTTAGAATTTCCTTGTTTCGATGACTTTTTAATGCGGAAGGCGAAAATTGAAAAAGATACTTTTTCCTCATTTATAAATTTGCATGGGTCAGGAAAAAATCCACATATTAAAAGAATAACATACGGATGCCACAGATCAGGTGATACTAAGACGAGAGGCTTAAATATTCGAGCATTAAAAATGCAAGGCAGTAATAAGATCAATGGATATTGTCCTGCTTTCATGAGTGTTATAGTACAAGAATCCAAATGCATGGTAAATTTTTGCAAAACTCATGTAGGACGTAGGCAAGAGGAAGATATAGGCCATCTTTTTTTGTCATTGTCAGACAGGCAAAATGTAGCTGCAAAGATTCCTTTTTAGATGAGGTGAGAGACAGCGTTGCCAACTGCCATCTAGAGCGTATTCATCTACTAACCAAGAAAGACCTTTATAACATTGTTAACATTTATAACTTAAATAAAACATCCATTAGACATAAAAATGATGCTATGAGTGTGGATGCATGGGTAAATGAACTCAATGTTTGTGGTTAGTTTCTATTTTATAAGCCACAGGGTATTGCATCTACCAATAATATATTGAAAGAAGATTTTTTTTTGGCTATCATGACTGAAGCACAAAAGGATTTCTTATTTAGGTAAAAATCTGTTTATATGCACTATAATGTATTTGCATTTGGTTTATGTATAATCTAAATTGTGAAATATTAATTATTTTTAATGTTTGGAGATGATAGTATTTGTATTGACGGCACACATGGGCTAAACGGGTATGGTTTTGAACTGCATAAAATTCTGGTGTTAGATGACCTACGGGAAGGATATCCATGCTCATTATTGATTTCAAATAAGAGTGATGCAGAAGTTATTAAAATATTCTTTATTTGCGTTCAAGAACGAATTGGAAAAAAAATTCAACCTAAAGTATTTATGTCGGATATGGCCGAGTCATACTATAATGCTTGAGTTCAGGTCATGAATCCTGCTGAATTCCGGTAAGATCTTTTTAGTTTAAAAAGTTTAAATAATTTTTTAAAATGTCTTTATTATAGACTATATTGCACGTGGCATGTGGACAAAGCATGGAGGAAGAACTTGAATAAGATACCCAACAAAGAAACAAAAGTAAATTTAAATGCTAAATTATTTTAGTACTTGATAAAGCAGATGTATGTTTTAGGCTTTTGTATACAAGATGTTGCGTATGTTGCTTCAAGAAACAGATGTATATAGTTTCAATATTATGCTCCAAAAATTCTTGACGTTTTGCCAACAAAATTCTGCAACAATAGAATTTGGAAAATACTTTGAATTGTATTATGGAAATAAACTAGAGCAATGGGCATACTGTTTTAGACTCCGCAGCGGACTTAATACAAATATGCACTTGGAGCGAATGCATATGACTATTAAATATTTGTATTTAAATAGTAGATATACCAAAAGGTTGGATAAGGCTTTAAGTGCCATTATGAAATTTGTCCGTGACAAATCATTTGAACGTCTTATTGTATTACATAAAGGCAAAGTATGTACAAAACTCTCAAATTTGAGACAAAGGCACAAAAACAGTGAAACTCTTGATATAACTAAAGTTGTTCAAAGTGAAACTGGTTGGATTGTACCTTCTACATCAGGAAAAGAACTTTATGTTATTGAAGAATTACAGACAGAGTGTAGGTGTCACTTAGTATGCAGTCAATGTTCAGTGTGCATTCATAGATTTACTTGCTCATGCCTTGACAATAGCATAAAGTGGAATATGTGTAAACATGTTCATTTAGTAGCTCAATTTATAAAGCAAAATCCCAAAATTCCAGCAGGGGACGAAAGTTTCTCTGGTAATACATTTTTTAAATATTCATTTAACAATTTGACTTCTAATATTATGAATATATTAATTTTGGTTTCTGTTTAAATTAAGGTATATGAACCACGAAAAGATAAGGATATAACTATTCTCTGAGGTAACGCTTATTTTAAATTACCCAGGTGGTGGATTTAGTTTGGTGTGGTTTTGTAATTTTTACCTTAAATGTTTTAAAACTTTGCTAGAATCTCAGCTCTTGTGTATTTGTATTATTTATTTTTTTAGATAACTTGGTCATTGATACAACTATAAATGACAAGCTGGAAGAATCTATAAACTTGATAAAATCAATTAGTTGCAAAAAAGATGAACGACAAATTCTTGTTGAGGAACAACAAAGACTTCTAGCAGCCTTCCAACAACAGGTTCTTAGTACTCGTTCATTGGAAGAAATTGATCTGATAAAAAAATGTGTAGCCCCTATTAAACCAAGTTTAGAAGCAATAAGAAATATTAGAACAAACAATTTATTTAAAAGTTTAGAAAATATCCCAAAAAACAACAATAAGAAAATCGAGCCCCAAATACTATGCTTTATCCACGACTTACCAAATGGTTTTGTATAAAACTAAAAATAACAAATATAAAATGTAAATTTTGGCATAAGTTGTCAAAAATATTCGATTTCGCAGACAGTTCTGTCTGAGAAGTGTCAAATGTTAGTTTAATTTAATGAAAACTGTAGGTAACCAACATAATAATACAGGTTTCTATTTACTTACTCCACTAGTTTAGTAAATGAAACTATAACACAACTCCTCAGTAATTTGACACTTACTGACAGAGTTATAGGTTAAAAAATACGCAATTTACTTATGAGTCGTGGGTAAAACCTATTTAATAAACTGTCTAAGTTTCTATTTTTTTTTAATCATCCAAAGAATTTTACCTAAAAGGAACAATTTATTAGCCAAAAAATCAATATAATTTACTGTAATCAGCATTACATATTTCTATCCAAAATTTCACTTTTATCTGAAAATAGAAGTCAACCGACAACCTATTTAACTTCATTACATATTTTGTAACAAAATATTTAATTACCATAGTTTATTTTTCGTTAATTATTTTTGATTAGACAGTCTAGTGCTATAATCTGGTGTTTGAAAAACTTATTTTATTTAATAAAAAAAATGTTGTACGAAATCGTTTTAAAAAAACAATACAGCACACAAATAAACAATACCTTTTATTAAAATCACAACCACAAGTGAAAATGGAAACATTTAGCTTAACCTGACAATTATTTGAATGTTGTGCGTCGACGCGAAGCTTCGCATTTGAGATGAGATCCGTATACGTAGACGCTTGTCACATTGTAGTCGCCCAATTTTTATACATACGAATACTTTGCTAATAAGCAACACAGTAAAAATTGAAAATATTAACATCAAAATCTAAAAATTTTATATAAAAATAGCAGAGACAATGAACTATTTTAGTTCAATGAGCAAAAATAAAATCGAGATATGTATTTTCATAATCGAATGATAAGTAGTTGTAAATTGACATAAATGTCAAATTTAAAATAAAAGTTGTGAGAGAAATTAAATGTAAATTAGAATCCTGGTTATCTTTAGAAAAAGTTAGTAGTTTAGTATATTATACACTGTTTTTAAATAAATTTAATTAAAATCTGTATTATTCAATATGTATTTTTGATGACTCATAGCGCCATCTCTTTAGATAATCTAAAAGCTACTTTGCGGGTCTAGGCCGGAAAATGTCATTTTCCGAACGATTTTGAAGTAATTAATAGTATTGTTTCTGGACAGAGGATCAAAAAATATAATTTACAAGTTTAATACTATTTTATTTAACCACTTTATACCTGCAATATACGTTTCTACCGAACTGGACTGAATCCGATTTTACAACCGTGGACAAGCTGATGGATAAAATTAGTTGACCATTGAATGCTTGGACGAGTTGAATGTCTCCCATCGAAATATCTTATGTAAGTTTGTGAAATAAAAGTGAATATCAAAAAGTACTCGTGTGATTTAATCACCGGATGTAATAAAACATTTTAAACAAATTTCATATCTGAAAGGTTATTCACCAGTGTGAGTTTTAATATGCTGTTTTAAATGTCCTTTTCGTGTGAAACTTTTTGAACAAATCTTACATTCAAAAGGTTTTTCACCAGTGTGAGTTCGAATATGCCTATTTAAATTACAGGATATTGTGAAACATCTTGAACAAATTTTACATTTAAAAGGTTTTTCACCAGTGTGAGTTTGAATATGCTCTTTTAATTCACTGGATACTATGAAACATTTTGAACAAATTTGGCATTTAAAAGGTTTTTCGCCAGTGTGAATTCGAATATGCTTTTTTAATTCACTGGATATTATGAAACATTTTGAACAAATTTCACATCTGAAAGGTTTTTCACCACTATGAGTTTTAATATGGTTTTTTAAATGTCCTTTTTGTGTGAAACTTTTTGAACAAGTTTGACATTCAAAAGGTTTTTCGCCAGTGTGAGTTCTAATATGTCTTTTTAAATGACTGGATGTTGTGAAACATTTTGAACAAATTTTACATTTAAAAGGTTTTTCGCCACTGTGAGTTCGAATGTGCTGTATTAAATTACTGGATCGTATGAAGCATTTTGAACAAATTTTACATTTAAAAGGTTTTTCACCAGTGTGAGTTCGAATATGCTCTTTTAATTCTCTGGATCGTATGAAACATTTTGAACAAATTTTACATTTAAAAGGTTTTTCACCAGTGTGAGTTCGAATATGCTCTTTTAATTCACTGGTTCGTATGAAACATTTTGAACAAATTTTACATTTAAAGGGTTTTTCGCCAGTGTGAATTCGAATATGCTGTTTTAAATTACTGGATCGTATAAAACCTTTTGAACAAATTTTACATTTAAAAGGTTTTTCACCAGTGCGAGTTCGAATATGCTCTTTTAATTCTCTGGATCGTATGAAACATTTTGAATAAATTTCACATCTGAAAGGTTTTTCACCAGAGTGAGTTTTAATGTGATGTTTTAAATTTCCTTTTTGTGTAAAACATCTTGAACAAATTTGACATTTAAAAGGTTTTTCGCCAGTGTGTCCACTGTGAGTTCCCATCTGTTTAATGTGTTTTGAAGCAGAATTGTTCCTTCTCAAAATGACAGATTTTTTACAAGTAGCTACAAAGTGATATATGTAAAAATGATTTAAAAATAGCACTTTATTATAGAAAAATTTTCCATAACAAGAACATGTTCCATAGAGTTTTCCAGCTTGACTTTGCCTTTTTTTTGTCGCATATAGGAAACCTGAAATATATAAGCTCATATCAATATTAATAATGCTACAAATAAATAGCAGTAATAAAATAAAATATAGTAAAACATCAATAACCTTTTAACCCCTTCCACATGATATAATTTAAGTGACAGTTTGACTAAATTGCACCGTGTAGATTCAAATTGGCCAACTCAAGGGCATTGGATGGTCTGCTGGACTGCACGATTTGATTGACTCGAAAAAAATTGGGTGGTGTGGATTCTGATAAGCCAATTTAGAGTTTAGTCTGCATTCAGAAGTGGAACAGTGAAGTGCAACGCGTTTTACTTTTAAGTTGAGATTTTACAGACATACCGTACTTTAAAATGACTGGTTCCGTACCGAAAGAGAAGTTATGGAGGATATTCTTCATTTATATAAAGATTTGTCATTGCTATTGGATATAGAACACACACTTTATAAAAATAAACCAGTAATGTTCGGAGGTGTTGCTCGAGAAATGGAAGATTATCGATAAAAATTTGATCAATAAAATGATGATATTGCTTTTCTATAAGTATATGATTTTATTAAATTTAACAATTCTTTAAAAGTTTTGCAATCCATTCTCATAAAATTCCCTAACAATATTCACATGATTAAATTGATTTCTTTTCAATAGCCATTGTTTTGTCAACATTCTCGTCTTTTTTTCTTTCTCGTTTAAATTTGTAGTAAGTGCGAGAATAAATCCGGTTTTTTTATTTTTACTTAATGGATCCATTTTAAATATATGTCCGTCAAGCGCGCGATTCACACTAAAAATAAAAGATTGGTATGCGTGGACGAGCAATCAGATTGTGAGCCAATTTAATCGATAATCTAATTGTTAATTAAATTGTATCGTGTGGAAGGGGTTTTAAACAAACTATTTTGGCATTGTAAGAAATCCAAATTGATCCAAAGCAGTAACTTTCAAACCAACCACGAGAAACCTAAAACCGACTCTTTTCACCAATTTCTCGAATTTCATTTAATTTTTTTTTGATAAGTAATTAAATCAGTTGTTTATTTTTGGAACGAAGTTTCTTACGGCAGGCTTGGAGGAGATAGGGATTTCGAGCGAATTGAAAAAAATGTAATAGTAAAAAGCCGTAACGAAAAGTCAGTGGAATTATTTGCGTGGAATAAAACCGTTAAATGAGACGTGCGCAGGCGCTACAGTCGTATACACAAGCGACTAGTGTATACCTCCTTTCTCTTTCTCCCTCAAGCCAATAGTTTCAGCAATATAATTTAATGATGAGACTGATTTTCAAAATGTCCAAATTTTTTAAAATTTTCAAAATTTCCAAACTTTTCAAAATTTATTTATAAAATTTTCAAACGGTTTCAAATAGAGAGTAAAATCTATGTTTCAAATTTTAGTTATCATAAACCTATTATTTCATACATAAAAAATAATGATAACTTTCAAATTTCTATTTCTGATGAATACTATAAATACATATAACATATCATTTTTTGTAAAGTATATAGAAAATAAATATAATTGAATTGTAATTTAATATTTATTTTGCGATACGTACGTCAAATAAGTTTTACTTTAATCGCGCGTAAAGGTTACACGCACACTCTTTTTGCAAGATAGAACTAACCATTTTAGTTTGCAATTCGAAAAGATATCACTTGTAGACCGGTTTCGACGTATTGCGTTTCATCAGTACAGGGAAGATATCCGTCCAGAAGCTCTAAGAACATCTAGACTGGAGATATGTCTGAAATCACACAAATACATTATCTTTGGTAAAGAAAATGTTAAAAGTGCGATAATAGCGACATCTCCATAACTAATTGCAAACTGAAATTCTATTTGACAAAAAACCTCTTGCAGATATACTAACCCCGTTTAACTTTGAACTGTAATTCAATGTCCGTCGTGCCATATAGCCAGGGAAGTAGTTGTTGGTTCTTAGTAAACGGTTTATATGTTCTTTGATTTTCAAAGACTCTGTAAAACGTCATAATAGTAGTATACTATTATTATCTTTGACATCTATTTGATAAACGTTTTACTGAAATGACAATTGATTAGCAGGAAACTGTAAATCAAGTAGTTAACTTTCTTGTACTTAAATAAAAACTAATCAGCAAAATTTAACAGAAAAATCAAGAAAACCTACATCAAATTGAGCACGATTTTTTTTTGCAAATTGTGTCGATTCTACATTAGCCGAAGGAACTTCGTTCCTACTTGGTGTCCCACGACACCATTATCTTTTATTTATTTAATCGCTTTGGAAATACAAAAAAAAAATTATTAAATGTGTAAAAAAGGTTAATTGTTTGTTGTAACACAGTTAAAATAAATATGCCAAAATAACCAGAGGAATGTCACAGAAAAAGTCAAACAAATATAATAAAAAATTAAATGGTTAAGAAATGTGAAATCATACATTGTAATTTTAAGTAAAAATGTTAACTATAAAATTTTATGCAATATTCATAACGAAATAGCGTTACAATTAATGTTCAAAAAATACGTAGGTACTTTAAATATAATAAATATTCAAATTTCATCAATTTTTTCTAAGGGTTCCGGCAATTTTTTGACAGTATTGTTTGAACTATCATCTCTAGAATGTTGATAAAACATTTTATGAAAATAGCACCAATTACCGTAAACTACAATTTACCCAAATGTAAGTAAAATTTTATTTGGAGAAATATTTAAAAGCATCTGTTAGCATATCTTAAGCATTACGATTTATGCTTACAATATAATCGCTTGCTACAAACTCAAAGTTTATGTAAAGAATTCAGACATATTTGATTTTAAATTAACTTTAATTGACTGCGTAAGGAAAATTAAAATATGTAAATATAAAAAAATGCACAAACTTACGTTTTTTCTTAGAATACATGTTGATTGTCTCTACTATTTGTCGATTTTCACCAAAATCATTTCTACAAACAGGGAAATCAAATGGACGCTCTGTAATTTCTATCTTAATTTCGATATCACTTTTTCTTTCTTGCATACCCTCATTTTCCAGTTTTATATATTCTCTGTTCATTAACACATCACTTTTAATTGGAGAATTTTTTTCTACATAACTTTCCGTTTTGACCTTACAGAGATCGAATTCGAGTTTACATTCTTCAATATCAATTTCTTCGGTTTTAATGTTGGATACCAAATCCATTTTCTGATAATTTTCTGGTTGCAACAAACGACACTGAAATTATTTACAAACTTTACTAATCGATCACTCAAGACATTTAAAAAAATAACATAATCTGGGATTTAAAACTTTGGTACACTTTGGGTTTTTGGCAAATGTAACACTATTTCATAAATTACTATTTCAGAGTTTAGAGATAATATATTATCTCATAACTACCTGTTGCCCGCGACTACGTCCGCGTGGTTATAAAGATATGCATGACTATTAAGTTGTTTAATACAAATTAATTTTATATTTTTAAATTTTTTTATAAATTAGTGAGATATGAAGATTTTTACTATTTCATCATTTCTCAAAAATCGTATAGTAAGAAAAATTGAGATAACGATAATTTGAAAACTAATGAAAGTATCAATGAAAATAAAAAAAAATAAAATCTAAAAAGTTTTAGATTGCTGAATAGGCAATTCAATGTTCTTTCAGACGAGGTATCACGTGACCCCTTATGCCATTTAAAAAAAAATGAAGTGCTGTCAGCCCTTGGAAAGGGGTTTGAAGTGGGGGTGGTTATTTTTGCGTCATAAAGTGTCATTTTAAATTTAAAAATTGATGTGTTTCAGGATTTTTCTTTTATACGCTTATTAACAGAGAAAATGAATTTCTCCGTTACTTTTGTAAAGTATATAGACAATAAATATAATTCAATTGTAATTTAATATTTATTTTGCGATACGTAGATACGTTAATTAAGTTTTACTTTAATCGCGCGTAAAGGTTACACGCACACACTTTTTTATAAAGTTAAATTAGTTTTGAAATAAGTAAAAAATGCCAAAAACAAAGCGAAAAACCACATCTGGATATCTTTTTTCGTTTTTAAGATATGGATTTATCGATTTTAAAAAAACGGTAATTATTTACAATTGGGGCTCCAGACAAAAATCGCTCCAAAACATTTTTCACCCCCTAAAATCGCTACTGTAGGGTAGATTGAGGTAATATAAGACGGGTGAGAAAAAAAAATCAAAAACCCTTCACTCTGGTATAACCTAACCTTACCTAACATCGGAGTGGAGGGTTTTTGATTTTTTTTCTCCCCCGTCTTATATTACCTCATTTTACCCTACAGTAGCGATTTTAGGGGGTGAAAAATTTTTTGGAGCGATTTTTGTCTGGAGCCACAATAGGACTTTTCATCACAAATTTTTTTTGTGCGCATGCGTTTAGCATCCGCCATCTTTTTCGTACTGTTTTTTGTAAACAACTATACTAAATTGCCACAACTCGTGAAAAAAATGTTAAAATATTAATTAAAGCCAATTAACTTTTAAAGAAAGTGGAAATCAAATATTGTAGTAACTCAAAACAACTGGAAAAAATTATTTATGATCCATTATAGTCATGTCGTCTGTACGAAAAGGAACAACAAAACGTTGTTGTTATGGAGTAAGTATGTAAAAGTGATACAGGGTACAAATTATTCAAAACCAATACATACTATTTTATAAATTTACAAAAGCCTTCTTTGGAATATCGCAAAAACATTTCATGTATTATAAAAACTACTCAGCATTTACATTTATCTGATTAAAAATTGCATGTACCTATAGCATCAAAATATTAATTATAAATTTTGTAAATGACTCCAATAAGTAATATTCAAAATATATTTTTAATTATTACAAATAATATAACATTATTAATCAAAATAAAATTGTAAATATTAATTTCGTTGATAAGTTTGCAGCTAGTAAACAAATGTTGATGGCTAACCTCTCAATCAGTTCACTTTTTTTCTCTTTTTGCGGATGCCTATGACATTTTAACCACATTTTTAATTGTTCACAGTTATGAGCTTCAACTGAGTTATAAATAAGTGAAGCACCGTAGATGGTTCTTTCCAGTAATTTATTTGTTTGTGGAGATAATATTCCTTGACCATACATTGTTGATGAAAACAGTACGAATTTTTTGAATTACCGCTATTTCAATATGGCGGCTGCGCCTGCGCACGTCATATGATGAAAAGGTCTATTGTAAAAAATTACCAAAAAAAACAATTGATTGTGTTTTTTTTTGAAGTTATAGTTCTATTCGTGCACTCGGTGAAAGAAATTTGTGTGGGATCAAAAAAGTTATAACCTATCAAAAGAAAGAAAATTTTCTCCCGAATACAAAAATGAAACTAATTGATAGCTTCGATACTTTTTCATATACGAGGGAATTACAAAATCTTTTTGTAAATTTATAATTCCCTCGTATATTTTTTAATTAAAACAAACACTAAGTTTTGATTAACAATATTTAGCAACAGTTTTAGAAAGTATACAAACAAGAATCAAATGGCATAAAGGAGAAATTGAAAACTATTTGTATACTTTCTCAAAATTTAAAAAATTCCACTAGAGAAATCTCAAAATAATAGTTTATTAAATAGCAATAGTAATCAAAAAAGAACTAAAAAAACAGTGTAAAACGTTAAATACAAAATGGACAACGGCTCCGTGAAATTAACAAAACATAAAATCATCTTTTTTAAACTTAAATTTACTTACCCAATTAAATTTAATTTCCGAAAAGAACTTAATAATCTTCTTTTAAATAATTATATTATCAATAAATACACTTATTTCCAATTACTTCAACTTTTTATCACTTTACAGCAATGTATTGGGAATTGCGAAATGGGACTAGTTTATTATTATTGTTATTGTGTGACATTGACGTTTTGTTATGTAAAACAACGTTGCCGGATTTTTTGAAAAATTATACTCATTTATTACAAAATTAAATATATTAGTATTAGTGTTAAAAAAATAAATATCAAATAAATAAAAATCATCAAAATCGTTATTTTTATTAGGCTTTATTTTGGAATTGTTGCTAAATTTGATTATAACAAGAAAACAAGCAATAGCGATGTTTGTTGCCTAACTATGATTTAAATTAATTCAATACAATATGGCATCATTGTAGTAATCGGAACTACTCTTTATAGGTAATAAAAATAAAGTATAGATATAAATAATATTAATTTAACTAATGTTTTTATATTTTATTATTACTTATTTGGTTTTTTGCTGTTTTAATTAAAGAAGTACTTATTTTTAACAACAATAAATGCTTATGATATTTGTTATCTTGATTTTGGTCTTGTAATAATTAGAATTCAGCCACTTACCATAATAAAACAAACCAAAAACAATAACTTTTTAATCAATTTTACATAATAAATATGCCTTTTTAACAAATTTATGTAATTTCTTAATGTTAGAGTTAAACTAAATACTAAAAATAGTGCCTTAAATATTCTTGTACAAACTTGTCAGAATATTGATCTTAGTAATAACTATAACTCAGCCCCTTACCACACAAAATAATAAAACAAACCCAAAATCAACAATTCTGATCAATTTTACATCTTAAATGAGTTTTTTTGTAACTAATTCCTTATTAAATTTTTGTTATTTTCTATTAATTGATTTTGATAAAAACATGTTTTACTAAGGTAGTGAATTAGTATTTTGTGTTGCCTATCCTTACGATTCATTAATTTTAGACACTATTTTTAGAATGAAAAGAACCACCGCTCTTCCAGCCCCAAAAATTTCTTTAAAAAAAAAAGTTTATACCTATTAAAAGAGCTTAATTTGCACCTTTCAAAAACGTATAATTCATAATTTGCACCCTCGTACTTTTTTGATAAATTTGCTTTACTTAAACCAGATTCAAATGCTCATTTCTCACTCTCTAAAGAGTATTTCGATATCCGCCTTTTACCAAAAATTTGCAATTTTAATTTTCTAATTTGCACCATCGTAAAATTTGCGAAAAATGGTATCAATTATTATAAAAATTAATAAAATTATTTCCTGGCTGATGTACGTTCAGAAATAAATAACTGCGCATGCGTTCACTACCCGCAGTTACTTATTTCTGACAGCAGTCCGAAACTAATTTTTTGTACAACTGTCATTAAAAGTGACACTTTTAATGATACCAAACAATGTTAAAAACGATTGTTTACATAGCAGCGTGTTAAAAATACTTTTAACACGCTGCCATGTAAACAAGTTTACTTTTAACACGGTTTAGTTTACTTTTAACACGGTTTAGTTTATTGTCATTGCAAATTCCCTCATTTCATTATCAAAATAGGGAAGTTGTACAAAAAACATTGTATGGTATTTGTGTTAAAAGTGATTTTATTTTGTTCGTGAAATTGTTCAATTCGCTCCGCTCTTTCACAAACGTTTTCACTCACAAAATAAAACCTCACTTTTAACACACATATCATAAATAACTATTATTAATTTTTATTATAATTGTTACCGTTTTTCGCAAATTTTACGATGGTGCAAATTAGAAAATTAAAATTGCAAATTTTTGGTAAAAGGTGCATATCGAAATACACTTTAGGGAGTGAGATATGAGCATTTGAATCTGGTTCAAGTACAGCAAATTTGTAATCAAGTTTATAAAAAAAGTACGTGGGTGCAAATTATGAAATATACGTTTTTGAAAGGTGCAAATTAAGCTCTTTTAATAGGTATAAAAATTTTTTTTTTAAAGAAATTTTTGGGGCTGGAAGAGCGGTGGTATGAAAAGAAGTAAGGTTGTCACTTGTCACTTTTGTCACACAAGGTATAATATGGTTCCCGCTTCCTGCGCCCTACACACGAAGACAAAGTACTTCATGTTCCTCCAGTTGGTTGTATCTCCTATTTGTTATTTTTGTAAATAGTGTTCAATTTATAAATAGTCTATAAAGTGCAAAGTGATCTTATAGTGAAATTAACCATACAATTACATATTAATTTTACTGATGTTTGTTACAACCAGAAAATTATTATAAAATGGATGTTTTCAAAGATGCATCAAATCCATTAATGAATAATAAAATTGAAAGTAATTCTAAAGATTTGTTATCCAATATTAAAATCGAAGAAATTGATATTGAAGAATGTAAACTCGAATTCGAGAACTTGTATGAATTAGATCTTTCTACGATCAAAACGGAAAGTTGTGTAGAAAAAGAAGTTTCTCCAACTAAAACTGATGTTGTGTTAATAAGCAGAGAAACTATAAAAACCGAAAATGTTGATTCAAATGAGGGTATTCAAGAAAGAAAAAGTGATATGGAAATTAAGACAAACATTACACACCGTCCATTTGATTTCTCTGTTAGTAGAAATGATATCCATGATTTTGATGAAAATCCACAGACAGTAAAACGTAAGTTTGTGCATTTTGAAGTGATAACTTCTTATGGGAGGGTAACTGATTTTTAGCGTAACGCGTTAAAAAAAGCGTTTATCATAACGCGTTGTTTATCGTTGATTATTTTTTTCACCTGTCAAAATATCACAATTTTGTGATTTCGTCCAATGAAAACGCTTAATCTTCAATGTTTTATGCTAAATCTAGCCAATCATTCCGGTTTATATTGATAAAAGCATTAGTGGTTTTAGTTTTACTAGTATTGATAAAATTATAGAACTGTCAAAAATTCAATAACAATATTGAACAATCAATTTTATTGTTTATAAGTACCTTACTATAAATCAACATTCATTTATATTATCTAAATATTCTGAAATATATTTTTTATAATTCACGTTCACAAAGTTTCTATTTCGACACTAAAAACAGTATCGAAATAGGTTCATTGTAACACTGTTTTTGGTAACTTTTTGTTTTACACAATTGGTTGCACTGCACTGATTTTCAACGAAAGAGTTCAGGTACTAAATCAAGAAGTATGTTTTAGTAAATTATTAACTACATTATCAGCGTTATTGCTAAATTCGGAATATTTTATACAAATTTGACAAACATTCTAATTTAAAATCATTAAAACTGACAAGTGTCAAAACTGTCAAGATTGCCAACATAAATAAATATTTCTAAAAACTCTCATTTTATTTTTTTTTATACTTTTTAAAGTTCATTATAAAAAATAGTATGTAACACTCGAATTACAATGACGGTTTGTAGTACTCGTTCTTTGCGAAACTCACCGCTTCGCGGTTCGTTTCACAAACTGAACTCGTACTACGAAACCTCTGTCATTGTAACACTTGTATTACAATATACTATTGTTATTCTTATTATCACAATTCAATTTATCTAAACGATAATGAAAAATCAAATATGTAGGTACTTTAAAACTAACCTGCTTCCTGATTTTGCATGCATTTAAAACTTTTATATGCCTACAGGCAAATGTGGTCTTGTAGGTAAACTTTAAATAGATATACCTAATAATTTTTATTTTGGTAATTTTCTCTTTAATAATATAATTGTATAAATAGGTATAAAAATAAATATTTATTTAAATTATAACCCTGTTTTTACGACGCTCACGACAACTGACAACTGTCAATACTATGTAGTGTACAGGATAAATTAATAGGGAGGGTAACGGCATTTCGTTTGTGTCAATTATGAAATATAAGTTGTTCTAGGAAGTTTTTTAAATAAAGTAGTTTTTGTACAGAATGGTTTAAAAATAATCTTCTCAAATACCACTCCTGTAATATTTTACTAGATAATTTTTTATTTTCCAGAATCAAACTTTTTTATTTTAGGCAAAACTACTCAAACAAACTGAATATGATAAAATCACTCGTCCTACGGACTCGTGATTTTATCACATTTCAGTTTGTTTTCGTATTTTTGCCAAATAAAAAAGTTTTCGTGGAAACTAAAAATTTATCGATAAAATTTTAAGGACTCGTGGTATTACCTTTGATAATTTTTACATGACTAATTTTAAAATTTAATAAAACGCTTACTTTTCGATATTTTCGACACAAATTTAAGAAATTGCAATAAGTCGGTTGTTTTAAAAGATTTTTCGGACTATTAAAATTCACCAAAAATTAAGGAAAAACGTACCTAACGCCGCTTTAGAAGTTTCTACTTTAAAATTCGTAAGGTTATAACCTTTCTTTTGTAATTTTCGTCAGTATATAAACAAGAATGACATTAATGAAAAATTAAAAAAATGTCGCATCCAGCAGGACTCGAACACACCTTTGCGTCTACGCGGTACGCTCTAACAAATAAGCTATGAATGCTTAGTCATTATTTCGCTTTTTGGTCGTTAAATTTAACACATATAGTTAGTAAGCAATTAGTTGAGATATCTCTCATGGGATTTTTAGAAGGAGATTATGTCAAATCGACAATTGAAACATCACAATACACTTTTTTTAGAAATCTTTCCACTTGCTATTATGGCGCCACCTTAAATTGTTCCCTCCTGATGGATACTTTTTAATACATTCAGATGGTTCTCTTTTCTTCTACCCTCCATATTTAATAGTTTAAAAATTCTAGTGTGACATAAAAAGCGAATTGAAGCTAAATTTGTCAAAATGTAAAAAACCTGTGAACTTATTTATATATTAAACCATTACATTAGTTTATTTTTTATTTTAGTTCAAGAAGAACCCTATAACAGTAGTATGTTTAAGAAAGAACCGAAATTCGAATACGAAAACTCTCAAAAATTCGTAACAATGGATCATTCATCAATAAACTCTTTCACTACTAAAAGTGAAATTTTAATCAGTGGAAATGATATTTCAAGTCAAACTAATCATGAGATCAATCTTGAATTTGACATTAAAAAAGAAGAATTGCACTCTGTTTGTGATTTGCCGGATTTTAAAATGGAATTTGAAGATTTTAATGAAGAATTACGTTCAGAGCGACGCATCAAAAGATATTCCAGGAAACAGAATCTAAGTTGTAAAAAGCGTAAGTCTTTGTGTAATTAACATTCTCATAAAAAGTATGATTATTAAGGCATTAGGCTGATATAGAAAAGTAACGTACCATCACGTAATATTTTACAAATCAGATTTGTAGGTTGAGGTTAAATTTGGTATTGGTAAGAATCCTTTTGAATTTCTTGATAGTACGTCTGGCCATCTCTATTCGACATTGATTTCCAATTCGGAAGACTGATAAATCGGGGAAACAAACATTCAGGGGTGTTAAAATAAATTTCTTCAATAAAGAAGATCAATTTTTTGTGCCAAACATTTAGGACATATTGTCACGCCTACCAGGGTTGGTAGGTCTTTGGGAGTATGTTCTCTAATGAGGTAGCTTGATAGAAACGGGAAGAATAAAATAACCAGTATATTAATAAAACCGAAATACAATATAAACAATATGAATATAAATATATATGTATATCATGGATATGGTATCCAGGAAGGCTTTCCGCAAACAATCCCGCTACCCGCTACCCTAAATAACTACAGTTACAGATGTTAGTAATGGGGGAAACAAATGGATTAGTCACACTTATAGTAAAATAAATTATTCTAATTAATCTACAATGGGAAATATGAATGATTACTGAACTAATTACATCTATAAGTCCAAAAGGGGTTCCTACACAATCAAATTATTCTTACTTTAAAAGAGTACTAGGGCACATCACCACAAAAGGAAGCGCGTTTATCAAATTAAAACTTGTGCGTACGTCTCTAAATGTCTTCTTCTCGAACGGCGAATAAGACCCCGATAATCGCCGCGTTCCTGCATTTATTCGCTAATTTTTGTTATCACATTGATTATTAAATATTTATTAACAACAAGGTGTATAATGTGGCTCTCAAAATATTTAGTGTCTATATTTGTATCATTATTATCATAATGTGTGTTTATATGTTTTCAGGTTTTCTATCTGCGGCAAAAAAATGTCAACCTCACTTTGGAAAATTCTATGGAACATGTTCATCTTGTGGAAAATTTTTCTATGATATATTGCTATTTTTAAACCATTTTTATATTTACCACTTTTTCGTTAATTCGAAAAAATCTGTGAGCTTAAAAAGGAATAATTCTGACACAAAGCATATTAACAGACAAGATCTTAGTAATTTAAACAAACAGATAAGGACGGACAATTTTACACAACCAAGTAATTTCAAAAAATTAATTAAAACCCACAATGGCGAAAAACCTTATAAGTGTAAAATTTGTTCGAAAGGTTTCACACGACCCTGTCACTTAAAAACTCATATTAGAACTCACACTAACGAGAAACCTTTTAAATGTAAAATTTGTTCAAAATGTTTCACACAATCCAGTAATTTAAATAGGCATATTAAAACTCACACCAACGAGAAACCTTTTAAATGTAAAATTTGTTCAAAGTTTTTCACACAATCCAGTAATTTAAATGTGCATATTAAAACTCATACTGACGAAAAACCTTTTAAATGCAAAATTTGTTCAAAAGGTTTCACACGATCCTGTCACTTAAAAGCTCATATTAGAATTCACACTGGCGAGAAATCTTTTAAATGTAAAATTTGTTCAAAATGTTTCATAGATTCCAGTAATTTAAATAAGCATATTAAAAGAACTCATACTGATAAGAAACCTTTTAAATGTAAAATTTGTTCGAAATGTTTCACAGATTCCAGTAATTTAAATAGCCATATTAGAACTCACACTGGTGAGAAACCTTTTAAATGTAAAATTTGTTTAAAATGTTTCACAGATTCCAGTAGTTTAAAAAGGCATCTTAGAACTCACACTGGTGAGAAACCTTATAAATCTAAAATTGGTTAGAAATGTTTCACAAAATCCTGTAGTTTAAAAAGTCATATTAAGAACTTACAAGAAACCTTTTAAATGTAAGATTTGTTCTAAATGTTAGACACAATCCGGTAATTTAACAAAACACATTAAAACTCACACTGCTGAAAAACCTTTTAAATGTTAAATTTGTTCGATAGTATATTGTGTATCTAGTAGGAAAAGCGATACATTCCCGACCGACAATATAAATTGTTGGGAATGTGCTTTTACTACGAGATACACATACTATTTTTTCTGAAATCGCATTAAATATAATCGTAAACTAAAAAAGTTTTATATATGCATAACTGTATCAATAGTTTTTGGGCTATTAGGCCGGCGTCGATTGTCTTGCTGACTTGATGTTTCGCCAACACGAGCGGTTGGCATCTTCAGAAGTTGCTTCCTGGTTGACAGTCTGCGAACTACTAAGCTCTGTGGAAGTGGGCGTGGCCTCAGTTGCTTTCGATTCCAATCGGTTCTGGTCGGTGTTGGTCGTTAAAGGTAGAGTTTTCGCACTCTTTATTATCGGGACCCATGTTTTGTTAATCTTGACTGCTTCCTCTTTTTTATTAAAGTTGTTCGGGTGCTTCTCTAGCTCTATGGCTTCTCTATAGAGTCTGGAATGGTATGCTGATGTAGTAGCGAGGACTTGGGTCTCCTCAAACTTAATCCGATGGTCCATAGTGAGGGTATGTTCCGCTACGGCGGATTTGTCTGTCTGCCCCAGGCGACAATTGGCCTTGTGCTCTTTAATCCTGGTGTTGATCGAGCGTTTGGTGGTTCCTATGTACACGCTTCCACATGTGCACGGAATGGGGTAAATTCCCGAAGCCGACAGTGGATCTCTTCTGTCTTTTGCCGATCGAAGACATTCTTTGATTTTTCTCGTTGGTTTGAAAATAGTCTTCACATTTTTCTTTCTTAGCAATCGACCAATTCTATCTGTCACTCCCGGAATAAAAGGCAGAAATGCTTTTGCCACTGGTTAGATTTGCTCATTTTCCTTGGGTCTACGATTTGTTGGTCCAATCGATCTTTTGATTTCCCGTTCTGAATAACCATTGGCCCTTAAAGCATCATGAATATGAGTTAGCTCTGCGTTTAGTGCCTCGGGTTCGCAAATCCTTTTTGCCCTTTCTGTTAAGGTTTTGATGACTCCATATTTCTGACATGGGTGGTGGTTGGAATCCCTATGTAAATTCCGATCCGTATGTGTAGGTTTTCTGTACACTGTGTGGCTCAATGATCTTCCTTTTCGTGATAATAACACATCAAGGAACGCCAGCTTGTTGTTGTCTTCGATTTCCATCGTAAACTGTATCTTTTCATGGATGCTGTTAATGTGTGTCAGAAATTTTTGCAATTTATCCTGCCCATGGCTCCATATTACAAATGTGTCATCTACATATCTATACCAAACTTTTGGCTTTTATGGGGCACTGTCCAACGCCAGTTGTTCGAACTTTTCCATAAAGAAATTTGCTATTACCGGGCTGAGAGGGCTTCCCATTGCTACTCCTTCGATCTGTTCGTAAATCTTATTGTCCCATGAAAAATAGGTAGTGGTGAGGCAATGTTTAAACCTCGGTTTAAACAAATTGGAGATGTCCTCTGGGAATTTATCATCTATATGTTCCATTGCATTGCTTAGGGGCACTTTTGTAAAGAGAGATACTACATCAAAACTTACTAATATATCATTCTCTTCAAGAACTAAGTCTTTAATTTTTGAAATAAAATGGGTGGAATCTTTGACATACGAATCAGTAAGTCCGATGTATGGTTGCAGGAGTGATGACAGGTGTTTAGCCAAATCATATGTCGGTGAACCAATGGTGCTTACAATGGGACGCAGCGGAATGTTGGCTTTGTGTATCTTTGGCAAACCATAGAGTCTTGGTATAGCAGCTTCACTTTTACAAATTAATTTCTTTGTCTGTTCTTCTAGACTTGACTTCTTCACTAACTTCACAACTTTAATAAAAAAGAGGAAGCAGTCAAGATTAACAAAACATGGGTCCCGATAATAAAGAGTGCGAAAACTCTACCCTTAACGACCAACACCGACCAGAACCGATTGGAATCGAAAGCAACTGAGGCCCCGCCCACTTCCTTCCCGACGTATAAATACGGGCTGCGATCACGCAGAGCTTAGTAGTACGCAGACTGTCAACCAGGAAGCAACTTCTGAAGATGCCAACCGCTCGTGTTGGCGAAACGTCAAGTCAGCAAGACAATCGACGCCGACCTAATAGCCCAAAAACCATTGATACAATAGACAATGGCCGCGAAAGTTTTTCACAGTTTATACATAACTGTTTTTAATTATCATCGTATTTTCAATGAAACAGTTTCGTTGACATTGTTTGTTAATCATTGTTTATTATTGTCACCAATGTGTTAGTTCGGTTAGTTACATATTGCTTAAAATATTTTAAATTATATTTAAAATGGACAGTGACGATGATGTTCAGAGGTGCAAAACGCCTCCAGTGTTATTAAACCACCTACCATCTAATATCAGTTCTTCCTCTATAAATGAATAATCTCATCCTTTAAAAAAGTTTACATCTATGTTCATCTCCAATCATTCATAATAATTTAATCCTCTAAGACCTTAATAATTATTAACAAAATAAATGTATTTAAAACCCAAAAATACTATTTATTTCATCAAAACTTAACATTCGCTCTTTCTGTCTATCTCCATACTAAATAAACCTCGACCTATTAAGTTCACCTTAACAAATAAATAATATTAACTTACTCTCCTGGCTTTCTTCTTATATTTTTTTAAAAAATCGAAGTAGTTACGTCTCTATTTTATGTTAATCCAACATAACGATGACGTCTAACTCAAAATCTGTTTTTCAACAGTTGTAGAGTGTTTCTAATTGTATTTTCTTCTGAAAAGTTTTATCAATAGTGATTGTTTTTAATATTTTATTTTCATCAAATATACGTCCTTCCAATTCCATCATTGGCTTCATCCTCATAAGAGTAAGTAAAACATTATCAGAACATAACTAGTTATTATTTTAATCGAATTGTAACATTTGTAGTAACTTCCTGAAGATGTTAAAATATTTTTAACGAAATATTGAAGTAATTAAATCTTAAAGAGTACACTTCGCCTAACTTTTGCTAGATACCCACTATTTACCTTACTGTGTCTTAAATAATCAGCAAACGACTAAGAAGTACTATATATATATATATATATATATATATATATATATATATATATATATATATATATATATATTGAGATGATATGGGTTACTATGCTATATTAAATAAGAACATACAAAGAAAATATTATGGAAATAGAGAAAGGAAAATATTCTTATTCCAAGGCACAGGGCAAATGCAGTAAAATTGGTATAATTTATCATCATCTTCATCACAATTCCTAAAAAAGAAAAATAAAACAAAATAAGAAATTAAAATATACAAGTACATCTAAGAGATATTTATTTAAAGATTCAAAATAGTTTAATCTATAATATATAAAGTTTCAATAATCATGTATTAGATAAATAATAAAAGTAAATATTTAAAAGTTTATAAAGTTTACAATACTTGAGTAATTAAAAAATTAATCTTAAATGAATTAGAATAGAATTAAATTAGAAAATTAAATAACAAAATAGGAGAATTCATAAAAGAAATATTAAAAATTTTACTTACTTTCAAAACACACAATCTTTGTTTTGAAGCCATAGTGTAATTTCTTAATAGTTTAATTTCCAAATGAAAAATTCTAAAAATATAAAATTATTAGTGTATAGATTATAGCAAATTTTAAAAAAGGAATGATTATTGTGTTCAATTAGAATAATGTATTAAAATTTAGATTGTTTGTAATTTCATTTGAAAATAATTAGTAGGCAACTAGGTAATATGAATGTATAGTTTTAGTTTGTTTAGAGATTCAGTTGTTTAATTGTTGATTTCTGAATCTCTCTCTTGTTTTTTTGGCATTAAAGGGGAGAAGACGTAATAAAATTTGCTCCGTTAAAATTGAGATTTTTTTTTGAAAATACTTATAAAAGAAAGTTTAAAAGTAGTCAAAAGTGTTAACAAAACTACAAGGAAGGTATTGATAATAGCTGGTAAGAAGTAAAGTTTAATTTTATGAAAGAATAAATGGTTGAAATTGTTGCTGAGCAGTTCATAGTTATAAATGCTTCCTGAATTAATTTAAACAAAGATAAACCAGTTTCTAACAAGAAAGAATATTATTAATGTACTTACCATTGGATGTAATAGCTGATTGTGTCGTGATTAGAAGAAATCTTATTAGTCAAAATTTCCAAAGTTCTTGATATCATTGCTGTCCTGGGAAACATAGGACTGTTATTGAAAAGGGGATCCTAAGGCTTAGCAGACCGAAGAGAATACAAGATCTTCATAAAACGGTATCACTTTCCAATTTCTATCAATAAAGAACTTTTCTGTTGTTTGATTTTTATGTATATAATAAACATTTAATTTCACTGTGCACTGTTTCACTGTTTAAATAAGTTATTTTTCATTAGTAGATAAGTTTAATTTGATTTATTAGTTACAAAATTCAGAATTTGTCATTTCATTTGATTCAATTGCATCTGGTGTTGAAAATAGTGGTTTGAAACTGTCAACATTATTAAAGAAAAAGTAAGGTTAAGGTTAACATAGAGGGATTTTTCAGAAAACATAAATTGGTAGGTATATGATAGTTAAGTTTTATAATCATTTTGTTGAAATTTTTTATATTAGTTGATTTTGAATCTATTGATTATTTGAATATTTTTGAACTCTGACCCTGATAAGGAGAACAGCCTGGAGCATATTTCAGAATAATAATATTTGAAAAAAAAGAAATTAATTTAATTCTTATCTATTTAACATTGCTATCAAAATTTAAAAAATATATTCAAGGTAAGGAGTATTTTATAGCATAGTGACTTATAAGCAAGTTACATATGTTATAATATATATATATATATTGAGATGATATGAGTTACTATGCTATATTAAATAAGAATGTAAAATGAAAATCTTATGGAAAGTAGAGAAAGGAAAATTTTCTTATTTCGGGTCAGAGCACAAATGCAGTAACAGTGGGATAAATTATCATCATCTTCTTCATAATTCCTAAAAAAAGGAAAAAGAAATTAGAATAAGAAAAAAAAAATATAAATTCATTTCAAAGATTTTTGTTTAAAGATTCAAAATGGTTTAATCTACATTATATAGAGTTACAATAATTATGAAATTGATAAATGGGAAAAGTAAATAATTAAAAGCTTATAAAATTTGCCAATATATTAGTAATTAAACATTAATTTTTAAATGAATTAAGGGTATAATTAAATAAGAGAATTAAATTATAAAAAGATCACAAATAGTTAAAATAAATATTAAAACTTCTACTTACTTTTAAAATATACAAATTTATCAACCATATTCTAATTTATTAATAGTTCAAATGCCAAATGAAATATTCTGAAAAAGAGAAAATTATTAGTTTGTAGTGCTAGTAAATTTTATAAGAATAAAAAAAATAATCATTGTTTTAAATTGTAATATTGAATCAAGAATTAGATTTTGTTAGTAATTTTATTTAAATAAGGAATTAGTAGGCGATTAGGTGTTAAGGATGTATAGATTTAAGTTTGTTGAATTTGTCAGTTGTTTTTTGTTGATTTGATAGAATCTCTCTTGTTTTCTGGTTCTTGAAATGGAAGTTGTATTAAAAAATTGCTCCGTAGAAATTTTGAGTTTTTTTTGAAAATATTGATAAAAGAAAGTATTAAATCAGTTTAAAGTATAAATATTATCACAAGGTAACCAGAGAAAGCAATTGGTAAGAGAAACTTATGTTATTTTATGAAGAAATAGATATTTCAAGTGGGGGTTGAGCAGTATATGGTATAACTGCATTTTAATTAAGTTAATGAAGATTAAACTAATATTTAACAAGAAAGAAAGTAATAATTACACTTACCAGAGGAAATAGCAGCAGTTTATCTTTTGGTTTGAAAGGGAATTGATTGTTTGATCTCTACAAAGGTTCCTGAAATCTTTGCTGTTCCGGGGAAGAAAGTAGATTGTCCTGAGAACTGAATCCTGGTTTCCCAGAAGAGGAGCGAAGCTTCGTACAAATGGTAACCACTTTTCACTCGTTACAATAAAGAGTTTTTATGTGTTTGATTTTTGTAATTTTAATGAACATTTTTATTTCACTGTTGTACATGTTTAACTAAATTATTATTATTCACTTTTTGATAAGTTTAATTTGAATTGTTTATTAACTCAAAACAGAATACTTCATTTCATATATTTGATGCATATTTGGGTTTATCAACGGTATCTTTGAAGTTTGACACATTTTGAATTAGTAAGGTTGGAAATTTATATACAATTCATGCCTAGAAAACATCATTGGTCTAGGATAGTGTGGTTTTACAGTCATTTTATTGAAAATTTGTATATTAACTGATTTTGAATCTAATTTTGTTGAATATTTGAACTCTGACCTTGACATAAGGGAATAGCCGGTAGCATATTTAAATAATAATATTGGAAGATAATTAAATTAAGTTAATTCTTACCTATTTACTATTTATATTTAAAATTCAAAATTAATTCATGGTAAGAAATATTTTATAACATAGTAAGTGATATATCAAAACAAAGTATTATTCATACACACTCATATATGTTATAATATATATATATATATATATATATATATATATATATATATATATGAAACAAACACAGTGCCAAGAAAACGCGCATCAATACAAAAATCCTTGTTGCGTACATTGCCCGTTATCCCTCTTTTTTTTTTTTATAATATATATATATATATATATATATATATATATATATAAGAAAAAGATTAAAATTTTCGGGTATGCGGTCTGTTCAAATAAAATCTTGAATTATCTTATAACTCAATATTTCGCTGTTTATTTGACAGCTTCATCAGGAGTAAACTAAAAAGAAAATATGTAGGTACTAAGAAAAATAAAAATTACACATTAAAACGTATGACTTACAGAAGTTAAAAGATTTCAAGTTGACATTAAATTAAAATAATTAAAAAAGTCATATCACGTTCAAAACAGTAATTAAATAAAAAAATAGATATATACTTAGGTACACATATATACACATACATACATATAAATACATATACATACATATACATACATACACATACATACACATATATATACACATACATACATATACATACATACATATATACACATATATACATATATACATACATATACACACATATATATATACACACATATAAATACATACATAAATACACATATATACTGTACAAAAAGTAATGATAAAATGTTTATAGATCATAAATTTATTAATAAGGTTACTTGTTTATTAAGGTCTACTGATATTTTTACAAGAAGTTATATTTTGTCCAATAAATTGCAGTAAATGTTGCTTAACTGTCCAGTGTCTGTTTTGTAATTTAAAGTATTTTTGTTTTTGTTTATGTGATACATTTCAAGAAACAGTCTGCTTTTATAATTGTCAGTGTGTGCTAAAATTCGAGCATTATTGTAGTCCAGTTGATGTCCTGTTGTTTCATAGTGTTCAACTACTGCACATGTTTTTTTACTTAGGCGGCAATCACGTTTATGTTGTGTGATTCGTTGTTTCAACCATTGTGATGTTTGTCCAATATAACTTTTATGGCAACTGAGGCAAGGTAATTCGTAAACAACATTGCTTTTAAATAGAGTTGGCACTGGGTCCTTAAGTTTCGAGAAAAGTTGTCTGTTATTTTTTGTATTGTATTTGGCTATTTTAATGTTAGGGACATTTCTAAATATGGATAAAACAGAGTGTGTTAGGCCATTAATAAATGGTAGTTTTTTGTATATTATTGGTCTACTATTGGAGTCATCGGTGGGACCATCATAAAAATTACTATTGTAAATTAATTTTTTTTAAATATGTTTAGGGTAACCATTATTGCGAAACATTTGGAACAAAATGTTTAGGTTTTTTTGAAGAAAAATATCATTACTAATGGTCATTACTCTGTTTTTCATAGCTACAATTGTGTTAAATTTTTGACTGGTTGGATGGTTCGAGTAATAGTTTATATATCTCCCAGAAGCAGTTGGTTTCTGGTACCAATCCAATACAATGCTATTGTTGTTTGCTCTTATTACCTTTGTATCTAAAAATGGAATGCTGCAATCTGTTTCAACTGTAAACTGAAGATGTTCATTAAATGAGTTGAAAACATGTAATGTATTATCTATTTGATTAGATGGTACCGAACATATAATGTCATCAACATATTTGTAAATAAACGGTAATGCAAAAGGTAACTCAGATATTACATTGTCTAATAAATAATCGGTTACAATTGTTGCAAGAATGGGACTTATTGGGGAACCCATAGGTGTTCCGAAAACTTGAGCATAAAATTGTCCATTAAAACTAAAATATGTGTTGGTAAAGATAAAGTTTAAAATTTTTAAAAAATTGGTCTTTGACAATGAAGTATAACTTTTTATATTGTTCCAATTGTATTCTATCAAAAGAATTACTATATTTAAAGGAATATTTGTGAATAAAGAAACAATATCCAAAGATATTAAAACATAATTTTGTGGCAATTTTATGTCTCTAATGTTGTTTACGAAAGTAAATGTATCCTTTACATTGTAATTATTTTGAAATTCGAATGCCTGTTTTAAAATATCTGCAAGGTATTTAGATATATTATAAGTGGTTGATTTTATTGAACTGACAATCGGTCTAAAAGGGATGTTAGTTTTGTGGATCTTTGGTAAACAATATAATTTTGGAGAACAAGAGTCGTAAATTGTTAAGTTTTTAGCAATTTGTTGAGTAATATCACCATCGTTTTTAAGACTTTTTATTAAATCGTTATACTTTTTCTGTGTCACTGTAGTAGGATCTTTAGGTAATTCAATATATGTTGAGTTGTCTTGTAACAACTCTGTAGTTTTAGTGATGTAATCATGTTTGTTTATAGCTACTGTACAACCACCTTTGTCAGATTGTAAAATGTATATGTCCGGATGTGAATTTAAAAATTTTTTGCAAACGTTGAACATTTTGTTAGTAGCTAAGGGTTGTTCGATATTTGAGTGATGTAAAAAGTTAGTTACCGCGTTTGTTACTTGTGCTCTAAGTATATCTTTGGACTCAATAGATACTTCGTCAATTATATTTTCAATATCAGCTAAAAACATGCCTAATCTAAAGTCTTTTTTCGTACAAGCAACACTAAATTTTGGGCCAAGAGATAGAAAATCTAAAACTTCTTTTGGAAAATCGATATTGGTTAGGTTTTTGAACCACTGGTCATTATTAATAAATAATTGATTTTTTTTAAGCTTATTGTTTAAATGATTAAATTTGTTTATATTGACTTGTTTTACTTTGTTTAAAATGTTTAAAAAACTTTTATGTATATTAAGTTCATATTTATTAAAAACATTTATTGGAATTTTAGTTTTTAAGTTTATCTTAATATTATTAATTTCTTTATTTGTATTTGTAATATTATTACAAGTCAATTTTATTTCAAAATTTAGTGCTTTTTTATGAACCTCATTTATAAACTTATCAACTTTACTGTTTAAAGAATTATCATTACCTGTATAAAATAAATTTTGAAGATTAATCGTACTGTTTTGAACGTGGTCTGGTATAATATTTGATGTTCTGCATCGTAGTAGAAATATCCTTCTGTTTGTGATTTTAGCTAGACGTGCGTTTAGATTTGACCATTGCTTCATTAGTACTGTAATGTTTCTTCCATATAAGCGGCTAATATCTTGATAAAAACCCATCATGTAGTATAAAAAGTAGTAATTTCGACCGAACAATTATAATAAGAAAAAGATTAAAATTTTCGGGTATGCGGTCTGTTCAAATAAAATCTTGAATTATCTTATAACTCAATATTTCGCTGTTTATTTGACAGCTTCATCAGGAGTAAACTAAAAAGAAAATATGTAGGTACTAAGAAAAATAAAAATTACACATTAAAACGTATGACTTACAGAAGTTAAAAGATTTCAAGTTGACATTAAATTAAAATAATTAAAAAAGTCATATCACGTTCAAAACAGTAATTAAATAAAAAAATAGATATATACTTAGGTACACATATATACACATACATACATATAAATACATATACATACATATACATACATACACATACATACACATATATATACACATACATACATATACATACATACATATATACACATATATACATATATACATACATATACACACATATATATATACACACATATAAATACATACATAAATACACATATATACTGTACAAAAAGTAATGATAAAATGTTTATAGATCATAAATTTATTAATAAGGTTACTTGTTTATTAAGGTCTACTGATATTTTTACAAGAAGTTATATTTTGTCCAATAAATTGCAGTAAATGTTGCTTAACTGTCCAGTGTCTGTTTTGTAATTTAAAGTATTTTTGTTTTTGTTTATGTGATACATTTCAAGAAACAGTCTGCTTTTATAATTGTCAGTGTGTGCTAAAATTCGAGCATTATTGTAGTCCAGTTGATGTCCTGTTGTTTCATAGTGTTCAACTACTGCACATGTTTTTTTACTTAGGCGGCAATCACTTTTATGTTGTGTGATATAATATAAATATATAAATATAACTTTTATGGCAACTGAGGCAAGGTAATTCGTAAACAACATTGCTTTTAAATAGAGTTGGCACTGGGTCCTTAAGTTTCGAGAAAAGTTGTCTGTTATTTTTTGTATTGTATTTGGCTATTTTAATGTTAGGGACATTTCTAAATATGGATAAAACAGAGTGTGTAAGGCCATTAATAAATGGTAGTTTTTTGTATATTATTGGTCTACTATTGGAGTCATCGGTGGGACCATCATAAAAATTACTATTGTAAATTAATTTTTTTAAAATATGTTTAGGGTAACCATTATTGCGAAACATTTGGAACAAAATGTTTAGGTTTTTTTGAAGAAAAATATCATTACCAATGGTCATTACTCTGTTTTTCATAGCTACAATTGTGTTAAATTTTTGACCGGTTGGATGGTTCGAGTAATAGTTTATATATCTCCTTATATCTCCCAGAAGCAGTTGGTTTCTGGTACCAATCCAATACAATGCTATTGTTGTTTGCTCTTATTACCTTTGTATCTAAAAATGGAATGCTGCAATCTGTTTCTGTTTCAACTGTAAACTGAAGATGTTCATTAAATGAGTTGAAAACATGTAATGTATTATCTATTTGATTAGATGGTACCGAACATATAATGTCATCAACATATTTGTAAATAAACGGTAATGCAAAAGGTAACTCAGATATTACATTGTCTAATAAATAATCGGTTACAATTGTTGCAAGAATGGGACTTATTGGGGAACCCATAGGTGTTCCGAAAACTTGAGCATAAAATTGTCCATTAAAACTAAAATATGTGTTGGTAAAGATAAAGTTTAAAATTTTTAAAAAATTGGTCTTTGACAATGAAGTATAACTTTTTATATTGTTCCAATTGTATTCTATCAAAAGAATTACTATATTTAAAGGAATATTTGTGAATAAAGAAACAATATCCAAAGATATTAAAACATAATTTTGTGGCAATTTTATGTCTCTAATGTTGTTTACGAAAGTAAATGTATCCTTTACATTGTAATTATTTTGAAATTCGAATGCCTGTTTTAAAATATCTGCAAGGTATTTAGATATATTATAAGTGGTTGATTTTATTAAACTGACAATCGGTCTAAAAGGGATGTTAGTTTTGTGGATCTTTGGTAAACAATATAATTTTGGAGAACAAGAGTCGTAAATTGTTAAGTTTTTAGCAATTTGTTGAGTAATATCACCATCGTTTTTAAGACTTTTTATTAAATCGTTATACTTTTTCTGTGTCACTGTAGTAGGATCTTTAGGTAATTCAATATATGTTGAGTTGTCTTGTAACAATTCTGTAGTTTTAGTGATGTAATCATGTTTGTTTATAGCTACTGTACAACCACCTTTGTCAGATTGTAAAATGTATATGTCCGGATGTGAATTTAAAAATTTTTTGCAAACGTTGAACATTTTGTTAGTAGCTAAGGGTTGTTCGATATTTGAGTGATGTAAAAAGTTAGTTACCGCGTTTGTTACTTGTGCTCTAAGTATATCTTTGGACTCAATAGATACTTCGTCAATTATATTTTCAATATCAGCTAAAAACATGCCTAATCTAAAGTCTTTTTTCGTACAAGCAACACTAAATTTTGGGCCAAGAGATAGAAAATCTAAAACTTCTTTTGGAAAATCGATATTGGTTAGGTTTTTGAACCACTGGTCATTATTAATAAATAATTGATTTTTTTTAAGCTTATTGTTTAAATGATTAAATTTGTTTATATTGACTTGTTTTACTTTGTTTAAAATGTTTAAAAAACTTTTATGTATATTAAGTTCATATTTATTAAAAACATTTATTGGAATTTTAGTTTTTAAGTTTATCTTAATATTATTAATTTCTTTATTTGTATTTGTAATATTATTACAAGTCAATTTTATTTCAAAATTTAGTGCTTTTTTATGAACCTCATTTATAAACTTATCAACTTTAATGTTTAAAGAATTATCATTACTGTTATATCTTGTTAATTTAATATTTAATGATACGCCTATGGCAGGTTCTTATAGTTTTTGTTTATTGTAAATTTAATATTTATTGGCGAGTTTTATATGATGTTCCTCTCTCGTGTTTTGTACTTCGTAGAAAATAAACCTATTTGTACTAGACAGTATTTTACTTTAGTTTCAACCTGAAACTCTTCTTCAAATTAAGAAGACTATTTATATGTTACTCAAATTAGTAGCAAATATAACAGTGGCGACGAGGTAAAAAAAAAAGAAAAATACATATAAAAAGTAACAGTGATACAGTGCCAAAATGCCGGATAATGCAAAAAATAACAATTTAATAGGACACCTTCGTGAGTTTGATACAAATACAAACGATTGGACTATATTTAAACCAAGATTGTCAAACTATTTCAGTGCAAATGGAATAACCGACGAAGGAAAGAAATGTGCAATTTTTTTAAACTTGTTATCAGAAGATTCTTACCGGTTAATGTTTAATTTGTGTTTGCCAGATAAACCAGAGGATAAAAACTTTACAGAACTGGTTAGTAAGTTTGATAAACATTTTGTGGGCCAGACATCGGTATTTGCTGAACGTGCTAAATTTTACGATGCACAAAGATTGTCGTCCGAATCTATAAATGAATGGGTCGCTAGAGTAAGAAGTCTGGCAGTACATTGTGATTTTGGACAATTTATTGATATCTCTCTGAGAGATAGATTTATAATGGGGATTGGAAAAGGAGGTGTCATGGACCGTCTTTTCGAAGAAAAAAATACCCTAACATTTGAAGAAGCGATACGTATTGCTACAAGTAAGGAAGCCGCAATTAAAAGTTCTCAAAACGTAGTAGCCATTAAGCAAGAACCACTTCATCACATGCGCAGGTCAGGAAGGAGAGCCACGTCAAACTATCAGCCATCTTGGTCAGGACATCTAGAGGTTCCAAGAACATGTGATGTATGCGGAAGAGGAAACCATCTTGGTAACAAATGTCAGTATCGTGAGTGTAAATGTCATATTTGTGATCAAAAAGGGCATTTAGCGCCTGTTTGTCCTAAAAAAGGAAAATATTTCAAAGAAAAAAATTTTAAAAATATTAAAGGTAAAAATAGACATAATTATTTCGAAAAATTAAGTTCCGATGACTCGGATATCGAAGAAAATTCGTTGTTTATGATTTCAAATTTAATTCAAAATAACGGCAAACAGCCGCTAACTGCAGAGATCACAATATTAAATAAAAACTTTAGGTTCCAAATTGATACCGGTGCTTCTAGCACTTGTTTTTCAGATAAATTCTATTTTAAAAATTTTCCAAAATTAAAATTAGATAAAACTGATCAAGAATTTTTTGTTTATACGGGACAAAAAATAAAACCGATCGGTTGTGCAAATTTAACCGTAAATTATAAAAATGTTTCAAAGAATTTGACAGTTTTTGTAATAAAAAATGGAGGGCCTCCAATCCTGGGTAGAGATTTTTTAGAATTATTTAACCTAGGTTTATCAGAAAATTATTTTATTGATGAAAATGTTCAAATTAACATGCTAATTGAAAAATATAATAAATTATTTGAACCAGGATTGGGAACTTTCAATAAAAGTAAAGCAAAAATTTTTTTAAAGGATAATTCTATAGCACCAAAATTTTTTAGGGCCAGACCCCTGCCTTTTGCACTCAAGGAAAAGGTGGAAAATGAACTAAATCGATTGCTAACTGAAAAGGTAATTTCACCAGTGGAATACACAGAGTGGGCAACACCAGTAGTTCCTGTAATTAAGTAATGGTCAAGTAAGGATCTGTGGAGATTTTAAGATCACCATCAACCCTTATTTGCAAAACTACCAATATCCATTACCAAGGGCGAATGAGTTGTTTGCAAAATTAGGAGGAGGTATCGAATTTAGTAAAATTGATTTATCAAATGCCTACCAGCAAATTTTGTTGGAGGATGATTCAAAAAAATTTGCCACTATTTCTACACATAAAGGTTTTTTTGTATATAATAGATTGCCTTTTGGCATATCATCTGGTCCAGCAATTTTTCAAAAAATAATGGAAACTTTATTCCAAGGGCTAGAAGGGGTAATTTGTTTTCTAGATGATATTTGAATTACGGGAGGTACCAAAAGTCAACATTTAAAAAATTTAGAGAAAGTTTTAAAAATATTATTGGATTCAAACTTTAGAGTTTCTATAGAAAAATGTAAATTTTTTCAAAAATCGGTTAAATATTTAGGATTTATTATTTCAAAAGAGGGTCTTCATCCCTGTATGGAAAAGATTAAAGCCATAAAAAATGCACCAAATCCAAGTAACATAACTGAATTAAAATCTTTTTTGGGTTTAGTAAATTATTATGGAAAATTTATAAAAAATTTATCCACACTTTTGTATCCTTTATATAATCTTTTAAAAAAATCTGTTAAATGGAATTGGGACAAGTCATGTCAAAAATCTTTTGAAATTATAAAAAATAAATTGACAACCGAAGATGTATTGGTACATTTTCAACCCCATTTGCCCATTAAATTAATTGTAGATGCCTCAAACGTAGGAATAGGGGCAATGATTTGTCATGTTTTTGAGGACAAAACAGAAAAACCAGTAGCTTTTGCTTCTCGGACATTATCTAGTGCTGAACAAAAATATTCGCAAATTGAAAGAGAAGCTCTGGCGATAATTTTTGGCTTAAATAAGTTTAATGAGTATTTATATGCAAATTTTTTTATACTAGTTACAGACCATTTACCTTTAGTGAGAATTTTTAGCCCTAATAAGGGTATTCCACAATTTACAGCAAATAGGCTGCGTAGGTGGGCAGTTATATTGTCAAATTACAATTATAAAATTGAATATATTAAATCAGAACATAACAAAGCTGATTTTTTATCCAGATTGCCAATTGAGGAATCAAATAGTTTAGTAAAAATTGATAATGACTTTTTGAATTATTTTTCAATGGATAATGAAATTCAAGTTAAATTTGAAGATGTACAGCTTAATTCATCAAAAGATAATTTCTTACAAAAAATAATAAGTTTTGTTAAAACAGGCTTTTGGCCTTGTTTTGCAGAAAAGCATGACAAATTTAAACATTTTTTTAATAAAAAATATGAACTTTCAATAGAAAATGAGTGTTTAGTATGGAATAATAGAGTGGTCATACCAGAGTCATTACAGGATAGGGTCTTGCAAGAACTTCACCAAACCCATTTGGGCATAACAAAGATGAAGGGAATTGCAAGAGCTTATTTTTGGTGGCCCCAAATGGATAAGCAAATAGAAAATTTTGTTAAAAATTGTGAAGTATGTAGTTTGCTCAGCCCAACTCCATGTAAATCTGAATTATGTTCATGGATATGGCCTGAAAAAGTTTTTGACAGAATTCATGTTGATTTTTGTGGTCCATTTCTCACCAAAACTTTTCTGATTTTAGTCGATGCTCATTCAAAATGGTTAGAATGTTTTATAATAAATTCAGCTAGTAGCCAAGTGACAATAAAACATTTAAGATCAATATTTTCCTGTTTTGGTTTACCCAAACAACTGGTTTCTGATAATGGTACTGCTTTTACCTCAGAAGAATTTTCAAAGTTTATAAAATTAAATAATATTGATCACATTTTTTCACCTCCCTATCATGCTCAGTCAAATGGGCAAGCAGAATCAAGTGTAAAAATTATTAAAAATGCCATTAAAAAACTAGTTTTTGAAAACAAACATCATTCTGATTTTGAATTCATTCTCTCTAATTATCTTTTTGACTATAGAAATTCGATACACTCCGCTACTGGTGTTACCCCCGCTGAATTAGTTTTTCGACATAAAATTAATACAAGATTTAGTTTATTGAGACCTAATAATAAAGTTAAATCTAAAGTTTTACAGGGTCAATTGAAACAAAAACAAAATTTTTCAGGAGGGAGAATATTAGAGATTAAGGTAGGAGACGAAGTATTAGCTAGGGAGTACAAAAATAATAAATCTTTTTGGAAAAAAGGAAAAGTTTTAAAGTTAATAGGGGATAAAATGTTTCAAATTTATATTCCAGAATTAGATTTAGTTGGAAACGTCATTTAGATCAAATTAAAATAGTAAATAAAAATACTTTACCAGTTGAAATGGAGAAACCTTCTCCAGAAAAAGTAACTTCAGAAGTTAAATTGACACCAAATACTTCAACTCTCTCTAGAACAAAAAGAAATACTAAACCTCCTGAAAGATTGGAATATTAAACCTTCTGAAAAGTTTGAGTTAGGATTAAGTTATTATTGTATTATATAAATAAAAAAATACTTTTTTTTTAGGGTTAGATTAAGATAATTATTGTATAATTATTATACTCTGCAATATTGTATTACTTTGGGGTGTTAGTTAAATCAGTTAAAATATAATATATGTGTACCTATATAATTAAGTTTAAAAATTTCTAAGAGGGGAAATGTTATATCTTGTTAATTTAATATTTAATGATACGCCTATGGCAGGTTCTTATAGTTTTTGTTTATTGTAAATTTAATATTTATTGGCGAGTTTTATATGATGTTCCTCTCTCGTGTTTTGTACTTCGTAGAAAATAAACCTATTTGTACTAGACAGTATTTTACTTTAGTTTCAACCTGAAACTCTTCTTCAAATTAAGAAGACTATTTATATGTTACTCAAATTAGTAGCAAATATAACAATTACCTGTATAAAATAAATTTTGAAGATTAATCGTACTGTTTTGAACGTGGTCTGGTATAATATTTGATGTTCTGCATCGTAGTAGAAATATCCTTCTGTTTGTGATTTTAGCTAGACGTGCGTTTAGATTTGACCATTGCTTCATTAGTACTGTAATGTTTCTTCCATATAAGCGGCTAATATCTTGATAAAAACCCATCATGTAGTATAAAAAGTAGTAATTTCGACCGAACAATTATAATAAGAAAAAGATTAAAATTTTCGGGTATGCGGTCTGTTCAAATAAAATCTTAAATTATCTTATAATTCAATATTTCGCTGTTTATTTGACAGCTTCATCAGGAGTAAACTACAAAGAAAATATGTAGGTACTAAGAAAAATAAAAATTACACATTAAAACGTATGACTTACAGAAGTTAAAAGATTTCAAGTTGACATTAAATTAAAATAATTAAAAAAGTCATATCACGTTCAAAACAGTAATTAAATAAAAAAATAGATATATACTTAGGTACACATATATACACATACATACATATAAATACATATACATACATATACATACATACACATACATACACATATATATACACATACATACATATATACACATATATACATATATACATACATATACACACACATATATATATATACACACATATAAATACATACATAAATACACATATATACTGTACAAAAAGTAATGATAAAATGTTTATAGATCATAAATTTATTAATAAGGTTACTTGTTTATTAAGGTCTACTGATATTTTTACAAGAAGTTTTGTCCAATAAATTGCAGTAAATGTTGCTTAACTGTCCAGTGTCTGTTTTGTAATTTAAAGTATTTTTGTTTTTGTTTATGTGATACATTTCAAGAAACAGTCTGCTTTTATAATTGTCAGTGTGTGCTAAAATTCGAGCATTATTGTAGTCCAGTTGATGTCCTGTTGTTTCATAGTGTTCAACTACTGCACATGTTTTTTTACTTAGGCGGCAATCACTTTTATGTTGTGTGATATAATATAAATATATAAATATAACTTTTATGGCAACTGAGGCAAGGTAATTCGTAAACAACATTGCTTTTAAATAGAGTTGGCACTGGGTGTGTAAGGCCATTAATAAATGGTAGTTTTTTGTATATTATTGGTCTACTATTGGAGTCATCGGTGGGACCATCATAAAAATTACTATTGTAAATTAAATTTTTTAAAATATGTTTAGGGTAACCATTATTGCGAAACATTTGGAACAAAATGTTTAGGTTTTTTTGAAGAAAAATATCATTACTAATGGTCATTACTCTGTTTTTCATAGCTACAATTGTGTTAAATTTTTGACCGGTTGGATAGTTCGAGTAATAGTTTATATATCTCCCAGAAGCAGTTGGTTTCTGGTACCAATCCAATACAATGCTATTGTTGTTTGCTCTTATTACCTTTGTATCTAAAAATGGAATGCTGCAATCTGTTTCTGTTTCAACTGTAAACTGAAGATGTTCATTAAATGAGTTGAAAACATGTAATGTATTATCTATTTGATTAGATGGTACCGAACATATAATGTCATCAACATATTTGTAAATAAACGGTAATGCAAAAAGTAACTCAGATATTACATTGTCTAATAAATAATCGGTTACAATTGTTGCAAGAATGGGACTTATTGGGGAACCCATAGGTGTTCCGAAAACTTGAGCATAAAATTGTCCATTAAAACTAAAATATGTGTTGGTAAAGATAAAGTTTAAAATTTTTAAAAAATTGGTCTTTGACAATGCAGTATAACTTTTTATATTGTTCCAATTGTATTCTATCAAAAGAATTACTATATTTAAAGGAATATTTGTGAATAAAGAAACAATATCCAAAGATATTAAAACATAATTTTGTGGCAATTTTATGTCTCTAATGTTGTTTACGAAAGTAAATGTATCCTTTACATTGTAATTATTTTGAAATTCGAATGCCTGTTTTAAAATATCTGCAAGGTATTTAGATATATTATAAGTGGTTGATTTTATTGAACTGACAATCGGTCTAAAAGGGATGTTAGTTTTGTGGATCTTTGGTAAACAATATAATTTTGGAGAACAAGAGTCGTAAATTGTTAAGTTTTTAGCAATTTGTTGAGTAATATCACCATCGCTTTTAAGACTTTTTATTAAATCGTTATACTTTTTCTGTGTCACTGTAGTAGGATCTTTAGGTAATTCAATATATGTTGAGTTGTCTTGTAACAATTCTGTAGTTTTAGTGATGTAATCATGTTTGTTTATAGCTACTGTACAACCACCTTTGTCAGATTAATCTTCAAAATTTATTTTATACAGGTAATGATAATTCTTTAAACAGTAAAGTTAATAAGTTTATAAATGAGGTTCATAAAAAAGCACTAAATTTGGAAATAAAATTGACTTGTAATAATATTACAAATACAAATAAAGAAATTAATAATATTAAGATAAACTTAAAAACTAAAATTCCAATAAATGTTTTTAATAAATATGAACTTAATATACATAAAAGTTTTTTAAACATTTTAAACAAAGTAAAACAAGTCAATATAAACGAATTTAATCATTTAAACAATAAGCTTAAAAAAAATCAATTATTTATTAATAATGACCAGTGGTTCAAAAACCTAACCAATATCGATTTTCCAAAAGAAGTTTCAGATTTTCTATCTCTTGGCCCAAAATTTAGTGTTGCTTGTACGAAAAAAGACTTTAGATTAGACATGTTTTTAGCTGATATTGAAAATATAATTGACGAAGTATCTATTGAGTCCAAAGATATACTTAGAGCACAAGTAACAAACGCGGTAACTAACTTTTTACATCACTCAAATATCGAACAACCCTTAGCTACTAACAAAATGTTCAACGTTTGCAAAAAATTTTTAAATTCACATCCGGACATATACATTTTACAATCTGACAAAGGTGGTTGTACAGTAGCTATAAACAAACATGATTACATCACTAAAACTACAGAATTGTTACAAGACAACTCAACATATATTGAATTACCTAAAGATCCTACTACAGTGACACAGAAAAAGTATAACGATTTAATAAAAAGTCTTAAAAACGATGGTGATATTACTCAACAAATTGCTAAAAACTTAACAATTTACGACTCTTGTTCTCCAAAATTATATTGTTTACCAAAGATCCACAAAACTAACATCCCTTTTAGACCGATTGTCAGTTCAATAAAATCAACCACTTATAATATATCTAAATACCTTGCAGATATTTTAAAACAGGCATTCGAATTTCAAAATAATTACAATGTAAAGGATACATTTACTTTCGTAAACAACATTAGAGACATAAAATTGCCACAAAATTATGTTTTAATATCTTTGGATATTGTTTCTTTATTCACAAATATTCCTTTAAATATAGTAATTCTTTTGATAGAATACAATTGGAACAATACAAAAAGTTATACTTTATTGTCAAAGACCAATTTTTTAAAAATTTTAAACTTTATCTTTACCAACACATATTTTAGTTTTAATGGACAATTTTATGCTCAAGTGTTCGGAACACCTATGGGTTCCCCAATAAGTCCCATTCTTGCAACAATTGTAACCGATTATTTATTAGACAATGTAATATCTGAGTTACCTTTTGCATTACCGTTTATTTACAAATATGTTGATGACATTATATGTTCGGTACCATCTAATCAAATAGATAATACATTACATGTTTTCAACTCATTTAATGAACATCTTCAGTTTACAGTTGAAACAGAAACAGATTGCATCATTCCATTTTTAGATACAAAGGTAATAAGAGCAAACAACAATAGCATTGTATTGGATTGGTACCAGAAACCAACTGCTTCTAGGAGATATATAAACTATTACTCGAACCATCCAACCAGTCAAAAATTTAACACAATTGTAGCTGTGAAAAACAGAGTAATGACCATTAGTAATGATATTTTTCTTCAAAAAAACCTAAACATTTTGTTCCAAATGATTCGCAATAATGGTTACCCTAAACATATTTAAAAAAAATTAATTTACAATAGTAATTTTTATGATGGTCCCACCGATGACTCCAATAGTAGACCAATAATATACAAAAAACTACCATTTATTAATGGCCTTACACACTCTGTTTTATCCATATTTAGAAATGTCCCTAACATTAAAATAGCCAAATACAATACAAAAAATAACAGACAACTTTTCTCGAAACTTAAGGACCCAGTGCCAACTCTATTTAAAAGCAATGTTGTTTACGAATTACTTTGCCTCAGTTGCCATAAAAGTTATAATGGACAAACATCTCAATGGTTGAAACAACGAATCACACAACATAAAAGTGATTGCCGCCTAAGTAAAAAAACATGTGCAGTAGTTGAACACTATGAAACAACAGGACATCAACTGGACTACAATAATGCTCGAATTTTAGCACACACTGACAATTATAAAAGCAGACTGTTTCTTGAAATGTATCACATAAACAAAAACAAAAATACTTTAAATTACAAAACAGACACTGGACAGTTAAGCAACATTTACTGCAATTTATTGGACAAAATATAACTTCTTGTAAAAATATCAGTAGACCTTAATAAACAAGTAACCTTATTAATAAATTTATGATCTATAAACATTTTATCATTACTTTTTGTACAGTATATATGTGTATTTATGTATGTATTTATATGTGTGTATATATATATGTGTGTATATGTATGTATATATGTATATATGTGTATATATGTATATATGTATATGTATGTATGTGTATATATATGTGTACTAGCTTTTGCCCGCGACTTCGTCTGCGTGTAATTCGAATTAAAGCAAGGTCTTTATGTATCAATAACTGGTGCCCGCGACTTCGTATTCGCAGTATTAGTATTTCGAGTAGCTTATATTAGCGTGAAAAGAACTAACATTATGACATTAAAATTATAACATACATAATTTTTGGGTCGTATTTGAAAAATATAACAGTCTGACAATATTGAGATGTTACATTCGCACTGTAATAACGTAACAATATTGTCAACATAAGAAATACAGTAATTTTTTCAGACTTAAATGACATTTATCGTTATATTTTGGACAATTCACACAATATCTTTATAAATTATAGCCTATATGTTATTCTGATCTATAAGCTACATTACTGTAAAGTTTCATTAAAATCCGTTTAGTAGTTTTTGCGTGAAAGAGGAACAAACATCCATACATCCATCCAAACAAACTTTCGCCTATATAATATTAGTAGGATGTATGTGTATGTATGTATATGTATGTATATGTATGTATATGTATGTATATGTATTTATATGTATGTATGTGTATATATGTGTACCTAAGTATATATCTATTTTTTTATTTAATTACTGTTTTGCTCCAAGGCAGAGTGCAAATGTAGTTAATTTGGGATAATTTATAATCGTCGTCTTCTTCTCAATACCTAAAAAGAAAAAATAAAACAAAATGAGAAATTAAAATACACAAGTACACATAAAAATATTTAAAGAATCAAAATAATATAATTTATCTATAACATATAAAATTCCAATAATCATGTATCAAATAGATAATGAGAGTAACTATTGAAAAAGTGTATAAATTTTACGATACCTTAGTAATTATAACCGATTTTAAATAAATTAAGATAAAATGAAATAAGAAAACCGAATGTTAAGACATCAAGGTAAAGTTTTACATAAATTTCAGTATAAAATATTAAAACTCATAGAAGGAAATAAAAAAAGGTTTGTACTTACTTTTAGAATAGACTATGTTTGTTCTCAAGACATATTATGATTTGTTATTAGTATAATTTCCAAATGAAAAATTCTGAAAATAGAAAGACATTAGATTATATTGTAGATAAGATATTATAAAATTAAAAATTCATTTAAAGTATAGTAGATTTGAAAATTCAAATTCAAAATTCAAATTCAAATTCAAAACACATTTATTTATCGTTTGGAAAAATACAATAAATTGAAACACATCGTTTAACATAATACCTATAACACGATAAAAAGGACTGCATCGCGACCATAATGGCCGATTGCACTATACAACTATAAAGAGTGTAAGTGTGATGCAGCCCAGTAGAAATTAAAATAAACTGAGAAAAAATATACAAAAAATAATAATAACCATAATAATAACTACCTCTAATAAATAAATATTTCCCAACCATTATTACTTTTTACCACTAATTATTTATTAGAGGAAAAAACAAATTACATTAAGAGTATTACTACTTATATTAATACTAAAATAGGAATGTGAAAATGTGGGAACGCAAGGCGGGAACCGCCCCAGGCCGGCACGCGCAGGGAAAACGGGAAGGGCGTAATGAGAGTTCGAATGCTGAATTATATTATTTTTAATACCTAATGCAGGTTACCTGACAACAACTTGAATAAAAAACTACTAAATATATACAGTGCAAATTACTGAAAAGAATGTTTTGGGTATAATATATTATAATGATCTCCTCTGGCTCTCAATTAAAGAGTTTTTAATGTAAGTTGAAAAGCGGTGTGGAGAGAAATCCTTGACTTGATTTGGCAGGTTATTCCACATATGACTGCCGACAAATGTAAATGACTTTTGAAAGGCTGCTGTACGATGCGGGGGTATCCTAAAGTCGTTAATATGCCTAGTATAATGACCATGTAAATAGGGGTTAAAAAGTGAATTAAGATAAGATGGTTGTCCAGTTTTTAAAACCCTATAAATAAAATTGTAAAGATGATGTTTTCTTCGATTTGCCATATTAAGTATATTATTATTGTTTAAATAAGGCGTAATGTGGTTTCTAAAGGGTATACTGTACGAGAATCGCATACAGCAATTCTGAATTTTTTGTATTTGGTGTGCTATCTGTAGAGTTAGAGAAGACCCATAAACAACATCCCCATAGTCAAAAAGAGATAGTATGAGGCTGTCACATAATTGAAATTTTATTTTTGAGGGGAGAAACTTTTTAAAGTTGTTGAGTTTTTTTATACGCATGTATGCAATTCTCAACTTATTTTTAATATGCGCTTGAAATGAAAGCGATTCATCAACCATGACGCCCAAATTTTTTGCCTCAGTTACTATGGCAAGAAGAATGTCGTCAATTTTTGGCACAAATGATGCAACGGCATCAATGGAGTTATTTTGATTAAAAAAGATTACGCAAGATTTTGATGCATTCAGTTTTAAATTGTGATCATCGGAAAAATTTTTCAAGTTATCTAAGTCCCTATTATATTGTTCCAAACAATGGATTTTGTTTTCGGGAGAAAACGATGTATACACTTGAGAATCGTCCGCATATTGTTGAATTTTGGAATTTTCAATACTATTACACATATCACCAACGTAAATAGAAAATAACAGAGGGCTCAAAATTGACGCCTGAGGTACCCCAGTAAAAATAGGAGTGTAATCAGATTTTTTTAACCCTCCTTCCTTCAGAACCTCTACGCAGACTGATCTGTTTGCCAAATATTGTTCGAAAAATGAGACAGCCTTTTCAGAAAGTCCGAAGTAATGGAGTTTCGCTAACAACAATTTATGATCTAGAGTATCGAAGGCTTTGCTAAAATCGAGTAAAGTTAGGCATGTTATTTCTTTTCTATCTTCATTTTGTCTTATTTCATTTAAAAGATTTACCAAACAGGTTGAAGTGCTATATCCAGGTCGAAAACCCGATTGACACGATGGGATTAAGTTGAATGTGTTCAAGAAACTGTATAGCTGAGTGTTGACATGTTTTTCAATAATTTTAGGCACCACTGAGAGAATACTAATAGGCCTAAGATCTTTCAACTCTATAGGATTTGACACTTTTGCGAGGGGTTTTACAATAGCTTTTTTCCATATAGTTGGAAAGTAATTTTTTAAAAGACAGCTGTTAATTATATTTAACAAGGGATTTACGCAATATGGAATGCACAGCTTAATATCGTTTATGGAGATTGCATCTTCTCCAGTGGCGCTAGTGGATATTTTGTTTAAAATTATGTAGAGGGAGTCCTTTGTCATTAGTTGAAAGTCAAGTTCGGTTGATGTGACATTTGGGTGAACATTAGAGAGGTAAAAATTTACTTTGCCATCTGGTACAGAGCTTATGGTTTGAAAGGATGTTGAAAAATACTGATTTAATTTATTAGGGTCACAAAGATTATCAGGTATGTCAACATTTTTATTTATGATTTTTGTATTAAATGTACATAATTAGTTAAGTATTAGATTTTTAGTAATTTGATTTGACAAAGAATTAGTAGGCAAAAGATATTATAAAATTAACAACTCATCAAAAGTTTAGCAAATTGCAAAAAGAATGTTTATTGTATTTAAATGTAAATAAGGAATTAGGTATTAGATTTTTTTGTAAGTTTATGTGATTAATAATTTAGTAGGCAAATAGAACCTAATAATGATAGTGTAAGATTGTTTGGGGATTCAGTTGTTAAATTGTTGATTCTCTATTCTCTCTCTTGTTTTTCGGCTTTTGAAGTGATAGCATGTAATAAAATTAGCTCCGTTAAAATTTCGATTTTTTTATTTCAATACTTATAAAAGAAAGATAAAAGTTGTAAAAAGTGTTAACAAAGCCACAAGACAACTCTTGATAGCCACTGGTAAGAATTAAAATTCATATATATGGAGAAATAAATGTTAGGAATGGTGTGCTGAGCAGTTTAGTTATATGAATGCTTCTTGAGTAATATAACTAAAGTAAAACTGGTTTCTGATAAGAAAGAGAGTAATAGTTTACTTACCAATTGATGCAAGATCAAGTTATTTCCGGAAGAAAAGCGAATTTAGTCGTCTACATCTATAAAGTGTCCGTATATCATTAATGTTCCTGGGAAATGGTTGGATTCCAATAGGAAATGATAGCCTGTGCCTTCTGTTGTCAAGAGAGAATACCAAAACTTCAAAACACGGTATCTATTTCCAATTTTTTTAAAAAATAAAGAACACTCCTGTGTTTGATTTTTCTATAGTTGATGAACATTTAATTTCACTTGTACACTGTATCACTGTTTAAATAAGTTGTTTTTACATTCTTTAATAAGTTTAATTTGCTTTACTGATTACAAAATTCAGAATTTTTCATAACCCTTGATTTAACGATATCTGAAATTTGAAGGTAATGTGTTTATGCGCACAAACAATAAGAAAAAGTGAGGTTAAGGTCAAATCGGAATTGTAGTGCAAAATTGCAATTTGGTATATGATTGTTGAATTTTATGATATTTTTTTTTGAAATTTTCAATATTAGTTAAATTTGAATCCATTTATTAGTTGAGATTTTTTGAACTCGCACCCTTAGAAAGAGAATAGATAAGAACTCATGTTAAAGTAACAATCATTAAAATAAAAGAAATTAAGTTGAATCTTACCTTATCTACATCTATATTAAAATAAAAATTTTCAAGGTAATTTCATATATGTTATAATATATATGCATTCACGCTCATATATGTTATAAATTTTGGCGCCCAACGTGGGGCTCTAAATAATCAAAACTAGAGCCTATTCAAATAATTAAAACTTGAGAATTTTGTTAAAAATTTTTTTTTCATTATTTCGCTCTAAATAATCAAAACTAGAGCCTTTTAAAATAATCAATATTTGAGAAATTTTCGCATATCAAAACAAAACTTTAGAAAACTTGGTTTGGTAATAATTTTTATTTTTATTTGTTTGTGTGATTTTGGGTTATTTATAACTGATAATAATAAACAGGTATTTGTTTGTACAAAATTTTATTGGTATAAAGGTATTCATATAAAAATTTGCACATTATTTGTATTTATCTGGGAATTTGAACTGTAAGTATGGATAAAAAAATGATATTGAGAGATGGTAAGGTAGTCGGAGAGGATAGTGAGAGTAGTGATGGAGGAGAGATTGAGATTGAAAGTGTGGCGGTACAAGTACATGAAGAGAGAGTATTAGGAGCAGGAGATTATCGAGTGGAAGAGCTGATTCAAACAGGACAGACACAGGAAGAAGCAGAGACAGAAGAAGGAGACAATTTGGTAGAGATAGGGGGAGAACAGGATCGAACCATGGTTGAAATAGAGACAGAAGTCACTGCTGGTGAAAATGAACAGGAGGAACAAGTAGTACAGGAAAGACCAAGAGAAGAGCCACAAGCTGATATGTTCAGGATGATACAAAGTTTCATGATGAATATGAGTAAAGATATAAAAGAAGATAATGTGAAAATGAAAGAAGAAATAAATAAGAAATTTGATCAACAAAAAGAAGATAATGTGAAGATGAGGGAAGATATTAAAAAAGATATAAAAGAAGAAATAAATAAAAAATTGGATGAGACGAATAAAAGGTTGGATCAGCAAGATAAGAAATTTGAAGAAAATAATAAAAAATTGGATAAGACAAACAAAAATTTGGAAGAAATTAAAGCAGATAATAATATATTTAAAAAAGAAATTAGCAGTATTAGAGAAGATAATTTGAAGATAAGGGAAGAAGTTAAAATTATGAAAAAGGAATTTGACAAGAAAATTGAACAGCAAAACAAGAAAATAAGGACTGAAATACAGGATACTGGAGAAAAATTAGGGGGGAAATTGAAAAAGTTGTGGAAGTTAGAGTAACAGAAGTAGGAAAATCAATTAAAGAAAATTTACCTGAAGAAATTGAGCGAGAAGTCAACAAACAAACAGAAATTATGAAAAAAGAAATAAGACAAATACGGATCCAAGAGCAAATTAATGAAGAGGTAGTGGACAATTTAAAAATTAATTTAGGAAAAGAATTTGAAAGACTAGAGGGAGAAGTAGAAAAACAAAAAGGAGTCTGCAGTAAGAACCAGGAATTAACTGGGTTAAAATTAAGTAAGGAAATGGAGGATATACAGAAGAAGCTACAAGAAGTTATGGAGAATAATGTTAGAGGAAATGCATTGGGAGTTCTTCCCAATATGATGTCACACTACAATAATGCAGGAATTAAATTTGATGGAAACATAAACCACATCCATCCAAAAGTATTTGTCAATATAGTGAAAAGTAAAACAAAATATACTAGTGATTTCTCGGAACAAAAATTGTTAATCCGTAATATTTTAACAGGACATCCTTTACTTTGGTTTTGCAATAAAGAAAACCAAATTTTCTCTATGAAAGATTTCGAAGAGCAATTTTGTAAATATTTCTGGGGAGAAATACAACAGTCGACATTTAGGGAAAAATTGTATTTTGGAAAGTTTGGCTACAAGAAAGGAAGAAATTATAATGCATATGCAATGCAACTTTATAATAATGCGCAATATTTAGAACCGGAAATGAGAGAAGAAGAAATAGTATTATATGTGTCGAGACAATACAACCATGAAGTGACTGAGACGATAGCTATACACAACATTAAAACTATGGAACATCTCTCAAATTACTTACAAAGACTAGAACGAAGTTTAATGAGTGAAAGTAGAAATGATGGGAATGAAAGATATAATGACAGGAATAGGTATGAGAACAGGAATTCTGGTGGTAATAGATTTAATGATAGGAATAGAGAGGAAAATAGGAATAATGGTAATGACAGATTTAATAATAGGAACAGGGAATTTAATGGGGGATATAGTGATTTTAATAGGAATGATAATAGAAATGGTAGAAATTGGGAAAATAGGATAGGAAAAATAGGGATTTTACAAATAATACTAATTATGATAGGAATAGGGGTTCAGGAAATAGATGGAACAGAAACAATGATAATAATGGCAGAAATGAGGATAACCGTAATGTAGGGAATCCGAATAATGAATGGCGAGATAGAGGTGAGAATAGTCGACAGGTGAATGTTATGAATGCAAATCAGGGTGATGTGACTGGTCCAGACCAGGAACAGAACGTGGATTTTGCCTAAGTCGCTTCCACGTGCGTAATATCATCTACTCTTCTAGGTATGAACATCCTAGAGAATTTCTTGTTAATGAAGATGAAATTAAAATCAATGAACTAAGGAGGTTAATTTTTATAGAGGGGGTTTTTCAAAATATTAAATGCCAAATTATGATAGATACTGGTTCAGAGGTTACTTTAATTAGTCAAAAAGTAGTGTCACAAGTTAAACAAGATGATATTATAATGATAAAAACAAATAAATTATCATTAGTGGGAGCGAATAATAAAAAATTATATGATACCAACAACATGATTATGGGAGAAATACTAATAGGTATTAAGAAATATAAAATCCAAATGTTACTTATTCAAAATTTAAATTATGACATTATATTAGGTTCAGATGAATTGAATAATCACAAGGTAGTAATAGATTATGAAGAAGAATGTTTAAAATGGGAACAACAGATAATACCATTTACCTTAGGAAATAATGCAAATCAGGAAGTTGATCCGAATAGACAGTATAATAATAATATTGCAAAGGTAGATTATAATGAGTTAGAAGGAAACTGTGGACAATATCAAAAAGAAGTGAAAATGTTGTGTAAAAAGTATTGTAAACTATTTAATGAAAAAACGTGTATAGCATCAAATTATACCCACAAGTTGAAGATGAACAAGGATATTAAGAATTTTAAGATAAAGACTTATCCAATTCCTTATAAGTTGAAGGATGAAGTATATCAGGAATTAAGCAAAATGATGAAAGATGGAATTATAGAGAGGTCTGATTCACCGTATATAAATGCAATTACGTGTGTTAGAAAAAAGTCAGGGGAAATAAGATTATGTTTGGATGCTAGGAATATAAATACTTACACAGTAAAACAATATGAAAGTCCCATGAATGTAGAGGGAATATTTGGAAGAATAACAAAGGCTAAAATATACTCAAAATTAGATCTTAAACACAGTTTCTGGCTAATTCCTTTAGAAAAAAGTAGTAGACAATACACAGCTTTTATGGTGGATGGAATTGTATACCAATTTTGTGCTGTACCCTATGGATTACAAAGTTCTTGTGCAGCATTAGTTAAAACTTTACATACAATATTGAATAAACATGAATCATTTATACTTCATTATATTGATGATATTTTGGTGTATTTAGAAAATGAAGAAATACATAAAGAACATTTGGAAATAACTTTAAAGGAACTGGAAACAGCAGGTTTGAAATTAAATGTGGAAAAATGTAAATTTTACCAACAAGAAATAAAATATTTAGGATATGTTTTAAATACTACAGGGGTAAGCATGGATCCAGAAAGAGTACAAGCGATTTTGAATTATCAAACACCCAGGAACTTAAAAACATTAAGGGGATTCCTTGGAATTTTAAACTACTACAAGAGATTGATTCCGGATTTATCGAGCAAAGAAGTTCCATTGATTGAACTGCTTAAAAAGGATGTTAAATGGAAATGGACACCAGAACGAGAACAAGCTTTCAAAGAACTAAAGCAAATTTTCACCAATAACTTAAAAGTATATCATATACAATATGATAAACCTTTCGTTCTTAGAACTGATGCATCTATAGATAGACTAGCAGGAGTGCTGATACAAATTCAGGAAGAAGGAGAAGTGCCCATTAGTTTTGTTTCAAGAGTTACAAAAAATAGTGAAAAGAAATACACAGTAACGGAATTGGAAATGGCGAGTGTTGTGTTTTGTGTAACAAAATTAAGATTTTTCTTACTAGGGGCTAGATTTGTGGTAGAAAGCGATCACAATGCGTTAACTGCAATGTTGAAAAATCGATATGCAAATAATAGGGTGCACAGATGGCTATTATTACTGCAAGAATATGATTTTGAAATTAAATACATACCTGGAAAGAACAACATCATAGCTGATGCATTAAGTAGAGAAGTAGAAGAGCAAGGGGATCATACAAAATTTAAAATTGGGATTAATAAGTTATTGGACAAAAAGGGGTTATATAGTTTAGAAAGTATTATTCGAGATCAGGCATATTTGAATGAAGTGGAAAAGAGAAGAACTTTTGTAGTAGATAATATCATATATAAGAAGTTAGAAAACTGGGATGCCTATGTAATAACAACAGATTATGCTAAAGATATTTTATTCAATTTACATCAGGAATATGGACATATTGGGGTGAGGAAGCTATGGATGTTATTTAGAGAGACCTTTTATGCAAAGAACGATTTAACTAAAACCAAAGAAATTTGCAAAGCTTGTACAATGTGCCAATTGGCAAAAGAAAAAAACTATCATAACATTAATACAAATAGACCAATAATCACTCAAAGACCTTTACAAATAGTAGCTATGGATTTCATAAGCAACCTAGTGCCAAGTATCCAAGGAAAGAAACATATTTTGGTAATGGTGGATGTGTTTACCAAATATGTGCAGCTGTATCCATGTTCAAGAACAAATACTAAACTAGTAATAAAATGTTTAAAAAATTTCATACAAGTACATGGAAAACCAGAAAGAATCATCTTAGACCATGCTACCTATTTTGAGAATAATAAATTTTTGTCAGCTTGTCAGCAATTTAACATAAACGTAAATTTTATAAGTATAAGAAACCCTTCTTCAAATCCAGCAGAGAGATACATTAAAGAAATTATTAAATACTTAAGAATTTTATGTAGCCAAGAACACGAATTATGGGAAAATAACTTGGAAGAAGTTCAGAGATATGTGAATGAAACTCCGCATGGAATAACGAAAGAATGTCCGGAATTATTATTTAAAGGAAGAGCACCGGAAAGGAATTGAGAGGTAGTTAGAAATCAAGAGATGCATGAGATTTTAGAAAAGGTCTACAAAAATTTGAAAAGAAATGCTGATAGATACATCAACAGACAGGAACGGAAATTTAAAAAGAAGACTAAATTCAAAAAGGGGGATTTGGTTATCATTAGAGCGTTACAAGTGGCAAACAAAAGGGAAAATCAATGTGCTAAATTATTAATGCCATTTGAGGGACCATATGTTGTTGACAACGAGAATGCACAAAACAGTTATATAGACCGGGAGATAGTGACAGATTTTCAGACGCGATTTAGGCCAGTATGCCTTTTTCAGTACATTATACTATTGACAATTCGATGATAATAATCAATTAATGGAAGTGTCATCGTGTGTTCTTCATCTATAAAAAAGTTAACAAATTTGTTTAGAAATTAATCATTTTTATATGATTTTACTCAAGCTGCCATTTATGCTAAAATAAAATTCGATCAAAGTATTACTTGAATGGCCATTGGCATACCGTTAGTGTGAACCTAGCAGGTGGGCATGCCCAGGTAGATATGCTTTCTAAAATATGCTTTATCCGTGTTCGGAAACAGGCTGCCAATGTAGAATATACTTGATATTACTTTACAATTGCTACAGATAAGATGGCATACCCTTTGTGCATGTCCGTGTATATCTCATATGGTAGTAATTTTGCAATGTTAAACTATAAGTTTTCGTCATTAAAATCAGTATGCCATTTTGGTTTTATGCAGTTCATGATAGCGTTCGACGTATATAAAGTTGGCATTGCAATTGGGCGGTTAACTGATGTAGGCATACGCGAAAAAATTTGCGAAATGGTACGGAAAATTGCCGTGTGTTAAATCTGTATGCCATTTTGTTTTTAACATATTTGAGATATATTTGGGTACTACAATAAATGGCATATCGTTTGTTAACGTCTGAAGTTCTCAAATTATGAAATAGTGTGTGAATACGAAAAAGGACTAGTGCAAATGAAATGGTCGATTTTCTTCCTTTGTATACATTATGCCTTTTTGTAAACTATTGAATCGCGGTATATTTGGATAAAATAATAACGGGCATACTGATTGGACTGGTCTGCGGCATTCAAAAAACAAAATTTTCATTATGGAAAAAATCATTTATGCTGCGTTTATTTCAGCTTTGAATTTATAAATTCTATATACTATTTATTTGTTAAAAATCTTCTTTTTTCTTCCACAGATTATTTTATTATACACTAATATAATTATTTATTTCATTACCGCGAAAATTGTATTTTTTTGGGATTCATTAAATGTTGTTAAATCTATATTTAGGGCAAATAAATGCTTATTCCAGCAAATTGAGGTACTACTTGGCACAATAAAGTCATTTATTCCATATAAATTAAATTTATTACTCACGAAACTATGAGAATTTATATTTTATTAAATTTCATTTAAAGTACAATTAACGAACAATTTATAATGCAAAAATACATATTACTTTTAATTTTTTTATTCATCAGTAAAGTCTACTTCCGTTTTATAGTCTTTATCGCTTTCATTATCTTCTTCCTCGTCATCACAATCTATATCAGTTTGGTCCTCACTATCCTTCCCTCCATCATCATAACCGTTGTCATCATCATACTCATCATCTTCATAGTCCGAAGATTCGATGACGGTATCATGCTGGCAATCATTTTCTGGATCTATAAATAATAATATCGAACAATTTAATGAATTTTATTAACTGATGTAAATAATAAGATATCATCATGCTTATATATTACCTTCGGTTTCCTCGGGTGTTAGAAAGATTTCGTGAACGAAGTGTGGCACCTCATCTCCTTCAAACCAACGGAACGTGTATGTACCGTTTTTTTCGATGCTCCAGCCAAATTGCAGGGGATCATCACTGTTGGGATTAGAGGAATGAGCGTTGCTACATATGTTGCCAATATATGAAGTCCGCAGGAGATGCTGGTGCAACTCCCTTTGGCATGGTGGTAAAACGCATGCATCGAAATTTAATAACTCCTGTTTGAATGTGCACAATACAATGGTTGTCACAATACTGGCGATTTTGGGTCCGTCGCGTGCACAGCGTCCTAAAATGTCGGAACGCTAGCTACGTCATAAAATGCGCGGTCATGGTTTTTTCATATGATGAACTCGCATAACTTGTCTGCCATAGTTGTTTATTAAAAGTTAATAATTAACCTAATGTATAGAACAAAAGGCCTAAAGCACGGTAATTTTTTCTATAACTTCGCAATGTTTTTCACGAAATTACACCAGTACAGCTCGCACAACTTGTATGCCATTAATTATTTTGATTTGTTAGGTAATGATTGCATCAACAATAGAATGTCATACTGATTAAATACACAGAGAATTGTCTCTTTATTTTACAAATTGATCTTCATTATTTATTATGTCAAACCTGTTTGAATCGTATGCCATTTTCAATGTTGACATTTGAGGATACATATATTTTATGGTATAAATTTGGATTTAAGTAAAATGACGGAAACTTATCGTTTAACATTGCAAAATTACTACCATATGAGATATACACGGACATACACAAAGGGTATGCCATCTTACCTGTAGCAATTGTATAGTAATATCAAGTATATTCTACATTGGCAGCCTGTTTCCGAACACGGATAAAGCATATTTTTGAAAGCATATCTACCTTGGCATGCCCACCTGCTAGGTTCACACTAATGGTATGCCAATGGCCATTCAAGTAATACTTTGATCGAATTTTATTTTAGCATAAATGGCAGCTTGAGTAAAATCATATAAAAATGATTAATTTCTAAACAAATTTGTTAACTTTTTTATAGATAAAGAACACACGATGACACTTCCATTAATTGATTATTATCATCGAATTGTCAATAGTATAATGTACTGAAAAAGGCATACTGGCCTAAATCGCGTCTGAAAATCTGTCACTATCTCCCGGTCTAATAGGTTGGTTTGTCCGAATACGGGTAGGTTAAGAGGAATTTTTAATATTAAAGATGTATACAAGTTTACACCTGCAGAAGGGTAGATGATATTTAGAACAATCTTGTAAACAAATGTTATGTTGTAAATAGTAATTTTAGGTGTATATAGTTTTTTGTTTTTGATAGGGTGATGTTTATAGAATAAACATTAAGGCAATCCAGTTAAATTTTAAATCATTAGAATTAAAATTGATATGAATAAACAGTTTGAATAATTTTCATAAAAGATTTTTCCAAGGGATGATCTTAGAGAAATTAATTTTTTTTTTGGTGTTCATTGTACATGAATAATTATTTACAAGCAAGTACATAATATATAAACAGATTATAATATGAAATATAGAACAAAGAAATTTGTATAAAATTTATTAAAATATAATAGGACATAGAAAGATAAAAAGTATGAAACAAAGTTATTTAACAGTTATAAATGTGGAAAATTTGGAATAGAAATTATAATTTTTTAATCAAATATGAAGATATGATTGATTCAAAAAATTTTAATTGGGGGATTTGAGATGATTTAAGTTACTATGCTATTTCAATTAAGTAAATATAAAGAAAATTAATAAAAATAGAGAAAAGGAAATTATATTCTCATTCCAAGGCAGAGTGCAAATGTAGTTAATTTGGGATAATTTATAATCGTCGTCTTCTTCTCAATACCTAAAAAGAAAAAATAAAACAAAATGAGAAATTAAAATACACAAGTACACATAAAAATATTTAAAGAATCAAAATAATATAATTTATCTATAACATATAAAATTCCAATAATCATGTATCAAATAGATAATGAGAGTAACTATTGAAAAAGTGTATAAATTTTACGATACCTTAGTAATTAAAACCGATTTTAAATAAATTAAGATAAAATGAAATAAGAAAACCGAATGTTAAGACATCAAGGTAAAGTTTTACATAAATTTCAGTATAAAATATTAAAACTCATAGAAGGAAATAAAAAAAGGTTTGTACTTACTTTTAGAATAGACTATGTTTGTTCTCAAGACATATTATGATTTGTTATTAGTATAATTTCCAAATGAAAAATTCTGAAAATAGAAAGACATTAGATTATATTGTAGATAAGATATTATAAAATTAACAATTCATTTAAAGTATAGTAGATTTGAAAAGAATGATTTTTGTATTAAATGTAAATAATTAGTTAAGTATTAGATTTTTAGTAATTTGATTTGACAAAGAATTAGTAGGCAAAAGATATTATAAAATTAACAACTCGTCAAAAGTTTAGCAAATTGTAAAAAGAATGTTTATTGTATTTAAATGTAAATAAGGAATTAGGTATTAGATTTTTTTGTAAGTTTATGTGATTAATAATTTAGTAGGCGAATAGAACCTAATAATGATAGTGTAAGATTGTTTGGGGATTCAGTTGTTAAATTGTTGATTCTCTATTCTCTCTCTTGTTTTTCGGCTTTTGAAGTGATAGCATGTAATAAAATTAGCTCCGTTAAAATTTCGTTTTTTTTATTATAATACTTATAAAAGAAAGATAAAAGTTGTAAAAAGTGTTAACAAAGCCACAAGACAACTCTTGATAGTGTCACGCCTGGGGGGATTTTAAGGAAAATGTGCCTTAGTGTTTAGGGATGAGGGGTAGCTTACTGAAGGCACTTCCCACCCAGGTCGTGGTTATCTAACCGCTGGCTAGGTATCCTGCTGAAGGCAGAAAACTAACCAAGGGAAAGATTAGATAAACAACAGGAAACAAACAACAAATATATTAACGAATAAAATAGCAATAACAATAAATAATAAAAATATGAATAATGAATAACTAAATCAAATCTTAACTAATCTTACCAAATAAACTACATGGTGGCATGTCACACTTACTCACGAAAATAAGTCAAGAGTCACAACGGCCCAGACCCAAGGGTCTGTTTTAGGGACACCTCGAAGGGTGACACTTACAGACAACCTTAGACTCCGAACTCCCCGTGTCCGACCTCAACAACTTGCTTTTATAGCCAATTCATATTCTACGTGAGAATAAAAATTTAACTATTTAAACACGTGTTGAGATCTAACGCAATGACTTTGACCTGGTAAAATGTAATACAAAACAATACAGTAAAATATAAACTAATAAATTAATATCTAGGGCAAAACTGCCCTCTTATCGTATGTGACATGCCCCCCTTCCCTTAAAGCCAGCCCCTGGCTTTGCTCGGCTCTGGCTTACAGGGGTGTATGTATAGGACTGAGTTTTACAAAATTAATAATCCGCCACACTTCTATCAGAATCCGCTCTTCTCGGAGAATGTCCTGTCTTGCCCTCGTCTAGAAACGCCAGGTCCACCGCTGGCTAGACGGATCCCATGTCACGCCTGGGGGGATAGAGGAATGTGCCATAATGTTTTGGGATGAGGGGTAGCTTACTGAAGGCACTTCCCACCCAGGTCGTGGTTATCTAACCCCTGGTTAGGTATCCTGCTGAAGGCAGAAAACTAACCAAGGGAAAGATTAGATAAACAACAGGAAACAAACAACAAATATATTAACAAGAAACAAACAATAACAATAAATGATGAAAATATGAATAAAGAACTAAATACTAATACTAATCTTAACTAATCTTACCAAATAAATTAAATGGTGGCATGTCACATTTACTCACGAAAATAAGTCAAGAGTCACAACGGCCCAGACCCAAGGGTCTGTTTTAGGGACACCCCGAAGGGTGACACTTACAGACAACCTCAGACTCCGAACTCCCCGTGTCCGACCTCAACAACTTGCTTTTATAGCCAATTCATATTCTACGTGAGAATAAAAATTAAACTATTTAAACACGTGTTGAGATCTAACGCAATGACTTTGACCTGGTAAAATGTAATACAAAACAATATAGTAAAATATAAACTAATAAATTAATATGTAGGGCAAACTGCCCTCTCATCGTATGTGACATGCCCCCCCTTCCCTTAAAGCCAGCCCCTGGCTTTGCTCGGCTCTGGCTTACAGGGGTGTATGTATAGGACTGAGTTTTACAAAAATAATAATCCGCCACACTTCTATCAGAATTTGCTCTTCTCGGAGAATGTCCTGTCTTGCCCTCGTCTAGAAACCGCCAGGTCCACCGCTGGCTAGACGGATCCCTTTTTGGTATGTTGGTCTGTCTGCAACTACTTTAGAAACCAACCATTATCTATTGCTCCATCTTTCGAGGCCCATGGTCAACATCAGACAGTACTCCATTACTTCATTCGCCTTTAATACATTTAAACCATACAACTACAGTCTTCCCACCTATGGCTACCATCCATTGGGAAGATCTGCTATTATTGCGATAGAAGTATCGACGCTAACTATTTCCATACCTCGACGGAGACCTTCTTTACTTGTTGAGACAAGACCCATACCATACTCAGGATGAAGGACCCTTCCTCTCTAGAATTCTGGTGCCGAGCAAGCATCTCCTGGATCGCGTCTTCCTTGAGTAGATGAGGGGAAACCGTTAAACATTTAAACATCAAAACAATAACTCGGTCCTAAAACATACAAAAACAACTACTATTAGAATTTGCCTAGAAAGGGCATTAGGGAATTACTATTCTTTACATTAAACTCAAATTTGAACTTATACCGATACGGGTATTTGACTTCCTATACGAACACCTTACCACATTAGTTTGCCCCTTTTTTTTAACACTCGTCAGTAAGTGTTATACTTAAATCTTCACATATTGTCCCAATCCTCTTTGTGGGACCATGGCGTATAAAACTCTTGGGCAATCCTCTCGCCCCAAATATACAATACTATATTCGCACTGTGCATATACTCGCCTGCTATCTCCCAACAGACCTTATAAAACTCAAATATATAACTGTGTACTGTGTGCACCATGCACACCAACTTATCTGCTATTTCTCAGCAGACATCATTATACCTAAAAAATCTCATCGAATACCATTAGCAGGAACCATCATCTGCATTTCTTGGTGATATTGTCACCTATTGTGCTTCATGTGCACTTAAAATATTTCCGCTCTCCTTTCGCAGAGACTATCATCAACAACACCAAATCTCTGTGTACACTTTGCACACAAACTTTTCTGCTGACTCTCAACAGAAATAATTATATCCAAAATACTAGCAGGAACCCTCAACTGCTCATCTTGGTGCTTTGCTTAAAAAAACAATTTTTCCGTGCTTCCTGCACACTCAATTTTCAGCTGTCTCTCAGCAGAACTTCGTAAATATAAAAAAGGAAACTAAATACCTAAAATATAGAAGTCAAATACTACCTTAAAACTTTTTGATTCTATCCTTTTTCTGAAAACAAAAATATTAAATAATCAAAAAAAAAAAATTGTTTTCCCTTCCGCTTCTTTCTAGATCTTGATCTCTATAACAACTACCCATTTTACTAGCATAATAAACAAATCCTTTTAAGTAATACCATAGAAACCTTAAATACCAAACTAATATAGATTAATAAAATATATCAATAGTCAAACAAATTTAATCTTTATATGTACCCAATCTTATAGGCTCTAATATTATAATAAAAAAATCTATATTTCTAATCTCTACAATATAGAAAAAACGACCATGTTTTGGAGTTTCGAAGTTTCTGGGCCGTTGTACTCTTACTTACTCTTGACATGCCACCTTTATTACTTTAAAGTTAAAAAAAATTGACTATGCCGAATATTTGGTGTCTGTTCCCTAATTTACGACATATTAAAAAAAATACTAGGAAGATACGGAATTTACTACCTAATTAAATTAACAAAATTTGAAATCTCTAACCAAGAAGATAAATAATCAGATGTTTAAAAAGAAAGGTTCAATGTCAATAATCTGAACTTGAATTATTGCTGTGTGTGCAGTTTTGCTATTTCGGAATTAAATGCTGACAAAGAAATAAAATAAAACATTTAATACCGTGACCCTATCTGTACCCTATATACACATACAACAAAAAATAAAATTAAAGAAAATTTAATTTAATTTATTCACAAAGTGGCATATATTGTAACGTAGATATGAATGGGGTACATTGACGAATATTTATTACTTCAACTAAGATACTAGAAACATTTGGAAAATTATAATAAATTCACTTGAAGACGGTTTTTGTTTATCAACAATACATATTGTATACATTTCTGAAACTTAATACGATTGACCGTGAAAAAAAAACACACATAATAATTGACCTAAATAAATAACTCATATTCAACATATAGATACACAAAAACTGCTAATTCTGCACTCAGGTCATTATTCTAAAAAACAATTATTTCACCGGCAAACTTCAAATAATAGTATACACACCTTAAAGTTCCATAAAACAATCAAAAAACAATCTTTAAACTCTTCAAGATAAATATGTATAAAAGTATCTCAACATTGTGCAAAAGAACACACTCTACGTCAGTAACATGTGGCAAAAAAAATGCTGAAAACAAAATGGCTACGAATAGTTAAAATTAAACTGGGGAAAGATATTTGCATTGGAAAAGCATCGTAATTTACAGATGAAACTGTCACGCCAGTGGCATGGGGCAAAAAAATGCTATAAAAAAGACAACGAATAGTTAAAACTAAACTGATTAGGAAGAATCAGTTTAGGGATCCGAGAACGGCACCTCCACCATGTCACGCCGGGGGGGGGGGGTTAAGGAATGTGCCATAATGTTTTGGGATGAGGGGTAGCTAACTGAAGGCACGTCCCACCCAGGTCGTGGTTATCTACCCCCTGGTCAGGTATCCTGCTGAAGGCAGAAAACTAACCAAGGGGAAGATGAGATAAACAACAGGAAACAAACAACAAATATATTAACAACGAAACAAGCAATAACAATAAATGATCAAAATATGAATAACGGACTAAATACAATAATCTCAACTAATCTTACCAAATTAACTACATGGTGGCATGTCACATTTACTCACGAAAATAAGTCAAGAGTCACAACGGCCCAGACCCAAGGGTCTGTTTTAGGGACACCTCGAAGGGTGACACTTACAGACAACCTTAGACTCCGAACTCCCCGTGTCCGACCTCAACAACTTGCTTTTATAGCCAATTCATATTCTACGTGAGAATAAAAATTTAACTATTTAAACACGTGTTGAGATCTAACGCAATGACTTTGACCTGGTAAAATGTAATACAAAACAATACAGTAAAATATAAACTAATAAATTAATATCTAGGGCAAAACTGCCCTCTTATCGTATGTGACAATAGCCACTGGTAAGAATTAAAATTCATATATATGGAGAAATAAATGTTAGGAATGGTGTGCTGAGCAGTTTAGTTATATGAATGCTTCTTGAGTAATATAACTAAAGTAAAACTGGTTTCTGATAAGAAAGAGAGTAATAGTTTACTTACCAATTGATGCAAGATCAAGTTATTTCCGGAAGAAAAGCGAATTTAGTCGTCTAAATCTATAAAGTGTCCGTATATCATTGATGTTCCTGGGAAATGGTTGGATTCCAATAGGAAATGATAGCCTGTGCCTTCTGTTGTCAAGAGAGAATACCAAAACTTCAAAACACGGTATCTATTTCCAATTTTTTTAAAAAATAAAGAACATTCCTGTGTTTGATTTTTCTATAGTTGATAAACATTTAATTTCACTTGTACACTGTATCACTGTTTAAATAAGTTGTTTTTACATTCTTTAATAAGTTTAATTTGCTTTACTGATTACAAAATTCAGAATTTTTCATAACCCTTGATTTAACGATATCTGAAATTTGAAGGTAATGTGTTTATGCGCACAAACAATAAGAAAAAGTGAGGTTAAGGTCAAATCGGAATTGTAGTACAAAATTGCAATTTGGTATATGATTGTTGAATTTTATGATATTTTTTTTTTGAAATTTTCAATATTAGTTAAATTTGAATCCATTTATTAGTTGAGATTTTTTGAACTCGCACCCTTAGAAAGAGAATAGATAAGAACTCATGTTAAAGTAACAATCATTAAAATAAAAGAAATTAAGTTGAATCTTACCTTATCTACATCTATATTAAAATAAAAATTTTCAAGGTAATTTCATATATGTTATAATATATATGCATTCACGCTCATATATGTTATAATATATATATATATAAACTTTTAAACGGAAGGTGTTTTTGAGGGCCGGGGTGGCCAAATCGAAAAACTGTAGTGAAATTTTCCCGAAGTCGTGACCTGCGAACCAGCTGAATAGTAGATATAAATCTACTAATAAGAAATACAGTTAAAAATTATAGTCTAAGAGCTGGCTACGAAAATTGAAAATGATAAGGTGCAGTAAAAATGATTATATAAAAACCTTCCTTATCTATTGTATAGCGCGTAGTGTCTACTGCCAGAAGTCTCTCCCGAGGCGGAACGCGTGGGCGGGCGGCCAAACTTGTAAATTTTTGACATGAAAAAAATCATAAGGTGCAGTTTTGAAAATTTTATAGTTTTATAGTTTTTACCAATAGAAATAGTGTAAAACTATTGCCAGAAGTCTAGATCGAGGCTAAAATGTCGCCAGAAGTGATTAAAGTTGTAAATAAATTATAAAAAAAAAAATGACAAGGTGCAGTTCTGGCGAATTTGTTTTTATATTATTTAATGTTAAAAAAAAGCAAAATGTAAATTGCCAGAAGTCTAACTGGTGGCTAAGTAAAGATAAGCTAATCAAATCTTTGCAAATTTTAGAACTGAAAATAGTGTTTCTTTAAATGGAATGACAAGGTGCAGTTCTGACAATCGTTATTTTATATTACTTATAGTTTAAAAAAGCAGTGTATGTAATGACAGAACCCCAAACGGTGGTTAACTATTTAAAAAAAATGGCCCTTGGTAAGCCAGGCGCATCAGTAGATTTATATCAATTGAATATATTAAAAGTATACGTTTCAAAAAAAAATGTTTTAGATAAAAGTTGTAGGCCTTTTTAAGACAAACAAAAAAGTTCCCTAACATTTTTTTGTACAGGGTGAAGTAAAAAGGTTACGATTTTTTTTCCATTTTGATTTGATGTCACGCCCAAACGGCGGGTTCGATTTGGCCCATTAACGAACTTAATCGAGATCTTTGGACGATTGATTTTTGTACCAAATTTCATTTCGATCCGTTGTCTAAGAGCTGGCTACGAAAATTGAAAATGATAAGGTGCAGTAAAAATGATTATATAAAAACTTTCCTTATCTATTGTATAGCACGTAGTGTCCACTGCCAGAAGTCTGTCCCGAGGCGGAACGCGTGGGCGGGCGGCCAAACGTTTAAACTTTTGACATGAAAAAACTCATAAGGTGCAGTTTTGAAAATTTGTAGTTTTATAGTTTTTACCAATAGAAATAGTGTTAAATTATTGCCAGAAGTCTAGATCGTGGCTAAAGTGTCGCCAGAAGTCATTAAAGTTGTAAATAAATCATTAAAAAAAAATGACAAGGTGCAGTTCTGGCGAATTTGTTTTTATATTATTTATAGCTTAAAAAAGCTAAATGTAAATTGCCAGAAGTCTAACTGGTGGCTAAGTAAAGATAAGCTAATTAAATCTTTGCAAGTTTTTGAACTGAAAACAATAGTTCTTAAAATGAAATGACAGGGTGCAGTTCTGACAATCGTTATTTTATATTACTTATAGTTTAAAAAAGCAGTGTATCTAATGACAGAACCCCAAATAGTGGTTAACTATATTAAAAAAAAATGGCCTTTGGTAAGCCAGGCGCATCAGTAGATTTATATTAATTGAATATATTAAAAGTATACGTTTTAGAAAAAAATGTTTTAAAATAAAAGTTGTAGGTCTCTTTAAGACAAACAAAAAAGTCCTGTAACATTTTTTTGTACAGGGTGAAGTAAAAAAGTTACGAATTTTTTTCCATTTTGATTTGATGTCACGCCCAAACGGCCTTACCGATTTGGCCCATTAACGAACTAGACCGAGATTTTGGGACGATTGATTTTTGTACCAAATTTCATTTCGATCCGTTAAGAAATGCGACCGCTATCGTGTCCACAGATTTCGTTATATCGGAACTATACATACATACATACATACATACATACATACATATATATATATACATAATTAAATCTAAATTGGATATTGGGTATGCAGCAAATAAATATGATAAGAGTACTCTTTTAAGATTCTTTATTCCAAGCTTTCGGCTAATATTACAGCCATCATCAGGGAGCTACAATAATGTTATTTAATAGAGATATAATATAATATTACTGGTATTTTACTTACAACTTGTTGAGGTTATTAATTTAATGATGTTGTTGAATAAAAATTATTAAATGAAAACATTAAAATCACAGTTTTAAATTAATATAAAATATTAAAATTAGCACATTATTAATATTATAGAATTATGTTGAATAAAAATTATTTGATGTTGATATTGAAGACAAATTTGACATTATTTTTTGAATGTTATTTAGAAAAATTTTGTTTTTAAAATTGGAATCATAGCAACAGTTAATCAAGTAATGAAGTATCAACTAAGTTTTTGTTATCAAGTTGTAATAAATATGAAAACATTTCATTTAGATGACCTATATCTGACCTTCGGTTCATTGAAAAGGGGTGTTTATTGATATAAACCATTTCTAAAAAAAGTCTTTTGGCTAAGTTTGATTCATGACACAATACTTTAACATCATTATAATTAATTAAATGATCGTTATTAATAACATGTTCACCTAAAGCACATCTTTCAGGGTGAAGTCTGCAATCAGATTTATGAGATGTAAGTCGATCTTTTAAACGTCTGGAAGTTTGTCCAATATAGACTTTATTGCATACGGAACAAGGTATGCTGTAGACAACGTCTGTTAATGATAACAAAGGTGTTTTATCTTTTAATTTAGTAAAGATTCCATTGACTGTGAGGGCAGTTCTAAAGGCAATTTTGATGTTAGGAATTGGTTTTAGGATACGAGCTAATTTAGGAGAAAGGTCTTTTATATATGGTAAAGATTTATAACAAATTGAGTTAAGATTATTGACGGGTACTTGTGGATTATTGACAACATTATTAATGTTGGGAAGTGGAATTGACATTGTATTAAATAGTAGTCTTTTTAATAGAACTTCAGGATAACTATTTTCAGTGAATAATTGGAAAAGAATTTTAAGATTTTTATAATGAAAGGATTTATCACTGATTTTAAGGACACGGTTCTTTATGGTTCTGACTAAGTTGATTTTCATGGAGAATTTATGGTATGAATTATAGTTTAGATATCTACCTGAGCTTAAAGGCTTTCTATACCAATCAACTAAAAGTTTGTTATTTTTACGTAAGATTCTTGTGTCTAAGTTTTTTTCATTAAAAAATATGTAGATGACATTTTAATCTGCCTTCCTGGTAATGAGCTTGATAACATTTTATATTACTTCAATGGCTTTAATGATTATATCCAATTTACTCTTGAAAAAGAAGATTCTAATTGTTCTGTTCCTTTCTTGGACAATACGCACCCTCCTGTTTAAGAACCTCTGGGCTAGAGTGCTATAAGAATTATAAGATTTAAGATTATCTCTGGCCACGCTGTAAACAGTAAACAATAAAAATCAACAAATTGACAACTGTCAAAGTCTTATCTGGGTTGCTAACTTCACACTGGTGTCTTGAATGTTTAGAAGAGGTCAGTTACTCTTATAAAAGATTAATTTGTATAAAAAATATGTATTTTTATCATCAAAATAAGTTTTTATGATAAAATAATTAATTTGTGTTTTTTTTCAAAGTGTAAATAATAAACAATCGTGAAATTATCTTTACATGTAATTCAGGGTTATTCCGGTGGCCATTGTAAAATGCACAACGTTGAAAATATTCCAACAATTTTTCAATGCTCTCTTTCAACGTTGATCAAAAAAAGTTATTCTGGTGACCCTACCTTTTCAATGATGACATGTAATCAACGTTGAAATCAGGACAACTATGAAGTTAGTAATTATTGTCACGGAACGAATTGAATTCATCCTGACTTAACCTCAATATTGTCAATTTAACATTGTTACCAAAGAGCTTATAAACAAACTACTGATACTTGATTCGCTTTGAAAATTAAAAATAGAAATAGAGATATAAAAAATAATAAGAATGGATAGAAAAAAAAGAACGTCTAAAAAACAGTTTCAAATATACGTTAAATATTTGAAGAATTGTGAAGTATTAAGAACTGGGAAGCTGAACCCTTCCGATGATCCAAAATATATAACAAATATTTGGGACTGCATGACGGCAGAACTTAATGCCACAGGTGACGGTCCCAAAAGGGATACTCAAGAATGGAAAAAGGTGAGTTGCTGAATATTCTTTAATAACAGGTGATGAAGTTACTTTTTTACGTTGTAGGTATTTCGTGAATGGAAAAGTGCCGTAAGAAAGAGGGCAAGAGAAAACAAAGACTTAAGTCATCTTGAGGAAAGTTTCTTACAATTGACTGGTACTGTGGCTGTGACAGGACTTCCAGTTGCAGAAGTTTGTGATATGAAAAAGGTTGAGGATCTTGGGGAGTGTATTACTGACTATGAGGTAATTGTTGAAGACAATGAGGGTGATAATGAAACAAATACTGCTGAAGAAAATATTGTTATTCAAGTGGATGCTCCTACCAAGAAAAGCAAAAAAAAGAAAAATGATAACCCACTTCTCAGTGCTTACATTGAGGGGCAGGAATCAGAGAGGAATGGCCTCTCAGAAATTGCTAAGTCTCTTGACAATATAGCCAAAGGTATTAATAGGTTTTGCGATTTGTATGAAAAAAATAATTAATATGTTTGGTGTAAATAGGTTAGTTTTGTTCAGATTGTAGTTATTTGTTGTTATGTGCTGTTTTCCTTATTTGTACTTGTGTTCATTGTTCTTTTTTTTTTTATTTGTGATATTTTGAAAATATTCATCTAGTTTGTACCTTGAGAATTTGTGTTAATTTATTATTATTTATTTGTTGTGATGTGCAGTTTTTTTTATTTGTTCAATATTCTTTTTTTTTTGTTTATATTTTAAAAAGATTTATTTAATTTCTTTGTATCATGAGAATTTATGTTTATTTTAATAAATATCTTATAAGAAAACTTGTATTTTTTTTAGAGAAATGTAAAAAAACAAGTGCCGAGCAGTATAAAACTTACCTAACAATCTTACAAAAATATAAAACACATCAAAATATTCCTGAAGAGGAATTTGAAAAAATGTGTATGTTTATGAATAAGTACCATAAAGGCCCAATTAAAAGTAAAGAGGAATGGCATCAGGTAAATTAAATGAAGTAACTATTTTGTGAATTACTTACATTATATTAGACTTTTAGGGAATGGACAAGTAAAACAAAAAGAAAAGCTAGGGAAATATTTCGGTATCAACAACAAACAGGAGGAGGTCCCCCATTGAACAGCTTCTTAAATGAATTGGAAAATTGGCTTATGAATATTCTTGATATGTTAGTTATAGTAGGAATGAATATTTGTGAGCTTGGCTTGCATAAGGAGAAGAAAATAAAACCCACTGTGCTCACAGGGAAAGTTTACAGAAGGAAACAAAAGCGGAAAAGTAAATTGTTTATGTTTCTTTTTATGTTTATTTTAATGTTTTTGTAACTTTTAGGAATTACCAAAACCACAAAAAGAATTCTATGCTTATTTAAAAATCAAAACAAAATGAAATGTGATACTAATTTATTATTACTATCATCTATAAACAATGTTATGTTTGCCCTTATTAGATTTTTTTCTATAATAAATTATAAAGTCTAATAAATTATAAACTAATTATTAAAGAAATTCCTTACAATCCTGTTTCTGATGAGTTGTGCTGGGTTGTTGATATTCATTATTGGATGAGGAACATCATCTATATCTTCATTGACAAATTCTGCAAATTATGTGAATTAGATATGTTGTAAATGTGTTGCTTTAATAAGTACTCACCATCATCCATAATACCCTCATTACCTGTTTCAATGCACATGTTATGCAGTACTGCACAACTATAAACAATTTTGGCAGCAACTATAGGACTGTAATGCAGAGTCCTATGTTTAAGCAAGCATCGGAAACGTCCCTTTAGAACTCCTATGCATCTTTCAATAACATTTCTGGTGCTCTTGTGTGCTGCATTATAATTTGCTTGAGCCTCTGTTAAATTATTTGTTGCTATTGGTGTCATTAGCCAAGGTTCAAGAGGATATCCTGAATCACCTGCAAAAAAGAGAATTTAAAATTTGATAAAATATTTTTTAAATGACTTACCAATTAACCAAGATGAGTGATCCCCTGCTGTAAAACTGTTTTCCAGAAGTTGTTTTATTTGACATGTTGTCCAAATTGCTGCATCATGCACAGAACCTGGAAACCTAGCATTTATTGCCAAAATCTTGAGTTTTGAATCACATATCTGAAAATAAATTTGAATTAAAATTGAAAAATATAAATTATATATGGTGCTACAATTTGGACATTGAGACTATAATATCCTTTTCTATTATAAAAGAGTAATGGCGGACCAATTTGATTATTCATTGATGGTGCAACAATGGCTATATGGGTCCCATCTATAGCACCTATTATTCCAGGGAATCCATTTCTCATCTCCATGAAGCTATAAAATATAAATACTACATAATAATTAATACTAATTGATAAAAAACTTAATGTTACCCCTGTTTAACTCTAGAACGCTCATCTTCATTTGATGGAAAGTGTATTTTAAAATACATCGTTTCAAGAGCAGTATTCACTGCTGCAATGCACCTTGAAACAGAACTTTGGCTCATAGGAATAAAATAATCTTGACCGACACCTTTCTGATAGCTGCCTTGGGCAAAAAAATGTAATGCAACCATAATCTGAAAAGGTATGAAGGGCAGAATTAAAATCAGTGTGTTATCTTTTAACAAACCATACTTTCAACTTTTTGGGAATGAACATTTCCCTCTGTCCATCAGGTAGGTGGGGTCCCAAAGACACAACCAGTTCATTCACCATGTCTCTTGATATTCGATATATACTTCGAAACTGTGCTTCAGGCATTTGTAACGGATCGCTATGATCCCTCAACTGTCGTTTCAAGTTCATATTCCTTATTCTAAAAATGAAAGTATATTAAGCAAGCCACAAGTTTAGAACTTTCTACCTACCTATCTATATCATCGTTTGCTACGTTAATGAGCAGAATAAAATTTGCCATGATAAATAAATCACACACAACACACAAATCTTTAACTCAGGTAATCCCAAACAACGTTGAAAAATACCCTAGCAAGTCCGAAAAGTACTTGCCACATAACCAACGTTGTTTATAAACGGCATTGAAAAATGTTCAATGGGGGTTGGTCACCTGAATAGGAAATGTTTATCAACGTTGAAACATTAACAATAATTGGTAACAAATGAACGTTGTTTCAATTTCAATGGCCACCGGAATAACCCTGATTGTATTGGTGGTCTCGTACGCTGTACAATAACCGGTTATTATATAAAAATATTAATTTTTATAGAAAAATATGATTTAAAATCTAAAAAAAATCTTTACCTAATTTTATCGTTAAAATAAGTTTTTTAATTAATTAATCAATTATGGTTACAATAAAACGAGATTTGAGCTGTTTTAAAAATTATAAGTGAACCTGCAAGGAACCTCCCCTATATGGTGGCCCTATACTTTTATGTAAATCAAAAAATAATTTTAATACAAATATAAATTGGTTTTCATTATACATTTATAATCAACAAAAATACAATTTTATGTTTATTTATAGTACAATTAGATATTATTAATAAAAAATTAATATTATAGTGAAGTTATCTATATATAGAGGCCGTTAAAGTAAAATATAAAAAATATTCTCTCGTTTGATTGAGTGCGCGCCAAACAGAGCTTAGCCGACAGATCTGTGGCCGACAGAGTATGGCCGACAGTTACCGTCAGCTGCGTTGCCACCTGATTCCGGTTCCCCGATTCCTGTAAAATTTTCTACCTGGCATCTCTGAGGTAGTAACACACGTCACAAATTACTACACACGTCACACACAATGATAAGCTCGACCCCAGAGTCAGAGATAATAAATTTGTCTATTCTATAACAGAGCAGAGACACTCTCTTACACTTTACACTCTCTTAGTCACAAACACGTGATTAAAAGTACAGTTAACATTATTTTTTTGTGCTCGCTTTGTATTTATTTATCTTATATAAATATCTGCATATAATTATATTAATTGGCGAACAGGTCAGTATTATAATAATAAGCTAGAAATTATATCCGAATTTTAAAATTTTTTGACACATATTTCGATTTGCAGCCACTTATTGGTACATCTTTATTAATTTGACTGAATTTACATTTACCGAAAAAGATGAACTTCAATGATTCAAATTCAGAAATAGATGAATCAGAAATTGATTTAAATCTACTAGATTTAGAATTAATAGAAGTTAATATTAAAACAGAAGATATAGAAAGCACTTCACTTAATAATTCTGGCATTTTTATGAATGAAAACTTTCGTAAACAAGTTAAAACCGAAAGTAGTTCTATTAAATACGACTATGAATTAGCAGAGAAAATTAATAACTTTGGACAAGATTATAATGAACCTCCATCTATTAAACAGGAATTTCAAAGCACAAATTTCCAAATAAAGAAAGAATTACATAGTGTTTGCGATTTACCTACTCTGAAAAATGAAGATATAGAACTTGTAGACGAGAATCGACAACAAATGAGAAAAAAAGAGAAAGTGGGCAATAAGTATCAGTGTCCTTTTTGCATAAAAAGTAAGTTTCTTCTTATTTTAAGTTTATTAAGATTTTGTTTTTTATTTTGAAATATTTTTTTTTGTGAGACATACGAAAGATTTTTTTTGTTTTGGTCCATAACTTTTTTTGTGTTAAAGGGTTATACAAATTGCTTAATATTAAAAAAGTAGATTATAAACGTGTATTGGTTTAAAGTTGATCGAGAAATTTTTGGTTGAACATAGATGTTATTTCCGTTTTTTTTCTGCCTTCCTATTGATAATGTTTTCTCATATATTTACATTCAAGACATATATAATGATTTTTATCGCACAAATGGTTAAAATAGTCATTTTAGTTTAAAAAATTTGAAAAGAGGTTGACCTTAAAGGCCATCCTTGCTACTTCCCGCTAGTTTTAACCGTAAAGCTATAGTAAAAGCCTTAACTTTTTAACGCGTTATTCGATTTTGATGTTCAAAATGGCATTCGACGCAGTTTTTTGAGACCTAAAAACTTTACTAGGAGTGCTAAATCGATTAGACAAAAAATCTCTAAGTTATTGAAAAAAAACACTTTTTTTGAAATTTTTCGACAACGATATCTCACGAACGAATTAACCGATTTTTATTTACAAAACGGCATTCGACGTAGTTTTTTAAGCTTGAGAGTTGATTAGGTTATGAAATTGATCGATGTAATGGCCAAAAAAACATCACTTTTACCAATTGTTTTTTTCGGTTATTTTGAAATTTCTCAAAATCTACCGGTTCGAATCGGTTTAAACTTACAGGGAATCTAAGTTAGATGGAACTCTTTGGAACGCTTTTTATTTCATTCCAACTGGTCAAGCCGTTCACAAGTTATAGGAGGTTTACACACACACACACACACACACACACACACACACACACACACACACACACACACACACACACACACATACACACACACATACACATACACATACACATACACATACACATTCACACATACACATACACATACACACATACACATACACACATACACATACACACATACACATACACACATACACATACACATACACATACACACATACACATACACACATACACATACACATACACATACACACATACACATACACACATACACACATACACATACACACATACACATACACACATACACATACACACATACACATACACACATACACATACACACATACACATACACACATACACACATACACATACACATACACACATACACATACACATACACATACACATACACATACACATACACATACACACATACACATACACACATACACATACACATACACACACATACACACACATACACACACATACACACACATACACACACATACACACACATACACACACATACACACACATACACACACATAGACACATACACACACATACACATACACATACACATACACATACACATACACATACACATACACATACACATACACACACACATACACATACACATACACATACACACACATACACACACATTTATTTATTTATTTATTTATTTATTTACGGGATTACCCCCAATTAAGAAATTTACAAAAAACCCTTAAAAAAGAAAAAAAAATATTTAAACTTATTCACTATTTAACATAGCAAATAAACTAATTAAAACTAATTAAAAGTATATATCATATAACATTAACAGAATTATAACAAATTATAAACATAAGCAATACAAATATTCAAATATTCAAATATTCAAACCCTTCTCAACTGATTTCTGAACTTAGAAAGAGATACACCAAATAAATCTATATCATTGTTATTGATTAATCTTAATGTACGGTCTATAGGAGAATGTGCTCCATAGTTTGTATGGTGAAAACTTACATGGAAAACTTCAAAACGTCTTAAATTTCTGACAGGTATGTTGAACTTAATTAATTCAAGAAGTTCAGGGCAATTTATTAAACCATTCAAAAGCTTAAAAAGAAATATCAAGTCAAAGTCCTGTCGTTTTTTGCTTAACTTGTCCATATTTAATGATTGTAAAACAGCACTGTAATCATGATCACTAATATTAATATTTAATCTAAAAGCACAGTATTTTAAGAATTTATTCTGAACCCTTTCTAGTGTTGTGCTATGATTCTGATACTGTGGGGACCACACTATAGCTGCATAATGCAGTCTAGAAACTACTAATGAAGAATATACTGTTCTTATGGTCCAAATAGAAAGATCGCGACAGTTTCGTAGCACAAAGCCTAACATTTTTGAAGATTCTACTACAATGCGGTTTATATGCTCTACAAAACGTAATTGTTCGTCAAAAATGACTCCCAAATCCCTAACAGATGTGACATAGGATAGTTGATCTCCATTTAATGAGTACTGAGTATTAAATTTTTTACTCGTTTTATAAAAACTTATAAAACAACATTTGTCCAAGTTTAAATATAATTTATTTTTTGAGCACCACCTATTTAAGCTATTCAGATCCTCCTGAACTAGCTGCATATCTTCGAAAGATTGAATCTGTCGGTAAATCTTCAAGTCATCAGCATATAATAAACCTTCTGTGTAACTTAAGCAATCTATAATATCATTAATAAATATGTTAAATAGCAATGGTGAACAATGAGTTCCCTGAGGTACTCCAGAAGTTACCTTAATAGGGTTTGATTTAAAATTGCCAATCCTCACTTGCTGAGTGCGACCAGTTAAAAAACTTTTACACCATTCTAAGGACTGGTAAGAAAATCCAAATTCTCTTAGTTTACCCAACAGTATATTGTGGTGAACTCTGTCAAATGCTTTGGAGAAATCAGTGTAAATTGCATCCAATTGACCTTTTTTCTCCAAAACAGATAATATTTTGTGCTCAAAAATGAGTAGATTAGTAACAGTTGATTTGTTTTGAGAAAAGCCATGTTGGTTACTTATTAATCTCTCTTTGCAATAAAATTTTAACTGGTCGCTCACAATACTATCCAAAAGTTTAGGGAGAGATGATTGATTACACACGCTTCGATATTTAGTTATGTCTTGTTTATTTCCACTTTTAAATATGGGACTTATATAAGTATGTTTCCATATAGACGGTACATTGCTAGTTTCTAATGATAATTTAAAAATAAGGTAAATTGGATGCGTTAATGAATAAATGCTTCTCTTTAAAAAATAATTAGGAATGCCATCTGGTCCACTACTAAGTTTATCAGGTAAGGTTAAAATTTTGTTAAATATACTTTCAATCGATACTGAAAAACCAGGTATGCTATAGAAGTTACTGCTTATGGACTTATATTCATTGTTACTCAACGTTTCATCTGAGTAAACTGTGGAAAAAAAATCAGCAAAACAATTTACAATTTCATTTCCACCATTCGCCGAAATATCTCCGTAAAACATAGAGTTTGGCAAGTCATTTGAAGATTTTTTATTTCTGACATATTCCCAAAAATATCTTGGATTTCTATATAAGTTATTATTTATGACATTTATATAATCCCAATAACACTGGTTCGATAAGTTTTTACATGTACGTCTCAACGATGAAAAAGTTTGATAATCATTTTGATCCCGAGTATTTAAGTATTTTTTGTGAGCATTTTTCTTTTGTTGAACATAATACCTCAATTCAGCATTAAACCATTTTGGATAATTGGAAGTTTTAAAACGTTTTAATGGTATAAATAAAGACACACACATATTTAAAATATTATAAAATCCTAAAACTGCTTCATTAACGTTAGATAAGTTTAAGTGATTTTCCCAATCAATACTACAAAGATAATTATTAATACCATCATAATCTGCATTTTTAAAATCGTAATAAAATTCAGTGTATCTTATTGAATTTCTATAAGGTTCATCTAAATTAATACAAAAAGAATAACTTATGTGGTGATGAGAATTATTAAAAATTTGGTCAAGGGCTCGAACTATTTGTATATTATTTACATTAGAAAACATTAAATCCAAAAATACATTTCTATCATTGGGAATATCTATTAGTTGATAAAATTTTAAGTACGCATAATGTTGAGCTAGACAGAGTCCATTTGATCCTAGGGGACAATTAACAAGAACACCATACTCACTGTTGTCCCAAACTGCTTCTGGCACATTGAAATCTCCAAAAATATATACTTTTTGTTTAGTATACCTTTGAATGATGTCCTCTATTGTCAAACAATGTGGCTCATATACAAGTCCTGGAGAATTTGGTGGGATGTACACACCTCCAATAATAAAACTTTCTTTACCAATCGAACAGAATAGAAAAAGCTGTTCAACAGAATGGTAAAGTGGATTTATAACCTGAATATTAATATACTCCTTTGCTATAATCAATATTCCACCTCCTCTCGATTTTTCACTAGATTTCCTACAACGATCACATCTAAAGATTTTATAATTTTGGATTTTAAGTTCTGAATCAACGATATCATCAGATAACCAGCTTTCAATTAAGATTAGTATATCATAATTTGAACATAAAGTAGAAGTGATAAGTTCTTGAATTTTGGTTCGTAACCCTCCTACATTCTGGCAATAAACTTGTATTGGGGGGAGATATTAGTTTTTTACTTGCAACTTCTCTATTTTAGGTAGACCATTTCTGTATTTAATTATAATATCGTTTTCACCGTGTTCTTTCCTTTCTTTTAATTCTCTTGATACTTTATTGTATGCTTCTCTTTGCATTTTTGTGAGATCATTGTTCAGTTTAATATTTGAGTTTTGAAGTTTCCTTTTATTTTTCAAAATATCCCTTACTGTACTGTTGTTTGTAGTTACAACTCTAAGGGGACGAGAACTATTTTCACTTTTTTTCCCAACTCGTATGACTTTAACTACGTCTTTTATCAAGTTCTCTTTATTTATAGATTTTAAAACTTCAGCAACCCTTTGTCTGTCTTCTTTTATTCTTCCCTCTATGTTAACAGATTGAGGTTCTGGGACATTAAAAAACATGACATTGTTACTTTTATACATTCTGTCATTTATCTCTACAAACATATTGTTACGTTCTAGGGGTTCAAAATAAAATCACTGCTGAACGAAAATGTCTAATTTATTTACACACACAATAAACTAAACGAATTATAACTAAATAACTAAACTAACTATAACACACTAATTTATGTACTACAATTAACTTCGATTTATATTCACTATTTATTTTCACTTCGTAGTTCGCTCGAATATTTAGACTACTCGCTATAAACTTTAAAACTTCCCCGCGGATCGTGGCTCTCCGCTTATATACCAGTCCACAGCTTCCAGAACGTCTTTCGATAACACTTTCTCGACGCACGTAGAAAGGAAGGAATTTTCCTGATTGTTCTGTTCGAGAATAAGCGCGTTGTTTACCTGGAGAGCGACAGGGGCGTACTAAGGGGTTCTCGCTCGTTACACTGCCCCCTCCTTAAGACGTTCGGTCCCCGAACACCTTGGTTGGTATGTCTGAACCTACAGGCATCTCCCTTTCTGCAGCTCCCTTGCTTTTCGAAATAGCAATCCACAGTCTTCTCCTTCATTGTGTTTCCGCTCGGGTTGAAAATGCACACGAGTATCTCTATTCCTGTCTTATGGAAAAGCACCTCGAGCATGTTCCGGACGACTCTCCAGTTGAGTTGGTCTAGACCACAACCCAACTTAGGCACAGCCAGCTTCTTCACTCCCAACCTGGTAAGTTCGTCTCTTAGGTTCAGCAGGGTATTCCACATACTTCTATAGCTGGGCTTGTGATCGGAAAACCTCTTAGTCACCATGTAGAAGAGGTGACGATGACCGTCAGTGAGACTCAGAATTTTTCCGGGATGGGGCTGTTGTCTGGAGAGCTCAAATACATGGCCAAACTTCTTCCTGAAGACTAATGCTATTCCCCTGGACATACGCAGATCTTCGGCGACACAATGGGCTAGGGAATAATCTCCAGGCACAGAGAAGAGGTCCTGCTGCTGCTCGGTGGTAACTCCGAATCGTGCCTTCCCAGTTCCACCATAGTTCTCCATGAACTGGTCGAAACTCATCTCAACATGCTCTGGGCTGGTCGTCCTTCTCAGATGGGTCTCGTCTTGTTCGTCGTAGTCCGCCTCGTATTTCGCCAACCGATTTACATGGACCACGCGCCTCTTGCCCCTTGGTAGTTTTTGTATACGGTACACTACATCATTGATCCTTTTTACCACTCTGTATGGACCCTCCCAGCTCCTCTGTAGCTTAGGTGATAATCCTCTCTTCTTCTGGGGGTTGTACAGCCAGACCAAATCTCCAGCGTTGAAACCACCTTCTGTAGCTTTGCTGTCATAGCGGGTCTTCATTCGGTCACTAGCTACTTGTATGTTTTGTCGGACCTTCTCATGAATGTAGTGTAGCCTGCCCCTCAATGTGCTCACGTAGTCCTCACCAGCTATCTCTGTTCCGGGCTTACATTCAAACTCTAGGTCACAGGGTAATCTTATTTCCCGGCCGAACATGACACAAGCTGGTGTCTCTCTAGTAGACTCTTGCACGGCTGATCTATAGGCCATGGTGAACAGATGAAGGTACCGGTCCCAGTCTCTTTGATGGTCAGAGACCACTTTAGCCAAATATTTTCCCACAGTTTTATTCATTCTTTCGACTAGGCCATCTGACTGTGGGTGAAGAGGTGTTGTCCTGGTCTTCTTGACTCCGAGTATTTCACAAATGCTCTGGAATAGGCCAGACTCGAAATTTCGTCCCTGATCAGAATGTAGCTCCAGTGGCACTCCAAACCGACTAAACATCTCTTTTATCAGCACGTCTGCCACTGTCGAGGCCTCTTGGTTTGGGATGGCATGTGCTTCAACCCATTTGGTAAAGTAATCCGACGCCACCAATATGTACTTGTTCCCATCGTCGGTCTCTGGGAATGGGCCTGCGATGTCTATAGCAACTCTTTCCATAGGACTGCCTACGTTATACTGATTCATTGGCGCTCGTCGTTTTCCTCTTGGGCCATTAGTTGAAGCACAAAGTCTACATTTTCGGCACCAGTCCTTGACGTCTTCTTTGCAGTTGACCCAGTAAAAACGTTCTCTGATCTTTTCCAACGTTTTCTTGATGCCGAAGTGTCCACCGGAGGTTCCATTATGAAGTTTCTCCAATACTTCTGTCGTCCGACTCCGGGGAATTATCAGCTGAGTCCTAGCTGCAGTACCCTCGTCATTCTCGACGGACCTCTTCAACAATCCATCCTCTAAAATGATGGAGTCCCACTGCGCCCAGTAGGACTTGACCCTAGGACTCAGGTGACTCACTTCTTCACATCTTGGTCTCTGTCCTTTTGCTTTCCAGTCAAGCAACATCTTTAGTTCGGTGTCACCTTCTTGGTCTCGCTTCAGGGATTCTGGCAGCCAATCCAGATCCACTACGGTTGTTCTTAAACAGAATTCCTTCTCTTCTGCTTTGCTGCAGGGTTTGCAGTCGGAAGGACAAGGTCTCCTAGATAATGCGTCAGCGTTGCCATGTGACTTTCCGGCCCGGTGTTCCACAGAAAAATGATATTCCTGCAGCCTTTCTATCCATCTCGCAACCTGACCTTCTGGGTTCTTGAATTGTAGAAGCCACTTCAGAGCAGCATGATCTGTTCTTAGAAGGAATTCGCGACCGTACAAGTATTTATAAAAATGTTCCATGGACTTGACTGCGGCGAGAAGTTCTCTCCTCGTAACACAATAGTTACGCTCAGGCTTCGACAGGACCTTGCTGAAATATCCTATAACTTTCTCTTGGCCATTCTGAATTTGGGATAATATGCCTCCTATGGCCGTGTTGCTTGCGTCTGTGTCCAATATAAACCTTCCACTGGCCTGAGGATAACTTAATATAGGAGCTGTTGTTAGTGCTTGCTTTAGTCGATTGAAAGCATCCTCGCATTCGGTATCCCATTTGAAGTCCCTTCCATCTTCCGTCAGTCGTGTTAGAGGCTTCGCGATGTCAGCAAATCCAAAGACGAACTTTCTGTAGTACGTACACAAGCCAAGAAAACTTCTTACTTGGTGCTTGTCCTGTGGTACTGGCCATTCTCGTACAACCTTGACTTTGTCTGGGTCAGCACTAATGCCATCTGCAGACACTACATGTCCCAGATATTTCACTTCTTTCCTGAAGAGGTGGCATTTCTTTGGACTGAGTCTTAAATTTGCAGTGCGTAGCCTTTCAAGGACTTCTCTTAAATTTTCCAGGTGTTCGTCAAATGTCCGGCCAAATACTATGACATCGTCCAAATAAACTAGGCACGACTTCCATGACAATCCTCGAAGAATGGTTTCCATTAATCGCTCGAAAGTTGCAGGTGCGTTACAGAGGCCAAATGGCATTACTGTGAACTGCCACAATCCTGTCCCAATAGTAAAAGCTGTTTTCTCTTTGTCTTTGGGATCTAATTCCACCTGCCAATACCCACTCTTCAAATCCAGCGTGGAGAACCATTTCGAGCCAGAAAGCGTATCCAAAGTGTCGTCAATCCTTGGAATGGGGTAGCAATCCTTCTTGGTGACGTCGTTCAAACGACGATAGTCGACACAAAATCTGGTGCTGCCATCTTTCTTCTTCACCAAAACCACAGGTGATGACCAAGGACTATCAGATTGCTCTATTATTCCTTGTTCGTGCATGTCCTTGATTATATTTTCTGCTTCTTCTCTCTTTGCTATGGGAAGCCTTCGCGGTTGTTGGCGAATGGGATCGGAACTTCCGGTATTGATAGAATGCTTCACAACATTCGTCCTACCCATCTGAGTGTTGTCCATAGCAAAAACGTCACTGTATTCATGAATCAGTTTCTTCACCTTGCTAATATGTTCTGGTGCAAGTTCGGTGCAGGAAGAAGCCAATGTCTCAAATAATTTTTTTGAACTCTTGTCGCTTCTTGGTAGCGGGTTCTTCACATCCTGAACGCTTCCTGTCACACAAAGCACGGAACAGCTTTCTCCCAGGATCGTACCTTTCTTCAAGATCACAGGGTACATGTTGGTGTTCAACATTCTCACAGGAACTTCGTTTCCGCCTCTCACCAAGGTTTTTCCGACTAACAGTCCTTTCCCGAGGTTACTCTCACTGGCTGGTTCGATGAGTCTTATGCAGCTATCTCGAAGGTCTCTATCTAAATACCCCTTCACTATGGTTTCCGCCTGTCCACTTAGGTGAACATCTTCGCTGAGTAAGACTCGAGTCGTGATATCTTCACATCCCAGGAATGGAATTTCCAGACTTCCGATCCTCAGAACATCGTTTCTCATATCCATCTGGAAGCCATAACCCTTAATGACATCCATTCCCAAGATGACTTCCTCCATGATATCTGCCACCAGCACCTCATGTTCGAAAAACCTGTCCCCAATGTTGATGACGATCCTCTTCTTTCCATGTGTTGGCACGTCTTCTCCAGTTGCAGTCCGTAAACGAACCATCGCTGGTAAGGTTTTTCCATTTCCTTCAACTACACTCGGCTTAACTATAGTTCGGGTTGCGCCAGTGTCGACTAACATTTTTACGGACCTCCCATTAATTTTACCGTCGACATAAACACTTGAAGAGATGGCCTGAATTACAACTTCAGGGGCATTGTCGTGGCGGGTCGGTTTATGCCCCTTCTTGCCAACCCGCTTTAGTTTTCCTGTTCTTGCCGTTGTGGTTTAACCGGCTTCTTGCAGTTACGCCGAATGTGTCCTCTTTCGCCGCAGTTCCAGCATCTTGGTCCACCATTACGTTTCTCCTGGAGAACTCGGCGAACTACGTCTTCAATACTCTCGTCGCAGACTGGCGAATCATCAAGCTGTCTCACTTTGCTCTGTCCTCTGTGAGAAGCTTGTTTAGCAGCTTCAAATTCTAGTGCATGGGCCAGGGCATCATCTAAGGTTTTGGGCCGTGCCAACCGCAACGTCTGCTGAGTCTCCGTGTCTCTCAACCCATCGACGAAGGTCTGGTCAGCAAGTTGTTCTATGAAGCTGTCCGGTGCTGAAGGATAGGCCAGCCTTACCAACCTTGCTATGTCTGCTTCGAATTCCTGCAAGGTTTCTGCGCTCTTCTGATGACGACTCTTGATTTGTGCGTGATACACTTGTTGGAGATGTGCATCACCATATCTCATTTGCAGTCTACTTGTCAGCGTCTTATAATCACCTTGTTGACTTACAGGAATGGTCTGAAGGATATTCAGTGCGTCTCCTCTTAATGCAACAATTAAGGCAGTTGCTTTCTCTTCATCGTCCCAGCAGTTGGCGTTGGCTGCTGCTTCAAATTGTTTCTGATAAGTGCTCCAGGGTGTTTTGCCATCAAAAGTTGGAGGTTTGATCTTTGTTCGCCCTGGCTCACCCCGTTCTCCCAGCTTAACAGAACAATATTTGTTGAAGTTCTTACTCAAACGCTCTTCCATGGTTTTCACATGTTCTTCCAATTTTACCTGCATTTCTTCCTCCATATTAACCAATCTGCCTTCAATGTTTCCAAACCTGTCTTCAAATTTTTCAATTTTATCGTTCACGTTCCCCATCTCGTCTTTTACGTTTCCCATTTCGTCTTTTACGCTTCCAATTTCGTCTTTTACGCTTCCAATCTCATTTTCCAGTTTGGAGTAATTATTCTTCAACTCATTTTCAATGAATGTCAATTTATCTCCCAAATTATCTTGCATTTTCTTAGTGTTTTCTTCCATTTTATTCTCCATTTTCTGGGTGTTTTCTTCCATTTTCTGGGTATTCTCATCCATTTTATTCTCCATTTTCTGGGTGTTTTCGTCCATTTTATTTTCCATTTTCCTAATATTTTCCTCCATTTTCAAGCTCATTTTTTCAAGGGCTTGCTTGAAAAATTCCATTGTTGCCTGATCCATTTTCTTCGTCTGTGATCTCGTTACTGGCATACAAAATATTCACTAATGAAGTCCACAATTTAAATTAACACAGCAGTTCAATTTACCCCACACCTGACACCAATTGTTACGTTCTAGGGGTTCAAAATAAAATCACTGCTGAACGAAAATGTCTAATTTATTTACACACACAATAAACTAAACGAATTATAACTAAATAACTAAACTAACTATAACACACTAATTTATGTACTACAATTAACTTCGATTTATATTCACTATTTATTTTCACTTCGTAGTTCGCTCGAATATTTAGACTACTCGCTATAAACTTTAAAACTTCCCCGCGGATCGTGGCTCTCCGCTTATATACCAGTCCACAGCTTCCAGAACGTCTTTCGATAACACTTTCTCGACGCACGTAGAAAGGAAGGAATTTTCCTGATTGTTCTGTTCGAGAATAAGCGCGTTGTTTACCTGGAGAGCGACAGGGGCGTACTAAGGGGTTCTCGCTCGTTACAATATCTTCAAAAGATAAACCTGCTGAATTTGTATTATTTTGTAACTCATTTACTTCATTCTTTAATTCTTGAATATGTTTGTCTTTTTCATTCAAAGATTTTTCATTGGCCTTTTTTATTTTATCCACTTCTATTTTCAAGTCTTCGACCATGTTTTTTAATACTGGGATAAGTAGAAAACTATTTTCACAGTCATCACAAAAAAATTTTAATTTTCTAGTTTCAGAAGAAAGCTGAAGGCATCTAACTTCCGTTGCTGTTACATTGGCACAAGTCATATGTATTAGTCGCTTACATCCATCACATTTAAAAGAGCTTTTGTCTCCGATGGCATCTTTATTACATTTTAAACACTTACTCATATTTATTAAAAAATATTTAAGTACACCACTGGATTATTTATAATCTTCTAAATCAGGTTAAGACCACTTTTTGTTTTAAACGAAGATTTTAATGTTTATTAAAAGATTTGATGAGTTATATTATACGATATTTAGAAAAGGATTTTCATTTGTCCACTAATGACAATATTTCCTTAAAGACGGTAATTTTCCGAATCTTTTGATATAAAATTTAAAGTTATAAACTTCACATTAAGTCGATAAAAACAGCTGATTAGAGGAACAATTTTATACGATGTTTACTCACTAAAATTTGTACTTATTGTACACTTATTTGTACACGTACACGTACACGTACACGTACACGTACACATACACATACACATACACATACACACACATACACACACATACACACACATACACACACATACACACACATACACACACATACACACACATACACACATACACACACATACACACACATACACACACATACACACACATACACACACATACACACATACACACATACACACATACACACATACACACATACACACATACACACATACACACATACACACATACACACATACACACATACACACATACACACATACACACATACACATACACATACACATACACATACACGTACACATACACATACACATACACGTACACATACACGTACAAGTACACGTACACGTACACATACACATACACATACACGTACACGTACACGTACACGTACACATACACATACACATACACATACATACATACACATAAACATATATAAACATACACATACATACATAGATACATAGATATATAAATACATATATACAGACACCCTCATAAAAATAGTCAGGGGAGGTTCCAAATACCTGAAAACGTTGAGATCCGATGAAAACTCGATTTTCGAAAAACGGGGTAAAACCAATAACTTCCCGATTTAAAAAAAAATATTTTTTTTAGCGGGAAGTTAAAAAAGCGCGGAATAATATTCAATTTGAACTATTTGAAGGTGGAATGTAGTGAAAGGGGTAAAAATGAAACACTTTTAGTTTATTAATTTATTTTGAAAATGAGGACAAATTTTGACAAAATACAAAAAAAAATCCAAATTTGTTTAACGCAAAAACAAAAAAAAAAAGTAAAAAATAGGAAAAATAAAAAAAAAATCGTAAAAATCAGAAACAATCCCAATATATCATAAACATCACAAAAATTTGTAAAAATTGTCATAAATAAAAAAAAATCATAGGATACAAAAAAATAATCGTATAAAAACAGAAAAATCGTAAAAAGTAAGCAATTTTGTAAAAAATTGTAAAAAAACGTTTAAAAGTCGAAAAAACTAAAAATTTTACAAAAAAATGAAAAAAATAAAAAAAAACTTGCAATATCAAATAAAATCGTAAAAAATCAAAAAAGTAACAAAAGTTTGTCAAAAATTTGAAAAAATCAAATAAAGGAAAAATTCTCAATAACATAAAAAATCGTAAAAAACAGAAAAAATTACAAAAATCAGGAAAAATGCTGAAAATCGAGAAAACGTAAAAAATTCAAGGAAAAACGGAATATTTTGCAAAAAAATCGTAAATAATCAAAACAAAAATCACAAAAAACTTGTAAAAAATACAAAAATTTATAAAAATGGTTAAAAAGTTGGAAATAAAATAAAAATTAAATTTTATCAAAAACATCAATTAACAAAACCGCAAAACTCAGAAATCAAAAAAACAGAAAAAAATGTAAGAAATCAGAATAAAATCTAAAAAAGAAATAATCGTAAAAACCACAAAAAAATGTAAAACTGAAAATTTTAAAAAAACATGAAGAAATAAAAAAAACGTCGAAAATTTAAACAAATTGAAGAAAAGATTATAATTAATCAAAAACTATAAAAATGAAAAAAAATCTTAAAAAAGACCAAGAAAAACCGTAGAAATCGAAAAAAAATCAGCATAAATTAAAAAAAATTGTAACAAGTTACAAAAATTATAGAATTTATCGAAAATCTGAAAAAAAAACAAGAATTTTTTTTTATCAAAATCATAAAATTGCAATAAATTAAGAAAAAATCGTGAAATTTAGAAATAATCATAAAAACTCGGTAAAATCACAAAAAATTGTAAAAATTTACAAAAAAAAATTATCACATGTATAAAAAAATCATAAAAAAAACAGGTAAAATTGACAAACATTTGAAAAATTAAGAAAAAAATAAAAAAAATCATCAAATATGTAAAAAATCATAAAAAACAGCAAACAACTTTTATTTACTTGATATAAACTAGATAATTTTTTTTTATATAAAATATTTTATTGTTTTAGGTTTTTCGTCGGTAGATCAACGACTTAAACATGAATGTAGAAGATATTCGGAAATTTGTGCTTATTGTGGAGAGTATTTCTATCAAAGAACACAGTTTTTAATCCATTATTATAGGCAGCATTTCATAAAAAAAAACAAAAACAGTAGAAATATTCATTATAAAAAAAATGATGTAAAGTATCTTCAACATGCTATTTGTAGAGAAAAGTTTCAAACACAACGCCATCTAAAACGCCTGAAGAATGAAAAAAATATCTTGAAATGTAAACTTTGTTTGAAAATGTTTAAAGTGAATGTTCCACTTCGAAGAGCTCAACCTAAAGTAAAATCCGTTTGTTGCAAGATTTGTTCGAAATCTTCCAATACTGAGAAACACAGTTTTAAATGCAAAATTTGTTTAAAAGTCTTTTTGCAAAAGGTCACTTTAAAATTGCACATGAAAACTCACACACGTAAAAACCACCCATATAATTGTGAAATTTGTTTTCAATCATTCACACGTGAAAATACTTTAAAAGAACATTTGAAAATACACAGTGAAAAAAAGGCAAATAAATGCGATATCTGTTCAACAATTTTTAATTATAAATATCAATTAAAGCAACATATAAGAATACATACTAAAGAAAAGCGATTAAAATGTGAAATCTGTTCACTCACGTTTCGACAAGAAGCAAGTTTAAATAAACATATGATCAAACACACTGGAGAAAAACAATTTGAATGTAAAATTTGTTCACACAAGTTTCGACACAAAGGAAATCTAAATCAACATATGTTGAAACACAGCGGAGAAAAGCCATTTAAATGTGAACTTTGTTCACACTTATTTCGACAAAAATCATCTTTAAAAGGACATATGCTTTTACACATTGGAGAAAAACCATTTAAATGTAAATTTTGTTCACAGACGTTTCAACACAAAGGAAATCTAAATCAACATATGTTGAAACACACCGGAGAAAAGCCATTTAAATGTGAAATTTGTTTAGATACGTTTCGACAAAAATCAACTTTGATGGGACATATGCTAATACACACTGGAGAAAAACCATTTCAATGTAAAATTTGTTTACAGGCGTTTCGACAAAAAGGAAATTTAAATACACATATGATGATGCACACTGAAGAAAAGCTATTTAAATGTTATATTTGTTCACGCACGTATCGAAACAAAGCAAATTTAAAACAACATATTATGATGAAACACACTGAAGAAAAGCAATTCAAATGTGAAATTTGTTTCTACACGTTTCGACATAAAACAAAATTAAACCAACATATGATGAAACACACTGGAGAAAAGAAATTTAAATGTGAAATTTGTTTAGACAAGTTTCGACAGAAAGCTAATTTAATGAGACATATGCTAATACACACTGGAGAAAAACCATTTAAATGTAAAATTTGTTTACAAAAGTTTCGACAAAAAGGAAATTTAAATACACACATGATAAAACACACTGTAAAAAAACTTTTTAAATGTTATATTTGTTCGGAAACGTATAGACACAAAGCTAGTTTAAAACGACATATTACGATGAAACACACTGAAGAAAAGCAATTCAAATGTGAAATTTGTTCACACATGTTTGAACACAAATCAAAATTAAATCAACATAGGATGAAACACACTGGAGAAAAGCCATTGAAATAAGAAAGTTGTTTACTTACTTTTATAGAATAAGTTTAACACTACATATGCAAAAACATAATGGACAAAAAACAAATTTAAACGTACATGTGGTTAAATACACCACATTTAAATTTGGAATTTGTTCAGAAACTTTTAAAACTAGATTTGAATTAATGTTTGCTCACTTTTTTTGTTATGCGTTATTATTATCTTGGCAGCATGCTAAATACCAAAGCAAGTGTAGACAAAAAAATAAATAACAGAGTCAGTGCTGCATCAAAGGCTTTCCTAAGGTTGCGCCGCAGACTTTTTCAGAACCACGATCTATTTTGTGTGGTACTGAATCAATCAGAATATTAAAATTGCAAAAAAAAATCATTCAAATTATTTGAAAGTAGATTATGGTGAGCACTGTCAAACTCTTTTTAAAAAATTAAGGATAATGCCGTTGCCAACATTGTACATATATAATAGTCTTACTGAAGTTTATGAAAACAGCACAAATTTATCAAAGCAATCTGATATTCATCATTACAATACCAGACAGGCCGATAACTTAAGAATAAGAAAGTTCCGACTATAAAAGTCACAAAGAAATTCCCTTAATCTCTATCTATACAACTCTCTACCAAATAATTTCAAAACACTACCTATTACCTACACTTTTTAAGAGTAAATTGAAACAGATATTAACTGAAATGTGCTTTTACTGATTCACAGAGTATTGCGATTATTCCAAGTGCATGTAGTTATATATTTTTTGTATTTTTAAACTTTAGTTTTAGTATATTGTAAGGTATTTTAATATTTTTGCTATTCGTTTTATGTTAGTGTTATCTTTTAATTAATATTTTATATATTTGTACAATTAATTTTGTAATTTATTTTGACTTGCTACAAATCCTCTAGCATAAGGTAGTTAAATAAATTTATTTATTTTTTTTTTCTTTCTAAGACTTAAAACAAAAATGGCGGTATACCGAGCAGCTATCCTGCCAACTCTACTATAGACATGTGAGGCCTGGGTATTAAAACCCTTGTGAGCTAACAACAAATACGTTTACCTCAAATGATGCGCGTTCGCAAGTACCATCAAATATCCAATCAAGAGATTCTTAGAAGAACTAAGTGCCTGTCTATAGAGACTCTGATAGCGCGTGCTTGCCTACGTTGTCTATTGATTGGATGATAATCGACTAGAAAAATGTCTGCATTTTAGAGAGCTAAGCGTGAGGGTACGTAGACAAGGAGGCCAGGAAAAACGTTATAAATATGTTTTACACGAAACACTGAAAACAGTCAACTTAGCAGTCAACTGGGAACACCATGCTAATTGAAGACATTTTTAAAATAATTGAACTGTCTTTAAAAAAATGTACTACTTAAGCTAATATTATTAAAAAATATAACAAATATTCGCAAAAGCAATAAAATAAAAAGGTTTAAAATAGCCAAACATGCACATCGAAAATTCAGTAAATTTTAACCAAATCAAAACAATAATTAACTGACAGATACGTAATTCTATTGGACAAATTATACACTACGGGTATCAGAGGAATTAAATAAGACTGTTTTAGGTTATATATTTCTTAGCGTATTCAAACTGTAAAAATACATCATTCCGACACTAATTTTGATAATAACGTCTTCTCTGAGCAAGTGCAGAATGACATAGGTGTACCACAAGGCTCAATTCTGGGACCAATCCTTTTTATTTTATACATAAACGACTTGCCATCTATTCTAGCAGATTCTTTTATGTGTTTATACGCAGATGATTCTTCTCTTCTGTTTAAATTTAAGGATTTAGTTGAATTACAGAGTAAAATTAATTTAAACTTACACAATTTACAAAAGTGGTTTTGTAGTAATTCATTGTATTTAAATGCTTCCAAGATCAAAGCAGTTATTTTTTAAACTACTCAAAATGCTACTCGCCCGGACATGGATGTTCAAATCTCTGGTACATCAGTGAAAGAAAGTTATACTGTAAAGATTTGGGGTTATATTATATTTATATCTTAATTTTACAAGCCATTGTAATAGCCTAAATAGTAATTTAAATAAATCCTGTTATTTATTAAGAAATTTAAAACGAGTTTGCTTTCATATTATTATGGAGAAATTCAGTCTTGAATAACCTATGGTCTGATTGTCTGGGGAAATTCTTCCCCTGCGCATAGTGTTCGAGTTCGAGAGTAAGTTCATAGGGAGAAATATGGAGATTTTTAGGAGTTTGGAGTGTATGAGGACCCTGTTGTAGGACTTGTGTCCTTTTCAGGGGATGGATGGAATGTTGGGAGGGAGTTAGCATCTGTCTGTCATCGGCCCTGCTCCCACAAATCCTTCTCTGTTCCTGGAGTTGGTCTTCTTACTTCCTTTGCTTTCTTCCTTGTTGAATGAACGTGCCTAAAAGAAGATCTTTCCTTTGGTGTCAGTGTAGGTGTGTGTAGTAGTGTAACCCACGTGGTGCAATGTGGGGTTGGGAGATTGACGCTGTGGCGTGTCTCCTCCGTCGTGGAGCCCTTCCATTTGGCAAGGACGAAGGAAACCACAGAAACCTTCGCCAAGGGCCCATTTCTTTTTTTTTCCATTTTGTTTTTTGTATTTTTTTTGTATTTTTGTGTTTTTTGGTTTTTTTCTATTTTTTTCAATTATCGTGTCCTAAGTGGGATTGGATGCACCATCTATCTGTAGGCAAGGGGGGTTTCATCTAGTAGGTTTTGTAGGTCTTCAGGGAGGTCCATGTCTACAGCGGATTGGAGGAGTCTTAGGTTGGGGAGGTGGATCTTCTTTTTCGGTACTCTGGATATTCTTCGAAGTCCTCCATTCCAGTGGGTATGGAGGGTCCTTTGGGCAACGATGTTAGTACCCTGCAGAGTCCGGGCGACGTATCGATGTTGGAGCGTCTGAAAACGAGAGGGCAGAGGCAGTATATTGGTGTTATTGTAGACAAGGTGGCTAGGATAGAGGTAGTGTAGGTTCCTCACTTTCCGTAAGATCGCTCTCTCTGTGGCATGGATGGAATGAAGAAGTCTCTGTGGAATAGCGGAGTATGGGACAGCCTTGTAATCGACAAGAGGTCTGATGAAGGTTTTATAAGTGTGGAGAAGGGTTTTAGTGTCAGTTCTTCCGATTCTACCACCCAGAGCACCGAAGAGGGACGCCCGTCTTCTCATTTTGTTGAGTGTAAGCTCAACATCAGCATCCCACCTGAGTGTTCGAGTAAATCGAACCCCCAGGTAGGTCACCTGGTCCTGAGGGACGAGCCGTTCCCCCCAAAGTGACAGGTTGATATAGTCGGAAGAGAGATTTTCTCGTCGACTGAGGTTGGGATGTCTGAAGATGATTGTTTGGGTTTTGTTTGGATTTAAGGCTACTCTCCATCTGCTGCACCAGTCGGAGAACTGATCCAGCAGTCTTTGAGTTTTTCGATTAAGGGCTTCAGTCGACGATGCGGAGGTGTACAAGGCCGTGTCGTCAGCATAGAGCTGGATATTTTCCAGAGGAGGAATATCGCTAGCATAGATGGTATATAGAGTAGGGGCCAGGATTGATCCTTGTGGAACTCCTGAAAGGGCGGAGAATGGCTCGGAGATTGCGTTTCCAACCTTGACATGAATAATTCTGTTGGAAAGATATGAGTGGATGAGTTTGATGGCCTGGATGGGGAATTGGATGTCTATCAGCTTTCTAATAAGGCCAGCGTGCCAAACCTTGTCGAAGGCCTTTTGGACATCCATAAATATAGCAGAGACAACTTTTCTCTGATTTAGAGCTAAAGTGGAAAAAGATTGTAGTTCTAAAATCGGGTTTTGGGTAGAGTGGTTTGGTCTGAATCCATGTTAAAAAGGGGGGATAATAGAGTTGGTTTCTAGAAAGTCCCTGATTCTATTTAGGAGTAGAAGTTCAAAGAGTTTGCCTATGACGTTGAGCAGAGAGATTGGTCTATAGTTGTGAGGGTTTGTGTGATTTTTGCCAGGTTGCACATAGTGTATTCACTACACAAAAGAGAGTTATTAGAATTATCGTAAATGTCTTCCCACGTGAAACATGTCAACCATTATTTAAAAAAATTTAAATATTACCTCTGGCAGGTATTTTTATTTTTGAAGTTTTATTTTATAAAAACAAAGATAAATTTAAAAAGAATGAATCCTTCCATGCTTATAATACACGTATAAAACATAATTTTCATCTTCCAAACACACAATTATCTATGTGTATGCGTTCGTTTGGTATTCTGGGACTGAGGCTGTATAATGCCTTTCCAGAAAATATGAAATCTGTCAGAAACGAAAGAATATTTTAAAGTAATATAAAAAACCTTTTTGGCTTGACCCCTATACAGTTAAGGAATATTTTGTATCACTCTTGACATGAAATTTCTACGTAGGTATTATGCATGTAAGATTGTTTGTATTAATTATTGTATGTTGTTATTTATTCATGACGTGTCCTATACATTTGTAAATGTCTTTAAATGATCAATAAACAAAGAAACAAAAACAAACAGACCATTTAAATGTAAAATTTGTTCAAAATATTTTAAAGGTTCCAGTCATTTAAAAACTCAAAACTCACACTGACGAAAAGCTATTAAATATAAAATTTGATCAAAATAGATCATAGATTTCGGTGATTTAGAAATGGTAAAAAAACTTTCAAATGTGAAAGGATTCCGCACAAAATAAATGAAAAAGTCAAATTGTCTGAATTTTGTGTACAAATAGCTCTATGTAAGTAGAACAAAAGTCTGAATGGGCATCAAACTTAAAAATGGAAAAAATTTGAGATATAGAGGTTTGTAGTTTTACTAAAATAGTGATTTACTGAGCAGGTCAAAATTTGATATACTGAGTAACTCTAGATCTCTACAGTAAATTTTTTCCAAAAATCCTAGGATAGCATAGGGTTTTTAGGGTCGCTTATTTTGAATCCGTGGTCCATAACGTACGTCAAGTTAAAGTTCATTTAAATTGTCTTTTCTAAAGCTTGGTGCCCTTTGATATAATTGTTTTACTCACTTAGAACTATTTAGTCACAAAATTTCATTGATTTTGTGAGAGATCCTTTGTTTAAAATGTTTTACACACAAAGGTAAACTAAAACGAAAAACCTATTAAATGTAGTTAATACACACGTATAGCTGAAAATAAATTTATAATTCAACTGAAAGTTTTTTTATAAACAATGATTGGATATGACACTATTGTTTAATAACTCATAGCATAATACTTTTCTAGATGTCTATCAAGTTTGGGTCAGCGTTAGCCTTCTTTTTTTCCACCGTCTGTATTTAATACATCCGTTCTTACCTCTTACCCCCCAATATCATTTTCATCTAATCTTTTATTCGCATAATAATTCTCATCCTTCTTCTCTACACGACCAAATCATCTCAAACTATTTACCTGGATTTTCTTGTTTAGCTGTCACACTTTCACTTCACCTCTTCTCTTACTCTCTTTATTAATACACATAATAATAATAATTTGTAGCCTCTTAGTGTTCACAGATTTGAGAAAGTTTATAGTATAAATCTAAATTAGAATTTAACAATAAATAATAATAAATTTTTAACTTCCCGCTGATTTTTTTTTTTTTTTTTTAATTAGGGAGTGGGTATTGTTTCCACCCAGTTTTTCGAAAATCGAGTTTTCATCGGATATCAACGTTTTGATGTCTTTGGAACCTCCCCTGACTATTTTTACGAGGGTGTCTGTATGTGTGTGTGTGAGGCTATATGTAAACCTCTTATAACTTTTGAACTGCTTGACCGTTGGGAATGAACTAAAAGGCGTTCGAAATAGTTTAATCTAACTTAGATTCCCTGTGAGTTTGAGCCGATTCGGACCGGTAGATTTCGAGAAATTTTAAAAATAAAACTTTTGCGTCTCAGGACGCGCGACAGATGTGATAACTTTAACTAATGTAAAAATTAAAAAACTACAAAAATTTCAAAGTTCGATAAATCTTTTATTTGTTAACGTGCAAAAAGTTATAACCTATCAAAAGATAGGACATTGTCTCAAAAATTTATAAATGTTACTATTTTTTTGTACAACTGTCATTAAAAGTGGCACTTTTAATGATAGCAAACAATGTTAAAATTGATTGTTTACATGGCAGCGTGTTAAAAATACTTTTTTCTGCAACCGTGCGTAAAGTATTACCCTTACGCACGGTTTAAGGTTCGTAAAGTTTAACTTTTTTTCACTAGTGAAAAAAAAAGTTTTTTTTTCACTAGTGAAAAAAAGTAAAATAAGCACGGTTTTGTATAAGATTATGCTAATACTTTTATGTGTGTTAGTGGCCGAGATTGTTAGATGTTTGGCTTCTACCCAGATGACTCGGGTTCAATTCCGGGTAGGGAAACTTTTTTTTTATTATTTAATTGTGTAAATTTGTGTAAATATATTTAATTGTTAAATTATTGCAGTTTAATACATACAAAACTAGATATTATATTCAGTAATTTTTAATTTGAATTTTAATATGACAGAAATATCAGTTCATGAATAAGGGTAAGTATTTTTATTTAAATGACTGATTGACATTTCAATTAATTTATAATTCAAGCATTTCGCGTTTCTACGTACCGGTATTATAAGGTAATATTAATTTAGAAAATAAATATTTTGTTATCTAAAATATGTTTTAAATATAATATTTTTTTTCGCAGTAAAGCGTAAAAAAAATCAGACCTATACTTGTATTTCTTGTAAAGAAATTCGGTTGTAGAAAAAATATTGTATGCAACTCGTGCGTAATTGCGTAAATGTTCCTTTTTTGACTCATGTGATTGTCGCATTCGCCTGCGGCTCATGCGACAACATTCACATTCGTCAAAAAAGGTCACTTTTTACGCACTAGTTGCATAAATAACTATTAACTTGCTTCAGTTTACTTTTAACACGGTTTAGTTTACTTTTTAACACGGTTCAGTTTATTGTCATTGCAAATTCGCCCATTTCATTATCAAAATATGGCAGTTGTACAAAAAACATTGTATGGTATTTGTGTTAAAAGTGATTTTATTTTGTTCGTGAAATTGTTCAATTCGCTCCGCTCATTTTACAAACTTTTTCACTCACAAAATAAAACGTCACTTTTAACACTTATATCATAAATAACTTGTTTATAACTTATTTAGTTTTTGATATACGAGGGAATTACAAATTTTAACAAAGTAGTTTGTATATTGAAAACTATAAAAGATATGAAAAAACTAATTGGAATTTTGGATTTCCGAGAAAATTTCCTATCGTTTGATACGTTTTGTACGATAATAAATAAAAATGTAAAAATTAAAAAAACTACAAAAACTTTTTTATTTGTAAACGTACAAAAACTTATAACCTATCAAAAGAAGGAAATTTTTCTCAAAAAATTAAAAAATACAGTTTTTTTTTTGTAACTGTTCTAGTTTTGGATATACGAGGTAATTACGAATTTTAACAAAATTTTTGTAATTTCCCCGTATATTGAAAACTATAAAAGATATGAAAAAACTAATTAGAATTTTAGATTTCTGAGAAAATTTCCTTTCATTTGACAGGTTATAAAGATATCTAGATTAATAAATAAAACAATACTAGTTTTTTTAATTTTTCGTAATTTTGAACTTTTGTTAATAAAAATGTAGAAATTGAAAAATATACAAAAATTTCAAAGTTTGATAACTTTTTTATTTGTAAACGACCAAAAAATTATAACCTATTAAAAGAGAGGAAATTTTATCAAAAATTTAGAAATTTTACTATTTTTTTTTTCATATCTTTTCTAGTTTTCAATACATGAGAGAATTACAAATTTTAACAAAAATTTTTTAGTTTCCCCTATATTAAAAACTATTAAAGATAAAAGATATTTGGTTATAAGATTTTAATTGTAAAGTCTTGGTTGTTAGGTGAATGAAATAAAAAAAAATCAAATTAAACATGTATTTATTAAACATTAAAAAGAAAATAATAAAATTAATAAATTCTAAATAAAAAATTGAAAAAAAGTGACACAAAGATTTAAAAAAATCATTATTTTTTTATTTTGTTAAAATATAACATTAAACATAATGAACTTAATTTAAAATAAAAAAAAAAAAAAAGAAAAATATTACGAACAAATTAAAGTCAAATAATAATGATGACGTCTTTCTTTTTTTACAGTAATCAAATTTTCAAATCTTGTAATTGCTGTAAAATCACCATCAACAGATGCAGATAATAATCCGGTAATATTTTGTTGACTATTTTTGTTAAAATGCAAATAAAAATCAAATAATCTATCTGAATGTTTAATTTTTTCAACAAAAATTAACTAATCTTGAACAAACACAAGAGAATCCGACCAAAAATTTATATGAAAATAAAAATCTGTTTCTAATGTCCCATTAAAACCATGAGAAATTTCCATGTGTTCAATAAGTTGTCCTAAATTGTTAATTTCATTACATTTAAAACATTTTTATTTAATTTTGTCTTTTTTCATTTCCCATTCGTGTTTTAATAAACAATTGAAATTGAAATAATAGAAGGTTTTGTCGCAATTACAACTACAGAAATAATGTAATAAATCTACCGATTTAGATAATTCGTAATCAACTTTATGAATTAAATTTTGTTTTAACAAAAAAATTAAAACAAATTACACAAAGTGAATGTTTGTAATGTTTACTAATATATAATTGTCTCACATGATTACAATTAATACAAACAGGAAAAAAAACTCTGTTGTTTTCAATTACTCCAAATCGGCATTCTGTTAAACGTAAATTTGATTTTCCTTTTTTAAATAATTTTCTTATCAATAAGGAATTTGTTAGTGGTGTAAATTTGATACCCACAAATAAATTTAGATAATCAAATTTTTTAAAACAGATTTTAAAAATTAGACAAGAATTTTCTTGTAAGATTTTAATATCATTTTTAGTTTACTAAAATTTTCCAAAATTTCCATTTCTTCAACTTTGGAAAATATTATTTCTGATCTCTCACTAAAATTCAAATGTACTTCAATATCAACAGAATTAATAAAATCTTTGATATTAATTTTGTAAAATCCATTATTATCGTTTATATAAGTTTCGCATTTAAAATTATTTGAATAAATTTTCAAATTTTCATTCGGTACATTAACATAAAATTTATAAGAAATTAAGGAAGCCAATTCCTCATCTCCGATTAAAACAACTTTAACTTTTACAAAATTTTCAACACGATTCAAAATTAAATAAAAGTAAAACAAATAATCGTCAAAACGATAAATAAAAACATTCCGAACATCAGAAAATGAATTTAAATTATACGAAAAAGATGGAATTTTTAAAACTGAATCTTTATGGTTTCTCTGAAAATGTTTCCAAAGTAGAAACGTCGGTATTTCGTCCGATTCCGGACAAAGAGGACAAACATATTTTTTTTCTAAACAAATTCTTTCATGTTCAACAACGTCGTATTGTCGGAGTAACTCCCGACATCCATCATATCGGTTTATACATTTAAAAAGAGTTTTTTCTGCGATAACATTATAAGATGAAATAGTTCCAGCCCACTCTCGATTCTCCTTCATGCACCGACCGCAAACAGAGCGACGATTTGGGAAGACTATTATCGGTAAAACCGATAAATATTTCTCACAAATATCGCACGTAAGTTTATCCAATACTGCATCCGAAACAATAGCCATATTTCTGAAAAAAAAATTAAAATCAAACTTTTTAAAGTTGTAAACTAGAGGGTGAACTGTTTTGTAATGTAACGCGTTATGGCCCCACTATATCTCGTTTCCCTTTCTCTCACGCATACGGCAGCAGTAGGCAGACTACTCCTTTCTCACTGTAACCCACAGAGATAGCAGTATTTCCTCCTCTTTTTAAATTTTTTAAGTATGTCAAATTTCAAACTCATCATATTTGTAACATTAAATGTCAAAATTGTTGTGTCAAATAAAAAATATTGATATATGAAAATGCCAATATCAAAAAGAGACATAATCGTATGTCAATGTAAAATTTTGGAGTCAAATCAAAACTATCAAATCTCAATCTAGTTACTTTTTACATTAAAATGTCAATCTTGTCGGTAAACAAACTATTTACTATTTTTAGCACTAATCTATTATTATTAAACTAACAATACACCGTCAAATGTCCAATCTTGTCACTTTTCACACTAAAATGTCATACTATAAACGGTCAATCTAGAAAGTAAACAAATTATTCACTATTTTTGACAGTAAACTGTCATTAAACAATCAATATAACGTCTCACACGAAAATGTCAAACTTTTAAATGTCAATCTTGTCAAATAACAAAATGTTTACTATTTTTGAGACTTAATTGTCAATATAACGTCAAATGTCAATCTTGTTACTTTCCACACTAAAATGTCAAACCACAAACTGTTAATTATGCAAAAATACTAAAACTATTAAATTTTCAGTGACATATAAGTACCTATGTCAAATCTTAAAATTGTGCTGCCAAATATCAAATATTAATATGTAAATATGTAAGAATTGTGTAGTGTCAATTGTCAAAAAATTCCATTTAAGTATGTCAGATCTCAATCTATAATATTTGAAGCATTAAATGTAAAAATTGTAGTGTCAAATATTAAATATTGATATATAAATATGAAAAAATGCCAAAACTGACATATCTGCAGTGTTAAATGCCAAAAGGTGACATATCAATGTGTCAAATATATCATATTTGTATCGTCAAATGTAAAAATTGTTGTGTAAAATATAAAATATTGATTATAAGTATGTGAAAATGCCAAAACTGTCATATTTGTATTGTCAAATGTCAAAAAGAGACATAAAGGTATGTCAAAATGAAATTTTGAAGTCACATATCAGAATTGTCAAATGTCAGTTTAGCCACTTTTTGCATTCAAATATCAATCTTATCGGTACACAAACTATTTTTCTTCCTAATGATTTTTGATATTTTTTCACCCTTCCCAATTTTTTTTAAGAATTTCCTACAATTATTAACAATTTTTTACGTTTTTCAAAGGTTCTATATAATTTTCTATTAATTTAACAATTTCAACAATTTTGTAACATTGTCAAAAAAAATTTTAAGATTTTTGACATTTTTTTGTCTTAAAAAAAATCCTACTTTTCCCAATATTTTCTACTTTTTTCAAAGTTTTCCAAATTAATCCAAATTTTTTAAAAAATGTTTCAAATTTTCTACTTTTTTAAAATAAATTAAAATCAAAATTTCCTGCTTTGTCAAAATTAACTTATTCAAAATTTTTTAAAAAAATACTAGTTTTGTCAAAATTTTTCACGAAAAAAGAAAAAAAAAAAAGAAAGTTTCCTACTTTTGTCCAAATTTTCTACTTTTTTTTAAAATTTTTGAATTTGTTTTATATTTTTCTTAATGTTTCAAAATTGATACAAATTATTCAACAAAAGAATCATATTTTTTTACTCTTGTCAATATTTTCTACTGTTTTTTTTTATTTTTTTTTTCGATTGCTTTTTTTAATTTTGTAATTTTTAATATTTTTCTGTTGTTTTCCGATTTTTTCCAATTTCATGAATCTTTTTTTTTATTAACAATTTTTTGTCCAATTTAATAAAATTTTTCAAGATTCCCGATAATTTACACAATTTTTAATATTTTACGATTTAGCACATTTTTTACGATTTTTTTTCCACATTTTTTTCACCCTTTTCAATAATTTTTCAAGATTTTCTTATGATTTTTGCCATTTTTCAAAAAATTTTCAGGATTGACAACAAAATTGTCCTACAATTTTTTACGTTTTTCAAAGTTCGACACTCTTTAAACAACTTCAACAATTTTTTTAGATTTTCAGCATGGTGTAACTATATACTTACACCATGATTTTCAGCATTTTGTACCATTTTAACAAATTTTTACAATTTTCAAAGTTTTATAAGTTAATAAAAAATTTCATGTTTTTATATTTCAAAAATCTCAAAATTACAAATTCTTAAAATTTTTAAAAAGAAAAACATGATATTGGTATCTTAAAAACCAACAAAGATATCAAAATGAGTTTTTTTGGATTCGATTCGAAATTTAATTCTTATTCAAAATTTCACCAATCTCTTAAAAAATCGAAATTTTGATTTTTTTGTTATATTTTGGAAATCAATCAATCAATACATAGTATAAAACAAAGTCGCTTTTTCTGTCCCTATTTCCCTTTGTATGATTAAATCTTTAAAACTACGCAACGGATTTTGATGCGGATTTTTTTAATAGATAGAGTGATTCAAGAGGAAGGTTTATATGTATAATAACATCCATTAAATAGTGGAGAAATACTGTTATTTTTGAGGTTTCTAATGTGATGTCGTTAATTTTACGAATTATATTAAAATAATCGATTATCTGTCATTTCGGCTGACAAATAAAACCAGTCAGTTAACAGAAGTTGACATTTACGTTTAGTAAACACAAAATGTGATCGAATTTCGCTTAAAATCGACGAAAAAACGCGTAAAAAGTGTAAAAAAAGTGTAAAACAGTGCAAAATTATCGTTAAACCCTAAAAATCACTACATAGTATAAAACAAAGTCGCTTTCTCTGTCCCTATGTTCCTTTGTAGGCTTAAATCTTTAAAACTACATAACGGATTTTGATGCGGTTTTTTTAATAGATAGAGTGATTCAAGAGGAAGGTTTATGTGTATAATAACATCCATTAAATGGTGGAGAAATACTGTTATTTTTGAGGTTTCTAATGTGATGTCGTTAATTATCAATTTTTTTCCGCTTACATTGCAAATGTAGGCTGAACCCTACGAGATTTATCAAAAAAAGGTACTAATTATTTGTACACATGGAAAAGGTCTACAGAAAACTCGCCGATGGTATATGTCTATCTCTTATGGATATTCCACAATAACATTTTTTTGTCATTTACTTTTTACGACAAATAATGGCAAATTTTCGAAGCGATTTTAACCAATACAGCATTAATCCTTATCCAATTAAATAGCTTCAATATTGTTGATTTAATATAGATCTATATGGTCCTTTACAGCACAAGATTTAAATGAATATTTTCGAAGATATTACAGATTTAAAATTGCGGGATGTAGCTTTTGCGGTGGTACTGGCCGGCCGGGGCGGCGGTAACGTGCCTATAAATAGCGCATCGGAGGCCGCGATTTTCCTTATAGCTCTTTGAATTTTGCAGCGATCGGACGCGTTTATTACGAAATTAATCATTATGACGGTGGCGCAGTTGAGATGTTATAAATTAACACCTGTAATTCTTACATGACTAAGTACTATCAAGCTACCGTAAGGTGACGCAGTTGATATCTCATATTTTTAAAAGAGCAAAACTTACTTACCTAAGAACTATGACGCCACCGTTAGGTGGCGCAGTTAATATATAATATACCTAACCGAGAAATTACAAAGTACTATAAATAATAGTAAAAACTGGTAACTAACGAGAAAATATGATAAAAAATACAAAAAATTAATCGTAAAAATAAAAAAAAAATTGAAAAAATCGTTAGTGTTAGGCGATGCGAAGTTCGCCGGGTCCGCTAGTTTAAATTAAGTTTAAATCAGTGCAAAAATTTTAAACAAATGCAAAGAACAGCGTTTTCTAAAAAAATTGTAATTATTTTGTTTTCTGGGATTTTTGAAAAATTTAAAAAGGTTCTTAATAGAAATGAATTTTCAAATCGGATAAACAAAACAAATTTCAATAACTTTTTTAGTTTTTGAGATATCGAAAAAAGCTCGAATGTTTTTTCGAAAAATCACATAATTTGTTGAATTTTCAAATGTTTAAAAAAATTCAAATGCATAAAATTTCTCATATAACTCTTCATAATTTTTAACTTTACATCTCAATTCTTGCTTGCAACAATTTGCAGTTTGGTAGAATAATTTTGCGTTTTTTTGTCAAAATTTGTTTTTTTTTGTAAAAACGCGTTTATTTGATTTAAGTTCTTGTTATTTTTTTATCAACCGCGTTTTTTGTAAGAATTTAAGATCTTTAAAAATTAAATGCAAAATTTTTTTATGCTTTTCTAAATTTATGAGATTTTTAATCAATACATTCGTAGATCAATAAAAGTTTTAGTTTTAAAATGATAATCTGTGGATCCATATATCAAGTAAATCCGTTGAGAATTTTGAACTATTTTTTATGATTATAAAACAATTTTTTACGATTGCAAACAATTTTTTATGATAATCGACATTTTTTTTTCGACCTTTTCAAGAATTTCTTCCAAGTTTTCCGTTTTTTTTTCAAGATTGTTTTATGATTTTTAATATTTTTTCACACTTCTTCGACAATTTTTCCCGATTGTCAACAACATTGTTCAGAATTTCCTACAGTTACTACTTAACATTTTTTAACAATTTTCAAAGTTCTTTATAATTTTCGACACTATTTTAACAATTCCAACAGCTTTTTGGGTTTCTCAATATTTTCAACGACTTTCAACAATTTTTTACAATTTTCAACGTTTTATAAGATTGTCAATACAAATTTACACAAGATTTTACATTTTTTTTTTAAATTTCCAAACATTTTTATCATTTTTAATAATTCTGAGATTATCACCAATTTATACAATGTTTAACGTTTTTTTTCCCGAGATCTAACATTGTTTCCATAATGTATCACCCAATTTTGACAAATCTTAAATGTGCGTTTACTCGCTTCTATCAAAGATATATTGATTACAGGATTTTTCAAAACATTCAAAACCAAAAATCTCCACAACTCAATACAACAATAATTAAAAAACCACCATAATAAACTTAAAAAAAAACATCTAAATCCCAAAAAAATCGCAATAAAACTTAACCTGAAACACTCACCTATCAATGGTGGTGGTGGACCTCTGTAAGACCACTGAGAGAACTTATTTATCGCTTTTTAGATAAAATAAGTTGCTTCTTAAATTGGTTCACGTTGAACTTGTAGTCGATTTTGGCCCCCTTTTTACTCGTAAATAACATAACTTCGCATTACTTAGATGATTTCAAGCTTGATTTTCACTGAATTTTTTGGTTTTTATCACTGATTTTTTTGTATTTCTGGTGCAGAAAATTGTATATGAAGATGTTATATTCGTTTAACCTTTGGTTAACGACGGTTATTTTTATGTTTTATCAGAGTCTTTAAAACTTTTTGAACAAATTAAAAAAACGAAGTCAAGTATAGACAAGATAAAATGTCAAGTGTCATAGTTGTCAATATTATTTTTGATACCTAACTGTTGTACTCTTGTACTTTAACGTATAAAGCCACTATATTCAGATATAATAAGTTCTTATAATTTTTAAAACAGCACAAATCCCGTTTTTTTTTTTAACCATAATAGTTTATTTAATTAAAAAAACTTATTGTAACGATAAAAATAAAGTTTTTTTATAGATTTTAAAGTTTGTAATATTTTGTATAGCGTACGAATAAGGCACTATAGATATAGGTATTATCATCAGCCATTTTTATTCCAATGTCAATCAATTTACGTGTCAGACCATAGACAACTTAAAGAGACACGTGCAATCGTATTTTGTGGTGAAAATGGGAACTAAACTAGCTGGTAGTGCGAAAAGCGAAAAAGTACTTATAACGGTATAATAACAGAATAAGTACTATTAGTGGTTTTAGTTTAAAATAAATTTAAGGTACTTTAAGCATAAAAAGGGTGTTAAAGTAAAATTTTAAACAAAAACATGGTGCGCTGATGTCGGAACTTGTTGCCAACTTTATATTAGGCTTCAACACATCTGTTCTATTATCTCTAGTTTTGTGGTTGACATTGGACAAAACATGGCTGACGATAATACCTATGTTTATAGTGCCTTAGTACGAAACCACCAATACAATTTACATGAATAGATAATTTCACGATTGTTTAATATTTACACTTTTAAAAACAATACAAATTAATTATTTTACCATAAAAACTTGTTTTAATGATAAAAATACATATTTTTTTTATACAAATTAATCTTTTCTAAGAATAACTGACCTCCTCCAAACATTCAAGACACCAGTGTAAAGTTAACTACCATGCTATGACTTTGACAGTTGTCAATTTGTTGATGTTTATTGTTTACAGCACGTAGTTTACAGTTTCTGGACTAAATTTAGTGTTTTTTATAATAACAAATTGTTTTCACCTTAAGAAAATCACAGAATGGATGTTTTTAAAGGAAAAATTAAAATAAAGGAAGAGTTTCATGATCAATTCCAAGTCGAAAATGTTTTAAAGGAAGAACTTTTAGACCCAGTTGGTAATTCGTCCGAAGTAAAAAATAACTTTGATAATGACTTTGATTTAAAAGGAAGATCTTTTTATTCTGAAGGTAAGTCTTTTATTGACTGACCATTATAGTAGAAAGTAGGTTCTTGTTAAAATACAGTTTCTAACAAAGTATATATCTTGTTTGATTCCACAGAAAGTGCACTATAAGTGATTTTTTTATCATTTTCTTTGGCTTTTCACGTTTATTTAAGATTTTATTATATATTTTTTTTAAGGTTTTTGTTAAAAAGTAAACGTATTTTGGGAAATAATCGTTTTACAATTATGTTGACAATTAAACAATTAACTGTATATAAATTATATAATCTAGTTAACTGTAAACAGTGGCGTTCACTGATAAGTGTTTGTAAGGTGTATATTCCAACACTCCCCCTCACTAACAAACTCATATTAATTTATTCCTAAACTTTCTCTTAAGTTTTCATATGTAGATTTTGGAAGTCCTTTTGTAAACAAGTCTGCTTGCATTTCTTTTGTCTGTAAATATTCTACAATTATAAAACCCTTTTGAACACAATCTCTAATAAAATGTATATATCTATATGTTTAGACTTTGTACTAACTACTGGATTGTTACTAAACTTTAGTGCTGCCTGGTTATCATTGAATATTGTTATTCTATTTTGATTAATTCCGATAGCTTTCAAAAGCGATTTTAAATGCAGAGCTTCTTTTGCAGCTTCAGTGATGGATACATATTCTGCTTCAGCTGTGGATAGTGCTACAGATCTTTTTTTTCGCGATTCCCAGCTTATACAACTATCAGCATATTTAAAACAGTAACCAGTGTAAAATCTTCTATCTACAGAACATGACGCCCAGTCTGCGTCTGCAAAACCATGAACTTCTTCGCCTATTTTCTTAAAATTAATTCCTACATCCTTTGTTCCTTGAAGGTACCTAAGGACTCTTTTTGCATATTTTAAGTGTACTTCACTAAAACAGTTATTAAATTGGCTAAGATGACTTACCCTATACATTAATTGATAATATATTCTGTAATCTAAACCCTGAGTTTGAGGCCATAGGATATGTTCTGAATACAGCACTCTGTGATCATCATGCCCAAGTTCTGTGTATGGATGGTGTTGAGACCACTCATGAAAATAGCGGTAAGAACAACTTCATTTTGAAAAGGATTATATCTAAGAATAAAATGAGACAATTTAAGTACGAGCTTCAGGATGTGGATTGGACATCTGTATATGAGTGCAGTGATGTTGATATTGCTTACAGTGCTTTTATGAGTATTTTCAGAAATTATTTCAACCTAATATTCGTGATTAAGAAAATTAATGCAACAAAAAAAGGTAATTCCTGGATCACTACTGGAATTAAAATATCATGCAGGAATAAAAGGATATTGTTTTATAAAAAAAATAAGGGTCAGATTTCTGGGGAATACTATAATAAGTACTGTAGAATCTTAAAAAATGTCATTAAACAAGCAAAAAATATTTCTAATCATGAATACTTAAAAAATTCTGAAGACAAAACAAAAGCTACATGGAACTTAGTTAACAATATTACCAGGCCAAACACTAAGAGAAAAACATTATTTGAAAATTTTTCTAATAAATATAACAGTAAAACTGAAATATTAAATAAAATAAACAATTATTTTATTAATGCATGTCCCACTTTTAACTCTGCCAAAAGAACAAATTTCATAAAAAATAGAGTAGAAAATTCAATTTTTTTAAGCCCAGTCACTAGCATAGAAATAATCAAAGTTATAAAAAATCTTAAAAATAAAAAATCTGTGGGTGAAGACGAGGTGCCTGTATCCGTACTGAAAGAAGTGGCTGAGGAAATATCTGGTCCTCTCTCCCATGTTGTAAACCTATCGTACTCGACAGGTGTCTTTCCACTCGAGCTTAAGACTGCTTATATAAAGGCCATTCATAAGAAGGGTGAAACAGATGAAGAAAAAAATTATAGACCTATATCTATTTTGTCAAATATTAGTAAAGTTTTTGAAAAGGTCATGTTTGAAAGATTGGTGTCATTTCTTGAGAAACATTCAATAATTACTGATAGACAGAATGGCTTTAGGAAGGGTAAATCCACTGTGAGGGCAATTTATCAGGCATTGGAAAAGATTTTAAATTCTTTAAATAATAAAAATCATACAATGATGATGTGTATGGACCTTTCCAAGGCCTTTGATTCTGTAAATCATGATTTGCTATGTCAAAAACTTGAGATGTATGGAGTGCGTGGTGCAGCTTTGTGCTGGATTAAATCATATTTAAAAGATCGAGTGCAGCAGGTGGTTGAATGTAATGAGAGTGGTGTTTTATATAAATCACAAAAAATAGTTGTCTCCAAAGGAGTTCCCCAGGGGTCAATCTTGGGGCCTCTTTTGTATATAGTATATACCAATGAACTCCCAGATGTTTCTGATGAATATACAGTGCTGTATGCTGATGACACTTCTCTCATATTTAGCGAAAAGAATGAAGAAATACTACTTCATAAAGTGCAAACAGCACTGGATGCCATAGACAGATATTTCTTAGAAAATGATCTTTTGCTGAATGTGTCGAAAACGCAGACTCTAGTTTTTGGAAATAGAACTGAAGGAAATATTACACTGTCCCATAATGGTGAGGACATGAAATCACTAGAGAGTATGCGTTTTTTGGGTGTACAGATTGATGGGAGGTTAGATTGGAAGGCACACATTGAGATCGTATCAGGCAGTGTATCTAGATTCTGTTACGCCTTGCGTGTAATATCTGATCAAGTGAATACGGAAGCAGCCATTACTGCTTATCACGCGTATGTCCAGTCCAGGTTCAGATATGGAGTAATATTTTGGGGCAATTCACCTGACATACACAGAATTATGGTCATGCAAAAAAGGTGCATTCGAAGTATTTTTAAAATGAAGCAACAGGAAAGTTGTAAACAAGTTTTTATTGAAAAAAACATTCTAACTGTAGTAGGAATGTATATTTTAGATTCTGTGATATTTGTGTATGAAAATAGGGACCTTTTCACTGACTGTGATATAAAACACAATTATGATACTCGCCATAAAACTAACTTAGTACCTGAAAAATACAGCTTTACGTACCTGCAAAAAAATGTAAAATATAGCATCATAAGATTTTTTGCAATTTTTCATGGGGATTTATGATTTTTATCCGATTTTTCACGATTTTCCACAATGTTTTGTATGATTTTTTGCTATGGTCATCTATAATTTTTATACGATTTTGTGTTTTTTTGACATTTTTGATTTTTTACAGTTTTTTGCGATATTGTAAGATTTTTACTGTTTTTCTTTTTTTTATGATTTCTTACAGTTTATTATGATTTTTACCATTTTCTTCGTGTTTTTGTATGAATTTCAAGGGTTTCTAGGATTTTTTATTTTTTACAAGACTTTTTTAAAGTTTTGTATAATTTTTTACAGTTTTTCACAGGTTTCCATGAATTTCTACAATTTTTTGCTGTTTTCCATGAATTTCTAAAATTTTTCGTGATTTTCCAGGAATTTCTACACTTTTTCACGGTTTTCCAGGAATTTCTACATTTTTTCGCGCTTTTTTGGAAATTTTGCAATTTTTCGTGGTTTTCCATGAATTTCTACGGTTTTTTTGAGGTTTTTCAGGAATTTCTATACTTTTCGCGGTTTTCCAGGAGTTTCTAAAGTTTTTCATGGTTTCCCACAAATTTCTACAGTTTTTCGCTTTTTTCCACAAATTTCTACAGTTTTTCGTGTTTTTCCATAAATTTCTACAAGTTTTTGCGGTTTTCCATGAATTTCACACACCTGCACGCGGTATTCCTGATTTTTACGATTTTTGTTTTTTTATGATATTAATGGTACTTATTCTTCGGATTTTTTCCTGAGATTTTTTACGTTTTTTCTTTATATTTTCTTCGATTTTTCGATACCATATTTTTTTGATAAATCTTTTATTTTTTGCTTAATTTTCCTCAAATTTTCGATAATTTTCAAAAAAATTATTATTTTTTATGATTTTTTCTGATCTTTTACGATTTTCTTATTTTCCTAAATTTTGTTTTTGTTAGAAAATATTTTTTTTGCTTTGATTTTATATTCTGACTCTTTTTAAGAGCTTATATCTTCGAAACGGTTCTAGATAATAAGATGCGGTTTTCACAGTTAGGTATAAAATTACCGTAAGTTTTGTTGTGACACATTTATATAAATGGCCTACTTTCGGTTTTCCCTTTAGAAAAATGTTGTATTTTCAGAATACAGTAGATGTAATTTTTTAAATTTAATTTTATCTAACTTTGCTTTCTGTGTACCAATTTTAAACTTTAAGGTACCGTTATAAAGTAAAAATATGCGTCTTTTACGAAATTGCTAAATATACAGGGTCTCCCATTTAAAAAAAATTACATCTACTGTATTCTGAAGATACGCCACTTTTCTAGCGGGTAAACAGGTTGTAAGCCATTTATATAAATGTGGCACAACAAAACTTACGGTAACTATGAAAACCGCATCTTATTATCTAGAACCGTTTCGAAGATATAAGCTCCTAAAAACAGTCAGAATATAATGAACTTGATAATGAATTTTACATGACTAATTTTAAATTTTAATAAAACGCTTACTTTTCGATATTTTTGACACAAATTTAAGAAATTGCAATAAGTCGGTTGTTTTACAAGATTTTTCGGATTAGTTAAGATATTTCTCATGGGATTTTTAGAAGGAGATTGTGTCAAATCGACAATTGAAATATCACAATACACTTTTTTTAAATCTTTCTACTTGCTATTATGGCGCCACCTTAAATTGTTCCCTCCCGATGGAAACTTTTTAATACATTCAGATAGTTCTCCTTTCTTCTACCCTCCATGTTTAATAGTTTAAAAATTCTAGTGTGACATAAAAAGCGAATTGAAGCTAAATTTGTCAAAATATCGTGGCCAACAATAATGCAAAAAACCTGTGAACTTATATATTAAACCAATACATTTGTTTATTTTTGATTTTAGTTCCAGAACAGCCCTACAAAAGTAGTATGTTTAAGAAAGAACCGAAATTCGAATACGAAGACTCTCAAAAATTTCTAACAATGGGTAATTCTTCAATAAATTCATTCACTACTAAAAGTGAAATGTTAATTAGCAGTGAAAATGATATTTTAAGTCAAACTAATCATGAGATGAATCTTCAATGTGACATTAAAAAAGAAGAATTACACTCTATTTGCGATTTACGGGATTTTAAAATGGAATTTCAAAATTTTGATAAAGAATTACATTTAGAGCGACGCATCAAAAGATATTCCAGGAAACAGGATCCAAGTTGTAAAATACGTAAGTCTTTGTGTAATTAACATCTCCATAAAAAGTATAATTATTAAGCCATTAGACTGATATAGAAAATTAACTTACCTTGAAGAATTATCAGCAACTTCTGACTTCAACATTTCAGAATATTTTGGGTCTAACTTGTTATTCATTTTTTTTCCAATATTTCATGAATTTGATTAATGGTGTTTAGTAATTCGCGATCTCTGTTAACTGTTCTTAGTATTTCCTCGTTTGTTTTTTCAGCTGTCCATAGGACTTTTAGTATTCGCCTGTATATCCATATTTCGAATGCTTCGAGTCTGTTCAGGGAGTTTACTTTTAATGCCCAACCCTCCTTTCCATAGAGCAACACTGACCACATTTTGCAAATCAGATTTGTAGGATGAGGTCAAATTCGATATTGGTAAAAACCCTTTTAAATTTCTTGAAAATACTTCTGGCCATCTCTATTCAATGTTGATTTCCAATTCGGAAGAACGATAAATCGGAGAAACAAAGATTCGGGACGATGATAACACCGACACACAAAAAAAAGTTGTTTGTTCATCCGAGTCCACCTAACGGCATGTAATTCGTCCCTTTGAAATCGAACGTTTGTGAAGATTGGTTCCAAACTACTTTGTTGCTTTCGGATCCTGGATCGGTAATGTTTATGGAAAACGCATGGTATCATACTCGGTAAATGAAGAAGATTGCATGTACGACCTGGAGAAAAGGAGATCTCTTCGCTTGGTTAAAATCCAAAAATATTTCGTGCGACGATACAATGTTAAAAAGAGAACTTTTGGCTATTGTAAGAGAGCATAAAAAGGGCAACCAGAAAACAATAGTCGATGAAATGGCCAAAGAGCAATGCTTTACTGTCCTAAGATTACCTCCTTAGCACTGCGAATTATATCCCATAGAGTTAATAACGAGATCGCTCGAAACAACACAACATTTAAAATAGTTGATTTAAAAAAATTATTTGAGAAAGCAATTTATCATGTTACACAGGACACTTTGGAAGAACTGCATTAAGAATACCGAAACGGTGGAGAAAAAATTTTGGACATCGGATATGAAAGTAAAACAAATTTTGGTACCTTTCATAACATCAGCACACAAAAAAAAAGTTGTTTGTACATCCAGGTAATGATCTTAATGTATTTCCATTGTATGTATTGTATCTTTTCTTTGAATAAACATTTTTATATTATATTAAGTCAGAATTTAAAGTCAGTATGAGACGTACATCCTATAATTTCGAGTAAATTGTAAAAATAGTGAAAATGTGTTGCTTAAAGATGGGCCGAATCGTTCGTCAGTCTCAACTAATTCGGATCTCTACTATAGTTAGTGTTTAAATAAATTTCTTCAATAAAAAAATCCAATAATATTTTGGTGTCAAAGTATTTAAGATTTAGTATTTGCTTTCATTACTGCTAATTGTATCATTATTTATCATAATGTGTGCTTATATGTTTTCAGGTTTCCTATCTGCGGCAAAAAAATGGCAACTTCACTATGGAAAATTCTATGGAACATGTTCATCTTGTGGAAAATTTTTCTATGATAAATTGTTATTTGTAAACCATTTTTATATTTACCACTTTTTCGTTAATTTGAAAAAATCTGTCAATTTAAAAAGGAATAATTCTGGCACAAAGCATATTAACCGACAAGATCTTATTAATTTAAACAAACAGATAAGCGCGGACAGTTTCACACAACAAAGTGATTTGAAAAAATATATTAAAAAACAAACTGGCAAAAAACGTTTTAAATGTAAGATTTGTTCAAAATGTTTCACACATTCCAATAATTTAAAAACTCATATTAGAACTCACACAAATGAAAAACCTTTTAAATGTAAAATTTGTTCGAAATGTTTCACACAATCCAGTCATTTAAAAAGACATATTAGAACTCACACTGGTGAAAAACCTTTTAAATGTAAAATTTGTTCAAAATGTTTCACAATATCTTGTAATTTAAATAGGCATATTAGAACTCACACTGACGAGAAACCTTTCAAATGTAAATTTTGTTCAAAATGTTTCAAAGATTCCAGTAATTTAAAAATTCATATTAGAATTCACACTGACGAGAAACCTTTCAAATGTAAGTTCTGTTCAAAATGTTTCATACATTCCAATAATTTAAAAACTCATATTAGAACTCACACTGGTGAAAAACCTTTTAAATGCAAAATTTGTTCAAAATGTTTTACACAAAACGGACATTTAAAACAGCATATTATTGGAGCTCACACTGACGAGAAACCTTTTAAATGTAAATTTTGTTCAAAATGTTTCAAAGATTCCAGTAATTTAAAAGTTCATAATCGAACTCACACTGACGAGAAACCTTTTAAATGTAAATTTTGTTCAAAATGTTTTACACAATCCGGTACTTTAAAAACTCATATTAAAATTCACACTGACGAAAAGATTTTTAAATATAAAATTTGATCAAAGTATTTCATAGATTTCGGTGATTTAAAAATGGTAAAACTTTCAAATGTGAATGGATCCTGTATAAAATCAATGTAAATGTACTTGTCGTCAAATTATCTGAACTTCTGTGAATAAATAGCTCTTTGTGAGTAAAACAAAAGTCTCAATGGGCATCAAGCTTAAAAATGGACAATTTTTGAGATATAGAGGTTTGTAGTTTTACCAAAATAGTGATTTACGGAGCAGATCAATATTTGGTATACTGAGTATTTTTAGATCTCTCTAGTAAATTTTTCACAAAAATCCTAGGATAGCATATGGTTTTTGGGTTTGCTGATTTCGTTATCATGGTTGAGGGTCATTTAAATTGTCTATTTTTAAGTTTGGTGCCCATTAAGATATTTGTTTTACTCAATTAGAACTATCTAGTCAGACAATTTAACGGGAAGTACTTTCCATTGATTTTTTGCGAGATCCTTTGTTCAAAATATTTTACACAAAAATGTAAATTTAAACAAAAAACTTATTAACGTATAGGAACCTAATGCTGTAAATAAATTTTTATAATTTTGACAAGTGACATTTTTCAAAACTGCTGTCAGTTTTGAAAGTCATTACTTTTCATAACTAGTTTTGAAAAGTAAAACTTTACGTAACTGGTTTTGAAAACTTAATTTCAGAACAAGTTACGAAAAATATAAAGCAAATATAAACAACTAAGAACTATTTTATACTAACTTTATTAAATAAATATTTAAAAGCAGACATTTTTAAACAAAAAAATAAATAAGTATACTTAATATTTAAGTCAGAAACTATTAGCACCTTTTAATTATATCTATATTAAATAGAATTGTCATTAGAAAGCTGTCAATGCAAAATAAACACGAAAGACTTTGAAGTATAATCCAAAATCCGTTGGGGCATATAGCCCAGGAGGTAGTTGTTTCTTCTTAGTTGAACGGTCATTGTCTTTGAAAAATGTTTTTTCAAAAACTTATAAAGCGTTAGAATAATATTACATTATTCTTTGCCATCTATTAACAATATAATAGTTTAGCTGTTATCCTAAGTGTGTAGAAAGCTTATTTTAAAAAGTACTTAATGTGGTTAAAATATTATCTCTGTTTATAGAACATAAGTTTAATTTCATTTTCTTTTGTTTGCTTTTTGTCCTGTTATTTTATTATTCTACAAATAAATAAATACTGTTTATATTTTTAATAGAGAATTTTCTTTCCTTTCTGGAGTGTGTTGCTCTGATCAATATTATCTGTTAATCTTATAATTAAAAAAATTTTGAGTTATCATCAAAAAGTATATTATAAAACAATTGTTTCAATTTTATTTTCCAAGTTTTCTAAAAATTTCAGATTTCTCAATCTTTATTACACTTGTTTTGTTTATTTTGATGTAAAATTTTTAACTTGTTTTATTAAATCTTTTTTTTTGTTTATAGTATTTCATTTTTTTGATTTCACAGCTTTTCCAAATATATTCAATGATTCTGATTTATTTAAATTTTTAGTTAAACATTGATATAAAAATATATAAAAATGTCAAATATGTCATATTTGCAACGTCAAATGTCAAAAAATAATATATAAATATGTCAAAATTATCATATTTCCAGCGTGAAATGTCAAAATTGATATAAAATTATGTAATTAAGAGTCAAATATAAAAAGAGACATATGAGAATGTGAAATGTCAAAATTAGAATGTAAAATATCAAAAATTGATATATAAGTATGTGAAAATAACAAATTTATCATATATTTGCCCCGTCATACTTCTAAACGTAACATATAAATTTATCAAAATTATCACATTTTTAGCGTCAAATGTTAAAGTTGTGACTTATAAGTATGTCAAATGTCAAAATTTTGATATTTGACACGTTAAATGTTAAAATTATAATGTCAAATGTAAAAAATTGAGATGTAACTGTGTGAAAACGTTAAAATTGTCATATTTGCTATGTCATCTGTCAAAAAATGACATAGTTATGTCAAAATGGTAATACTTTAAGCGTCAAATGTTAAAACCGTAGTTTAATATTGCAAAATTAGAAAAATAAGTATTAAAAATATTAACATTTTCATATTTGCAGTTAAAATGTTATAAAGTAGCATATAAATTATAATATTTAAAACATCAAATGTCAAAATTGTAGTGTCAAATGTCAAAAATTAATAAGTTTGTAAAAGGTCAAGTCTATCATTTTTACCACGTCATATGTAACAAATTAACATATAAATATATCGAAAGTCACAATTATTATAATTTTAACGTCAAATGTTAAAATTATATTGTCATATGTCAAACAGAGACATATAAGTATGTCAAATATCAAATTTGTGATGTCAATTTTAAAAAATTGAAGTATAACTATGTAAATATGTTAAAATTATCCTATTTGCAATGTCGAAATTCAAAAAGTAGCATAGAAGTATTTCAAATGTCAAAATTGTTATACTTAAAACGTTAAATGTTAAAACTGTAGTTTAATATTTTAAAATTAGATAAATAAATTTAAAAAATGTAAAAATTTTCATATTTGTAATGTCTGATGTCAAAAAGTGGCATATAAATTATAATATTTAAAACATCAAATGTCAATATTGTTGTGTCAATTCTCAAAAATTAATAAGTGTGTAAAAATGTCATAATAATTATATTTAACACGTTAAATGACAATATTGTGATAGCAAATGTAAAAAATTGAGATATAACTATGTGAAAATGTTCAAATTGGCATACTTATTTGCAATGTCAAATTTCCAAAAGTACCATAGAAGTTTGTAAAAATGTCTAAATTTTCATATTTGCACTATCATGTGTAAAAAATGACATAAAAGTATGTCAAAAGTTAAAATTAGCATATTATCATATTTGACATGTTACAATTGTAATGTCAAAAGTTAATATACGCATATGTGAAAATTTTAATATTTGCAACGTTAAATGACAAAAAGTAGCATAGAAATATGTCGTGTCAAATGTCAAAATTGTCATATTTTAAGCGATAAATCTTAAAATTGTATATTGAATTTTTACAATTAGATTTATAACTACATATGTAAAAACATCAAAATTGTTATATTTGCAGTGACAAATGTCAAAAAGTGCCATATAAGTATGTCAGTGTCAAAATGATTGTATTTGTTGTATAAAAGGCCAAAGAGAGACATAAAGTTGTCAAATCTAATAATTGTCATATTTGACTAGTTAAATGTCAAAACTGTAATATTCAAATGTTAAAAATTGATATAAAAGTATGTAAAAATAACAAAGTTGCCATATTGGCAATGTCAAATGTCATAAAGTGACATAGAAGTATTTCAAATCCCAATAATCACATATTTGAATTGTCACATGTCAAAAACTGACATAAATATGTCAAATATTGTAGTATGAAATGTTAAATAAATATTTAAAAATGTGAAAATTGTTCTATTTTCAATCTCAAATAGTAACATATAAATATGCAGAATGTCAATATTATTATATTTAGAGAGTCAAATGTCAAAATTGTAGTCGTAAATGTTAAAACTGATATTTATATATATAGAAGAACATAGAATATTCTGGAATATAGTCATTAAAACACAACCTAAATATTCTTTCACTAAATATCCTTTCTTTTTCGGTTATATCGTTATAGTGCCCCCTCCTTAGATTCATTTCTTCCGGAATATTATTTCTTAAATTGTTATCCCAAAGACACCCCTGAGCTAGCCAAACCATCTTCTTAGAGCTGCTGCACATCCTCACTTAGGTTTCCCTGGTAAAACGCCAACTAATCATGATGGACCACGACTGGTTTTCCATTGGAAATTTTCACGAGCCGATACATGACATAATTAATCTTTTTATTGAGGGTGTATGGACCTTCCAAGTTCTTCTGTAATTTATAACAAATGTATTGACGCTGTTGGGAGTTATAGAGCCTAACTAAATCTGCAACTTGGTAACTCTTTTCCATTGTCCGCTTGTAATAATACCTCTTTATCCGATCATTAGATAATTTAAGTTTCTTACTCACCAGTTTGTGTATATTCTCCATTCGATTCTGAACATTGGCGACATATTCCTCATGGACCACTTCTTAACCAGTTTTACAACCTAAACACCATGTCACATAGTAATCTCATTTCTCTACCAAACAGAACCTTCGCAGATGTTTGTGGACTTTTAATTCTTTAATGGCCAATAGAATTACCATTAGGAATATTGGAATATGTCGATCCCAGTCCTTTTGATACCACTTTTGATAGTTGGTTATAATCCGATTCATTTGTTCCACCATTCCATCAGACTAAGGGTGCATCGCTGTAGTTCTCGTTTTGTGGATGCCCAATCATTGACAAACTCCTTGAAATAGCTTGCTCTCAAAATTTCTTCCTTGGTCTAAATATAATTCTAGTGGTTCCTCAAATCGGCATACGAATTTATCAACTAATATACCTGCTAAAGTGGTGGCTTCCTGATTGGGTACTGCGTAGACTTCAAACCAATTAGTAAAGTAGTCAATTACAACAAAGATGTACTTATTTCCTACATCGCTTTGTGGAAGTGGCCCCAATACATCTACTGCGATTCTTTCAAAAGAACTTCCGACCGGGTATTGCTGCATTTCCGCCTTCGTTTTTCGATGCGAACCATTACTAGCAGCACATTTACCAATCTTTAACAGTGTTAGTGCTGCAGTTTGCCCAGTAAAATCTATCTCGGACCTTTTGCAGCGTTTTCGTGATACCCAGATGTTCTCCTTAACTATCATTATGTATCTGTTTTAAAATTTCTGGTATAGCATTTCTTAGGACCACTATTTGTTTCCTTGTTTCTGTGCCCTCAGGATATTCTATAAGTCATTGAAAGAGCCCACCGTCCAAAATTAAAGAGTTCCATTGGACCAAATATGCTTTTAAAGCAGTAGAGAATGAGGAAATCTCTCTCCATAACGGACGATGTTCTATTCTTTTCCATTCCCGAATTTTTTCAGAACGGGATCGTTTTCTTGTTGCTCCTCCAACATAGAGCTCTCGTCTTCTGGTACAACCTTAACTAAGGCAAGTTTTTCCTCGTTCTGCTCCACGCGGGTACAAAGAGTGCAATTAGGTTGATATGGCCTGCTGGAAAGTGTATCAGCATTACGATGTCTGTGCTCGATTTCAATATCATATTCTTGCAGTTTTTCGAGAAATCTTGCTATTTGTCCTTTCGAATTCCTAAAGCTTTAAACTGGCATGGTCTATTTTGATTAGGAATCTTCTTCGATACAAAAATTTATAAAAGTGGTCAACGGATTTTACAACTGCCAACAGTCCCAGCCGAGATACTTTTTTTTTTAATTGCAGTCTCCTTTAAAAAGGTTGGATGTTTTTACGGCTATCTTTACTTTAGATGCTGCTGCTCTAAAGAGCTCAATTTATTTACAGTTATATCTTTGTCTGTAGTTATTCAAACAGTATTTACGATTCTTCTGACGAGTAAATCTTTCTCTGTATAATAATCTGTAGTAACACGTATCTCTCTTATCTCATGATATGTCTAATTTCCTTATTTTAATTGTATTCAAATCTCCCTTCTCCTTTTTCACTCTTTTCAACATTTCGTTGTTCGTAACTCAATCCATCCAGTATATTCTCAAGGTTCTCCTATAAATTCACATTCCAAACGATTCTATTTGATTATTGATTTTCTTTTTTAGCCTCCATTCCATATAACAAATTACATAAAATTTTATCATTCGTATTTTGAGTTGTAAGCTGTAAATTTCGTTTTGCATGATTTACTGGTCGACAGGCTTTTTGGATCGGCAGCCACGGAAGGCACATGTGGGTACCGCGCATTTTCTACATTTCAAACATTTGCAGCTCTCCTTGTCAATGTATGTATCTTGTGCTTTAAGTAGGGATGGCGATTTGAGATCGATTAATTGAAAAATCGATTTTTCGAGGCAAAATATCGATTTTTTTAAACGACATGTGGTACTAGATCGATACATCACATTTTAATATCTTTTTTGGTTTTCGAGAAATTTAGATCTCCTTTTTTTTGCAAATTTTCTGTGACGAACTGTATATCTCGTTTTTTAGTCAATTTTTAAAACTTTTAAAAATTTCAAAATGAAATTTAAATGTGGATGAAATTTCAATTTAAAAACCAAAAACCGCATTTTGCTACCATTTTCCGTTTTCGACATATTAAAAACTCAAAAAAAGCTCGAAAAATAATCTTCCTTTTTAATCAAATTTTCGATTTGCAAAAAATCTGTTCCAAATACTGTTTCGAACGATTTTCAACAATTTTTTACGATTATTAAACATATTTCACCATTTCCAACAATTTTTTCAGATTTTCAACAATTCGGTGTTTGCATTAGGAATAAATCAATGAAATTCCTTTGTAATCATATAGTAAAATATAAACAATTAAGTCTGAACTCATTGCAAAGCAACAATTCCGTTTATTTTTTAAATAATATGAAATTGAAAATAAGTTAAAATCGACAAATTCAAATACAAGTCGAAACGCACCCTGATTGGTTGTGAGTGACGTGACGTCAGAACTCATATCGATGACAGTTTGTTTACATCTGTTTCATGAATTAAAATCTGTTTTGAAATCATTTTATATTTATATGAGTGTGAATCACTTTCTGGTAGTAATTTTATCATAGAATACTGTATTATACCTTGATTGACAAACATATTTCAATTTTATAAGATCAATGTTCAATGTGTTCTGTTGTTATATGTTAATCTGTATCAATTTTAATTTCAATTTCATAACATCATGTGTTTCATTGTTATGTGTGTACAATTTACATCAATTTTACATGTCTGCTAATGAGTTCAAATCTAAATATCACTGTATTGATTAATTAAGGAACTAGTATTACTATTATTTTGTTTTATACTTTTTATGTGCTGCTGTGTAAGCCATTCTATTTTTGTCTTGTCCTATAACTTCTGTAAGTTCTAAAGGATCAATAAATGGGATTGATTGACTTATTGAAAACCTGTGTTTTGAAACATGTAGACTTCTCTTTTTGTTTATACTTGCCCAATAACTCAAATATTTTGTTTTCTAATGTAATGGTTGTCACAATAGACTTCATTTTTAAAAAGATTCCTTCTAAAACATTTATTTTTACAACTTTTATTGCAAAAAATTTTTAAATTGTTAATTCAAGCACCATCTAGATTAGGTAGGCATAATAAAAAAGTAAAATTTCTTCGAAAATATATTTGTCTGAAATTTTACAAAAAAAAATTCTATGTAATAAGATTTCACAAAAGTATTTTGAATATAACCTAAAATCAATAAATTTTGCTTAAATATTAGTCTGCATGAGAGTGTATGAAATGAATAAAATTGATATGATCTAGAAGTAAATACGTAGGTACAGTTCTCTAAATATACAAAAAATTATCACAAATATACAAACCTAAAAACAAAAATGAAGCAGATAATAAATGGGGATGTGAAAATCATAAGGAATGCATGTTCTTGAGTAATAAACAAACATCATTATTGTTGGTAAATTTTTCTTATGTTTGTTTAATAATAGGACCTTGTAAATTAATTAGGGCACATGCAATCTCTATTACTTGGTCAGTATGCCCTTTAAAATTATGATCTATCACTTCCTGTGGTTTTAAATACTAAAATTCTCTTAATCTACGAATGACCCTCTCGATATGAATTCTTAAGCTAGCTATTCGTTTGGTCTCACTGAACTAGAAACACTAGGTGGCCTAACTAACTGACAATTTCTGTCATGTAATTGTTTGCCAATATCCTTGAACCCTCTGTCAGCCATCACACTGCATCCATCTGGTAGTAAATCTAAAAATCCACATTCTTCCACTAACAAAGAATCACTTATTCTTCCACCATACCCCTTCGATATGAAAGTTATGAATCCATCAGGGGTAGACGAAATCAAATACTTCAAAGTGTTACACTTTTTGTACTCTGACCATGTGAGTGCCTGTTTAACTGGATTTGTTGGCTTTTGTATTTGAATTTCCAAGCAATCAATATTTGATTGGACATTGCTATAACGTGCTCTGAATGGGATGGGTAAATAATATTGAATCTTATCTTTAGATGGCCAAAAAATCAGAGTCTTCAGATGGGGCACTATTTGTATCAATGATTTTTTGAAAATTTTGGATGCATTAGAAGTGGACATACCAAACATGTCACCCAAGAGGAAAAATTGATGATTTAGTTTGATTTTCATCAATGATAACATTAAATTATCCTTACTGAGGTTACTTTTTGTACTGAGCAAATTAATGATATGTTGAAACCAATGATCAGGAATTTCTGTATATTTCTTTGGTTTCTTCTCTATCAATGACCGAGTACAATGCTCTCAATTGTTCTTCTTTCTCATCTTGTGGAAAATCAACTCCTACATAATCACTATCAGTGCTTCCAATGAAACAACTGGTACTCATCGATTCCATCTCTGTATCACTGCTACTACTAGCCTTTTGGGAAAATAATATTTTTCTAACATTAGGGGCAATCTTGATTGGTGAAAAGATTTCAATGGTGAAGTAGCAGTATTTTGCCTTTCCTCATGTTACACAATATCTGCTTGTACCGATAGGTAGGTTTTGCTTGTACCCCTACAGTTCGTGTCTTTGGTGCTTCTTCTGATGGGTTCCCAACTGCAGACATCAAAGAGTCTTCTGAAGTATACTGATGACTAGATTCACCCATTTCTGGTAGCTGATAGCTGATACTGGCTGGTAAAGTTACTGGCTCATCTTCATCAGTTATTATTGGTATATTTTGCTGCTTTTCATCAGTTTCTGCTAATACTTGACTGATGAGTTTTTGTCGCTGTCGTTTCACAGGCAATGATCTATCGGAGATAGTACTGGCTCTTTTTCTATCAGGTTGACAGTCAAATATATGTGGTACCACCCCTGGGTTCAGAATAATATTTCCTCCCATCAATTTGTGCCTCATGAAAATCTCCATATCATCTTCCAACTGTAAGATTAAAAAAGTTATCATATTGATCTGTCACTATGAACTCGAAAAGTAGATAGACTCACTTTGAAATGATCTTCACAGCAGTAAAACATTGATTTCGACTTCGGCATATCTCTTCTAGCAGCTTTGAACCATTTTTTTTTTTAGAAAAATCCTGGGACACTCAAAGAAATATCTTTCCTGGAGTACTTACAGAAGTACTCGTACATCCCGGTACAAAACACCACTTATTTTGTGCTTTCTGCATTTGAAAATGTCTTACTAACTTATTTTTATGCAAATCGATCAAAAATAATGAAAACTGACGGATAAAAATTAATATAAAACTTCGCAAAACCTCGCACAAACACTGTTTACATTAAAATAATGGCGCGTCCAGTAACTTCGATATGAGTAGTGACGTATGCCACCCGCCATGTTGGCGCTGGTCGTTTACGCGGTAAATTTATGGATTTGAAATTGAAGGTGGTATAACTCTGGTATAATTTTTTTTTATTTTTTATTTTTTTTGTTTTTCGTCTAATTGGTTGTTGACCTGTCTTCCTGCGTATTTGTCAAAAAAATGGAAAACACCGAATTTTTCACAATTATCAACGATTCTAACGAATTTTTACAATACGGTATTTTTCATCATGTGGGGATCCCATGGAATAGAAGGTAGTTCTATGTTGTTTGATTGGATAAGTATGGAGTTCGAAGAGTATATTTTGGTAAAGAGTTCTACTTTTTCTGTGAAGGACGTAACTATTCAGCCGCCATCTACTGTAAGTGGAGGGAACGAACTATTTGTAAAATTATTATTGATATGTCCGTTTTGTTGGACTTAATCCACTTTTCGTAGTGAATATTAAAGTCCCCAAGCACAATTATCTCTGAAGAAGGGTACTCACTATTAAGGTAGTCGATCTTTTGTGATAGAGAGTCTAGTAGTTCGACGCAATTACAGTCTGATGGCCGATAAATACAACATATAAATTTGCTAAAATCTTTTAGTGTTAATTTTAGCCAAAGGATGTTGTCTCTGTTGTTTTCTAGTGCAGGTAGTCTAGAGCAGAAAAGTATGCTTCTTACGTAAACACATACACCATGGTGCCGTTTACAGTTGTGGTAAAGTTCGTAACCTGGAAATTTAAGATGATTCAGGCTATTTTTCCCAGAAACTTGTGTTTCGGTAAGAATACAAGAACGTGAGGTTTTATAGACTGATGGGTTGCGTTAATGTTGGCATTCAACCCGCAGATGTTAGTGAATGTTAATATGCAGTCTGGTTTGCGTTTTGGTTTCTGGGTAAGATTGGCTGAACTAGAGGTTGGTCTACTAGTAGACTGATCGATGGCTATGTTATTTCCATCATGACTTTCCCGAGATTGTCCCCCCCCCCCCCGGAGATCCGAATGGGGAACTATTTTACTTCCGGAACATTTAACCTCTGGAGAACTCATTATGGTATTTTCTAAAATAGGGTGCAAGAGAAAGGATTGGAGGAAAACGGAAATGTGAGAGGGAAGGAAAAGAACCGACTTACAACTCAAATGGGGAAAAAGGTTTGTATTGTATATGAATTAGTAGGCGAGGAACAATAGAGAGGTCCCCACTTGATTTATTTTAATGGGGACACTTAAAATCAAATGTTTACACAGACAGACCACAAACTTTAGAAAAATTAAAAAAATAGATTTAAATTGTAATTTCTAGACATGTCAATATCGCGTAATCCTTACATATTATAAAACAAAGTCTCTCGCCGCGTCTGTCTGTTCGCGATAAACTCGAAAAGTACTGGATGGATTTTTATAACAGGGAGATTGATACCTGAGGAAGGTTTTAGTGTATAATAGTGAAACACTTATGGGGACTTTTACACAATTTATTTACAAAATTGTTAAGATACACAGAACTCTGCTGGATAACGTCTAACTACTTGACAATACAATGAACTCTTGTGAATACTTGAACTTAAACTGACGTTAACTGCCCATGCATCTTCTTACATACAACTTTATTTAATCTAGTTAGTGTCTTTAGATAGATCTTTCTAGAATTTTCTAGAATCACTATTTAAAATGGTCAGTTGATTTTTAGAAACTTCTAAAAAATCAACTGTCAATAACAATCTTTCAAATTAAGGTCCCTTCCTTTACGGTTATCCCGTTACACTGCCCCCTCCTTAGATTCATTCCTCCTGGAATGTTATTTTCTACATCGGAATCCCGCACACTCCCTGAGCCAGCCAAACCATCTTCTTGGAGTTGCTGCGCATCTCCACTGTGGTTTCCCTGGTAAGGCGCCAAACGATCATGATGGACCACGACGGGTTTCCCTCTGGGAATTTTCACGATCCGATAAATGACATCGTTCATCTTCTTCTTGATGGTGTAAGGACCTTCCCAGTTCTTTTGTAATTTGGGACAAATACCTCGACGCCGTCGGGGGTTATAGAGCCAGACTAAATCTCCAACTTCGTAACTCTTTTCCGTGTGTCATAGTATCTCTTCATCCGATCACTAGATAAATGTAGTTTTCCACGCACCAGGTTGTATATATTCTATTGATGTGACAATGGTAACAGAAAAGCTGGCCAAGCGGATTGCTAGATGGCATCTGGACAGAGTAAATGTGTACACTCACCACCATTATATTTATGTAGACGTAGAGGGAGAAAACAAAAAAACCCAAAAAAAATAGTAAAAACAGAAAAACCAAAAAAATTTTAAACGTTTTCAGGTTTAGAGAAGCCATAAGAAGAAAGGCAGCCATAAGAGGTGAGCAGGGATACAACAACCACAGGACGCTCACAGAAGACATTGCGCAAGCGGCCAAGGAGGCGACAGAAACCATCAGAGGAAATGGCGAGCTGACCCCCTACTGGTGGACAGACGAAATTGCAGAGAAAAGGAGGGAATGCATCAGGATCAGAAGAAAAAAGATGAGGATACTAAGAAGACTGAGACCTGATGAGGATGGTGGGAAGGAAGTACGGCAGCTGAAGGCTAGCCTAAAACAAGAAAAGAGGAACCTGGAAAAGGCTATAAAAAAGAGCAAAAGAGACCACTGGAACCGACTCTTAGAGGAACTGGAAGGGGATGTATGGGGTGATGGATACAGGATAGCAACGCGAAGCCTGGGAATCCGGGCCCCATACGACCTGACTAGGGACCAGAGGGTTAAATGGTGCCAGAAGTTGTTCCCAGAGACAGAGAAACGAATAAGCAGGTGGACAGTCCAGGAGGAAGAGATGATGCCGTTTACTAGACAAGAATTGGACACGGTAGGAGGAAGGGTCAAGGTAGGAAAGGCTTCAGGAGAGGATGGGATTCCCCCGGCAGCTATCAAGGCGGCCATAGAGGAAATACCGGAGGTGATGCTCAAGGTCTTTAATGAAATACAAAGAGAGCAAAGAGTCCCAAAGGAATGGAAAGAAGCAAGGGTCGTGCTACTACCGAAAGGAAAAGTAACGCCAGGCGAGGAGCCAAAGGGGTTCAGGCCCATTTGTCTGCTCAGCACAATGGCAAAGGCATATGAAGGGCTGGTAAAGATCAGATTGGAAGAGGAAGTGGATAACCACCTGTCCCCCCTCCAATTCGGATTCAGGCAAGGAAGATCGACCATACAAGCAGCCAAAGAGTTAGTTAATAGAGCCAAACAAAGCGAGGCCAAGTGGACAGCGGCAGTAGCAATCGACGTCAAGAACGCTTTCAACACTGCGTCGTGGGAGGCTATCATGAATAGCCTGGAAGAAAAAAGGGTAGGGGGAGGTCTGCGGAACATCGTAGACTCCTACCTCACAGATAGAGAAATCACGATAGAGATGGGACTCAGGCAAGGACTGAGCATATGTGTACCACAGGGATCGGTATTAGGCCCCCTACTGTGGAATATAATGTATGATAGCTTGCTGCCAGAAGAATGGGGAAGAGGCATAACAGCGATCGCCTTCGCAGACGACCTCATCCTACTAGTTGAAGGGATGGATGAGGAACAACTGATGGAAAGAGCAAACGATGCAATAGAGCAGACGGCGCAATGGATGGATGACCATAAATTAGAAATAGCGGCCCAAAAGACAGAAGCGATCATTCTAAAAGGGCCAAGAAACCGAAGGAACATCCAGTTCAGGGTGAGAGGAAAGGACATAGAGCATCAGAGAGAGATGAGATACCTCGGGATAGTAATCGACGACAAACTAAGGTTTGGTAGACACGTCGAATACTGCGCAAAGAAGGCGGAGGAAAGGATGTCCACCCTGGAGAGACTAATGCCAAACGTCAGGGGGCCCAAATATAAGAAGAGGATGGTGCTATATGGAGTAGTTCAGTCTATTCTACTATATGGAGCCCCGATATGGCATACAGCCACATCGGTAGCGAAGTATAAGCATAGGCTGAACAAGGCACAAAGGAAAGCGCTACTAAGGGTGATAAGTGGATACAGAACGGTAAGTACCGAAGTAGTTCAAGTGATAGCGGGGACCCCACCAGCAGACGCGCTGGCGAGAGAAAGGGCGAGACTATTTGCCCGGGAAGACGGCAACACGCCGCGAGCTAGAAAAGAAGAGAGGGCCCATACTGTGGAAGAATGGCAAGCCGAATGGGGGCAACCTCTGCCAGGAGGGAAAAGTATGTGGAGCAAACATCTGATCGTGAACCTTGGGGAATGGGTCGAATGTAAACACCGCACCGCGGATTACTACTTGACCCAGTTCTTGTCAGGTCACGGCTCTTTTGGGAGCTACACCTACAGAATCGGCAAAAGCGAAACTACGGCGTGCAGAGCATGTGGAGAGGAGAGAGACACGCCGGAGCACACAGTCCTGGAATGCAGCTACTTCGGCGAAGTAAGGCGAAGAACGGAGGAAACCCTCGAGGAAAGGATCACGTCGGACAACATTATAAGAATAATGACGAGAAATAAAGAAAAATGGAGTATAATACACGATATGATAAGGAAAATTATGGCAAGAAAAGAAGAAATAGAAAGACAACAGCAGACAGAAGAAAGAGGACAGTGAAAGTGAAAGGAAGGGAAAGTGAAAAGAGTGAAAGGAAAGTGAAAGAAAAAACCTGAGAAGAACGGTACGCGAAAACATGCCGGTGAAGTAACTTCCGAATGGAAAACTGCCACGGCATGGGGGGTCGGAAAGAGGAAGGTTTTAGTTGGTAGGGGCCTAACAGCCGAGCCCAACACTACCTACAGGAGCACGAGCCCCTGTGGGTGTGCCAAACAAGCATTTCCCCCTCTTAAAAAAAAAAGGTTGTGTATATTCTCCATTCGATTCTGAAGGTCGGCGACATATTATTCACGTGCCATTTCTTCACCAGGTTTACAACCAAACACCAAGTCACATGGTAGCCTCATTTCTCTACCGAACAGGACCTTCGCAGGCGTTTGGCCAGTTGATTCATTGATGGCCGATCGAATTGCCATTAGAAATAGTGGAATATGTCGATCCCAATCCCTCTGACAATCTGACACCACTTTTGACAGATAGTTGGTTATAGTCCGGTTCATTCGTTCCACCATTCCATCAGACTGAGGGTGCATCGCTGTGGTTCTCGTTTTGTGGATGCCTAATCTTTGGCAAACTTCTTGAAACAGCTTGCTCTCAAAATTTCTTCCTTGGTCTGAATGTAATTCTAGTGGTACCCCAAATCGGCTTACGAATTCTTCAACCAATATATTTGCTAAAGTGGTGGCTTCCTGATTGGGAACTGCATATGCTTCAACCCATTTAGTGAAGTAGTCCATTACAACAAAGAAGTACTTGTTTCCTACATCGGTCTGCGGAAGTGGCCCCAATACATCTACTGCGATTCTTTCAAAAGGACTTCCAACCAGATATTGCTGCATTTCCGCTTTCGGTTTTCGGTGCGGACCATTACTGGCAGCACATGTGGTGCATTTACGACACCAATCTTTAACATCATTAGTGCAATTTACCCAGTAAAATCTATCTCGGATCTTTTGCAGCGTTTTCGTGATACCCAGATGTCCTCCAGAACTATCATTATGCATCTGTTTTAAAATTTCCGGTACAGCATTTCTTGGGACCACTATTTGTTTCCTTGTTTCTGTGCCCTCGGAATTTTCTACAAGTCTTTTAACGAGCCCTCCGTCCAAAATTAAAGAGTTCCATTGCGACCAGTATGCTTTTAAATCTGGAGAGGATGAAGATATCTCTCTCCACAGCGGACGACGTTCCATTCTCTTCCACTCCCAAATCTTTCTCAGAACGGGATCGTTTTCTTGTTGCTCCTCCAGCATAGAGCTCTCGTCTTCTGGCACAACATTAACTAAGGCAAGTTTTTCCTCGTTCTGTTCCATACGGGTACAATGGGGGCAATCAGGTCGACATGGTCTTCTGGAAAGTGCATCAGCATTACGATGTCTTGTTCCAGGTCTGTGCTCGATTTCAACATTATAATTCTGCAGTTTTTCGAGCCATCTTGCTATCTGTCCTTCTGGGTTCCCAAAGCTAAGTAACCACTTTAAACTAGCATGGTCTGTTCTGATCAGGAATTTTCTGCCATACAGATATTTATAAAAGTGTTCGACGGCTTTTACAACTGCTAACAGTTCCCTCCGAGTTACACAATAGTTCTTTTCAGCTTTCGATAAAGTTTTGCTAAAGTAACCAACCACTCTTTCCTTACCATCTTGTAGCTGTGACAAGACGGCTCCAATTCCCACATTGCTGGCGTCGGTGTCCAGAATAAGCTTACCATCAGAAAGCGGATAAGCAAGAACAGGTGCTGACGTAAGCTGTTTCTTCAATATTTCAAACGCCTTTTGACATTCCTGATCCCAACAGAAGGTTTTTTCTTGTTCTGTCAAACGTGTCAAGGATTTGGCGATGTCTCCAAAATTCTTGACATATCGTCGGTAATAGGAACAAAGACCCAAGAAACTCCGGAGCTGATGTTTGTCGATAGGGATTGGCCATTCCTGAACGGCTTGTATCTTAGCGGGGTCAACAGCAACGCCATCCTTGCTTACGTTATGTCCTAAATAGTTGACCTGTCTCTGGAACAAGTGGCATTTCTTAACATTCAATGTTAGATTAGCGTTCTGTAATCTTTTAAAAACTTCTTCCAGGTTAGATAAATGTTCCTTAAAGGTCTTACCCATTATGATGATGTCGTCTAGATAAACTAGACAAGTTTCCCATGACAAACCCCGCAGGATGTTCTCCATTAGTCGTTCAAACGTCGCAGGAGCATTACAGAGGCCAAATGGAAGGACCGTGAATTGCCATAACCCTGATCCACTGGTAAAGGCAGTCTTTTCTTTGTCTGCAGGATTCATTTTAACTTGCCAGTATCCGTTTTTAAGGTCCAAGGTAGAAAACAAAGTAGAACCCGCCAAAGCGTCGAGGGCATCATCAATCCTTGGCAGAGGATAACTGTCCTTCTTAGTGACATCATTTATCTTGCGATAGTCGACACAAAACCGCATTGATCCGTCCTTCTTTCTCACTTATACCACAGGAGAAGCCCACGGACTACTGGATGGTTCGACTATGCCATTTTCAATCATTTTTTTAAGGGCTCTGTCTGCTTCTTCCTTCTTAACTTGAGGCATCCTTCGGGGTACCTGTCGAATCGGACGTGCATCACCAGTGTCAATTCTATGTTGTACAACATCAGTTCTTCCCAGTTTACTTTTAGAACCAAATACAGGTTTATAACGGTAAAGTAGATCTCTTACCTGTTTCTTTTCTAATTTTGACAAAGAGGGATCTAATTTTCTCATTAATTGTTCAATTCCGTTGGTCTCATCTGTTTCCGTAGCGTTTACCTTGTGAATTATGGCCGTTACTGGTTCTAAACTTCCCATTTCCGTGTCCTTTCGGAGAAGAACTGGATGATAGTTCAAGTTGACAACTCGGATAGGTACCTCTTTGGCGGATCTAACAAGAGTCTTACCCACATGGAGTCCTTTTCCCAATTCATGGTCATGGTTCTTCGGCTCTATCATGGCTAGGGCACCATCTGGCTCCAGTCCATCCAACCGCGCTGTGACGACACATTCGCAGCTCGCCGGATATCATCGATTAGCTTAATCGAGGCATTGTCAACTTGTTTTCGGTGCAGGAATATTACCAGTACGAAGGATACGTCGGCGAAGATCCAAATGAAAACCACAGTGGAGCATAACATCCATGCCCAGAACAACATCTTCATCAACGTCAGCCACCAGCACCGAGTGCACAAGAGAGGTTGAACCAAACTGTAGCGTCACCTGTATCTCACCGTAGACTCTAGCAGAATCTCCGGTAGCGGTTCGCAGTCTCCAACTAGTAGGCCACATCTTCTTTCGCATAATGATGGATGGTCAAACGATAGTTTTCGTAGCTCCAGTGTCTACCAGCATGCTAAAGTTCTTCCCATCAATGAGGCCATCCACATATAAGCTGTCCACGTGATGTCGCAGAGTTGCCAATTTAATGGTGTGAGGGGCTTCGGGAATGTTTGGGGTCGAAGTCGCCCTCCAGGAGTCGACCCGTTTAAAGTTTTCCTGCTGCTGGGGTACTTCAGCAGGAGATTTGTCTTTATGGGGGCAAGTATTTCTTATATGGCCTAGTTCCCCGCAGTTCCAGCATCTCACTGGGCGCCTTCTTTTTGGAGATACCTTCATCTTTAATAAGAAGAGAAAAAAAGAAGTATTTGGAATCTTTTAATGGCAATTCAAAAAAAATTTGGTCAGCTTTAAAAAGCTTTAACATTTGTTCTGCAAAAAATATTGAAATACCACCGGCCTTGTCAAAAGCTAATGACATCAATACTTTCTTTGCTACTTTCCTACAAAATAAATCTAACTGCTCTGAAAAAATTAACTTTTATACAAAGAATACTTTTAATAACAATCTAAAATTTAATTTTAAATTAGCAGAAATATCGGGAATAATAAAAAACGTTAGTTTTTTATATAAAACTTTCACTTTAAATGTATTTTAAAAAATGACATATGTTTCGCATTTAAGCATCGTCATTTTTTAAAATACATTTAAAGTGAAAGTTTTATATAAAAAACTAACGTTTTTTATTATTTTTATTATTCCCAATAAAAATGAACTTTCAAGTAGTAAGGGTCGATACAATTAAATTAATTAGCAGAAATATCAGCGATAAATAAAATTCTCAACAACATCAAAACTAACGCAGCTGGAGTAGACGAAATATCACCTCTAATGTTAAAATATGGTAGTCTCTTCATAGATAAGTATATAACACATATTATTAATTGTTGTATTGAAGTAAGTTACTTCCCTGATCAATGGAAAATCTCTATAGGCAAGCCTTTACCAAAGACCGCTACTCCTTTAAATTTTAATGAACTTCGAGTGATAAGTATACTTCCTGCCTTGTCAAAAATATTTGAAAAGGTTATGTATCAACAAATTTACGACTATTGTATAAACAATAATATTCTTCCCAATACTCAGTGCGGTTTTCGTAAAGGGTTTGGTACATCAGTCGCTTTAACTAATGTACTGGATGATATTTTTAGAGCATGTGATAAAAAAATGAGTTCAGCTTTAGTACTTTTAGATTTCTCAAAAGCATTTGATACCATTAATCATGATTTGTTAATAGCTAAACTTCGGTATTATGGCTTTGATGAAGAAGCAACTACGCTTTTACAATCATATGTTACTGAAAGATTTCAGTCAATTTTTTCAAATAACGAATATTCAGACAAAGCAGAGATCCTTTCCGGTGTTGCTCAGGGGTCAATTTTGGGCCCTTTGTTATTTTTAATTTATACGTCTGATATTTTAAAGTCACTAAAATTTTGTAAAGTCCAAGCTTTCGCTGACGATACCCAATTATATTGTTCTTTCAATGTTGAGGATTACAAATATTTCGAAAATTGTATCAATGAAGATCTAAAAACTTTGAATGAGCTTTCCATAGGTCACAATTTAAAGCTTAATCCAGATAAATCTTGCGTAATGATTTTTGGTAACAATTCTAAAACTGAGTTTCTAAAAGCTAATTTAAAGTTAATGATCGGTAACTCAAAACTAAATTTTGTTGATAATGCAAAAAATCTAGGCATAATTTTGGATAATCAGCTTAGGTTTAAAGATCACCTAAAAAAATTGATGCAAAAATCATTCTGTTCTTTGAAAATCTTATATAATAATAGGCACATACTGAATAGATCACTTAAAAGAAATTTATGCGAGTCCCTTGTTTTATCGAATTTTAATTATTGTGATTTTATTTACGGCTTCTGTTTAACTGAAGAAAGCAAAAATCGTATTCAAAAAGTGCAGAATGCGTGTATTAGGTTTGTCTATGGTTTGCGTAGATTTAAACACATTTCTCATGTATATAAAGATGCTAAATGGCTTAGAATGAATGAGCGTCGGGCTCTACACTTTTCTAGTTTTTTGTTAAAGATTATAAATATTCCATGCTCACCCGTTTCCTTAAAAGAACGCTTGGTTTTTCGCCATGCTGTTCATAATGTAAATGTGAGACACATGGGAAAATTAACAATGCCATACCACACTACTGCGATCTTTCAACGGTCCTTTTCATACAATGCTGTAAAACAATTTAATTCAATACCTAGCCAGTTTCTTAATTTATCTCCTCAAACGTTTAAAATAAAGTATAAAAAATATCTGCTAAATCTTTAAAATAAATTCTCTTTAAACATAAATAAAAGTCTTACCAACTAAAAACAAGGTAACAAATAACTTAAACAACCAATTTAAATATTTTCTTAAAGTCTATGTTAATGAAAAGTTTTTACTAACATTTCGTAAAAAAAACCAATAATAAAGCATAAATAAATGTAATAATTTTTTTTTTCTCGATTTAAAAATTATTATAATTAATTTATTTTTGTCTGTATATGATTCAGTAGAGGTAAGCTAGACTTGCGCCATACATGGGCAATGTATTTTGTATATTTTTTACTTTTACTACTAATGTGTAAATTATTTTGTATTAATAAAGTCATTATTATTATTATTATTATTATTATTATTATTATTATTATTATTATTATTAACCTCTCTACTACCGCTTCGACGTCGCTAACGGAATGAACGGCATGGTCGTAGTTACCGGTGACTTCCCTTAGTCGAGCAACTCCACGTGAGGCCTCCGTCGCCGCCTCAAACTCCAGGGCAATGGTCAAGGCGTCCACAAGGGTCTTCGGCCGCTCCAACCGTACAGCGCGCTGCAACTCGACGTCTCGAAGACCATCGGTGAAGGTTTGGACTGCTAGGCACTCCAGGAAATCCTCCGCTGCATTGAAATACGCAAGCCGTACCATTCTTGCCACTTCCGCCTCAAACTCTTGGATAGTCTCTCCATTTTCCTGCTTTCGGCTCTTTAACTGCATCCGGTACACCGGTTGTAGATGAGTTTGACCATAACGCATCTCTAGACGATTCACCAATAACTCGAAGTTGTCAGCTTCATCCGGTGTCAATGATTGCAAGACGTCTAAAGCTTCGCCTCGTAGAGCTACGGTTAGGGACAATGTCTTCTCCTGGGATGACCATCCATTAGCTCTGGCCGCTGCGTCGAATTGTTTCAGGTAATTTGGCCAGGAAGTCTTCCCGTCGAACGTCGGGGGTTTCATCGTCGTTCGTATCTGGGTAGTCTCCCTATTTCTTCGTCGGTCGACGTCGACGTGACAGGTTTCCATCCTTTCTGCATCTCCGTCGCCGTGGTGGTTGGGCTGGTTTCGACGACAAGCTTCGTGTTCTCGTTGAAGCTTCCTTATCTCGGACTGCATTTGCTGGTTGATCTCCTCTCGCAAGTTGGCCACTTGCTAGTTTTGCTCGTCTCGCAAGTTGGCGACTTGTTGATTTTGTTCGTCTCGCAAGTGTAACGTGAAAACACCCTTGGCTAGCTCCAGGGTTCGTGGCTTCCTTCTGGCTTTTTTTTTTAGCTTCCCCCAAACAAATAAAATAGGGCGCCAAATACAGACATACAAATAAAAAATGGAGAATCAGTGTTAAATGGTTTATTCAAATTTTATGTTAATTGAATCAAAAAAAAAATAGTGAAAAACTAATTTCTTATCTTTAATATTTCCTTTCTTCGGAAATGTCGTGGTAGACGGAATTTCCTGGATTGCACTGGCCAAAAATAACGTTGTAAATGTTACACAAGCTGGACACTTGCTGATTTTGTTCGTCTCGCAAGCTGGACACTTGCTGATTTTGTTCGTCACGAAGAGTGTACATTTCGGAGCGCAAATACGATATTTGCTGGGAGAAGGAACTGGATAACTCTTCTAATAGGGTAGACATCCGTTGTGATACCTGGGACATATCTTCACGCTGGTTCTTCATCTGACTGGAAAGCTCCTCTTGCTGGCTTCTCATCTGACAGGATAGCTCCTCTTGTTGGCTCGTCATTCGTTGCGACAGCTGGGACATATCTTCGCGCTGGCTCTTCATCTGACTGGATAGCTCAGAAATTGCTTTTTGAACCGGGTCATCGAACTCCACAATATCAGGGTCCAAATTATTACTTAGGTAGTATTCACGGAGCCGATTCAACAATACAGATTTGGTCCCAGTAGTTTCCAACTCTAATTCTTCGAGCTCTATTCTGAGCTCATCCACCAATAGTTCATTTATCTTTTTTCCAGGCATTCTTTTATCTTCATTCCACACCTGATACCAATTTGAAACACTTATGGGGACTTTTACACAATTTATTTACAAAATTGTTAAGATACACAGAACTCTGCTGGATAACGTCTAACTACTTGACAATACAATGAACTCTTGTGAATACTTGAACTTAAACTGACGTTAACTGCCCATGCATCTTGTAACCCCTTTTTTCTGGATGTTGAAGGATCACCAGGGGTTAGCTAAATGCGAACGGCATTCAGGGGGTAGGAGAGCGAGTCGTGGATTGGGGGAGCAATTGGGCGAGTATAGGACTATAAAAGAAATATCTAGGATCTATTTAGGAATCGGTAAAGGGCGCCACTTATTTTTTGAAAAGAAATAGAAGAAAAATAAGAAACCTTTAGAGAAAGAAAATTACTAAATCGCGAATTGTTAGGGAACACACTTTACTTAAACAAAACTAATTAAATAGGTGCCTATTTAACACTTACCTCATTGGTCTTAAAGTTCCTTGAATCTTTCTATATAAATCTTTTATACATACTTATCTTTATGACAATAGAAATCTTTTGTAAATAAAAAAAATTAAAACAGAACATTTACTGGGAAGGTATCAGAAATAAAATCTCAAATGTTTTAGTAACAAAACAAGAAAACAATATATTTCAAAAAAAAAACACTGGTATCAATGATTGATAAGTATCAAAAAAAACTAAAACTCCTGCAAATATAATATTGCGTAGCTTATTTAACACAGTATGATTATCTTACTATCAAAATATATGGAGAACTTAATTATAAGAATATCGGATGTTAAGATATTTCATTTCATAAAAAAATCTAATTAAGTTATCAAAAAAGTGCACTCCGTCGTGTTTTATTAACTAAACAATAACCTAAGTAACAGTAAAAAGAACTTATCCACATATATACCTTAAAGGTAATATTTATATAGGATACACAATAATCGTAATCACTTGAAAGGATGTTAAAAAAACAAAGGTTAAATGCACTATACTAATATCATCTGATTAAAGTTCTTAAGATCTGAATAGTAACTGAATATATTTACTAATTGAATGATTAGATAAAATAATTTATTAATTACTGGGAATTAGAGAATTCTCCAGTACAAGTTCAAAAATTTAACACTAACTTGAAACACTGGTGGTTCAACTAACTATTGAACCTATAGTTCTATCGTAAGGAATATTTAAAAAGTTACCTTGATATCCAGAATCAAATTCGAAAAACGTTAATGCCGGAGTTATGCACTTGAATAGAAAATTCCTCATCAAATATACCAAAAATAGGACAGGAACTACATGAAATGATCTATCAGATCGCAGGGAATCTTCTGTAGCAATTATCTATAATATTCTAGAAGCACCAGGTGTTCAACAGCTTCTCTACCAAATCGGTTTCCAAAATTTTCAAAATGTAGTCGCTTCTCCAACGGCTAGGCGATAACTCAATTCCAATTGTACCATAAATCACATAAATAGTACTTTCAGTCTTAGAACTTTATTACCAAAAAGAACTGTATTCATTCAAATACATTTACAACACAGAATGAATCTAAAACTAACCGGCAATTTCCACAAATCGTCAGTTTTACGACCACTCGATAGGAACGTAAAAGTGTTGGTAATAATTGTAATGATGTTTGCCTATCAGTCAGAGTTCAAAAGATAAATTAAAATCAAATAAATTTCAATATTGGGGTATAATAAAGGATGTTTCTTTTGGAATGCTACACAGCCCCCTGCGAAGAGAGGAAACTGGGGTCTATTAAAGAGCACGGTTTTCGAGAAGAAACTACTAGGATTGGAAACACAGTAGCATTATTAAAAAGAACTTTCAAAGTTATAAAGATAAACTTAACTATCAAAAGAAAATGTTGAAAGGTGAAATCTCAGAACCTCAATCAGAATAAAACGAACGGAGTTCATCAGGAATGATGATAATACTAACTACATTGGTAGCCATTTGTCTACACAGACAAAACTAACATCAAATAAATCTATACAAGTTAAACTATACGTAGTTCTGAAGGAACAGACGATAGGTATCAAATGAATCCCAGTTATTCAAACTAGAGATTCTCGTGACCAGATTTTTATAAGCGGTACCGGCCAACCGGAAAGATCACAAAGTGATCGGGAACGGTCTACTTCGAAGTTTCTGCACGGAAACAACAAAAAAAAAAACAAATGTGCAGCTCGGCCTAGACGGGCAGCCCTAAATGGTATCTTTAAGCGAGTCAAAAAAAACGTATTTATATTGCCCTTGACATAAGATGTCAGGACACACACTGCATTCACACACACATGGAAGAAGGTAAAGAAGGCTATGTTCCCATAAGTAAAATTCCCCATAGGAGGCACAACGCGTACTTCCCTTTTTTGAGAACTCCTATAAAGAAAAAAGTTGAATTTAAACCAAACTGTTAATAATAATTTTGAAAAGCAAGAAAGAAACACGGAACGACGACAGATATAATTAGGGATTTAATAAGCCTATCGGCTCCATTAGATCCAACAGTCACGGTAAATACGAGATACGTAAAATCTAGTTCAATAGTAGCTAATAACACGACTTTAGATAAAACTCAACAGTGGTAAGAATTGGATATGAAATAAACAAACATGGTATTTAACTAGAAATAGAAAATATTGAAAAAGAAAGAGATAAAATATTTATGGTTGTCTATAGTTTTGATAGCTGCGCGTATCACACGTCTAAAATAATCTAGAGACAAAATCGGTAAGTCAACATCGGTATGAAGTAACCAATAGTATGGGACTTCAAAGTCATAGTCAGTATACTCTAACAAGACAACTATAATAAACAAATAATCCAAAGAAGAAAAAGATAGAATTAATGGTTACTTATCTTCCTTAAAAGCTCAACAGACCACTACCGGGAAGAATTCCCTACGGCTTCCCTAGGCTCGTGACAACTAATAAGGTCAAAGCAAACATCATCTTGAAGAAGAATGAAGAAAAAATAGCATCTAGCTGAAAATGTGTTTATTAAAACTTACAGGTGTTAGTTGAATTCATCTATATTCGCAAGACAAATAAAAATCATAGACTAACTATTAAACTCTCTTAGGCAAAAAGAAAGAGTTGAACACAACGGCCCCAAACAAATCCTCACATAATGATATCCAAATTCCACTTAAGGAAATAGTACTAAAACTATCTAGTACTGAACATACTAAACTAAAATGTGTAAAGATACACCTTACGGAAATACAACATCTAATATTGTCGTTGATTTATTAATAGTTCAAATGCCAAATGAAATATTCTGAAAAAGAGAAAATTATTAGTTTGTAGTGCTAGTAAATTTCATAAGAATATAAAAAAAAGAATGATCATTGTTTTAAATTGTAATATTGAATCAAGAATTAGATTTTGTTAAAAATTTTATTTGAATAAGAAATTAGTAGGCGATTAGATGGAAAAGATGTATAGATTTAAGTTTGTTGAATTTGTCAATTGTTTTTTTGTTGATTCTGATAGAATCTCTCTTGTTTTGGACCTTCTGAAGAGGAAGGATGTAAAAAGTTTCGATGAAGATTTTTTGTAAAAATTATGATGTTAAAAGAAAGTTAAAAGGAGATTAGTAAGATTTATATTATAAATAATTAGTTAAGAAGTTTGTAGAAGATATCTCTCTTGTTTTCTGGTTGTTGAAAGAGAAGTTGTATTAAAAATTTGCTCCGTAGAAATTTTGAGTTTTTTTTGAAAGTATTGAGAATAGAAAGTATTAAAACAGTTTAAAGTATCAAGATTATCCCAAGGTAACCAGAGAGAGCAATTGGTAAGAGAAATTTATATGATTTTATGAAGAAATAGATATTTCAATTTATGGGGCTGAGCACTTTATGGTATAGCTGTATTTTAATTGAGTTAAAGAAGATTAAATTAATGTTTAACAAGAAAGAAAGTCATAATTACACTTACCAGAGAAGATAGTAGTCATCCATCGCTTGGTTTTGAAGAGGAAGTGATTATTTGATCTTCATAAAGTTTCCTGAAATCTTTGCTGTATTGGAGGAAGAAAGTAGATTGTCCTAAGAACAGAATCCTGATTCCAGAAGAGGGTGAAGCTTCACACAAATGGTAACAACTTTGCACTCGTTATAATAAAGAGTTTTATATGTGTTTGATTTTTGAAATTTTGATGAACATTTTTATTTCACTGTTTTATGGATTTAACTAAATTATTTTTATTCACTTTTTGTTAAGTTTAATCTAAATTGTTTAATAACTCAAGTCAGAATACTTCATTTTATATATTTGATGCATATTTGGGTTTATCAACGGTATCTTTGAAGTTTGACACATTTTGAATTAGAAAGGTTAGAAATTTATATGCAATTCATGCCTGGAAAATATTGATGGTCTAGGATAGTGCGGTTATACAGTCATTTTATTGCAAATTTGTGTATTAACTGATTTTGAATCTAGTTTGGTTGAATATTTGAACTCTGACCTTGACATAAGGGAATAGCCGGTAGCATATTTAATTAATCATATTGGAAAATAATTACACTGAGTTAATTCTTACCTATTCACTATTTATATTTAAAATTTAAAATTAATTAAAGGTAAGGAATATTTTATAACATAGTGATTGATATTATCAAAACATATTATTATTATTATTCATATATGTTATAATATATATATATATATATATATATATATCTATATATATATATATATATATTAAGTACATATAAAGAAAATTAATAAAAATAGAGAAAAGGAAAATATATTCTCATTCCAAGGCAGAGTGCAAATGTAGTAAATTTGGGATAATTTATAATCATCTTCTTCTCAATACCTAAAAAGAAAAAATAAAACAAAATGAGAAATTAAAATATACAAGTACATATAAGAGATATTCAAAGAATCAAAATAATATAATTTATCTATAACATAAAATTCTAATAATCATGTATCAAATAGATAATGAGAGTAAATATTAAAAAGGTTTATAAATTTTACGATACCTTAGTAATGAAAACCGATTTTAAATAAATTAAGATAAAATGAAATAAGAAAACCAAATGTTAAGACATCAATGTAAAGTTTTACATAAATTTCAGTATAAAATATTAGAACTCATAGAAGGAAATAAAAAAGGTTTGTACTTACTTTTAGAATAGGCAATGTTTGTTATCAAGACAGATTGTGATTTGTTATTAGTTTAATTTCCAAATGAAAAATTCTGAAAATAGAAAGACATTAGATTATATTGTAGATAAGATATTATAAAAGTAACAATTCGTTTAAAATATAGCAGATTTTAAAAGAATGATTATTGTATTAAATGTAAATAATAAGTTAAGTATTAGATTTTTAGTAATTTGATTTGACAAAGAATTAGTAGGCGAAAGATATTATAAAATTAACAACTCATCAAAAGTTTAGCAAATTTTAAAAGAATGTCTATTGTATTAAAATGTAAATAAGGAATTAGGTATTAGATTTTTAGTAATTGTATTTGATCAATAATTTAGTAGGCGAATAGAACATAATAATGATAGTGTAAGATTGTTTGGGGATTTAGTTGTTAAATTGTTGATTTTTTGAATCTCTCTCTTGTTTTTGGGCTTTTGAAGTGATAACATGTAATAAATTTTGCTCCGTTAAAATTTCGAATTTTTTTTTAAATACTTATAAAAAAAGGTATAAAAGTAGTAAAAAGTGTTAACAAAGCCACAAGACAACTCCTGATAGCCGATGGTAAGACTTAAAGTTTATATATATGGAGAAACGAATGTTAGAAATGGTATGATGAGCACTTCATTTATATTAATGCTTCCTGAGTGATTTAACTAAAGTAAAACTAGTTTCTAATAAGAAAAAGAGTATTAGTTTACTTACCATTTGATGCAAGGGCAAATAAGTTCCGGATGAGAAGCAAATTTATTCGTCTAAATCTATAAAGTGCCCGTATATCATTGATGTTCCTGGGAAATGGTGGATTCCAATAGGAAAGGATTGCCTGTGCCTTAGTTTGTCCAGAGAGAATACCAAAGCATCAAAACACGGTATTAATTTCCAATTTTTTTTAAAATAAAGAACATTCCTGTGTTTGATTTTTCTGTATTTGATGAACATTTACTTTCACTTGTACACTGTTTCACTGTTTAAATAAGTTGTTTTTACATTCTTTGATAAGTTTAATTTGATTTATTGATTACAAAATTCAGAATTTTTCATAACCCTTGATTTAACGATGTTTGAATTTTCAAGGTAATGTGTCTATGCGCACAAAACAATAAGAAAAAGTGAGGTTAAGGTCAAATTAGAATTATTGTACAAAAACATAATTTGGTATATGATTGTTGAATTTTATTATTTTTTTTTTGAAATTTTCAATATTAGTTAAATTTGAATCCATTTATTAGTTGAGATTTTTTGAACTCTGACCCTAAGAAAGAGAATAGATAAGAACATATGTTAAAGTAATAATCGTTAAAATAAAAGAAATTAACTTGAATCTTACCTTATCCACATCTATATTAAAATATAAATTTTCAAGGTATTTTCATATATGTTATAATATATATGTATTTTTCATATATGATATAAATTTTGGCGCCCAACGTGGGGCTCTAAATAATCAAAACTAGAGCCTTTTAAAATAATCAATATTTGAGAAATTTTCGCATATCAAAACAAAACTCTAGAAAACTTGGTTTGGTAATATTTTTTATTTTTATTTGTTTGTGTGATTCTGGGTTATTTATAACTAATAATAATAAACAGGTATTTGCTTGTAAAATATTTATTAGTATAAAGGTATTCATATAAAAATTTGCACATTATTTGTATTTATCTGGGAATTTGAACTGTAAGTATGGATAAAAAAAATGAGATTGAGAGATGGTAAGGTAGTCGGAGAGGATAGTGAGAGTAGTGATGGAGAAGAGATTGAGATTGAAAGTGTGGCGGTACAAGTACATGAAGAGAGAGTATTAGGGGCAGGAGATTATCGAGTGGAAGAGCTGATTCAAACAGGACAGACACAGGAGGAAGCAGAAACGGAAGAAGGAGACAATTTGGCAGAGATAGGAGGAGAACAGGATCGAACCATGGTTGAAATAGAGATAGAGGCAACTGCAGGTGAAAATGAACAAGAAGAACAGATGTTACAAGCACAACCAAAAGAAAAGAGTCAACCCGAGATGAACAGCATACTACAAAATCTTTTGATGAGCATTACGAGTATGAGGGAAGATATTAAAAAAGATAATGTGAAGATGAGGGAAGATATAAAAAAAGATATAAAAGATATTAATAAGAAATTTGATCAACAAAAAGAAGATATAGAAAAGAAGTTGGATCAGCAGAAAGTAGATATTAAAGAAGAAATAAATAAAAAATTGCATGAAATAAAAGAAGATAACAAGATATTTAGAAGTGAAATTAACAACATTCAAGAAGACAATTTGAAAATAAGAGAAGAAGTTAAAACTATGAAAAAGGAATTTGACAAGAAAATTGAACAGCAGAACAAGAAATTAAGGACTGAAATACAGGATACTGGAGTAAAAATTAGGGGGGAAATTGAAAAAGGTATTAAAATTAAAATAAAAGAAGTAAATAAATCAATTAAAGAAAATTTACCTGAAGAAATTGAGCTTGAAATCAACAAGCAAACAGAAATTATAAAAAAAGAAATAAGACAAATACGGATCCAAGAGCAAATTAATGAAGAGGTAGTGGACAATTTAAAAATTAATTTGGGAAAAGAATTTGAAAGACTAGAGGGAGAAGTAGAAAAACAAAAAGGAGTCTGCAGTAAGAACCAGGAATTAACTGGGTTAAAATTAAGTAAGGAAATGGAGGATATACAGAAGAAGCTACAAGAAGTTATGGAGAATAATGTTAGAGGAAATGCATTGGGAGTTCTTCCCAATATGATGTCACACTACAACAATGCAGGAATTAAATTTGATGGAAACATAAACCACATCCATTAAAAAGTATTTGTCAATATAGTGAAAAGTAAAACAATATATACAAGTGATTTCTCGGAACAAAAATTGTTAATCCGTAATATGTTAACAGGACATCCTTTACTTTGGTTTTGCAATAAAGAAAACCAAATTTTTTCTATAAAAGATTTCGAAGAGCAATTTTGTAGATATTTCTGGGGAGAAATACAACAGGCGACATTTAGGGAAAAACTGTATTTTGGAAAGTTTGACTACAATAAAGGAAGAAATTATAATGCATATGCAATGCAACTTTATAATAATGCACAATATTTAGAACCTGAAATGAGAGAAGAAGAAATAGTATTATATGTGGCAAGACAATACAACCATGATGTGACTGAGACGATAGCTATACACAACATTAAAACCATGGAACATCTCTCAAATTACTTACAAAGACTAGAACGAAGTTTAATGAGTGAAAGTAGAAATGATGGGAATGAAAGATATAATGATAGGAATAGGTATGAAAACAGGAATTCTGGTGGTAATAGATTTAATGATAGGAATAGATATGAAAATAGGAATAATGGTAATGACAGATTTAATAATAGGAACAGTGAATTTAATAGGGGATATAGTGATTTTAATAGGAATGATAATAGAAATGGTAGAAATTGGGAAAATAGGAATTTTGATAGGAGAAATAGGGATTTTTCAAATAACAATAATTATGATAGGAATAGGAAGTCAGGAAATAGATGGAACAGAAACAATGATAATAATGGCAGAAATAAGGATAATCGTAATGTAGGGAATCAGAATAATGAATGGCGAGGTAGAGGTGAGAATAGTCGACAGGTGAATGTTATGAATGCAAATCAGGGTGATGTGACTGGTCCAGGCCAGGAACAGAACGTGGATTTTGCCTAAGTCGCTTCCACGTGCGTAATATCATCTACTCTTCTAGGTATGAACATCCTAGAGAATTTCTTGTTAATGAAGATGAAATTAAAATCAATGAACTAAGGAGGTTAATTTTTATAGAGGGGGTTTTTCAAAATATTAAATGCCAAATTATGATAGATACTGGTTCAGAGGTTACTTTAATTAGTCAAAAAGTAGTGTCACAAGTTAAACAAGATGATATTATGATGATAAAAACAAATAAATTATCATTAGTGGGAGCGAATAATAAAAAATTATATGATACCAACAACATGATTATGGGAGAAATACTAATAGGTGTTAAGAAATATAAAATCCAAATGTTACTTATTCAAAATTTAAATTATGACATTATATTAGGTTCAGATGAGTTGAATAATCACAAGGTAGTAATAGATTATGAAGAAGAATGTTTGAAATGGGAACAACAGATAATACCATTTACCTTAGGAAATAATGCAAATCGGAAAGTTGATCCGAATAGACAGTATAATAATATTGCAAATGTAGATTATAATGAGTTAGAAGGAAACTGTGGACAATATCAAAAAGAAGTGGAAATGTTATGTAAAAAGTATTGTAGACTATTTAATGAAGAAACGTGTATAGCATCAAATTATACCCACAAGTTGAAGATGAACAAGGATATTAAGAATTTTAAGATTAAGACTTATCCAATTCCGTATAAGTTGAAGGATGAAGTATATCAGGAATTAAGCAAAATGATGAAAGATGGAATAATAGAGAGGTCTGATTCACCGTATATAAATGCAAATACGTGTGTTAGAAAAAAAGTCAGGGGAAATAAGATTATGTTTGGATGCTAGGAATATAAATACTTACACAGTAAAACAATATGAAAGTCCCATGAATGTAGAGGGAATATTTGGAAGAATAACAAAGGCTAAAATATACTCAAAATTAGATCTTAAACACAGTTTCTGGCTAATTCCTTTAGAAAAAAGTAGTAGACCATACACAGCTGTAACAGAAATTTTAAATTGTATTGAACCAAACAGTGATGCTTCTTTTACACCTACCTCAATTCAAAGAATTGGTAAGTCTGCACCAAGTAAACCTCGACTTTTAAAAGTTTCTTTTAATACTCCACTCGCATCCCGCAAAGTATTACGTAATAAGAAGAAACTCCTCACTAGTACAAATTTTGCTAGAATCAATATCCAAGACGATAAAACACCTAAGCAAACTGCATATCTTAATGATCTTCGAAAAGAACTCAAAAGAAGACAGGAAGAAGGTGAAGATAACATAACAATCAAATACAAAAACGGCATACCTACTATCATCAACACCCAGAATCCAAAAAACGATCATTAATAGAAGTAAAATTCTGTTATACAAACATAGCCTCCCTTACAGCTAAATTAAATGATTTCCATCTTTTTGTAAACCAGGTTGAACCAGACTGTATAATGCTTACTGAAACCTGGCTCTCAAGTATCAAAGCTGATTCCATTACCAAACTAGATCAATATACATTATATAGAGCTGATAGAGCAAATGACCGCACTGGTGGTGGTGTTTGTATTTATTTAAAAAGATCGCTTACTAAAATGTTCCACGTCTCAAAGCTAAACGTTGAAATACCTGGCATAGACATACTTTTGCTTCAACTAACAAATTCTAAATTTTCCCTAAATTTGTCCTGCATTTATCGACCTGGAGACTGCCTTCCTCAAGCTGATCAACTCCTTGCAAATTTTCTCTCTGAAAAAAGTGTCAAATCTGAAAACTTGATCATCACAGGTGACTTTAACTTTCCAACTATTAACTGGAATTCTCTCACTTACTCCGTTCTTCAAAATTCCGCATCTCTGTTTGGAAATATGATTATCGAATCCAATTTACAACAACTAGTTACCAAACCTACCAGATTTAGAACCAATCAGCTGCCTAGTTTACTCGACCTGGTTTTAACTAACGAAAGTAATCTTATATCAGATCTTGACAACACATCACCCATTGGCAAATCGGACCATGCTGTCGTACAGTTCAACGTTCAATTTGTCTCTGAAAAACCGTGTAAGAATGATCTGATTATTCAAAGAACTGTGGACTATAATAAGCTTAATGAACTCTTAGCCAATCTATCTTGGGAAAATCATCTTAATAGCGGAGATGTTAACGACATATGGCACAACTTTCAGACAACAATCAATGAACTTACAGAGATATGCACTTCTACTCGCCTTCTACGTTCAAATAGATGCAAACCATATATAGATGGTGACATCATACAAAAAGCCAAAGTAAAACGCAATCTGTGGCGTAAATTTACACTAACTGGTAACCCCGATGACTTCCAGCAACACAGAGATTTTTCTAATCGCCTCTCTATGGAAATAAGGAACAAAAGAACCAACTACGAAAACTCTTTGCTGTTCAAGGGAAATAAATCCGTTTATAAATATACAAGATCCCAGATGTCAATGAAAGTAACAACACCGATACTTAGGCGACAAGACGGACTACTAAGTTCAAGTGAAAAGGAGACAGCAAACATATTGGGCCAAACGTTTCAGACATCCTTCGTTAACGAACCACCTGGTATACTACCAACCCTCACTACTTCGAGATTAAATATATCCATAAACCCTACAGAATTCTCTCCTTCAAAAATTTTAAATGTGCTAAAAAACCTCCCCAACAACAAGTCTCCAGGGGCTGACTTCATAACCTCAAAATTATTAAAAAATTGTGCTTCTTATCTTGCTGAACCCTTATCTGTCATCATGCATTGTTCCTTCCAATCAGGTAAACTCCCTGATAATTGGCTTTCAGCATTGGTTACCCCAATTTTTAAAAAGGGTGACAAGTTGAATCCCAACAATTACCGGCCAATTAGCCTTGTCTCAATTTGTGCCAAAGTAATGGAGCGAATCATATCTAATGACCTTATAGATTTTATCTTACATAATAACATAGTACCGTCAACACAGCATGGTTTTCTGCCTGGAAGGTCTGCTCAAACCAATTTAATAAGCTGTTTAAACTCTTGGACCAATTCTTTAGACGACAATCAACCAGTCGATGTCATTTACCTTGATTTTTCCAAGGCATTTGACCGAGTTCCAAAAAACAGGCTTCTTCTGAAACTAGATAATCTCGGAATTAGAGGACAGTTGTTATCATGGATCGAAGCTTTTCTTACCAATAGACATTTCTCTGTACGTGTGGGTAAATCAACTTCTGAAAACTTTGCAGTTTTGTCCGGTGTCCCGCAAGGTTCTGTCCTTGGACCAATCCTGTACCTGATTTATACTTCTGATTTTCCCTCTACCTTATTATCTCAGCACGCTATTTATGCCGATGACTCTAAATTTTTTGGAAACCCACTTACGCAATACAATATATTATGTTCTGACTTACTTAAAATCAGCGAGTGGTGCTCTCAATGGTTAATTCCTTTAAACCCTGAAAAATGCACTGTCTTACATATTGGCAAATCAAATCCCTACTATCAGTATAGTTTAAATGACATAGTTTTAAAATCCGTTAACAGTCAGATTGATTTGGGAATAACTATCAACAACAGATTGGACTGGTCAGAACATATATCCAACATCTCTAAAAAAGCCAACTCTGTATCATATCTCTTTCGAAAATCTTTTCAATCACCCAATCCTAAACTTCTTGGTCAGATATATATATAAGCCGCTACTAGAGTACAACACAATATGCTGGTCTCCACACTATATCAGAGATATCAAGACACTCGAGAATGTACAAAGACGCTTTACAAAATGGTGTCCACAGCTGTCCAACCTCCCTTATGAAGAAAGATTGTCTGTTCTCGCATTTCCATCACTAGAGGACAGAAGAAAAAGAGGGGACCTTATACAGTGCTACAGAATTTTGAACAACAAGTTTTCCATCGACATGAGAAACATGTTTCAGCTCAATAGTGACCCAAGGTTAAGAGGTCATGGCTTGAAGCTATCTAGGAAACGATTTTCCACAACCATAAGACAATTTTTCTTTACGATCAGAATATTCGACCAGTGGAATTCGCTCCCTGCTGATGTTGTGTCTGCTCCATCTATCAACATTTTTAAAAATAGGCTAGACGCACACCTAAATTCTATAAGACACTAACTTTTCTGTTATGTATATTGTTTTAGTTTGTTTTTTACTTTGAAGTTTCAACACCTATTGTAAATTTTTATTTTTATTTTTTCATTTATTATTTTCCATTTTGAATTTTTGTACTACCTGGGCATAATAGGCTTTGCCTCTGCTCTTACTTATGTTTAATAATAATAATAATAAATAATAATAATTTTGTGTTGTACCCTATGGATTACAAAGTTCTTGTGCAGCATTAGTTAAAACTCTACATACAATCTTGAATAAACATGAATCATTTATACTTCATTATATTGATGATATTTTGGTGTATTCAGAAAATGAAGAAATACATAAAGAACATTTGGAAATAACTTTAAAGGAACTGGAAACAGCAGGTTTGAAATTAAATGTGGAAAAATGTAAATTTTACCAACAAGAAATAAAATATTTAGGATATGTTTTAAATACTACAGGGGTAAGCATGGATCCAGAAAGAGTACAAGCGATTTTGAATTATCAAACACCCAGGAACTTAAAAACATTAAAAGGATTCCTTGGAATTTTAAACTACTATAAGAGATTGATTCCGGATTTATCGAGCAAAGAAGTTCCATTGATTGAACTGCTTAAAAAAGATGTTAAATGGAAATGGACACCAGAACGAGAACAAGCTTTCAAAGAACTGAAGCAAATTTTCACCAATAACTTAAAAGTATATCATCCACAGTATGATAAACCTTTCGTTCTTAGAACTGATGCATCTATAGATAGATTAGCAGGAGTGCTGATACAAATTCAAGAAGAAGGAGAAGTGCCCATCAGTTTTGTGTCAAGAGTTACAAAAAATAGTGAAAAGAAATACACTGTAACGGAATTGGAAATGGCGAGTGTTGTGTTTTGTATAACAAAATTAAGATTTTTCTTACTAGGGGCTAGATTTGTGGTAGAAAGCGATCACAATGCGTTGACTGCAATGTTGAAAAATCGATATGCAAATAATAGGGTGCACAGATGGCTATTATTACTGCAAGAATATGATTTTGAAATTAAATACATACCTGGAAAGAACAACATCATAGCTGATGCATTAAGTAGAGAAGTAGAAGAGCAAGGGGATCATACAAAATTTAAAATTGGGATTAATAAACTATTGGACAAAAAGGGGTTGTATAGTTTAGAAAGGATTATTCGAGATCAGGCATATTTAAATGAAGTGGAAAAGAGAAGAACTTTTGTAGTAGATAATATCATATTTAAGAAGTTAGAAAACTGGGATGCCTATGTAATAACAACAGATTATGCTAAAGATATTTTATTCAATTTACATCAGGAATATGGACATATTGGGGTGAGGAAGTTATGGATCTTATTTAGAGAGAATTTCTATGCAAAGAACGATTTAACTAAAACCAAAGAAATTTGCAAAGCTTGTACAATGTGCCAATTGGCAAAAGAAAAAAAACTATCATAACATTAATACAAATAGACCAATAATCACTCAAAGACCTCTACAAATAGTAGCTATGGATTTCATAAGCAACCTAGTGCCAAGTATCCAAGGAAAGAAACATATTTTGGTAATGGTGGATGTGTTTACCAAATATGTGCAGCTGTATTCATGTTCAAGAACAAATACTAAACTAGTAATAAAATGTTTAAAAAATTTCATACAAGTACATGGAAAACCAGAAAGAATCATCTTAGACCATGCTACCTATTTTGAGAATAATAAATTTTTGTCAGCTTGTCAGCAATTTAACATAAACGTAAATTTTATAAGTATAAGAAACCCTTCTTCAAATCCAGCAGAGAGATATATTAAAGAAATTATTAAATACTTAAGAATTTTATGTAGCCAAGAACACGAATTATGGGAAAATAACTTGAAAGAAGTTCAGAGATATGTGAATGAAACTCCGCATGGAATTACGAAAGAATATCCGGAATTGTTATTTAAAGGAAGAGCACCGGAAAGGAATTGGGAGGTAGTTAGAAATCAAGAGATGCATGAGATTTTAGAAAAGGTCAACAAAAATTTGAAAAGAAATGCTGATAAATACATCAAAAGGCAGGAACAGAAATTTAAAAAGAAAACTAAATTCAAAAAGGGGGATTTGGTTATCATTAGAGCGTTACAAGTGGCAAACAAAAGGGAAAATCAATGTGCTAAATTATTAATGCCATTTGATGGACCATATGTGGTTGACAACGAGAATGCACAAAACAGTTATAGGTTGGTTTGTCCGAATACGGGTAGGTTAAGAGGAATTTTTAATATTAAAGATGTATACAAGTTTACACCTGCAGAAGGGTAGATGATATTTAGAACAATCTTGTAAATAAATGTTATGTTGTAAATAGTAATTTTAGGTGTATATAGTGTCACATACGATAAGAGGGCAGTTTTGCCCTAGATATTAATTTATTAGTTTATATTTTACTGTATTGTTTTGTATTACATTTTACCAGGTCAAAGTCATTGCGTTAGATCTCAACACGTGTTTAAATAGTTTAATTTTTATTCTCACGTAGAATAGGAATTGGCTATAAAAGCAAGTTGTTGAGGTCGGACACGAGGAGTTCGGAGTCTAAGGTTGTCTGTAAGTGTCACCCTTCGGGGTGTCCCTAAAACAGACCCTTGGGTCTGGGCCGTTGTGACTCTTGACGTATTTTCGTGAATAAGTGTGACATGCCACCATTTAGTTTATTTGGTAAGATTAGATAAGATTATTGTTTTTAGTTAAGTATTTCATATTCATATTTTAATTATTTATTGTTATTGCTTATTTATTTGTTAATATATTTGTTGTTTGTTTCCTGTTGTTTATCTCATCTTCCCCTTGGTTAGTTTTCTGCCTTCAGCAGGATACCTAACCAGGGGGTAGATAACCACGACCTGGGTGGGAAGTGCCTCTAGTAAGCTACCCCTCATCCCAAAACATTATGGCACATTCCTTAATCCCCCCAGGCGTGACAATAGTTTTTTTTGTTTTTGATAGGGTGATTTTTATAGAATAAACATTAAGGCAATCCAGTTAAATTTTAAATCATTAGAATTAAAATTGGTATGAATAAACAGTTTGAATATTTTTCATAAAAGATTTTTCCAAGGGATGATCTTAGAGAAATTAATTTTTTTTGGTGTTCATTGTACATGAATAATTATTTACAAGCAAATACATAATATATAAACAGATTATAATATGAAATATAGAACAAAGAAATTTGTATAAAATTTATTAAAATATAATAGGACATAGAAAGATAAAAAGTATGAAACAAAGTTATTTAACAATTATAAAATTGGTAAATTTGGAATAGAAATTATAATTTTTAATCAAATATGAAAATATGATTGATTCAAAAATTTTAATTGGGGGATTTGAGATGATATAAGTTACTATGCTATTTCAATTAAGTACATATAAAGAAAATTAATAAAAATAGAGAAAAGGAAAATATATTCTCATTCCAAGGCAGAGTGCAAATGTAGTAAATTTGGGATAATTTATAATCATCTTCTTCTCAATACCTAAAAAGAAAAAATAAAACAAAATGAGAAATTAAAATATACAAGTACATATAAGAGATATTCAAAGAATCAAAATAATATAATTTATCTATAACATATAAAATTCTAATAATCATGTATCAAATAGATAATGAGAGTAAATATTAAAAAAGTTTATAAATTTTACGATACCTTAGTAATGAAAACCGATTTTAAATAAATTAAGATAAAATGAAATAAGAAAACTAAATGTTAAGACATCAATGTAAAGTTTTACATAAATTTCAGTATAAAATATTAGAACTCATAGAAGGAAATAAAAAAGGTTTGTACTTACTTTTAGGTGGAATGACAACTAGGCTACTCAGTAAGCAAGAAAAATAGCACTTTTTATTGAGTTAAAAATAACTTGATTTTACCCGTTAATTTTATTTTATATACATTTTTTGCTTGTGTTTTGAATTGATTTTGTGTGTTCGTTTGGTGATTACGTTACATAAAAAAATAAATTAACACAAATTATGAACACATACATTGCACAGTATGAAAATGATCCAATCAAAGCTGTTAAAATTTCCAATACTCCTTTTAAAGCACAAGTAGGGGATGATGAGTTTAAAATATTTCAAATGAACATTCGTAGTGCACATAAAAATGTTAACGAGTTGTATGCTTTGTTAGACAATCTGTCTGTAAACTTTGAGGTCATAATTTTAAGCGAAACTTATCAAATACATGATGTGAATTTATTTAAAATACAGGGATACGATACTATTTATAATTACGGAAATCTAAATCAAAATGATGGAGTCATTGTATTTATTAAACAGAATATCAATTATACTACTCAAATAGTTCAAATAGATCAAATTAAAACTTTAAAAATATCAATTACTTTATCAAATAGCAAAAAAATTATTATTACAGCCATTTATCGTTCTCCAAGCACATGTCCCATTTCCTTTAATTTGAAACTTTTTCAATATTTATCTGAATTAGAAAAATGTAATATAAATATAATAACCGGTGACATAAATATTGATTTACTAAGTAGTGACGACTATGTCGAAGAATATAAAAACATAATGAGTTATTTTGGTTTTTTATCATATATTAACGAATATACAAGACTGCCGAGTTATAGTTGTCTAGATCACTTTTTTGTTTCAAATTCAAATAATACAAACAATTTAAATTGCAAATCTCACATTTTTCACTATAATATAACTGACCACTATCCAACTGCATTAACATTTCGCATTGAAAACGAGAAAATACCTCAATTACACTATAAATTATTTATAAATTACAACACGTTAAAATCGGATTTAAAGAAAGAAATGTGGGAGGATGTGTATAGTGGGGGAGATGTGGATGGAATCGCAAATTGTTTTATTAATAAGTTGAAATATTTCATTAACAAAAATACAATAAAAACAAAACAAAGAAATCAAAGAAAATATAAACAAAAATGGATGACAGTAGGCATACTTAAATCTATAACAAAAAAGAATAAATTATACAGGGCAATATTAAAAGATCCCGAAAATAACGAACTAAAAGAAAACTATAGAGTGTACAAAAATCATATAACTAAAATTATAAAAAAGGCGAAAAATAACTACTACTCAAAACAAATAGAGAACAACAAAAACTCAACAACGTCATTATGGAAATGTGTAAATAATCTGTGTGGAAAAGCCAAGTCAACAAATAAAATAGATTTTCTGGAGTTACAGGATGGTACTAAAATAAAGGAGAAGAATGACATTGCTAATCATTTTAATAATTATTTTAGTGAAATTGGGAAGATACTTTCAGATAATATCCCAGATATTGATTTCACAGAAAATGACCAGTGTCTAGAAAACACTATGTATTTACTCCCTACTAATGAAGTAGAAGTACTTAAAGTAATTGAAAAATTAAAAAATAAAAAGTCACCAGGAGAAGATAACATTCGTTCAGAAACGCTAAAAGAAATAAAACAGGAAATTGTAAAACCACTGACATTCTTAATAAATAGATGTTTTGAAGTGGGATGTTTTCCTCAAGTATTGAAAACTAGTATAATTAAACCGCTTCACAAAAATGGAAGTAAAACAATTGCTGAAAATTACAGACCAATTTCGTTATTATTAAATATTTCAAAAATAGTTGAAAAAGTTATAAAAGTCAGATTGGTAAAAATTTTTAAAAAATATAATATATTATCAGATCGGCAATTTGGTTTTGGAGAAGGTAAATCAACTGATGATGCAATACTTGAGTTAACTTCATACATTTATAATGCTTTAGACAAAAAAATTCCTACAATAAGTATATTTCTAGATTTAACTAAAGCCTTCGATACAGTGTGTCATAAAAAACTTCTGCTTAAACTGTACAAATATGGAGTGAGAGGAACTGCTTATGAGTTATTAAAGAACTATTTAACAGGTCGAACACAATGTGTAGAAATTGAAGAATGTAAGAGCAGGCCAAGGTATGTCACTTTTGGGGTTCCTCAGGGTACTGTCCTTGGTCCGTTATTATTTACAACGTATATCAACAGTCTCCTATGTCTTCCTACAGAAGGTAAAATAATTAGTTTCGCAGATGATACAGCCATTCTATACTCAGCGTCAACATGGAATTTGTTAAAAAGCAAAATTGAGAATGATTTTCCAAATATATCCAAATGGATACAAGCTAATAAACTGACTTTGAATTATAATAAAACAAAATATTTACCGTTCTCTTCTTACTTTAGTGGTTTACCGAATCTTGGAGCACTGAATGTTGGATTACAGACTACTATTCTGGAAAACGAGAGCATAAAATATTTGGGCATAGTGATAGATCGTCATATGAAATGGGACTTGCAAGCAAAACAGCTAATCAAAAAAATTAGGGGACATTTACCAAAATTCAAACATTTACGTGACTTCATAAATATAAATAAATTAAAGACAGTTTATTATTCGTTAGTTGAATCATTGCTATCTTACGGTATTATAGGTTGGGGAGGCATAAATGATTGTTTTTTACAAAAACTGCACGTTGTTCAAAAATGGATATTAAAAATCATGTATTGCAAACCAATTTCTTATCCAACAGATAAATTATATAATGAGTTACAAATAAAGGATATTAGGCAAATTTATTTTAAAAAAATGTTACTCTTGATTTTTCAAAAAAAAATTAAAATATCTTTTAAAGAACATGCTTATAATATACGTAGTAAAAATGATATTCTATTTCCTCGTAGTGACAAAACCATTGGCCAAAAAAATTGCATTATATTATGCTCCTAAAATTTTTGCTTTGTTGCCTCTAAGTACAAAATTAATAACAAATTATAAATTATATAAATCACATGTTAATAAATGGATACTACAAGAACACAGGTCAACATTTTCAAATTTATTAAATAATACCACTATGTAATGTAGGTATGTGTATGTGCGTATATTTATGTACAATGTATATGTGTATTTTTGTAGATATGTAAATGTTTGTCGGGGTTGTAACCGATGAACATTTCTATATTTATGAACTGATTAGCTGTTACCTAAACCATTTATTTATGTATATGGTGTATTATGTATTATGTACTAACCTGAATAAGACTGAAATCTCGATTTAAGACAATTTTACCCGGCAGAGACAATATTATATGATGTGACAATTAAACCCGGCTGTGACTATTTATGTTTATATTTATTATTTGTATTCATATTTCATTTTATTTTCATTTATTTTATTTTGTTATACTCACAAAAACAAGTAACCTAGTGTTACTTCTGTGATTCTCTGTTTATTCAATGTTTTTTTAAGTATTGTGTAATTATGTTATATTTTTTGAATAAACATTATTATTATTATTTTAGAATAGGCAATGTTTGTTATCAAGACAGATTGTGATTTGTTATTAGTTTAATTTCCAAATGAAAAATTCTGAAAATAGAAAGACATTAGATTATATTGTAGATAAGATATTATAAAAGTAACAATTCGTTTAAAGTATAGCAGATTTTAAAAGAATGATTATTGTATTAAATGTAAATAATAAGTTAAGTATTAGATTTTTAGTAATTTGATTTGACAAAGAATTAGTAGGCGAAAGATATTATAAAATTAACAACTCATCAAAAGTTTAGCAAATTTTAAAAGAATGTCTATTGTATTAAAATGTAAATAAGGAATTAGGTATTAGATTTTTAGTAATTGTATTTGATCAATAATTTAGTAGGCGAATAGAACATAATAATGATAGTGTAAGATTGTTTGGGGATTTAGTTGTTAAATTGTTGATTTTTTGAATCTCTCTCTTGTTTTTGGGCTTTTGAAGTGATAACATGTAATAAATTTTGCTCCGTTAAAATTTCGAATTTTTTTTTAAATACTTATAAAAAAAGGTATAAAAGTAGTAAAAAGTGTTAACAAAGCCACAAGACAACTCCTGATAGCCGATGGTAAGACTTAAAGTTTATATATATGGAGAAACGAATGTTAGAAATGGTATGATGAGCACTTCATTTATATTAATGCTTCCTGAGTGATTTAACTAAAGTAAAACTAGTTTCTAATAAGAAAAAGAGTATTAGTTTACTTACCATTTGATGCAAGGGCAAATAAGTTCCGGATGAGAAGCAAATTTATTCGTCTAAATCTATAAAGTGCCCGTATATCATTGATGTTCCTGGGAAATGGTGGATTCCAATGGGAAAGGATTGCCTGTGCCTTAGTTTGTCCAGAGAGAATACCAAAGCATCAAAACACGGTATTAATTTCCAATTTTTTTTAAAATAAAGAACATTCCTGTGTTTGATTTTTCTGTATTTGATGAACATTTACTTTCACTTGTACACTGTTTCACTGTTTAAATAAGTTGTTTTTACATTCTTTGATAAGTTTAATTTGATTTATTGATTACAAAATTCGGAATTTTTCATAACCCTTGATTTAACGATGTTTGAATTTTCAAGGTAATGTGTCTATGCGCACAAAACAATAAGAAAAAGTGAGGTTAAGGTCAAATTAGAATTATTGTACAAAAACATAATTTGGTATATGATTGTTGAATTTTATTATTTTTTTTTTGAAATTTTCAATATTAGTTAAATTTGAATCCATTTATTAGTTGAGATTTTTTGAACTCTGACCCTAAGAAAGAGAATAGATAAGAACATATGTTAAAGTAATAATCGTTAAAATAAAAGAAATTAACTTGAATCTTACCTTATCCAAAGAAAATTATGACCGTACTAGATAATTTACAATCATATACTGGACTATCAAATATAAAACGTCAAAGTAAATTTCAAAAAAAAAATTTTATATCAACTATTAAGTTTATACGTATTGTATATGTTTACAATAAATTAATTATTATCAAAGGCATAAAGAAGCATATCTAATTAAAAAGGTACATGTTATATATTGTATAATTTATTTAATTTTTTTTGTGTGTGTGATATTATGTTTTTATTTCAACATGTTTTTATTATTATATAATAGCATCTATATAAAATGTATTTTAGCCTTGAAAAAGACGACAATAAACGTCGAAACGTCGGCAATTTAATAAAAGCTTTGAATTTTCTTTGCCTGTCCTCAATCCGCTATCATCACTCTAATTTATAAAATAAGGACACTAAATTTTAACAATATGCTTATCCACATCTATATTAAAATATAAATTTTTAAGGTATTTTCATATATGTTATAATATATATGTATTTTTCATATATGTTATAATATATATATTGAAATGGATCCTCCTTCCGAAACACCCTCTCTCAACACCTTTCTGCTGTATGTAATTAGATCTTTTGATCAGTACCTTTTCATTTATTTGGTTATTAATTTCTTTTTATTTTAATTTAAATTCAAATTCTTTCATTTACAATCATTTTATTTTCTGACATTTTTCAAATTAACTTCTTGACAATCTAATCAATAATCATCAATATTTCAAAAACAACTTATAAACTAAACAAAAACAATCAAGATACCAAAAAATACTTAACCTGGACAACCAATTCAAAAATCATGACCACGTTCCAACATTTCATTGAAAGAACGTGCACCACGAAGAAAAATCCATATCAATTTCCCCCAAATTTGATTTGACTTGGTGAATTACTTCACCTTGCGAAATCAAATTTCCTTTCAGTAGGAAATTTTTCTTCACCATCAGTTGTCAAGCTTTTAATTTAGAATATTTCAATTTTACTATAAAATACACTACCCCTACCATATCAATTCCCATCACTATATCTAATTTTAACTTCTTCTTTTATTTCTATTTTTTTTTCATTCCCCCTTCTTAACTTTTATCAAAATATAATTTTTTTATAGTATTAAATTTGTTCCTCCTCTTTTGAAGTTTACCTATACATATAATTTTTTTTATAGACTCCCCCTCCTAATATTTTCCTATATATAATTTTTTTTCTAAATTATGTGACTTTACCCCTTTCCTGATATTTCCCTACATATAACTTTCTTATAAATTTAGATACCTTGCCCCTTTCCTGGTATTTTCCTCGATACAAACTTTTTATAAGTTTAAATTGCTTTCCCCTTTCTTGATATTTTCCTCGATATAAACTTTTTATAAATTTAAATTGTTTTCCCCTTTCTTGATATTTCCCTGTATATAACTTTTTCCTAAATTTAGATTGAACAAAATTCCCCCAGAAATAACTCAAAAACATCTTCTTAAATTTTTCCGGCACAAATATTTCTTCTTCTTTACTAGCAAACCATATCTGTGCCTGCCCATCTAATATCTCACGCTAGTATTCTCTTATTTCTTCATGGTCTCTACACCATTTTAATTTATTTTTTACCATTCTTATGAAAAATTTTTTATGAGTCTTATTAATATTCCCATTAAATTTATGTTCAATTTTACTTATTTTCATATTATTTTAATTTTTATTTATATTTCTTATTTCCGTTTCTTCTAATAACATTTCATGTTCTTTTTCTTGTACTATCTTTCTTTCTTCTACTTTTTCTTCCATCTTATATATCTTCTTTATTGTATTTTGCATTTCTTCTATTACATTTTTCTTTTCCACATTCTCTTGTTTTATAATTATCTCTAACTCATTTAATTTTTTATTTGTATTAGCATTAATTTCTTTTATTTCATCTTTTTTAATGATTGTTTTAATTTTTACTTCTTGTAATTCCTCTAATTCTGTTTTTCTCATTATCATTTCAGTTATTATTTCTGTTTTTGTTTCTTCTAGTGTTTCTCTATACATTTCCATTTGCCTCTTTATCTCATTTTTGAATTCTTCTTTTATTTCTTTTTTTATAGAATCCATTATCTTGTTCATAGCATCCATATCTTTTTTCATTACATCCATATTCTTGTTCATTTCTTTCATTTCTTTTTTCATAGAATCCATATTATTGTTTATTTCTTCTTTAATATCTTGTTTTATTTCTTTTTTCATAGAATCCATATTCTTGTTCATTGCTTCATTGTTTTTGTTATTTAATTAAATATTTTTGTTCATATTTTTTAACATTTCCATCATTTGTTCCCATGATGAATCCCTTCTATCCCCTATCTTACTATCCTGATTACCCTGATTATCCTGAATACCCTGCCCATCCTGACTAACCTGATTATTCTGACTATCCTGAATACCCTGACTACCCTGACTTTCCTGATTATCAATATTATCCCCTTGTTCTGACATTCTATCTGTAATTTCCTTTCCCCCTCTTAATTTCATATGATATACCTATAATTTAAACTGTGAAAGGCTTTCGCGGCCATTGTCTAATGTATCAATGGTTTTTGGGCTGTTAGGCCGGCGTCGATTGTCATTTCGACTTGACGTTTCGCCAACACGAGCGGTTGGCATCTTCAGAAGTTGCTTCCTGGTTGACAGTCTGCGAACTAATAAACTTTGCGTGATCGGAGTCCGTATTTATACGTCGGGAAGGAAGTGGGCGGGGCCTCAGTTGCTTTCGATTCCACTCGGTTCTGGTCGGTGTTGTTCGTTAAGGGTAGAGTTTTCGCACCCTTTATTATCGGGACCCATGTTTTGTTAATCTTGACTGCTTCTTCTTTTTTATTAAAGTTGTTCGGGTGCTTTTCTATCTCTATGGCTTCTCTATAGAGTCTGGAATGGTATGCTGATGTAGTAGCAAGGACCTGGGTCTCCTCAAACTTTATCCGATGGTCCATAGTGAGGGTATGTTCCGCTACGGCGGATTTGTCTGTCTGCCCCAGACGGCTATTGGCCTTGTGCTCTTTAATCCTGGTGTTGATCGAGCGTTTGGTGGTTCCTATGTATACGCTTCCACATGTGCACGGAATGCGGTAAACTCCCGAAGCCGACAGTGGATCTCTTCTGTCTTTTGCCGATCGAAGACATTCTTTGATTTTTCTTGTTGGTTTGAAAATAGTTTTCACATTTTTCTTTCTTAGCAATCGACCAATTCTGTCTGTCACTCCCGGAATAAAAGGCAGAAATGCTTTTGCCACTGGTTGGATTTGCTCATTTTCCTTGGGTCTACGATTTGTTGGTCCAATCGATCTTTTGATTTCCCGTTCTGAATAACCATTGGCCCTTAAAGCATCATGAATATGAGTTAGCTCTGCGTTTAGTGCCTCGGGTTCGCAAATCCTTCTTGCCCTTTCTGCTAAGGTTTTGATGAACCCGAGGCACTAAACGCAGAGCTAACTCATATTCATGATGCTTTAAGGGCCAATGGTTATTCAGAACGAAAAATCAAAAGATCGATTGGACCAACAAATCGTAGACCCAAGGAAAATGAGCAAATCCAACCAGTGGCAAAAGCATTTCTGCCTTTTATTCCGGGAGTGTCAGACAGAATTGGTCGATTGCTAAGAAAGAAAAATGTGAAAACTATTTTCAAACCAACAAGAAAAATCAAAGAATGTCTTCGATCGGCAAAAGACAGAAGAGATCCACTGTCGGCTTCGGGAATTTACCGCCTTCCGTGCACATGTGGAAGCGTGTACATAGGAACCACCAAACGCTCGATCAACACCAGGATTAAAGAGCACAAGGCCAATTGCCGTCTGGGGCAGACAGACAAATCCGCCGTAGCGGAACATACCCTCACTATGGACCATCGGATAAAGTTTGAGGAGACCCAGGTCCTTGCTACTACATCAGCATACCATTCCAGACTCTATAGAGAAGCCATAGAGATAGAAAAGCACCCGAACAACTTTAATAAAAAAGAAGAAGCAGTCAAGATTAACAAAACATGGGTCCCGATAATAAAGGGTGCGAAAACTCTACCCTTAACGAACAACACCGACCAGAACCGAGTGGAATCGAAAGCAACTGTGGCCTCGCCCACTTCCTTCCCGACGTGTAAATACGGACTCCGATCACGCAAAGTTTATTAATAATACCAAAGAAAACACAAAGTCCGTACCACACAGTAATTTATTAAATTGAAATTTATTGACAACTAGTTTCGACCGTAACGGTCATCATCAGGTCTGTAAAAATATGGAACGATAGAAAGGTAATAATAAAATAAATGAGGTTTAAACAACTTACCAAATATAGATACAAAAGTAATCAAAATTAATTGTATAAAAACATTATTGGAATAAGACGAAAAAGGTTCTTATGTAATCAACACCAAATGTCCATCGGTGGTAGATTAAGTGTGTCGTGGGAAAGTTAAGAGGTAAAATAGACTGAATGAGCCAAATTGGTACGAAAAATTGTATGTTAAGAACATTAATATAGTAGTAATGTAAAAATAAAACATAAAACAATGACAAATAGTCAAAAAGGAAAATAAGTCACCTGCAGCATCAAAGATTAGTAAAGGAGGCTAAAGATCCCAAAAAATATTTGTTGTTAGGTGGACTAACGTTAAAATGAAGTAAGCCCAAAGAGGGGCTTCGAAAGAAACTCATTACAGAGATTAAAAGAGAAATGTTTGGTATGTGAACCAAAGTGATTATCGGTAAATGAGTTCTTGTTTAATGACCGTGGGTGAAAGGTACTTAGGCCTTTATATGGAAGTGGTTCAACAAAATGCGGAGAATAAGTCCACCGGGAAAAAGGGGATCTTAGATCAACCAATATGATGTAATGAGTGATAAAGTAAAGAGAAGAGGAGTGGAAAAAAGATTGGTCCACCAATACACATCGATAAGTGAGGAGAGAGTTTATGAAAAGATGGACAACTATTATGCCATAAGTTATGAAAAGGATCATCATTGTCGATGAAACGGCTCCAGAACAAATAAAGTCTATAACACCGCACTAACACACGAAAATATATATATAACAAATATGAGATGATCACGGATTTCGTAAAGTGAAACTTGTTAAGCACTGTATGATAACGAAGGAAGCTACGTGGCAAATGTAATGTAAAGGAAGGATACTGCGCTTGAGCGGAAACAAGAACCCGGAAAACATGATCAAAAATGACATAGAGTGAAGAAAACATAGAACCATGAAACATAATTAAAGTGATCCATAAACATGAAATACATTATAGTAAAAGAATTAATTGAATTAAATCAAATTATGAAAACATTAATTATAAGTTACTTAACAAAGAGAGAAAATCAATAAAATAATATTAACATGAGTTACAAAGAATGTTTTAAAATTGAAATGAAAGGTGACAAAGTAATTCAAAGTATTACAAATATGTTCAATAAGACAAGCTGTTGATAGATGTTGTGAAATGTAACAAAGAGAATGTTAATATTAAAAATTAATTAAATTAATTAAAGAAAATTTCGTATGTTAAAGTTAGTAAATTAAGCGACGTTGGAACATGAAAGAAAGTTAATATAAATTTGTTTTAATACAATATAAATTATAAACAATTAACATTAAAATTTAAGGAAAAAATCGAAATTATAAAAAATAACTAATAAAATTTAAGTAATTAAGACTTTAATAAATTTATTTATTTTAAAAAAGGGAAAAAGAGGCAAGGGAAGACGAAGAAGAAACTGCTCATATAAATTCAAAAAGAAGAAAAAGGTAGCTCATAAATCAAAGAACTATCTTAGAAAAAAGAAGAAGAAGTCAAACCTAATATATAGTGTAAACAAAGTTAATTAATAAAGACAAAAATTCTTGTAATAAGGAGAAAGAGGAAGTGAAAAGGAGGAAAAGAAGTTGTGAAAATGAGAATCGAAAGGATGATCAGAAAGGTAAGTCAAAGAACAAATAATGTTCCGAAGAATTAACTTGTTCATTGAGGCAAGTGGTATTCGGATTATTAAGGTTTTGGTTAATTTCGAAAATTTCTAGTAAATTCATTTTAGGGCCTTTAGAACAAATGTGAAGAAGTTTAGTGTTCGAAGGAGAGAAGGAATGTTTTTCTTGTAGAATGTGGTTGGAGAAAGCTGAGGGACTGTGAACAAACTCAGTATTCTTGTATTTGTTAATGTAGTGGATATGTTCGTTTACACGAGTAGAAAGTCTTCTACCACTTTGACCAATATAGAAAGAGGAACAATCAGAACACGTAAGTTTATATATGCCAGATTTATGAAGAATAGGGATTTTGTCTTTAGTGTTTACAAAGAAAGTTCTAAGATTATGTATAGTTTTAAAGGCAATTGAGATGTTATGCTTCTTAAAAATTTTTTGAATTTTATAGGAAATGGAACCTAAAAAGGGGATGGAACCCAAGAAAAAGTGATCAGGAGATGAAACCGGATGAACAGAACAAAGTTTGAATTTGTAAAAAAGTTGGAAATAAATTTTGTTAAAAATATGTAAGGGGAAGTTATTATTCACTGCTATTTGTTTAAGGATGTCAATTTCTTCGTAAAAACATTGTTGTGACATAGGTATAGAAAAAGCTCTGTTAAGAAGGCTTTGGAAGGAGGCTGTTTTATGGTTGAAAGGATGAGAAGAAAAATAATTGATAACACAATCTGTATTGGTAGGTTTCCTATAAATTTGGAAATTTAGTTTAGAAGAAGAGACATCTCTGGAAATCAAAATATCTAAAAAGGGTAAACTATTGTTTGATTCAAATTCTATAGTAAATTTTATTCTCTCATGAAGTGAGTTGATGTAATCTAAAAAAGAAGTAGCTTGGGCTCTATCACCTTTGAAAAGAACAATGCAATCATCAACATATCTATAATAAAAAACGATGTTATCTACATACGTAGGATGATAAAGAAAAAGATTCTCCAAGTTATTCATGAAAATTTCTGCTAAGAGAGGGCTAAGATTAGAACCCATAGCTAAGCCAGTAGACTGTCGATAGAACTTATCATTAAATTGGAAGAAATTTTGTTCTAGAACTAGAGTAGTAATATCACAAATATATTGAGCAAAAACCGGGTCAGTATTATTCTTAAGGAGCATCGAGTGAATAAGAGAAACACAATCATGTGGAGGGATACTAGGGAAAAGGTTGCAAACATCTAAGGATAAAAGGAAAGAGTTTTGGGGTACAGTAATAGAAGAGATCCTGTTAGTGAGATCAACAGAGTTACGGATGGAAAATGAATTATTAAAATCAGTAATCTCTCTAAGAAAATTATTTAGAAAAGAAGAGAGCTTAGAAGCAGGAGTGTTAGTAAAACTCACAACAGGACGAATGGGAACGTTAACTTTATGGATTTTAGGAAGTCCATATAAAAGAGGGGTGACTTGAATCATAGGGATTAAAGAATAAGTTTTTACATCCAAAAGTTCAAAGAAATCAGAATAATTAGTTAATTTCTGTTTGAGTTTTCTATGAAAGGAGACAGTAGGATCAGAAGGAATCAAAACGAAGGAGGGGTCTGAGGATAGAAAAGTTTCTACTTTATTGACATAATCAGTTTTGTTTAAGATCACTAAGCAATTGCCTTTATCAGCTTTAGTACAGATAAGATTTTCAGAATCGATTTTCTTCTTTAAAGACTTGACATCAGTGAGGGAAAAATTACCAGGAAAATTGAGAAAACGTTTCTGTGAGCAAGTATTATGAAATCTAGAGATAGTAGATGAAACTTCAGATCTTATGGTTTCTTTATTCAAGGAAGAAGGCAGATAATTAATAATGTTTTCAGAGTCAACAGCAAGGAGTTTGAGGTTGTTAGAAATATAAGGTGAATTCAAATTGTATTGTAAGCCTAGATTGAGAATATTCTGTTGTTTTTCAGTAAAAGAAGAATTGCTTAAGTTCAAAAATCTTGGATGAAACTTAAAGTCTGAAAACATATTAGGATGATGTTGGTTTTTAAAATTAGATTGGAATTTGAATTTATTGAATTTAGTCAAAAGCCTATGAAAATTGTCTTGAGCAGCATCCTCAACAAAATCCCTTACCTCTTTATCCAGTACATAGAATTCCACATATTCCAACTTAGAGTTAAGTAACATGTATAAAAATTTAAGTTTTATGTTAATAAAGTTTAGTGAATTGTAAAGTCTCTTGATTTCTTGAGTGATCCAAATCTTCCTTGCAACATCCAAAGTGTAGGAAGAAGTTCTATTAAAAACTCTTGTGGAAAGTGAAATTGAATCTGGATACACACGTTGTTTTTTGCACTTCTGTAGGAACCAAATAAGTTGTAAATTCTTCTTTCTATCCCATAATGTCTTTCCATATTTACGGATGATGAAAGCCAGACTGGCATCTTCAAGTAAGAGGAGATCATCCATTTCTCAAATGTGGTCGTATGGTAATACCAAAGAAAACACAAAGTCCGTACCACACAGTAATTTATTAAATTGAAATTTATTGACAACTAGTTTCGACCGTAACGGTCATCATCAGGTCTGTAAAAATATGGAACGATAGAAAGGTAATAATAAAATAAATGAGGTTTAAACAACTTACCAAATATAGATACAAAAGTAATCAAAATTAATTGTATAAAAACATTATTGGAATAAGACGAAAAAGGTTCTTATGTAATCAACACCAAATGTCCATCGGTGGTAGATTAAGTGTGTCGTGGGAAAGTTAAGAGGTAAAATAGACTGAATGAGCCAAATTGGTACGAAAAATTGTATGTTAAGAACATTAATATAGTAGTAATGTAAAAATAAAACATAAAACAATGACAAATAGTCAAAAAGGAAAATAAGTCACCTGCAGCATCAAAGATTAGTAAAGGAGGCTAAAGATCCCAAAAAATATTTGTTGTTAGGTGGACTAACGTTAAAATGAAGTAAGCCCAAAGAGGGGCTTCGAAAGAAACTCATTACAGAGATTAAAAGAGAAATGTTTGGTATGTGAACCAAAGTGATTATCGGTAAATGAGTTCTTGTTTAATGACCGTGGGTGAAAGGTACTTAGGCCTTTATATGGAAGTGGTTCAACAAAATGCGGAGAATAAGTCCACCGGGAAAAAATGACAATGATGATCCTTTTCATAACTTATGGCATAATAGTTGTCCATCTTTTCATAAACTCTCTCCTCACTTATCGATGTGTATTGGTGGACCAATCTTTTTTCCACTCCTCTTCTCTTTACTTTATCACTCATTACATCATATTGGTTGATCTAAGATCCCCTTTTTCCCGGTGGACTTATTCTCCGCATTTTGTTGAACCACTTCCATATAAAGGCCTAAGTACCTTTCACCCACGGTCATTAAACAAGAACTCATTTACCGATAATCACTTTGGTTCACATACCAAACATTTCTCTTTTAATCTCTGTAATGAGTTTCTTTCGAAGCCCCTCTTTGGGCTTACTTCATTTTAACGTTAGTCCACCTAACAACAAATATTTTTTGGGATCTTTAGCCTCCTTTACTAATCTTTGATGCTGCAGGTGACTTATTTTCCTTTTTGACTATTTGTCATTGTTTTATGTTTTATTTTTACATTACTACTATATTAATGTTCTTAACATACAATTTTTCGTACCAATTTGGCTCATTCAGTCTATTTTACCTCTTAACTTTCCCACGACACACTTAATCTACCACCGATGGACATTTGGTGTTGATTACATAAGAACCTTTTTCGTCTTATTCCAATAATGTTTTTATACAATTAATTTTGATTACTTTTGTATCTATATTTGGTAAGTTGTTTAAACCTCATTTATTTTATTATTACCTTTCTATCGTTCCATATTTTTACAGACCTGATGATGACCGTTACGGTCGAAACTAGTTGTCAATAAATTTCAATTTAATAAATTACTGTGTGGTACGGACTTTGTGTTTTCTTTGGTATTACCATACGACCACATTTGAGAAATGGATGATCTCCTCTTACTCAAAGTTTATTAGTTCGCAGACTGTCAACCAGGAAGCAACTTCTGAAGATGCCAACCGCTCGTGTTGGCGAAACGTCAAGTCGAAATGACAATCGACACCGGCCTAACAGCCCAAAAACCATTGATACATTAGACAATGGCCGCGAAAGCCTTTCACAGTTTATTTGTCGCCTCTATGGGGAGGAGATAGCAGCGTTGCACCGACAACTGGAACAAGGAAGGAAGAAAAAAGCGCAGTTATTAGCCTCCTTGGCTTTTCTATCTCGTTGTAGGGAAGAGGATGTCATACCGAAGTTCTTGAAAACGAAGCAAGTAATAAGATCTGCTCAAGCTCGAAGGATTTATAACCGAACAGAAAAAGCTCTGCTTAGAGAGAGGATACAAACCACCAGAAGATATTTAGCAGAGGTCGATACAAAACTACTAGGAATCTTTTATCAGCTAAGCAACAGACTTCACCGAACAGACTGGGATAAAATTGATGCGATATATCATATAGAAGCATGGAAAATGAACTGCAAAGAAACACCGACCGCCAAAAAGACAAATTTGAAAGATTAACGAGGATCATTGGACCAAAGCAAACGCTAGACACTCAGAGAACAGTGATTAATGTTAGCAATCGGAATTTGTCTCCAGATGAGGTCTCCGTACTTGCTAAGGGCGGCAATTTTGCCATAACGCCAAAGGATGTGCCGAAGGAAGACATTATCGCAAATCTAGAATCAGCACTCAGATATCTGCCAGAAGAAACAGCTCAGGAATTACGCACCGAATCAGCAAGAATTTTACAAAAGGCCAAACCACCCAAAAGTAACCTAAAGCCTAGGGAGTTAAGAGCAATTCAAGATCTAAACAAGGATGAGAGTATACTGGTGTTACCAGCGGACAAGGGAAATGCCACTGTCGTAATAAATACCGCGGATTATAAGGAAAAGATAAAAGATTTACTAGATCCTAGCAGTTACAAGGAGTTACGCAATGATCCAACACAACGCGTAGTAAGAACAACAAAGACCTTAGTGAAGAAGTCAAGTCTAAAAGAACAGACAAAGAAATTAATTTGTAAAAGTGAAGCTGCTATACGAAGACTCTATGGTTTGCCAAAGATACACAAAGCCAACATTCCGCTGCGTCCCATTGTAAGCACCATTGGTTCACCGACATATGATTTGGCTAAACACCTGTCATCACTCCTGCAACCATACATCGGACTTACTGATTCGTATGTCAAAGATTCCACCCATTTTATTTCAAAAATTACAGACTTAGTTCTTGAAGAGAATGATATATTAGTAAGTTTTGATGTAGTATCTCTCTTTACAAAAGTGCCCCTAAGCAATGCAATGGAACATATAGATGATAAATTCCCAGAGGACATATCCAATTTGTTTAAACATTGCCTTACCACCACTTATTTTTTATGGGACAATAAGATTTACGAACAGATCGAAGGAGTAGCAATGGGAAGCCCTCTCAGCCCGGTAATAGCAAATTTCTTTATGGAAAAGTTCGAACAAATGGCGTTGGACAGTGCCCCATACAAGCCAAAAGTTTGGTATAGATATGTAGATGACACATTTGTAATTTGGAGCCATGGGCAGAATAGATTGCAAGAATTTCTGACACACATTAACAGCATCCATGAAAAGATACAGTTTACGATGGAAATCGAAGACAACAACAAGCTGGCGTTCCTTGATGTGTTATTATCACGAAAAGGAAGATCATTAAGCCACACAGTGTACAGAAAACCTACACATACGGATCGTTATTTACATAGGGATTCCAACCACCACCCATGTCAGAAATATGGAGTCATCAAAACCTTAGCAGAAAGGGCAAGAAGGATTTGCGAACCCGAGGCACTAAACGCAGAGCTAACTCATATTCATGATGCTTTAAGGGCCAATGGTTATTCAGAACGGGAAATCAAAAGATCGATTGGACCAACAAATCGTATACCCAAGGAAAATGAGCAAATCCAACCAGTGGCAAAAGCATTTCTGCCTTTTATTCCGGGAGTGACAGACAGAATTGGTCGATTGCTAAGAAAGAAAAATGTGAAAACTATTTTCAAACCAACAAGAAAAATCAAAGAATGTCTTCGATCGGCAAAAGACAGAAGAGATCCACTGTCGGCTTCGGGAATTTACCGCCTTCCGTGCACATGTGGAAGCGTGTACATAGGAACCACCAAACGCTCGATCAACACCAGGATTAAAGAGCACAAGGCCAATTGCCGTCTGGGGCAGACAGACAAATCCGCCGTAGCGGAACATACCCTCACTATGGACCATCGGATAAAGTTTGAGGAGACCCAGGTCCTTGCTACTACATCAGCATACCATTCCAGACTCTATAGAGAAGCCATAGAGATAGAAAAGCATCCGAACAATTTTAATAAAAAAGAAGAAGCAGTCAAGATTAACAAAACATGGGTCCCGATAATAAAGGGTGCGAAAACTCTACCCTTAACGAACAACACCGACCAGAACCGAGTGGAATCGAAAGCAACTGAGGCCCCGCCCACTTCCTTCCCGACGTATAAATACGGACTCCGATCACGCAAAGTTTATTAGTTCGCAGACTGTCAACCAGGAAGCAACTTCTGAAGATGCCAACCGCTCGTGTTGGCGAAACGTCAAGTCGAAATGACAATCGACGCCGGCCTAACAGCCCAAAAACCATTGATACATACCTATAATTTATTTAATCTTTTACTCCAGAATCACACACTTTGTTTTTAATAAAGCAAGCTTGACACCTAATAGTAAAGAAAAATCTCTTACCCTCAGTGCCAAAGCAGCCACACGTTCTGGGCGCCAATTGAAATGGATCCTCCTTCCGGAACACCCTCTCTCAATGAAGTTATCGGTCGTGGATTCCAAAATTTTTAAATTGATTGTCCTTAAATACAAAAATTATAAATATAAAAAAAAATTATCTTCTTTTGAATCTTTCTTCTTCCAATACTCAGCTCTTTCTCTATACCTTCCTCTTCCAACAATTTTCCAACTCCTTCTTGCTGCTGCCTTTCTATCTATCTAACACCTTTCTACTGCTCAGCTCTTTCTCTATACCTTCCTCTTCCTACAATTTTCCAACTCTCTGATTTTCTGTACCTTCCAATTTCTGGTTTCTTTCTATTTTATGTAATTAGATCTTTTGATCAGTACCTTTTCGTTTATTTGGTTATTAATTTCTTTTAATTTTAATTTAAATTCAAATTCTTTCATTTACAATCATTTTATTTTCTGACATTTTTCAAATTACCTTCTTGACAATCTAATCAATAATCATCAATATTTCTAAAACAACTTATAAACTAAACAAAAACAATCAAGATACCAAAAAATACTTAACCTGGACAACCAATTCAAAAATCATGACCACGTTCCAACATTTCATTGAAAGAACGTGAACCACGAAGAAAAATCCATATCAATATATATATATATATTATAACATATATATAATAACAATCTTTCAAATTAAGGTCCCTTCACGGTTATCCCGTTACACTGCCCCCTCCTTAGATTTATTCCTCCTAGAATGTTATTTCCTACATCGGAATCCCGCACACTCCCTGAGCCAGCCAAACCATCTTCTTGGAGTTGCTGCGCATCTCCACTGTGGTTTCCCTGGTAAGGCGCCAAACGATCATGATGGACCACGACGGGTTTCCCTCTGGGAATTTTCACGATCCGATAAATGACATCGTTAATCTTCTTCTTGATGGTGTAAGGACCTTCCCAGTTCTTCTGTAATTTGGGACAAATACCTCGACGCCGTCGGGGGTTATAGAGCCAGACTAAATCTCCAACTTGGTAACTCTTTTGCATTATCCGCGTGTCATAGTACCTCTTCATCCGATCACTAGATAATTGTAGTTTTTCACTCACCAGGTTGTGTATATTCTCCATTCGATTCTAAAGGTCGGCGACATATTGTTCACGGGCCATTTCTTCACCAGGTTTACAATCAAACACCAAGTCACTTGGTAGCCTCATTTCTCTACCGAACAGGACCTTCGCAGGCGTTTGGCCAGTTGATTCGTTGATGGCAGATCGAATTGCCATTAGAAATAGTGGAATATGTCGATCCCAATCCCTCTGACAATCTGACACCACTTTTGACAGATAGTTGGTTATAGTCCGGTTCATTCGTTCCACCATTCCATCAGACTGAGGATGCATCGCTGTGGTTCTCGTTTTGCGGATGCCTAATCTTGCTCTCAAAATTTCTCCCTTGGTCTGAGTGTAATTCTAGTGGTACCCCAAATCGGCTTACGAATTCTTCAACTAATATATCTGCTAAAGTGGTGGCTTCCTGATTGGGAACTGCATAGGCTTCAACCCATTTAGTGAAGTAGTCCATTACAACAAAGATGTACTTGTTTCCTACATCGCTCTGTGGAAGTGGCCCCAATACATCTACTGCGATTCTTTCAAAAGGACTTCCGACCAGGTATAGCTGCATTTCCGCCTTCGGTTTTCGGTGCGGACCGTTACTGGCAGCACATGTAGTGCATTTACGACACCAATCTTTAAAATCATTAGTGCAATTTACCCAGTAAAATCTATCTCTGATCTTTTGCAGCGTTTTCGTGATACCCAGATGTCCTCCAGAACTATCATTATGCATTTGTTTTAAAATTTCTGGTACAGCATTTCTTGGGACCACTATTTGTTTCCTTGTTTCTGTGCCCTCGGAATTTTCTACAAGTCTTTTAACGAGCCCACCGTCCAAAATTAAAGAGTTCCATTGGGTCCAGTATGCTTTTAAAGCAGGAGAGGATGAGGATATCTCTCTCCACAACAGACGACGGTCCATTCTCTTCCACTCCCGAATCTTTCTCAGAATGGGATCGTTTTCTTGTTGCTTCTCCAGCTTAGAGCTCTCGTCTTCTGGCACAACCTTAACTAAGGCAAGTTTTTCCTCGTTTTGTTCCATACGGGTACAATGGGGGCAATCAGGTCTACATGGTCTTCTGGAAAGTGCATCAGCATTACGATGTCTTGTTCCAGGTCTGTGCTCGATTTCAACATCATATTCCTGCAGTTTTTCGAGCCATCTTGCTATCTGTCCTTCTGGGTTCCTAAAGCTAAGTAACCACTTTAAACTAGCATGGTCTGTTCTGATCAGGAATTTTCTGCCATACAGATATTTATAAAAGTGTTCGACGGATTTTACAACTGCTAACAGTTCCCTCCGAGTTACACAGTAGTTCTTTTCAGCTTTCGATAAAGTTTTGCTGAAGTAACCAACCACTCTTTCCTTTCCATCTTGTAGCTGTGATAAGACGGCTCCAATTCCTACATTGCTGGCGTCGGTGTCCAGAATAAGCTTACCATCAGGAAGTGGATAAGCAAGAACAGGTGCTGACGTAAGCTGTTTCTTCAATATTTCAAACGCCTCTTGACATTCCTGATCCCAACAGAAGGACTTATCTTGTTCTGTTAAACGTGTCAAGAGTTTGGCGATGTCTCCAAAATTCTTGACATATCGTCGGTAATAGGAACAAAGACCCAAGAAACTCCGGAGCTGATGTTTGTCGATAGGGATTGGCCATTCCTGAACGGCTTGTATCTTAGCGGGGTCAACAGCAACGCCATCCTTGCTTACGTTATGTCCTAAATAGTTGACCTGTCTCTGGAACAAGTGGCATTTCTTAACATTCAATGTTAGATTAGCGTTCTGTAATCGTTTAAAGACTTCTTCCAGGTTAGATAAATGTTCCTTAAAGGTCTTGCCCATTATGATGATGTCGTCTCGATAAACTAGACAAGTTTCCCATGACAAACCCCGCAGGATGTTCTCCATTAGCCGTTCAAACGTGGCAGGAGCATAACAGAGGCCAAAAGGAAGGACCGTGAATTGCCACAACCCTGATCCACTGGTAAAGGCAGTCTTTTCTTTGTCTGCAGGATTCATTTTAACTTGGCAGTATCCGCTTTTAAGGTCCAAGGTAGAAAACAAAGTAGATCCCGCCAAAGCGTCGAGGGCATCATCAATCCTTGGCAGAGGATAACTGTCTTTCTTAGTGACATTATTTAGCTTTCGATAGTCGACACAAAACTGCATTGATCCGTCTTTCTTTCTCACTAATACCACAGGAGAAGCCCACGGACTACTGGATGGTTCGACTATGCCATTTTGAATCATTTCTTTAAGGGCTCTGTCTGCTTCTTCCTTCTTAACTTGAGGCATCCTTCGGGGTACCTGTCGAATTGGATGTGCATCACCAGTGTCAATTCTATGTTGTACAACATCAGTTCTTCCCAGTTTACTTTTAGAACCAAATACAGGTTTATAACGGTAAAGTAGATCTCTTACCTGTTTCTTTTCTAATTTTGACAAAGAGGGATCTAATTTTGTCATGAATTGTTCAATTCCGTTGGTCTCATCTGTTTCCGTAACGTTTATCCTGTGAATTATGGCCGTTACAGGTTCTAAACTTCCCATTTCCGTGTCCTTTCGGAGAAGAACTGGATGATCGTTCAAGTTGATAACTCGGATGGGTACCTCTTTGGAGGATCTAACAAGAGTCTTACCCACAAGGAGTCCTTTTCCCAATTCATGGTCATGGTTCTTCGGCTCTATCATGGCTGGAGCACCATCTGGCTCCAGTCCATCCAACCGCGCTGTGATGACACATTCGCAGCTCGCCGGAAGTTCGATATCATCGATTAGCTTAATCGAGGCATTGTCAACTTGTTTTCGGAAAATTTCTTCATTACCAGTACGAAGGATACGTCGGCGAAGATCCAAATGAAAACCACAGTGGAGCATAACATCCATGCCCAGAACAACATCTTCATCAATGTCAGCCACCAGCACCGAGTGAACAAGAGAGGTTGAACCAAACTGTAGCGTCACCTGTATCTCACCGTAGACTCTAGCAGAATCTCCGGTAGCGGTACGCAGTCTCCAACTGGTAGGCCACATCTTCTTTCGCATAATGATGGATGATCGAACGATAGTTTTCGTAGCTCCAGTGTCTACCAGCATGCTAAAGTTCTTCCCATCGATGAGGCCATCCACATATAAGCTGTCCACGTGATGTCGCAGAGTTGCCAATTTAATGGTGTGAGGGGCTTCGGGAATGTTTGGGGTCGATTTCGCCCTCCAGGGGTCGACCCGTTCTAGTTTTCCTGCTGCTGGAGTACTTCAGCAGGAGATTTTTCTTTTTGGGGGCAAGTATTTCTTATATGGCCTAATTCTCCGCAGTTCCAGCATCTCACTGGGCGCCTTCTTTTTGGAGATAACTTCATTGACCTCTCCACTACCGCTTCGACGTCACTAACGGAATGAACGGCATGGTCGTAGTTACCGGTGACTTCCCTTAGTCGAGCAACTCCACGTGAGGCCTCCGTCGCCGCATCAAACTCCAGGGCAATGGTCAAGGCGTCCACAAGAGTCTTCGGCCGCGCCAACCGTACAGCGCGTTGCAACTCGACGTCTCGAAGACCATCGGTGAAGGTTTGGACTGCTAGGCACTCCAGGAAATCCTCCGCTGCATTGGAATACGCAAGCCGTACCATTCTTGCCACTTCCGCCTCAAACTCCTGGATAGTCTCTCCATTTTTCTGCTTTCGGCTCTTTAACTGCATACGGTACATTGGTTGTAGATGAGTTTGACCATAACGCATCTCTAGACGATTCACCAATAACTCGAAGTTGTCAGCTTCATCCGGTGTCAATGATTGCCAGACGTCTAAAGCTTCGCCTCGCAGAGCTACGGTTAGGGACAATGCCTTCTCCTGGGATGACCATCCATTAGCTCTGGCCGCTGCGTCAAATTGTTTCAGGTAATTTGGCCAGGAAGTCTTCCCGTCGAAGGTCGGGGGTTTCATCGTCGTTCGTATCTGGGTAGTCTCCCCATTTCCTCGTCGGTCGACGTCTACGTGGCAGGTCTCCATCCTTTCTGTATCTCCGTTGCCGTGGTGGATGGGCTGGTTTCGACGACAAGCTTCGTGTTCTCGTTGAAGCTTTCTTATTTCGGACTGCACTTGCTGGTTGATCTGGTTTTGCTCGTCTCGCAAGTTGGCGACTTGTTGATTTTGTTCGTCTCGCAAGCTGGACACTTGCTGATTTTGTTCGTCTCGCAAGCTGGACACTTGCTGATTTTGTTCGTCATGAAGATGTGATATTTGCTGGAAGAACGAACTGGATAACTCATCTGATATGGTAGATTTTCGTTGTGATAGCTCCTCTTGCTGGCTCTTTATCTGACTGGATAGCTCCTGTTGCTGCCGGGAAAGTTGTTGAGTTTGCTCTTCTTGTTGGCTCGTCATTCGTTGCACCAGCTGGGACATATCTTCGCGCTGGCTTCTCATCTGACTGGATAGCTCCTCTTGCTGGTTCGTCATTCGTTGTGACAGCTGGGACATATCTTCGCGCTGGCTCTTCATCTGACTGGATAGTTCCTCTTGCTGCTTCGTCATTTATTGCGATAGTTCAGAAATAGCTTTTTGAACCGGGTCATCGTACTCCACAACGTCTGGGTCCAAATTGTTACTAAGGTAGTATGCACGGAGCCTATTTATCAATACAGATTTGGTCCCAGTAGTTTCCAACTCTAATTCTTCGAGCTCTCTTCTGAGCTCTGCCACCAATAGTTCATTTATCTTTTTTCCAGGCATTCTTGTATCTTCACCCCACACCTGACACCAATTTGAAACACTTATGGGGGCTTTTTACACAATTTATTTACAAAATTGTTAAGATACACTGAACTCTGCTGAATAACGTCTAACTACTTGACAATACAATGAACTCTTGTGAATACTTGAACTGCCGTTAACTGCCCATACATCCCCTTATATACAACAAATTAAACAAATGAACATTCTGGAACTTTCTAGAATTTTCTAGAAACATTATTTAATCTAGTCAGTGTTATTTTTAGAAGTTTCTAAAAATCAACTGTCAATAACAATCTTTCAAATTAAGGTCCCTTCACGGTTATCCCGTTACAATATTATTATGCTATAATAATAATAATAAATTTTTTACCTTTTTTTAATTTTAAATTTGAAATGAAATTATAATTATGGTAAATGCAAATTTATGTCTCTGATTTGAAATATAATGTGATTCTTTATATATACCTGGCAATACTCAAATCTCAGGGCAGAATTCAATGTTTAAACAAATTATTAAATAAATTAATTTTGATACTTTTATATGCAGAATATAAATTTTTAACACTCATGAACCAAACAATTTATAAGAGAGATTTTAAGCCACCTAAATTATAATTTACGTTATCCGCTAAACGCTAAACTGAGCATGCGTACTTTATAGAAAATAGCAAACCGATTTTCTGCTTTATTTAGTTTTCGAATTGGGAATTACCTTACACGAGTTATATGTTAACAAACTGTTAATGTGTGATAAATAATGTAAAGTCAGCGAAACCGCATCCTTTGTTACTTTTCTGTATTTTATAATAATTTTTTCATTCTCTGTTTGCATTTTCTAATCGTTCACTTCGTTTAATTGTAAAAATAAAGTTTTTAAAAAATTAGTTTACGGATTAATTTTCTTAACTGGCGCAGTCAGTAGGATTGACGACGTATTGAAAAGCCGCGGTATCGATAACAGATTTTCAAGTTACGGCGAGTTTTAACTCTTTACGTTAATCCGAACCATTTCTGGAACGAGTGCTTGGAAGCTGCAGGGAATCGCAAGGGTGGTAAGTACCGAGTTCCTTTTCACCCCTTCTCCGCTTGAGAAATTTAGAATAGGTAATTAGCAATTAAGCAACAGATTTTTAATTTAAAAGAATTTATAGTTTATTTAATAAATAAATACATATAAAACTTTAATAAAAATTTATTCTATGAACGATACTGATATCGAAACACTAGTTTCTAATTTTGATAAATCATTAAAAGTTAGAGAAACCATGCCTAACAAAATTAACGTAAGCATGTTGAAATTATATGTGGATATTATTCCATGTTACGATGGAAATCCATTAATGCTAACTAAATTCGTGTCTCAGTGCGATTTTTTAGTAAATACGTATAAGCAATCGAATGATATCATTTTGCAACAATATTTAATTAAAGTTATTCAATCAAAATTAATTGACAGAGCTCATTTGTTAGTTGGTTCTCGAACGGAACTTAATTCTTGGGACCAAATTAAAAGTGCATTAAATGTTTGCTTTGGAGATAAACGAAGTTTAGAATGTTTAGAACAAGATTTGCTAATGGCACGGCCATATAAAAATGAACAACCATTACAATTTGCAAAACGCTTGCAAGTTCTAAGGAGCCATTTATTCGAAAAAATTAATAGTTTTAAAAATACCGAAATGAATGAAGCCGGTAAAGAAATTCATAGACGACAATACGAACAAATGACTCTAAAAACGTTACTAAGAAGTTTAACTGGTCAGCTACAAACTATAATAAGACTTAAGAACCCTAACAATCTTGAAATTGCGATAAATTACTTAATTGAAGAAGACAACTTCTTTTACTCTCAAAATAATTTAAGGACCCAACCAAGTTTACCCAATAAAATCAATCTAAATAATTCAAATAAACAAAATCAATTACCATCTCACAGACCTTTGCAGAGATTTGACACACCCCATCAATACGCAAACGAAACTTTCCAACAACCCTCTACTTCGAACCCTCAACCCGTTAACAATTTCCAACAGAATTTTACACCTAACTATCAAGCATATCCTAATTCGCATAATCAATATAATAACAACCAAAATAACTTTCCTTGTCAACCAATTCCAATACAATCCTTACCAGTTAAACGTAACTACCCCACCAATAGACAGGTTTTCGGTCCCCCGAAAAATGTTTTCGCCCTTACGGGCAAACCATCCGATTTTGACCCTCAACCAATGTCAACTACGTCTCGAAATACTTTTAGGTCTAATAACAACGCTAAAAGAAATTTCACTTCTGAAGAACTATTTCAAATTAATTATTCAGAACCCGAAAAACTTTATCAAGACGAATTTAATATTAATAGCCAATTCGATGATGATTATCCGAACGATAAAATCATAGGTCCAATACAGTACGAAAGTGAAGACCCAACTCTAGCCCAACCGCAAGACGAAACTGACTTTGGACAAAATAACTATAAATTTTTGGGACACGGGCCTACAGAACCACATAACATAAATGAAATATTTTCTGACTTCTTTTCTCGCGATCTACCCTATCTCGAAATTAAAAATCCTCCAATTAAACTGCTCATAGATACTGGCTCTATGAATTCTCTTCTGAATCCAGCAATAGCCGAAAAATACTTTTCCCCTAACATGTATCCGTCAACGTCAATAATAAAAACCGCGACAGGCGAAAATGAATCTAAATTTAAAGCTGAAATATCGGCATTTCCCGAATTAAAATCTGCAGCAAAATTTAATTTCATTCTATATAAATTTCATAATCAATTCGATGGTTTAATAGGGCTTAATGATTTGAGAAAATTAAATCTTGTCATAGATTTTAACGAAAATGTGCTTAAAAATAATGTTGTAAAAATTCCTATTTTTTATAAACTAGACCAGTCGAAACACCTGATATCGGAAGACGCCAACGAGGTCATTGCTGTTAAAGTTCCCATAGATTACGTCGGCGACGGTGATATAATAGTACCAGAGATGAAACTCGATCAACTTTATTTCCCAGAAACTTTAACATACGCTAAACACGGTTTTGCGAAAACGGAGATTAGAAATAACACCAATAAAAGAATTAAATTGACATTAGATAAGCCTATAAATGTTACCGTTCTTACAGAATTTCCTAAACAAAATTACGAATTTTATACAATCGAAAATATTCTTCCCATACTCAATAATAAAATGAATTATAACAATAAAAACGAGATTAACATGACCGAGAACAGTGACAATGAGTCAATGATAGTTAACACGGGAAAAATAAATTACGATATCGATAACTATTTACAGAACTCGATCGAAGAAATAGAAACTGAAGATTGTAACGTAATTACTACCCTTGGCTAGCTCCAGGGATCGTGGCTTCCTTCTGGTTTTCTTTAACTCCCCCCAAACAAATATATAAGGGCGCCAAAATACAGACAAGCAAATAAAAGAAATGTGAATCAGTGTTAAATTGTTTATTCAAACTTTAAAAAATTGAATTTGTTGTTAAGCCAAAAAAAAATATTGAAATAAATTGTAATTAATTTAATCTTATCTTTTGTGGTTTTCGATGTCTTCTGTCGGAGCCTTAGTTGCACAAGTAGTAAACTGTATTTCCAATGGGTAGTCCCCGGAACAAACAGTTTCAGATTGTTTAGACAAAATGGCGGTGGCTTCTGGAATATTGGATTCGTTTATGGTAGAGTTGAAATGCTGATTTCAGGAAAAAAAATAGTTGTGTCGAGAAATCACACTCTTCCTAAGACCCTCTTCAAAAGTGGCAGCAGCCCTAATGAAATTAAAAAAAAGGCAATGAATCTCCGACCATAAAATCCTTAATTTCGTACACAATCGCTAAAGGTTTTCTCCAAAGAACGAGAAAAAATTAATTACTTACTATGTTTATATTTTTTACTCAATAAAAAACTGATTCTTGACAAGCGATTGTGAACGAAATAATTAAATATTAGTAAAAGAATAAACTTAAATATTAAATAAAATATTCACCAATTTTGGATTTTTACAACTAAAATTAAAATAATTAAATTCTTACTCACCGGAACGAGGGTAGTAGAAAGTGAAGAAACAACTGAATTTAATAAATTCTCAAAATAAAATGAAATTATTTCACGTCGAAACATACAAGCAAATGATCATTCTCCTACCATAACTGATGCGACGACGCACAATTAACAAGGAAATTCTAAATATTTTATAGTCAAGAGGCCAGGCCACAAATAACGTTTACAAACGTTACAAGATGACCTACAGAACACAATAACTGACGAAGACAAACAGTCCTTTTTAGAATTTATTGACAACATTGACAATCAAAATCTCAACACTGTAGAAAATGTTACCGAAACTCCTAACAAAAACACCGAACACTTACCAATTAGTGAACGCATAGAAAATCAAGATGACGACGACGAGACAGTACACTCCGCTGCCGAAAACCCTATTCTTGAAATCCCCTTCACCGAACACTGTACCAACTCTTATAATAATCAAATAATCAGTAAACAAGGAAAAGCTAATTCTTTTCATACAAGTATCAGCCAACATTTTGGTAGTAAAACACGAATTACTGCACATTTGACAAATAGTAAAGACAAATTAACTTACGAAATAATTAACTTATTTAAAGACTACGTAGATCCCAATAAATTGTACTGCATTCATATTAAAGAATCGACTTTAGATCTAGTTCCTATAGTAATTACAACCCTTCAAAATACATTCAAAAACCACGCCTACAAATTAATAATTTCCCGAAAATTAGTTTACCTAAAATTCATAAAGAAGGAATACCACTCCGTCCAATTGTAAGTTCAATCAATTCTCCTTTCAGTAAATTATCAAAATTTTTACTCAATATCATCAATCCTTTATCTAATAACACTGACTCATTCATTAAAAACAATAAACATTTTTTAGAAAAATTATCAAACATTAATATAAATAAAAATCATCTTATGGTAAGTTTTGATGTTGTAAGCCTTTTTACAAACGTACCTGTTGATAAAACGTTACAAATAATCAAACAATTATTAGAAAATGATAATAGCTTAAATCAAAGAACGAACTTATCCGTAGATACCATTATGGAATTGTTAACTATGTGTATTGAATCAACTTATTTTCAATATAAAAATAATTTTTATAAACAAAAAACAGGAATGGCAATGGGAAGTTGTCTTTCACCAATATTAAGTAATATTTATATGGAATTTTTTGAAAAGAATTTTATTGAAACATCATATTTTAAACCAAAAATATGGTGGAGATATGTAGATGATGTTTTTGCAATTTGGCCTTACAATCTCAATTTATTAGACAGATTTCTTGAAAATATTAACAATAAAGTACCATCCATTAAATTTACTATTGAAATTGAAAAAGATGAGAAATTACCATTTCTTGATATATTAATTACGAAGGAAACCGATTATTTAATTAATACTAACATTTTTCGTAAAAAAACACATACTAACAGATATTTGAATTTTAATTCCAATCACAGTATGACGGTTAAGAAAGGAATTATAAAAAGTTTATATGACAGAGCTAAAATAGTATGTTCAAATATTGCTTCTTTTAAAGACGAAAAAGAAACAATAAAAACAGTTTTAATGAATAATGGGTATCCCGAAAAATTAATTAAATCAACTTTCAATAAAATTGAAAACCCTCAGAGATTGGATAACCAAATTGACCATACACAAAATTTAAAAACAACAAAAATTCCATATATAAAAGGTATTTCTGAAAAAATTCAAAAAATTGGTAATGCTTTTAACATAAGGACAATTTTTCAAACAAATAATACAATTAGATCACTTTTATCCAAAACAAAACCAGTTAATTTAGATCAAAAAACAAAAAATTGTGTATATAGTATACCATGTGATTGTGGCAAAGTCTACATTGGGGAATCAGGAAGACCTCTTGAAATTCGCCTCAATGAACACAAAAATTATCTTAAAAAAGGAGATATAGATAAATCTAAAATTTGTGAACATGCTTTTAATTTTCTAAATCACCAAATAAAATGGACTGAAACAAAAATTTTATGTAAAGAAGAAAATTCTATAAAAAGAAAATTAAAAGAAACAGCACACATTTTATTAAATCCAAATGAATGTATTTCAAATTTTACTTTGGATTTATCTAGATCTTGGCTAACCACCTTAAAAAAAGAATGAGTTAATAATCTATATATCTATAGTTACAAAAAAACAAATCAAAATTTTAAAATCAAAACTGCATAAAGAAGTATAGAGTGAAAAAATTTTTATCTTTGAAAACGACAACCGATCTGGTTGTCGAAAGCTCAGAAGAATTATTTTAAAACAAATTATTTTCATTTTTGTTAGGCATTTTCAGTTTTAAAAGACGACCCTTGACAAATTTGACATATCTATCAAGATCAATAAGCAAGGGTCATTTTCAAAATATTGATTTATATTTTTTATAAGTTTGTTTTAGTGGCAAAAAGATCCCCGAATAAAGAAATAAATAGACATTATTATGCCACAAAGAAGCTATCGAGAATATTTAAATATAGAACAGTACAATATTCTAAAATATCATCATGAGACTAAAACTTGCCACCGAGGTATAAATGAGACAACTGAAGCTCTAAAAAATAAGTTTTATTGGCCGAACGCTAAATCTGATATCACAAAATACATAAACGCTTGTCATATTTGCCAGGAAGCCAAATACGATAGGCATCCTCCTAGAATAAAATTTGCTCTTACGATTACACCTTCCAAACCATTTAAGGTAATACATATTGACGTATTCCAAGTTTGCAAAACAAAATTTTTGACAATACCCGACTCCTTTTTGAAATACGGACAAGCCTACCTAATAGAACCAAATTTAAGTGCGATAAATATTCTAGAAGGATTAAGTAATTTTATTTCCCACTTTGGTGTTTCTCAAGCTATCACCTGCGACAGCGGTACTGAATTCAAATGCGAATTGGTCAAAGAATTTTGTAAATTACATAAAATTCGATTGCATTTCACAACACCAAGAAATTCTACAAGCAACAGCCCGGTAGAAAGATTTCATCTCTCTCTTTTAGAAAACATAAGAGTCCTAAAATTACAATATCCCCAAACGACGATAAGACAACTTGTTCATTTTGCTGTGATAGGCTATAATTCATCAATTCACATTATCCTTGGAGACACCAAAGCTTTAGATCCTTTTGATTTGACAGACGAACAAATTATAAACGACTACATATCAGACAGAAAAATTAGGCTTGAAACTATATACAACGACATTAAAAATCGAACTCAAGTGCAAAAAGAAAAAATAATAGAATCGCGAAATGAATCACACGAAGAACCTCCGGCTTATGAAGTAGGATAAGACATATTCATTAAAAATAGGGAAGCTGGACGTAATAAATCGAAACCTAGACATATCAGAGCATCCCTTAGTAAAGACTTAGGAAATAAAGTGGTAACTAGTAAAAAACTAGTTTTGCATAAATCCAAAGTAAAACGACCAATATCTACTAATAAAACTTCTTTGCAGGAGAAAAATGGAAACCCAAAGGACACTGACACATCTAATATTAATCCTTCCACTTCTTAATCCCATAAGTAGTGACGTAGAAATTATAAACTTAAGTACTCCCCTTTTACCCTTAGAATTAGGAGAAACGAAGTTGATTGAAACTAAGCATACTTTTATCCACTATATTGAAACTAATCTATTAGCCGCGCAAATTATCACTACCAAATCATTTTATCAAAAAATAGTCATTATCGCAAATCATAAAAAGCTCTTACACGAATCTCAAGAAATACATTATTTTCTATCACACACCGAATATCTTATTAATATGGCAAACACTAAGTTAAATAATCTTTTACCTACAAATAGATTTAAGAGAGGCCTTATAGATGGCATTGGAACCGCAAGTAAATGGTTATTTGGCACTTTAGATCATGACGATGAAATTCGATATGATGAACAAATTCGACAACTCACTCAAAATCAAAAATCTCTCTATCAAGAGCTAAACCTCCAAACTTCCTTAAGTAAACATTTAATTCAACATTATAATAAAACTATAACTGATCTTCGAGACAATCAATTGTTAATCAATGGTAAACTGAATCAATTAACTGAAAAAATCAATAATTTCACTGACGATATCTACATATACATATCACTCCAAAAGGCTTTAGATCAGGTAATACTAAATTGTCAGAATTTAATTAACTTTTTAGATAAATTGGAAAATGCGATTATATCTGGACAATTAGGAAAATTGCATACAGCTATTTTAAACATTGACCAACTACATACTTTAGTAAAATACTCAGAAAAGATTTATAAAAATAGAATTCATAAATTTAATAACTTATATAACTATTATCAATTAATAGGTGTTCAGATATCCGTAAGTCAATCTAAAATAATTTTCGTTTTGCATTTACCTATTTTAAAAGAAAATATCTACCATATGTTTCAAATCATTGGCCTTCCTTACCAAAATTCCATAATTATCCCAAAACACCCTTACCTTATACTCGGTACGCAAGACTACCAGTACGAACTAGAACCCTGCCCAGCAGTGGAGCGAATTTATTTCTGTACACAAAAAGATAAAATTACAACAGATGACTGCATCATACCATTGATACAAGCGAATAAACCAAACTGCAGAGCCGAAAAAGCAATGTTGGACCACCCAATTGTTGAACAATTAAATGATAGATTCATATTATTATTACCAGCCGATAAAACCATTAAAACGGAGTCACACTGCGAAAAATTCAGAGTTTTCGAGACTAGAAGTAACACCCTGCTCAAGTTACCCAAAAACTGCACGGTCACTGTAAACAATATTACTTTCACCAACTTAGAATCAATCAATAAATCAATTCAAGAACTGAAATCAGAAGCTAATTCGATTCAATATAGGAAACCAATTCACCCTATCGTTTGGAATACGCCTAGTTTACTCATTGTTCTACTGTTCACTGGAACTGTAATTATTGTTTGGTATTGTAGGAAGAGCCACCCCAAGAAAGAAGAGACCACAGAAGAAAACCACCCGACTTCATCCGTAGTGTTTTGTCTTAAGGAGGGAGGAGTTATATGTTAACAAACTGTTAATGTGTGATAAATAATGTAAAGTCAGCGAAACCGCATCCCTTGTTACGTTTCTGTATTTTATAATAATTTTTTCATTCTCTGTTTGCATTTTCTAATCGTTCACTTCGTTCAATTGTAAAAATAAAGTTTTTAAAAAATTAGTTTACGGATTAATTTTCTTAACTCACGCTAAACGTTATGCCAATCATGTGCAGTTGTTATGATATTTGTCTTTGACTTATCCGGCGTTGCCAAATTGACATTCATAGATGGTGGTAGCATATTTTAAAATGTTAAAACATTTGATAATGTATTAAAATTAAATTATTAAAAGCATTAATGTAAGTTCTTATACTAGATACGTATAGATGGAAAAAGAATAATATAATTTCATTCTGAACGCTTTACAAGTTTTTGAAAAACATATTTTCAAAGACAATGACCGTTCAACTAAGAAGAAACAACTACTTCCTGGGCTATATGCCCCAACGGATATTGGATTATACTTCAAAGTCAAACTTATATCAAATCTACTAGACTCATTATGAATTTACTATTTTTTATATACTTATTCTTAACTATTGTCTAATATAAATTTAAATTTCAGAGTTTTTCATTTCTTCAAACATTAAACCAATAACAAACAAATATTATGGCTTTGAAAATTGATATTGCATATTTTAAACGTAAGTATTTCTTTATTAAGTCCATGAATTAAATTATTTTATATTAGAAATTCTGTATCTTTAAAATTTATGTTTTAACAGTTATTTTTCTTGTTATATTTAATTGTCATTATTTAATTTACATTATTTCAAATTAACAATATGTATCCTTAAAATTTATATATTTTCTTCTTATATTTCATTTTCTTGTTTTACTTAAACGTGATTATTTTTATTTAAATTGTGTAAACTAATTAGATTAATTTTTAAAATAGATATATCTTATGTATCTAATCTTATATTTGATTTTCTTATTTTGATTTTCTCTTTTTTAGGAATGAAGAGAATAATTCTTAAAATACTGAAGAAACTTAGAACGAATTATACAAATTCTAATTCTTTATAGTCCACCCTGGGATCAAGAATATTTTCCTTTTTCTTTATTTGATCACTATTTTATTTAATTTGTTTTATTAAATATAGCATATAATCTTATATCATCTCAATATATGTATATATTGTTATGGTATTAATTGGTCTTTGTGTGGAGTATAAATATGTTTAAGACTAACTAGATAAGAATTTTGATAATATCAATTTATGCAAGTTATCAAGTAATAAAAAAAAATTGAAAAACACAAGGGTATAAAAGGACGTTGCTACGTTGCTAAGGGAGGTTTTTTGGGAATTTTGATTGAAAAAGTCAAATGAAAATTATTTGGGATATAATTTGAATTAAGAAAAACAAGATAAAATTAAAATTAATGAATAAATAGAATAATTGGGAAAATGGTTATGGTAAATTAAAATCTGGGATCAAATGGAGAAATGGAATTTAGAAAAAAAAGAACTTGCATAAATTGAATTGATTGATTATTATAAGAAGAATTTTATTAAAATAAGTATTTCTATTACAAGAGTATTATCAGCTAGTATTAGTTGTAGTAGAAATAATTATTTGAGGGTTTTTGGAAAAAGACGCAAAATTTGTATTAAATTAAGAGTAGGTAGTGATAAGTCGTGACGTACTTTCTGAAATGGAGGAACCTTTTTTCTTAATTGGTGATATAAATATTGATTTAATGGAGGACAGTTTTTAACAAGACAAAATTAATGAACCTAATAAAATCGTATGGTTTATATCAGTTAATAGATAAACCAACTCGTATAACACACACTAGTAAAACATTAATAGATTTACTAATAACAAATGAAAAATTTACACATTTCAAAGTTCATTACACTCCAAAAATCACAGATCATGCAATAATCACAGTGGATATAAACAAAAATGTTGATGCTATTTATGAGTTTACGAAGATATCTAGAGACATGAAGAATTTCAATGAATTGCAGTATCAGATCGACTTAATGGATCAAACGTGGTCTCCAAATTCAGTGGATATAAATTCTCTAGTTAACAATTTAGTAGAAACAATAACTCAAACATTGAACATCCATGCACCCACATCAGAAAGGTATATTAAATGTCAATGGGGCAATAAATTATGGTGGACACCAGAGATAAGAGATGAAATGAATAAAAGGGATAGGTTATACAAGAGGGCCATATTTATACAAAATAATGATTCCTGGGATGAATATCGGACACAGAGGAATAAAGTAGTTAAACTTATAAGAAATGAGACAGAAAGGTATTATCGAGAAAAAATTGATGAAGTTAAACATAACCCAACTGAGATGTGGAAAACAATAAAATCACTAATAAATGGTAACAACAACAACAGTATAAAAGAAGGAATAATTTTTAATGGAACATTGGAAACTAATCATATAACCATAGCTGAAAATTTTAACACATTCTTTGTAAATAGTATAAATCAGTTAATTGATAATATAAGTAATACACAAATAGAGAAAGAACATTTTCTTCATATAAATCAACAACAACATAAATTTGAACATTTTAAATTAATTACTTTCAGAGAATTGAAGAATTTTGTCCATAAAATGAAAAATAAAAATAGTCCGGATGGTATCTCAACTAGGATATTAAAAATTTCATTTGAAGCAATAGGTGATAGATTCCTCCATACTATTAATACAAGTTTAGAACAAGGATCATTTCCAGATACCTGGAAGATAGCAACTATTGTGCCCATTGAAAAAGTAAGCAGCACTATGAAACCTGAAGAATTTAGACCTATTAATACGGTACCCACTTGTGAAAAACTCTTAGAATCCATTGTCAATAGCCAGTTTCAAGAATATGTAGAAATCCATCATTTGTTAACACCATTTCAGGCTGGTTTTAGAACAGGAAATTTATGTGAAAGCGCTTTGCAAACAGTCTTAGGTGAATGGAAAAATGCTCTCGGCAAAAAAAAGGTTATCGGAGTGATATTTTTAGATTTTAAAAGTGCCTTTGAAACGGTGAATAGAGAATTGTTGAAGAAATGTGAACTTGGCGGTACAGTGTTACAATGGTTTAGCAATTATCTTGATAAGAGGTTACAAAAAACTAAATTCTATGAGAATACATCGTCTTTGGTGAAAACACAATATGGAGTCCCACAAGGTACAGTGTTAGGACCAAGTTTATTTGTACTGTATATTAATGATATTGTTTATTGTGTTGAAACGTGTAAAATTCAATTATTTGCTGATGATACTTTGTTATACTATATTGGTCATACTGTGGAAGATGTCGTAAATGTATTAGGTCACGAGTTAAACTCAATACATATTTGGTTGTGTGCAAATAGTCTCATCCTAAATGTATGCAAAACGAAATTTATGATTTTAAAAAATAAATTTAATATAACTGACACAAGATCACACTCTGGTATACAATACAGTAATGTACCTATTGAACAGGTGAATGAATGGAAATATCTTGGAATACAAATTGATAAAAATTTAACATTCTCTAGTCATGCTGTGTATGTAACAAAGAAAGTTGCAAAAAAAGTTAATTTACTTAACAGAATGGGAAGAAATCTTAGTTCTTGGAGTAAGCTATTAATTTACAAAACAATAGTGCTTTCACATTTTAACTACTGTTCTTCAATTTTGTATATGTTAAATAACTCTCAGATAAGTATTCTTCAAAAGAAACAAAATCAGGCTCTAAGAACTATTCTGAACTGTAACAGACGTACAAACATAAAAATTATGTTAGAGGCAACATCTCTTTTGAGCGTTAAACAAACTATATTCTTGAATACAATGGTAGTTATATTCAGAATAATAAATAAACTATACCCTGAACATTTATTAGATCAAATTAATTTTATAGAAAATGTGCATAGTTACCCTACAAGGTTACAAGGTGATTTTTATATTTCAACAGTCAGAACAAATTTTGAACAGAGTAATTTATTCCACAGAGGACTAAATGATTACAATAATCTTCCACAGGTCATTAAGAGCTGTAAATCTTTGAAAAAATTTAAAAATTATTGTTATAAATATACTAAAGATAATATAGGCATATAGAAAATTGTATTTCTTATGATTAGTTATTGTAGTTTGTTAGCAAATGCTATTAATAAAAAATATTATTATTATTATTATTATTATTATTAAAAACTAATTTCTCGGAGGCGTCCAGTATTGGGAGGGTTTACTGTATCTGGAAATTTGGGGAGTGGCGAGCTAGTGCTCAGCTAGCACTGAGGCCACATATGTGGCCTCAGTGCTGTGATATATATCACACATTATGCATTTTCTCGTGTGTAGGGATATTCTCACGTCAGGCTGTCACCAGGCCTAGTGATTTAAAATAGGTGATGAGGCTCCCGATGGGGATCTCCCTGACATTGGCTGGTGTAAGTCAGTACTCGCCCAACACGGATCTTCTGATTTCAGAAAAAGCAGAGCAGTCATACATTATATGTTCTACTGATTTCTCTTCTTGTTCGCAGCCACTGCATAGCGGCGATTGTGTAAATTTCATCCTAAGGAGATGTTGTCACAATTATAAATCCGATCAATGAAAGATCAATATTTTAATTTAAAGAATATATTCCACGAACGACAAAACTAAAACTAAAACTAAAAGCTAACTTTCCCCGATTCAAAAAACCCTTGGTCACTTGTGACTCACTCTTGAATCATCCACTGATATCATAGCATCACTTCTTTCCTTACTCATTCTAGCATAGGCGGGGTATTCGGAATTTCGTCACAGTCGGCCAGGCTACCAATTTTCCGTCCCGGAACATCTGTGAACAACAAAATATTGTAATAACAAAATTTACCTTACCCTGTTATGAAATTAATAAATGCTGCCGATGTGGCCAACATCGACAACATCCATCATTCTCAACTAATTATCACTCTATTCTAGTAACCCCGTATTGGTTATGTAGGTTCTGAGACTTTCTCAGACTCCGATTCAGTTCCACTACTGCTCGTAAAAGCAGCAGTGAACGGCTTCATTCTATCAGCTGATACAACACCTTCATACCTCTTACGTGCACGACTTGACCCCGGTAGGTCTTCTATAACATAACGATCATGATCTAAACGTTCTTTGACCCGGTAAGGACCGCGAAACTTCGGCAGCAACTTTTTGCTTTTGCCCTCGTTTGTAAAATTCGTTTGTTTTACAAGCACTTGGTCCCCAATGTCATAGTTGCGACATTCTTTTCGCTTAGCATCAAAGTACGCCTTTTGCCTACGTTGAGCTACCTGAATTTTCGAAGCAGCCTCCTGTCTAGATTTACTGATGTCACTCTCAATAGCGTTATCTACGACAGCTATACTCAAGAATGAATCACTCATCGCTCGAGGCTTATATCCTAACATCAGTTCAAAAGGACTCTTTCCCGTAGAACTATTTACAGTCGAATTTATTCCAAAAATAATAGAACCAATTGATGAGTCCCATTTCCTTTCATCTTCGTAAGATGTCGAGAGGGCATGCAATAATGTTCTATTGTATCGTTCCACTTGCCCGTTAGCTCGTGGAGTGGCTGTGGCATTAAAAATTAATTCAATCCCTAAATCTTTGGCAAATGTGATAAAGGATTTACTAGTGAAACAAGACCCTCTGTCACACACAATCCGACGGGGAGTACCAAACATTAGAAAGATTGTCTCCAAAAAGTTGGTAACTGGTTTTGTTTTAGTACTCAAAACTTCGTAAAAGCATCTACTACTACCAGTAGGTGCGTATTATTTCTTGTGCTTCTCACAAATGGTCCTAAGGGGTCGATGTGAAGAGTGTGCATGGGTATGGGAATCTTTTCTATGCTGTGAAGATATCCCTCCTGTTTTCCTGTAGGTGCCTTATTGTATGCGCATGGCAGACAAGCAGCAATGTATCGTCCCACATATTTTCGCATCCTCGGAAACCAATATTTGCTGCTGATGTTCCCCAGGGTTTTGTCGACAGCAAAATGACCCATATTGTCGTGATGATACATCGTCACAACGCGTCTACCTGCCTTTGGCACGTACCATCTTAAACCATCCAAAGTCCTCCGATAAATTTTGTTGTTCTTAAGTGCGTAGTTGTTATGGATTTGTTTGTCATCGCTATTTGAAGGTTTCTTTGACAATACTTCTAACAACTCTTTGCACTGACTGTCTTTTATTTGTGCTGATAAGATCCAGTCATCCTTCGTGATATCAACTTGAAGAATATCGATGTCCGGCCTTCTTTCGTGAGCCTTGGTTCTAACCGGGTTTCTACTCAGTGCGTCAACATGTGCCATTTTTGAGCCTTGACGATACTCGACCGTAAAGTGAAACTCCTGAATGGAAAGCCACCACCGTGCAATACGAGGAATTAAGTCAATGCACTGCAATCAGTTACCACCTTAAATGAGAGTCCCAGCAAATACACTCGAAACCTCTGTAACGAGCAAACCACAACTAGAGCCTCGAGTTCATAAGAGTGGTACTTCTCTTCATCTTTTGTTGTTTGGCGGCTAAAGTATAGTACCGAGTCCGACTTTCGAAGCATCGGTGTGGACCTCTGTCTCTAGTTTGGGATCGTATAGAGCAAGTATAGGCCTTTTAGTCAAAACTTCTCTAAGTTTTTTAAACGCACTGGCCTCTGTTTCACCCCAGTTAAAACTTATATCCTTTTTTGTGAGCGATGTCAAAGGACAAACTGACGAATTTGATGTACATTTTTAGGAACAGGAAATTTCTTTACAGCAAGAATCTTCGCAGTACCGGGCCGTATGCCAGCAGCACTGATCTCCTGCCCCAGATAATCTATTTGGCCCTGAAAGAAATTGCATTTCTCCAGTCGTAAAGTGACACCGGAATTCCTAAAGATTTGTAGTACATCACCGAGAGCTATTAATCCGGACGCAACGCTAGGAGAAGGAACTAAAATATCATCCAGATATGGCATAGCTGCAGAAAACCTCATAGAACCTAGTATTTGATTTATTGTTCTCAGAAACTGCTGGCGCATTCACTAAACCAAATGGCATCCTTAGGTACTCGTACTGACCGTCGGGTGTTACAAAAGCTGTTTTCTCCCTAGAATTTATCGACATCGGTATTTGGTGATACCCACTGGCCATATCCAAGGTTGTAAAATATTTACAGCCCTTCAGTACCTCTAGGTGGTCATCGACTCTTGGTAATGGATAGCAATCTTTCACCGTTTTGGCATTAAGTGCCCGATAGTCCACACACATACGTGTTTCGCCATTTTTCTTTTTGACCAAGACTATGGGACTCGAATAAGGAGACTTCGACTCTTGTATGATGTTAGCTGATAACAGGTCGTTAACTATTTTCCGAACATTTTCCCTTTCTGGAACAGACAGTCGGTACGGTCTGTACGTTACCGGGGTTTCATCCATTAGACGAATTTCCATTTCAGCGACTTTAATGCAACCTAACTCTTTTGCATTTTCCGCGAAACAGTCTCGAAATTTATTTAACAAAAACAAAAGATTACTTAAATCAGTTTTTGACAAATTATTTGGTACACGATTTGCTAAATCGTTCAAAGTAAATTTCGCTAAATCAGAACTATCTACTTTAAGACAATTACTTACATGATTGGAGTCCGGAACACAGGGTTCGCCTCTTGCAACCACTCGACCTTCTTTGAACATAAGCATATTCTCGGAAGCGTTAAAAATTGGAATTTTCACTTCGTTGGAGGATAGGACACATCTGGGTAAAACATATTCCTTGTTTGGTTGAAAACACTGGCATAGATCCACGAAAATATCACCTTCGTAATTATTGTTTATTTTACAACTCACCAAGCCAATGTGATTCGGAGGAATTTCAGTTGATTTGCTTGCAGATAAAATTATCTTTTTGGGTGGGAGTTCGTCGATTTCAGGCAATTCCGTATATTCGCTGTTGAATAATCAAACAGTTCCTTTGCGGACAACTGTTATTACATTCTTGTCGTCCAACACAGTTCTACCAACTAAAATCGGCATATTTTGTAAGTGGTCTGGTACCACATAAATTGAAGTTTCGCCGTCAAACAAATCTACTTTTAGATTTGTTTTGGCAATACCCAAAACCTTTGTAATAGCGCCTCCGTATCCGTTTAGGTTTACGTCACAATGTGACCCCTCTAGGCCGACATTTTTAGCATCAGTTTCTCTAATTAATACGACCTCACATCCAGAATCGACAAAACCATTCAAACTATGTCCATTTACGTCACAGGCAACATTATAACCATCGGTTTTTGAATCGACTTTGGTTTCGCACATCAATGTTTTACGGGACATGCCTTGTTGATTCTTACGACAATCCGAAGATAAATGCCCTATTTGTTTACAGAAAGAACATTCTTTCTTCGGTTTCATACATTCTTTAAACATGTGGCCATATTCCTTACAGTTGAAACACCTCGTATGTTTAAGTCGTTTCCTTATATCGGTCTTTGGTATATTTTCGTTGCGTTTTTCTGGCTTTCTATGGTCTATGTGTTGCTTCGGTAATGCTGGCACCGAAGATAGAGCAGAAAGATACTCGCGAAATAAATCCTCTGGGGAAACATACCGACCCACTTTTGCTCCAGATTGTATCGTGCTATCGGGAATGCCATCTATAATCATTGCCACGGCATTTTTACCGGATATTTCGCACTGGCGAAGAAGTTGGCGTTTGCCAAAATAATATTCTGTCCATGATTCTTCCGACAGCTTTTTGCGCGCAATCATCTTTTTAAGAACAGTAGGAAAATCTTGGTGGTCTGGAAATGTAGAAACAAGCATTCGTTTCCATTCTATCCATGTAAATTTGTAATTATCAAGTCCTTCATACCACTCTCTTGCTATACCCTGTAGACGTGTTTGCATATGAAAAATTTTCAAATTATCGTCCCAGTGATTTATTTGTCCAAGTTGATCTATTTTGTCGAGCCATTTGCTGCAGTTCTGTGTACCTACACCTGGATTGAATTCTGGTATGCATTTTGAGTTTATAGCTGTATTATTATAGCCATAATTGCCACTCTGATCTAATAGTTGGTTAACCAAATCCTCCAGTTGTTGAATTCGCCTCTGCGAATTACTTTCCTGAGTAACTGAAATACTACTTCCTGACGCAACGTTTGCATCTTCTATAGCCTTTTCAGTCACTTGTGTATTTTGCTCTTGTCTTTGTTTGTTTATACCAATTCCCCTAACGCGTTGACTTTCTTCAACAACCCGTGGAGGTGTTAAACTTACAGGTTTAGGTGTTTGAACAACATTTTTCCTACTTACAGTTCTTCTTCTTTTGGACTTTTTATCCTTTCTCCGTTTATAACGCCCAATAGAATCACTTCGAGCCGACGAACTAGACGAATCAGATCCGGAACTCGAAGAATCACTAGAACTACTTTTATGTCTTTTATTGTTCCTCATTTCCCTTTCTTCTTGAACACTAGTCACCAAAAATTTCCACTCAAAATAACACCGCTATGATTAATTAAGCCAACAACAATAATAATATTATATGAGTACGACAGTCTATTCGGAAACGTAAATATATCCCACCGCTGCACTATGAATCCGATCAATGAAAGATCAATATTTTGATGTGAAACATCTATAGCGGCACGTAAATCAGATTTCTGGCGTGGTGACGGTGACGTCATGACTTAAAAAACCTAACGCATCGATAATAATCGATAAGAGATATCTTATATGAAATTGGTGTCATGTTTTGAGCGACGCGACGGTGGCGCGCCAACAATAGGGGGAAGAAGCTCATCGATTCAAAAATTTGGCGGGACAGGTAGACCGGGAGATAGTGACAGATTTTCAGACGCGATTTAGGCCAGTATGCCTTTTTCAGTACATTATACTATTGACAATTCGATGATAATAATCAATTAATGGAATTGTCATCGTGTGTTCTTCATCTATAAAAAAGTTAACAAATTTGTTTAGAAATTAATCATTTTTATATGATTTTACTCAAGCTGCCATTTATGCTAAAATAAAATTCGATCAAAGTATTACTTGAATGGCCATTGGCATACCGTTAGTGTGAACCTAGCAGGTGGGCATGCCCAGGTAGATATGCTTTCTAAAATATGCTTTATTTGTGTTCGAAAACAGGCTGCCAATGTAGAATATACTTGATATTACTATACAATTGCTATAGGTAAGATGGCATACCCTTTGTGCATGTCCGTGTATATCTTATATGGTAGTAATTTTGCGATGTTAAACGATAAGTTTCCGTCATTTTACTCAAGTCCAAATTGATACCATAAAATATATGTATCCTCAAATGTCAACATTGAAAATGGCATACGATTCAAACAGGTTTGACATAATAAATAATGAAGATCAATTTGTAAAATAAAGAGACAATTATCTGTGTTTTTATTCAGTATGACATTTCATTGTTGATGCAATTATTACCTAACAAATCAAAATAATTAATGGCATACAAGATGTGCGAGCTTTACTGGTGTAATTTCGTGAAAAACATTGCGAAGTTATAGAAAAAATTACCGTGCTTTAGGTCAGTATGCCTTTTGTTCTATACAATAGGTTGATTATTAACTTGCAATAAACAACTATGGCAGACAAGTTATGCGAGTTCATCATATGAAAAATTCATATGAAAAAACATATGACCGCACATTTTATGACGTAGCAACGCTCATTTCTCTAATCCCAACAGTGATGAACCCTGCAATTTGGCTGGAGCATCGAAGAAAACGGTACATACACGTTCCGTTGGTTTGAAGGAGATGAGGTGCCACACTTCGTCCAGGAAATCTTTCTAACACCCGACGAAACTATAGGTAATATATAAGCATGATGATTTCTTATTATTTACATCAGTTATTAAAATTCATTAAATTGTTTGATATTATTATTTATAGTGTCACATACGATAATAGGGTAGTTTAATTGTTTTATATTTCATTGTAATATTTTGTATTATTTTTTATTGTAATCATTCAGGTCAAAGTCAGTACGTTAGATTTCAAGGCGACCTTATATAGTTTAATTATTATTCTCACGTAGCGTATGAATTGGCTATAACAGAGCGTCGTTGAGGTCGCACTCGAGGAGTTCGGTGTCTGAGGTTGTCTGTAAGGGTCACCCTTGGGGTGTCCCTAAAACAGACTCTTGGGTCTGGGCCGTTGTGACTCTTGAGGTATTTTCGTGAGTAAATGTGACATGCCACCATGTAGTTATTTGGTAAGATTAGTATAGTTAGTAAGTTATTCGTTATTCATTGTTTGTTTCTTGTTAATATATTTGTTGTTTGTTTTCTGTTGTTTATCTTATCCTCCCCTTGGTTAATTTTCTGTCTTCAGCAGGATAGCTGACCAGGGGGTAGATAACCACGACCTGGGTGGGAAGTGCCTTCAGTTAGCTACCCCTCATCCCAAAACACTAAGGCACACTTCCCCAATCCCCCTCAGGCGTGACAATAGATCCAGAAAATGATTGCCAGCATGATACCGTCATCGAATCTTCGGACGATGAAGATGATGAGTATGATGATAACAACGGTTATGATAATGGAGGGAAGGATACTAAGGACCAAACTCATATAGATGGTGATGACGAGGAAGAAGATAATGAAACCGATAAAGACTATAATACGGAAGTAGACTTTACTGATGAATAAAAAAATTAAAAGTAATATGTATGTGAGTAATAAATTTAATTTATATGGAATAACTGACTTTATTGTGCCTAATCGTACCTCAATTTGCTGGAATAAGCATTTATTTGCACTAAATATAGATTTAATAACATTTAATGAATCCCAAAAAAATACAATTTTCGCGGTAATAAAATAAATAATTATATTAGTGTATAATAAAATAATCTGTGGAAGAAAAAAGAAGAGTTGTAACAAATAAATAGTATATAGAATTTATAAATGCGAAGCTGAAATAAACGCGGCATAAATGATTTTTTCCATAATGAAAATTTTGTTTTTTGAAAGCCGCAGACCAGTCTAATCAGTATGCCCGTTATTATTTGATCCAAATATACCGTGATTCAATATTTTACAAAAAGGTATACTGTTTACAAAGGAAGAAAATCGTCCATTTCATTTGCACTAATCCTTCTCCGTATTCACATACTATTTCATAATTTCAGAACTTCGGACGTTATCAAACGATATGCCATTTTTTGTAGCACCCAAATATATCTCAAATATGTTAAAAACAAAGTGGCATACAGATTCAACACACGGCAATTTCCGTACCATTTCGCAAATTTTTTCGCGTATGCCTACATCAGTTAACCGCCCAATTGCAATGCCAACTTAATATACGTCAAACGCTATCATGAACTGCATAAAACCAAAATGGCATACTGATTTTAATGACGGAAACTTATCGTTTAACATTGCAAAATTACTACCATATGAGATATACACGGACATGCACAAAGGGTATGCCATCTTACCTGTAGCAATTGTATAGTAATATCAAGTATATTCTACATTGGCAGCCTGTTTCCGAACACGGATAAAGCATATTTTAGAAAGCATATCTACCTGGGCATGCCCACCTGCTAGGTTCACACTAACGGTATGCCAATGGCCATTCAAGTAATACTTTGATCGAATTTTATTTTAGCATAAATGGCAGCTTGAGTAAAATCATATAAAAATGATTAATTTCTAAACACATTTGTTAACTTTTTTATAGATGAAGAACACACGATGACACTTCCATTAATTGATTATTATCATCGAATTGTCAATAGTATAAGGTACTGAAAAAGGCATACTGGCCTAAATCGCGTCTGAAAATCTGTCACTATCTCCCGGTCTAAGGGTATGAATTGTTTCATAAAAACCTAACTCGATTCCGCCTACTATCTATTTTATATATATAAAAATGATTGTTTGTATAGGCAACATAATATACCTACATATTTTGCTGACCTGTAAAATTGACAGCTAGTCAATCAAAATAGATTGTTGGTGAATAGTTGTCATATAGTTGTCCGCGTAAAATTTGTGTATTCAGTTTTAAATATGAATAAACAAAGTGTTAATAAAGAAAGTGATGAAAAAATATGAATAAAAATGAGTGAGTACCTACCTACTCTATATACATTGGGGTGTCCGTTATTTCCCAGATTTGGTTTTGTTCTCCAAACACCCATCAAATTTTTAGATTATGACCTAACAAAAATTATCAGACCTTAACCAGCCCTTAATATTCACATTAACCCGTGCCTAAATCATAATACATTTCCCATTTAAATACCGTTTAAAAGTTATTCAACGATAAAGTTGTATTCATAGTTAAATTCATCATTTTCCTATTTTTTATTTAGTATCGCTTTTTGTTTGTACTAAAATTATGAAGTAACTACAATTATATTAATATAGTAACGTACTTCTATATAAATTTGTGTTTTAATAATTTCCTTTTTTAAGATTATTGAATTTAAGGCAATTAAATAAAAAGCTAAACGAAATCACTTTTTAAATTTATTCAATAAATAGTCATCGTTATCTGGAAAAAATCGTAATATTTTATTTTCTTTTCTGCATATTACTTTTACACAATAATGTCGATGTTTCACATCTGCCAGGCGTCCCGTGACGGCTCACATTTTTTTTTAATTTAAAGAATATATTCCACGAACGACAAAACTAAAACTAAAACTAAAAGCTAACTTTCCCCGATTCAAAAAACCCTTGGTCACTTGTGACTCACTCTTGAATCATCCACTGATATCATAGCATCACTTCTTTCCTTACTCATTCTAGCATAGTATTCGGAATTTCGTCACACAATTGACAATGACCTGTTAAGATTCAAACAGCAGATTTTGTCAGGACAATGCCTTAAATTTTATTGCTGTTTCCTCACCAGGATGAGGTGTTAACTCTCTGGCCAATCTACATTGAGTAGCTTTATCCCAGCACTGTATAAAGTATTGGTGAGAGTGTTGTTTGATAAGGTCCACGATAGCGGACATTGTTAGCTTGGAAGATGGACGAGGGCTAACATATTTTTAACTCGCAGCCCTCCTTGCTAAATTGTTCACAATGCGGTTGCCTTTAGAGTTCCCATGTCCTTTGATCCAGTTGAGAGTGACCACGTTATTCTGGCTGGCCTCAGTTAGAGATTGGTGACATTCCAGTACTAAACTTGAAGTGATACGTGGTCTATTGAAGGTCAGTAGTGCTTGTCGCCAGTCTGTGTATATATTTACATTCCTACCTGTGATGTTCTTATTGATTAATTCTTTTGCAGCTGTAGTTATGCCTGTGAGTTCTGACTGAACCACACTTGACAAGTCATTCATAGCCCATTTTATTTTTAGGTTTAAGGATCTAGAGTAAATTCCACATCCCACACCTTGCTTTGTTTTTGATTCATCCGTATAGGCGTTCAGAGCGTTCACTACGTTGGGGTCTGCTGTCTTGTTTGTTAATATTTTGTAGGGTTTTCAAAGACAAATCTTGGTGCGACGGCTTCCGTGTCTACCTGTAAGAGTGGTATCGTCTTTATCGATTCCCTCCACAGACTGTCCCTATGGGTGCCAGTCCCTACAGTGGGTTCGATACCAACCGTGCGAAAGCGTACCCCAATATATTTATATATTGCAATGTGAATACTTAATTCAAAGTCTAAAACAATCTCTTTTGGCTTAAAATATAAACCCAACACTTAAAAGGAGGAATAGTTGTTTTATCAGACAGCAAACAAAAAATAACCCGTACATAATAGCCCTTTTTAAAACTGAATCTGGTAAAAAAAATTTGTAGCAAATTTAAATGTTCCGTTCATCAAAATACAAATTAAACAAAAATGTTAGATTAGAAAAACAGGAAAATATAATTATTTTTTTGCTTGATATGCCACCATAAGAAACTCTTCTTTACGATTTCTACTAAGATGTAACTCATGAATAGTATTGGTAATATTGGCAAGTTTTTTCTTCTTGCCGCTTGAATATTTAGTCTTATTTGATTAATATCATCTGAGTTTATGTTCTCCGCAAAATTATTTAATTGAAATTCTCGAATTATTAATTTTGATGGTTTCTTAGCTTGATCACAAATTGCTTTCCTTTTTACACTATTACTTACTGCATTTCTTGCAGGTTTCTTTTCAAAACCATGATTGTGTTTTCCTTTGACATCTACTTGTACTTTAGCAGTACATTTAGCGATACTACATATTCATTGAATTTTTCCACATTTGATAGAATTAGCTTGGGAAATCTTAAAATTATTCAACAGCATTAACTTATTTCCTTTTACACTAAACATGGTAGATGCTCTGTTATCCATTTTAACTCAGTTTAGGTAGAGAATAAACTGTTTGATAAGATACTCAATAAGAAACAATTAACTTCTTTTTCCTGCTTAATATTACCCTATTATCACTTTTGGAAACTCTTAAGGTATTAAATATTTAAATCCTTAATACTTACGAGTAAACGTAACTGTTCCTGACAGAGTTTAGATTCTTTCATAATCTCTTAAGTCTTAAAAATCAGGTAAAATTTTTATTTATGGTAGAAATCGGAACGGCCCAATACAATACTTATTACTGAATGTTATTATTAATATGAAATACTAAACTTAATATGTAAACTTACGTGACAGAATAATAAAACAATTTCTCAAACACAATGCGATACGTCACTACTCGTATAATACAATAGTATATTGTGTATCTAGTAGGAAAAGCGATACATTCCCGGACGACAATATAAATTGTTGGCCGAGGCCAACAAACATTGGAGTCCGGGAATGTGCTCTTCCTACGAGATACACATACTATTTTTTCTGAAATCGCATTAAATCTTTTTAAATTATATTTAAAATGGACAGTGACGATGATGTCCAGAGGTACAAAACGCCTCCAGAGTTACTAAACACTGTTTCTAATGTGGTTTTAAATTTATGGCCAAATAAAATCAAGGCGCAAAATATAAATTTGCTTATAAACGTTTTATGGATCATTCCCGTACACAGGTACGAGTTACAGGACGGTGACCTTCCGGTGTTCTATTCCACCACGGCGCTGACTTTGCGATATCAGCGAAATACTTGGGAACATTCGATGCTGAATTTACAATATTTTTTATTATAAATATTTAATCATTTTTTTATATAATTCAGTCTGATATAAAGTGTTGTTAATAATTTTCTTAAGTGGAATTAAAGTTTTTAAAAAGTGTTTTGTGATTAGTTCAAACATAATTGGCGCAGTCAGTAGGATAGTAGAAGAGTCCTTAAGGATCCTCGTCGCTTTCAAGTGTTTGTCTACTATTCCGGAAACCAGTTCCAAGGGAAACTACGTTCAAGTCAACCCGAAGAACAGAAGTTAATCAGATAATTATATCACGATAATAAGGAATGCATCTTAGCATCATCTGCATCGTGTAAGAATTTGAGAATCTTTTATTTTTTTTTATGTCAGACTCCTCTGGTTCAGATTCATCTGATAAAGAGTTAGAATTAGAATCTCCTGTACCAAGTATCATAGAATTCAACTTAAGTGCAGAAGAATTAGATTTAATTAACGAATTTAACACATTAAACATATCAAGAGAATTAGATTTAACAATAGACAATAATATGGCTCAACCTGCTGTACCATTTTTCGATGTTAAAAATTTATGCATCCTGCCAACTTTCGATGGAAATCCAAACGAACTATACGATTTTATCAAGGTTGCAACTCATTTACTGAATCAATATTACGATGCAACAACTCCGACCAATGTACAAAATACAATTCTACTATATGGAATCTTAAGTAAACTTACAGGAAGAGCTAAAGAAGTTATATCTATATATGGTTGTGAAACTTGGGATGATGTAAAGAATACACTAATCCAAAACTTCGGAGACCAAAGAAATGAGAATTCCCTAACAAGAGATTTAGTGAATTTAAGACAAGGATCAAACGACACCCCTGTCCAATTTTATGAAAAGGTTATGGGACTTTTAAGCTGCATATCCAACTACATAGAAGTGCATGTTCTAAATCAGGAAGTTAAGAAAAGTAAGCTAGAATTCTTCAGACAGCAAGCCTTATCTACCTTCCTTGCTGGACTCAGAGAACCCCTTGGTTCAACCATAAGAGCAATGAGACCGACTACATTGGCAATAGCAATCCAATATATCCAGGAAGAAAATAATATACGATACTTACAACGAGGTGCGAGCCCACAACCATCCGCCTCAAACACAAAGCCAAGAAACAACTTTCAGAACCAAAACCAAGTTCAAAAACCAATTATTTTCCAACCTGGACCAAGACTTCAAGCCACGCAGCGACCCACCTCATTCAATTGGAACCAATGGCAACAACCAATAACTGTTCAACAAACACCATTCAGACCACCATACCAAGGAGTACCCAGGCCTAATTTCAACCAACCGAGACCTTTGTTTAATAACCCTAGATTTGGTAACGCTTCACCAAATTATCGACCACCAAATCAACAAAATGTTTGGGCACCAAAAGCAGGACCATCTCAACAACAAAGACCAACTCCAATGAGTGTCACATCAAACGCTACCTTTAGAAAGCCAGCTGTGGCAACAGCCTCAAAACCACAGTCTCCTCCTAGATTTATGGTTGAAGAACTTTATAACATAGAACAATCCAGTGATGAGCTCTATAATCAAGAATATAACTATGGAGAAGAAAATCCTTATTATGAAGACAATATGGCATATGAACAATTTACCTCCGAGCAACAAAACTTTGAGTTCCAAGAAGAAACAAATTTTCAAGAGGACCCAACAGCAAACTACGAAACATAGTAGAACTCCACTCTTTTCCCGATAAAAAAGAACTACCTTTCATTAAAATATCTCATCCACCCCTCAAACTTCTGATCGACACCGGATCCACAAAATCTTTTCTAAATCCCGAAATAGCTACAAAGTTTTATCGACCATTTATCCGAAAAGAACCTTTCGTTGTAACATCCATTTTTCAAAATTACTCTCAAGACTATTGTGCAGAAATACCTTCTTTCCCCGAATTTAATTCTACCGAAAATCTTAAATTTTACTTGTTTAAATTCCACAAAACCTTTGATGGGCTTATAGGCCTCGATAATCTAAAATTATTCAAAGCCCAGCTAAATTTTCCTGAATCAAATCTAATCTTGAAAAATTCTGTAGTTCCTATTCAATATTATGAAACCAATAAAACCCAATTCTACTCAATCCAACTGGAACCAAATTCAATTACTCGAGTTCGACTACCTGTCAAGCAAACCCAAGGGACAATACTAATAGCCAAACAACATATTCAAGGAGCCGACATTCGAGAAAGTCTAACTACTGCTAGTGACAATTTAGCCTGGACAGAAATAACAAACAATAGTTCAGAACCAATTCAAATTGCTCTCACAGAACCAGTAACTAGCACAGACTTCCAAAGAGAAGAATTTCATCTCTATTCAATGACAACTCTTCCAGAACTAACATCAAAAAATGACATTGATGAAGTACTACGAACCGACCATCTCAATGAAGAAGAAGACCAACAAATACGGAAATTATGTAGAAAATATTCAGATATTTTTCACCTACCTGATACACCATTAACATTCACCAATGAGATCAAACATCAAATCAAAACACAAGATGAATTGCCAGTGTATACAAAGTCATACCGCTACCCACATGTCCATAAAACCGAAGTACAAAACCAAATAACATCAATGCTGGAACAAGGTATCATCAGACCTAGCCAATCTCCCTGGTCATCACCAATATGGGTTGTAGCTAAGAAACCAGACGCCTCTGGAAAAATTAAATGGCGTATTGTCGTCGATTATAGGAAAGTTAATGACAAGACTATAGATGATCGATATCCAATCCCGAACATCAGTGACATTTTGGATAAACTAGGAAGATGCCAATACTTCACCACCCTCGATCTTGCTAGTGGATTCCACCAAATTGAAATGGCAGAAGAAGACGTACCAAAAACAGCCTTTAATGTAGAGAATGGACACTATGAATTTGTACGTATGCCATTCGGATTAAAGAACGCTCCAGCTACGTTCCAAAGAGTAATGGACAACATCTTAAAGGGATTACAAGGGCAAATATGTTTGGTTTACATGGACGACATAATTGTTTACTCTACGTCTTTACAAGAACACATAGTAAATCTCTCAAAGATATTCCAACGTCTTAGAGAAACTAGATTAAAGATCCAAATTGACAAATGCGAATTCCTGAAAAAAGAAGTTAATTTCCTAGGACATGTGATCACTCCTGAAGGAATAAAGCCAAATCCAGAGAAAATAAAAGCTATCACTAGATACCCAATACCAAGAACAGTTAAAGAAATTAGAGGTTTTCTAGGACTATTAGGCTACTACAGGAAATTCATAAAAGATTTCGCAAAAATCACGAAACCATTGTCATCCTGTCTAAAGAAAGATACTAAAATAGTACACACACCTGAATTTCTTAAATGCGTAGAAATCTGCAAACATCTACTAACGAATGAACCATTACTTCAGTATCCAGATTTCACGAAGCCTTTCAATCTTACCACCGACGCAAGCAACTATGCAATTGGAGCTATATTATTATAAGGGCCTGTAGGAAGTGATAAACCTATAGCATATGCCTCCAGAACACTAAATGACACCGAAACAAAATATTCAACCATCGAAAAAGAAATGCTAGCGATCGTTTGGGCCACAAAATACTTTAGACCGTATCTATTTGGAAGAAAATTCAAAATATTGTCTGATCATAGACCACTCCAATATCTGTTTTCGTTAAAGGACCCAAATTCTAAACTTGTAAGATGGCGTTTAAAGCTGGAAGAATATGACTACGAAGTAATTTACAAAAAAGGAAAAGCCAATACAAATGCAGATGCACTCTCCAGGATAGAACTACATACTAAAGAATTGAATAAAGATATAATAGACATAAACATAGATGAAATACTGGACAACAAATCTAATATGGATACATGGTCCATGTGTAACAACCCAGATGAAGAACAGAAAATAGATGAAATTATTAGAGAGCTAAGAAACATAGAAGCATCAGTTGAAATAAATGAAGATGACGATGATCAAACCAATCATACTGCTGTCGAAGATCCTATACTAGGCATCCCAATTAGCGAAAAACCTATAAATTATTATAGTCACCAAATTATATTTAGAACAGTGAACTTCAATCCACATCCACCAATAAAAATACAAACATTTCCAAATAAAGAAAGATTACAGGTGCAACTTGGAAAAAACAATTTGGAAAAAGACACTATAGACTTCTTCAAGAATTATATACATCCAAAAAGAAAATATGTATGCAAATTTGAGAATGACGACTTGTACTTTAAAATAAGTGAAATAATTAGGAAAACATTTAAAAATAATGCCTATGATATCATTAAATGCAATCTATTGTTAGAAGATGTCAATTCTCCAGAAAGACAACAAGAAATTATCAAAAACTATCATGAAGGAAAGACAAACCATAGAGGTATAATTGAAACAGACAATCAAATAAGAAAACGCTATTTTTGGCCGAACTTAAGAAAAGACATAGAAGACATCATTAACGTCTGTGACATATGTCAAGTAAATAAATATGACAGGACACCACCGAAGCCCAAATTTATGATTACTCCAACACCATCGAAACCTCTGGAAATCGTTCATATCGACACATTTCAAGCCAATGGACAGAAGTTTCTAACTATTGTAGATGCTTTCTCTAAATATGGTCAAGCATACCCTATAGAAGGAGCAAATTCAATAAATATCTTGAACGCATTGCTCATATTTATGACACATCATGGTTTACCTTCTATGATCGTAGCAGATAGTGGTACTGAGTTCAAAAATGGAGTAATACAAGATTTCGTGAATACCCATAATATATCTATCCACTATACAACTCCAGACAGTCCACAATCCAATGGATTAATTGAAAGATTTCATTCGACGCTGATTGAACATCTGAGAATTGTACGAAGTACTAAGAAAAATCTTTCTATCAAAGAAGAAATGCCGTATGCTATCTTGGGCTACAACAATTCAATACACTCAGCCACCAAACTAAAACCAATAGAAATTAAATGGGCACTTGGACAACAAAGATCCTTTCAATGTAGATATCGTTCGAACACTAACGAACAACTACGTAGAACAACATCGTGAGAAAACGAAACAAATTTATAAAGAAATTAACAATCACCTTACAGAAAATAAAGAAAAAACCATAAAAAATCGAAACAAAGAAAGACAGACGCCTATAACTTACAAACCTAACACTAAGATCTATACAAGAAGAACGTTAAAAAGAAACAAGTTACTTCCAAGGTTCTCACACAAAATTGTACAAGCTGACAATATTGTCACGATCGATACACCAACCTCCACTGTTCACAAGAAGAATGTAAAACATCAAAAAACCACAGCTAACAAGGAATTTTGTTCACAGATGGACCCTAGTAAAAGGGGAGGAAATCTTAATTCAAGATCTGAAGGACAACCCCGGCATTCTCCCATTCAACCTGGGGCAAGCAAAGATCCAAACTAGTTGTCATGATTTCATCCACTACATCCCACTAGAACCAATAGCACAAGAAATTGATACAATTGAAAACCAGTATAATGCCGTCACAGAAGCTATCGGAAAAGGTTTAAGTAATCCTTATTTCACGTCCCTTCAAAATTTTGATCAAGCACTTCGATATCAACTCAAAATTGTCAAAGAAAAATTTGCAACCATCTACCCAACTAGAAGAACTAAACGAGGGCTCATAAATGGACTAGGCACTATCATAAAATCAATATCAGGAAATTTAGATGAAGAAGATGCTGAAAAATACAATCAAGCAATAATGGAATTAAAAGAAAACCAACAAAATATTATAAACGAAATCAACCACCACATAAGCTTAAATAACAAAGTTATGGAAAACCTCAACGAGACGATATCTCTTCTCACACACAATCAAGAAACCATAGCGGATGAAATAAAACTAATCAGTACAGATCTCAACAAGTTCATCTTTGAATTCGATGACTATCTCCAAGCAAGAAACGTGCTAGATCAACTCCATCTAATTCTTAATACCATGCTTCAACTATTAAATGACTTAGAAGGTGCCATTACCTTTGCAAGAATAAATATTGTTCACAACAGTCTCATAAAAAAAGAAGATCTTAACTGGACCATAAAATCATTGTTGGAACACCATTCAGAAGACCAATTAATATATTCCAAAGAAGAGGACCTAGTCAAATATTACGATATTATAAAAGTAGATGCCTACTACTCAAACTCTACAATAATATTTATCCTCCACTTTCCTATACTGTACCCAGAATCCTATACATATTTTCATTTATTCTCTATTCCGACACAAAATCTTTCAACAATAATTCCTCCTGCACCGTATCTCTTAAAAAATTCCGAATCATACAAATATTTAGAAACTCCCTGTACCAAATTTAATCCCAACTACATCTGTCAAGAAGAAATACTTCCTAAGACACGAGAAAACAAAGATTGTATTAACCAAATTTTGGAAATTGGAAAAGAAGATGCTCCTTGCAAATACATACCAGTTGAGATAAACACACCTATAATTCAAGAAATATCAGATGCTCATTACGTCACAATTTTTTCCCAACCAACGAAGATAATAACTCACTGCTTCACCACAACCAAAATTGTCGTTATCCAAGGGACATTCCTCATCAAATTGCCACTAAACTGCGAATTTCAAACAGCAAACCAAAGATTTGTAAACTCCAAAAATTCCATTCCAGAAGAGCCACTGACGTTACCAAAAATCAAAACAACGAAAATTCAACAAGTAGATAAGATGAAACCTATAAAATTAGAGAGAATCCCTTTAGATGAGCTCCATAAACTGACCAAAGAAGAAGAACATCTTCAATCCATAACACCAATACAATGGGACCCCAGCAACAATCACTTCTGGATGACCCCGGTATATATAGCCACAACAATACTTGTTATATTTTTGTGTTTTACAGCAAAACGGAAGTGGACAAGAAAACCAGAACCTACAACATCTGAAGAAGATGGACCTGCCAAAGTTTTGTTCGTCCCGTACAAAACTTCCTCTGGGGATGGAGAAGTTACAGGACGGTGACCTTCCGGTGTTCTATTCCACCACGGCGCTGACTTTGCGATATCAGCGAAATACTTGGGAACATTCGATGCTGAATTTACAATATTTTTTATTATAAATAGACAATCAATTTTTTATATAATTCAGTCTGATATAAAGTGTTGTTAATAATTTTCTTAAGTGGAATTAAAGTTTTTAAAAAGTGTTTTGTGATTAGTTCAAACATAATTTACGGAATAGTTATTATCCTAACAAGTGCGGAAAGTTATACTTTCCCGCACGCGAACTGCCGATGTTAAGCAGTTAAGTGCGGGAAAGTTAATTTCCGCAAGAGTTAGGATCAATATTTTTTCTACAAGCAAAATCACCTCGAAAATTATTTAGATATTTGAAAAGATGCGATTGTGACAATTAAATGTTTCATAGTGTCAATAAATACACGACTGTAGCTATAGCAACCCTACTTAAACAGGTGAGTTTGTTGTTGCTTTGAGTAAGGTTTACAGGGGTGATTTAATAAATTATGATTTTTTTAAAAAAATTTAAAAACAAACATTTTAAATATCCCTATTTTCATGTAAAATAATCTTAATTTTTTTTACTATTTGTATGTAGTCCAACAAGATAAAGATAATGATACAATAATTTGTCAAAAAGGTTATCGGAAAAAATCTCTAATTAATAAAAAAAAATGCGTGCGGGAAAAATACTTTCCCGCACTCCGTGCCGGAAAGAGATATTTTCTGAATTAAAATGCGTGCGGGAAAGTGTTGTTTTACGCATGCTTCTAGAAAAATAATATTCCCGTACGGAAAAAATATTCCCGTACAGTATGGAAAAGTTGTTGCACAGCAACGGACTAAAATACAAGAATAGTGTATTTTGCGGCTCGAATTTGATCCGAGAAACTATAGTCAAGCCGTTCAAAAGATAGAATGATCACGAAACAAATGTACTCCTTTCTTTCGGCCTACAGTTTATATCATCTTTGGTATGAGTACAGTCTAAACTGTCCTTTGTTTATTGCAGTTTAGAAGGCGTTACATCGTACGATTAAGCCGTCCAGATGCCCGTATTCACTGATCACGCGTCCTTGAATCCTATCTTTTAAACGACCCGACTATAGACATTTCCAAACGATTTCAGAAAAAAATATTAGCTCAGACTGTTTTTTGTATATCTATCTCTTTTCAATATACTGAATGTTTAGACCGTATTCAAAGGACTTATAGTTATAACTAATAACATATAGTAAATATTTTATCCTTGTTTTTACCGACTAATATACCTTATATGTGTTTCTGTCTCTCTCTTACTCACACCATTACATATGTAATGATTTTTCACTATTAACCCCACACCAATTTTTTGCGCCGAGTGCACGAATAGAAGTATAACTTCAATAACCCATGGTTCCGGTCTACTAGCTGAATAAGAATATAAGACAGGGCACAAAAAAAGTGACTTAGAGTTTGATGTTTTAATTGTCGATTTGACAAAGTCTCTCTCTCTCATTAACATCATGCTATATGTGCTTAGGGAGAAAGAGAGTAAGTGTCACATAAGGCAGAAGTAAAATTTAACGACCAATAAGCGATTTGTTGGCTATACATTCATTGATTACTTGTTAGAGGTTAGAGCGTCAGCGCGTAGAGCTGATGGTTGCGGGTTCGAATCTCACTAGATGCGACATTTTTTCAATTTCTTCATATTGTTGTTTGTCTACATTTTAAGAACTTGCAAACATTTCAAAAATTATAGAGTAGATTCTAGCGAGAATACAGAAGTTAAAAACCTGGTATTGACAATAACAATAATAAACTTAAAAAATATAGGGGAATAGACCTTCAAAAAGAACTGACCAGTTTGTTTAAAAATATAATTACAACTGGAACTATACCAAACGAATAGAAAGTAAGCATATCTATTCCTATACATCAAAAAGAAGATAAAAGAAACCTAAATAACTTTAGAAATATAACACTACTGAGCTTTTTCCTTAAACTTTTTACCAAAATCAGTACAAACAGAAGAACAAGAATTAGGTCCAATGGATCAGCGATGGACGCAATATTCATATAACGTCAAATGATAGAGTTCAACAAACCCATTGTTGATTTGACAAAGGCATTTGATAGGGTGCGATTGGATGATATAATTAAGATTCTGGATCGATTATAGATACCAAAGAATCATACGTGAACTGAATAGCAAAAGTAGAACCAAAACAAAAACGAATTACGGAATATCTGGGGAAGTACGAATCAATACGGGAATACGATAAGGAGACTTCTTTAGTTATACTCTTGTAACCTCTATTTTTCTAAAGGTGTTAAAGGCTCGATTGTAGAGGTTAACAAATGCGAAAACGGCACTCAGGAGGTAGGAGGAGAGCGAGCGTGGATTTGACCGAGCAAGGTGATTAATTATTATTAGAAAAATAAAGGGAATATATTTACTAGAATAATAAAAGTTAAACGAAGTTAAAAGGGACAAAAGAGAAAATAAAAGAAAAAGGAAAATGGGCGCCACTTATGTTTTTTATCCTGAGGATGGGGAAATATAAGAAACCCAGATGGAAAAAAATATATAAGTTGGATAAAATAATCTGTCAGTTGTTCTAGTTAAAGTTAAAATTACACACTTTTATTCGTAAGGCTTTACTTATCCCAATGGCTACAGTTCTATGTGTGAGGTAGAGAGGTATTCCATAAATAAAAATTTAGTACTCAGTTACGGCTTGTTCTATTCATTTATAAAGTTTGATCAGAACAACATACACCAAATAGGAAAAGAAAATATCTAGTTAAACACTAAACAATATTTATTACACAGTGTGGTAATAAATGAGATGTACAAGAAATAAATAAAATGAAATAAAAATATATCAAGGTCATAAATAGCATATCACATTATTAAACACATTGGTGTTTAATCCAAAAAAAAAAAACTATTACTACACATCAAATAACAGCTAAGTGAATAGTATATTGTAATACAAGTGTTACAATGACAGAGGTTTCGTAGTTCAGTTTGTGAAACGAACCGCGAAGCGGTGAGTTTCGCAAAGAACGAGTACTACAAACCATCATTGTAATTCGAGTGTTACATACTATTTTTTATAATGAACTTTAAAAAGTATAAAAAAAAAAATGAGAGTTTTTTTTGAAATATTTATTTATGTTGGCAATCTTGACAGTTTTGACACTTCTCAGTTTTAATGATTTTAAATTAGAATGTTTGTAAAATTTGTATAAAATATTCCGAATTTAGCAATAACACTGATAATGTAGTTAATAATTTACTACAACATACTTCTTGATTTACTACCTGAACTCTTTCGTTGAAAATCAATGCAGTGCAACCAATTGTGTAAAACAAAAAGTTACCAAAAACAGTGTTACAATGAATCTATTTCGATGCTGTTTTTAGTGTCGAAATAGAAACTTTGTGAACGTGAATTATAAAAATTCTTTTGTTATTGTTGTGTACTCTGTTAAGCGAAAAGTGAGAAAGGGATTAAAGTTAGATAAAACGTTATATTAAAAAAATAATAATTCACCTTTTGCTTTGGTTTTAACTCGAGTTAAAAAAGAGTACTTGTACAACTAATTATATTTAGCAAACTTACATATGGGAGGTACAGTGATAAACAAAAATTATTAATAAAATGCTTTTACAAACAAAACCGAATCACACTCTGGCGTCACGATCACTTTTTGTTTTATGGCTTGTAATGTAGGTATTATCGGTATCGAAGTTACTTATCAAAAAACTTCACACTTAGATTTACAGATACCGGTTTTTCAAAAAACCTGAGTTACACTCTGGGGTTTACGATCACTAAATAAGTTAACTCTTCATACGTAGATATTAATTATGTGGATTAGAAATAAATCCGATATCCAAAGAAAGAAACAGTACTCTTTTTTTGTAGTAAAAAAATTAGTAACTATGCAATAAAAAGACTTACAAAATGGCTCCTACGTAATCAGATTAGCTTCTAGCCTAATCTCGGAAATACGGCAAAATTCGGCGGCTTACAAGCCTCAACCATACTTAATTCTCGGTAACTTTCACCAAAACCATTAACGGTAAACACTAACTGACTCTATCACCACTAGGAACATTCATTAGCTTTTAATTTTAAGCATCAAATAAAAAAACCCGCCAAAATTGGACTTAGCTAGGTAACAGAGATCTTATCACCTACGTTAACATATTCGGAATGAATATTCGTTCACTAACGCTGAAGCGCGTAAGCGTTGTTCGCTTAACCACCTGATTTTAAGCACGAAATCCTATTGGTCAATTAAGAAAATCGATATTGTCGTTCCCAAAAAGACCGTTACGTTTCAGAGTTCTGGAAACATCTCGAATAAAATTTAGGACAGAGTTGGCCTAAATGAAAAGAACTGTTAAAAAAAAAGAAATTTTATTATCCGGGTTTTTTTAAAAATGCTACACTCTGTTTAATTTTATCATGGACCAAATCATTGAATATATGAAAAAAGGGAACTCTATAGATACAGAATATGTAATCGAGCCACTAAAGAACTGTTTTGTAGATAACGCCACATTCATAGCAGAGAATGAAGACCTACACCTACAACGTCTGCTATACAAGATGAAAATGACAGAACATAAACTTACAATAATGTTTCGAGTCCGGACCTGTCGCCCAGACAGAACGTGCGAGGGTTGTTATAATTCTTGGAATTCTAGTCTAGTCTGTTTCCGAACGAAATCGAAACTTCTGTGGACTGTTATTGCTTCAAGGTGGTTCGAGATGTAACTGCATGGATGTTTTTGGTAGGATCTAATTCTGTATGAATTAGGGACGGTTTCGGACGGGAGAATTAATTGTATTTGTAATAGCTGGCGATAAAGTGCGATTGTTGTACGAGATATTTAAAAGCGTTACTTATAAATTGTGACTGTATTAAAGTTGTGTAAATTAGTTTAAAAAATTGTTATTTAGTTGTGTTTACCAATAAATTGGTAAGTTTGTCTGTTATCACTTATCCCGAATCCACGAAGAAAAATTATAACAATAAGCATTGCAACAGAGAAGCAAAATCAATGGTTATCTCTAAAGAACCCATAAGGTGCAAACTGGCAGTCGACAATAGAATAATTCAACAAAAGTGACGATTCAACTATCTGAGAGTATAGAAATCAAGTGAGAGAAATCTAATTGAAGAAATAAAGAGCACAAGCTCTAAAAGCAACAAAAATCAGCAAATACCTAAGAGTTATTACATGTCGAAACAAAATTATGACTGCAAATAGCAAGATGAGAATATATAAAACATGTGTAAGATGTTTGCTAACGTACGCCATAGAAACCACAGCTGAAACATCAAAAACGAAAGGAAATGAAAATATTAAGCACCATCAAGGGTGTTACACTCAGGGATCAAATAAGGAGCCAGGATATCATAGAGGAACTGAGAATACAAGATGTGGTAAGATTGGTTGGGAGGTATTGGAGAGACCATATAGAAAGGATGCCAGAAGAAAGATGGGTAAAGTGAGCAAAGTTGCAAAGACCAAGTACGCGAAGACCGGTAGGCAAACCACTCAAAAAATATTCCTCTAGATCACAGGAAAAATTCCAAAGGAGGATAAACATGTCGGATTAAAATAAGATTAGGTGCTATTATAAGAAGAAATAGAATATTAATAAAAAATTGCAAACTTATAAAAAAATCTTTAGTTTTTCTATCATGCTTTTTACTTTTTAAATAACTTTTATGGTTTTTGAGATATACGGGCTATAGTAATCCCTTTCTAAGTAGAAAACTAAAAATATAAATAAATCTCTTTGCAAAATACTGGAAAACATTTGAAAAAGTCATGAAATATTGAAATGTAAGAAATTAAAACAATAAAAAACAGGAAACCAATCAACGATTTAAAATAAAAGCTAAAAAAATTCTCATCAACAAAGTTAGAAAAATAAATAATACAAAAATTTTTAACAAAGATTAAGATATTCGAAATTATCCGGAAATTAGGAAAAAATGAAACAAACTTCTTAAAAAAAAAACAAAGTAAGAAAACTTAAAATACTTTCAGTTTATTAATAAAAAAAAAAATAATAAACTACATTCAAACCGTTTGTATTTTAATAAAATAAAATATTCAAAATTATAAACTTAATTTAAAAAATTATACATAAAAATTAAAAAGTGTTACGAGCAAATTAAAGTCAAGTGATAACCACGTCCATTTTTTTTTAAAAAATACTATTTTCAAATCTGAAGAAATTCCACAAAGGATAATTTTGTTCACATAAGAATCCAGTAATGTTTTGTTGACTATTTTTCTTAAAATGCAAATAAATGCGGAAATAATCAATTTCAGTAAATTCAAGTTTTGTAATATAAATTAACTGATCTTGAAGAAATACAAGAAAATTTACACAATCATTTAAACGAAAATTAAAATTTATTTCGACACCCCTTTAAAACCATGTTTAATTAACATGTGCTCAATAAGATCTCCCAAAGTATAAATTTCATCACAATGAAAACATTCTTGCTTAATTTTGTGTTTTTTAATTTTCCATTCGTGATCCAAACAATCCAAATATTTGAAGCTTTTGCCGCAATTACAACTGCAGAAATACTCTAATAAATTAATTTTTTTTTCCTTAAAACTCTCAGTTAATTGATGGTCTGTCAAAAATTTAAAACAAATATAACAAAGTGAATATTTGTAGTGTTTACTAACATATAAATTATCATCACATCCACGATTACAATTAATACAAACAGGAAAAAAAACTTTGTTTTCTTCAACTAAACCAAATCCGCATTCGGTTAAAGAAAATTCTGGATTTTTTTCTTTGAATTCTGGACTCAAATATAATTTTCTTAAAGTTAAATATTTTGTTATGGGACCGAAATTAATATTGCCAAATAAATTTAAATAATCGATATTTTTAAAATACCCTTCAAGAACTAAACAAGAATTTGTTTGTAAAAATTTAACATAATTTTGAATAGAGTTATTCGAATTTTGCAAACTTTTTAATTTTTCAATTTTGGGAATGATTATTACTGATCTTTCAGTAAAGTTCAAATTAACTTCAATATCAACAGAATTAATAAAATCTTTTATATCAATTTTGTAAAATCCATCATTATCGTTGTTATAAACTTCACAATTAAACTTATTTGAAAAAATTTTCAAATTTTCGTTCAGTAAATTAACATAAAATTTATAAGAAATTAAGGATGCCAATTCCTCATCTCCCATAAAAACAACTTTAACTTTTACAACATTTTCAGTACGATTTAAAATTAAATAAAAGTAAAACAAATAATTGTCAAAACGATAAATAAAAACATTTCGAAGATCAGATAATGAATTTAAATTGCACGAAAAAGATGGATTTTTTAAAACTGAATTTTTATGCTTTCCCTGAAAATGTTTCCAAAGTAGAAACGTCGGAATTTCGTCCGATTCTGGACAAAGTGGACATAAATATTTTTTTTCCAAACAAACATTTTCATGTTCAACAACATCGCAGCATCGGAGTAACTCCCGACATCCATCGTATCGGTTTACACATTTAAAAAGTGTTTTTTCAGCGATAATATTATAAGATGAACTGGTTCCGTTCGATTCTGGGTTATTCTTCGTGCATCTACCGCAAACAGAGCGACGATTTGGGAACACCTTTATCGGTAAAACCGATAAATATTTCTCACAGATGTCGCACATAAGTTCATCCAAAACAGCATCCGGAACCAAAATAGCCATCTTACGAAAATGCTAAAAAAAAAATTAAAATCAAATTTTTTCACATTATTTAAAAGTTTTTTACCGATTTTTTCTCATTTTTTTTTATTTCGTCATTTTTAACGTATTTTTCCGTTAGTTACAAGTTTTTACTATTTTTTATACTGGTTTGTAATTTATCAATTAGATATATTATAGATTAACGGCGCAATCTTAAGGTGGCGTCATAGTAATTACTTAAGTAAGTTTTTGTTTTTAATATAGAAGATATCAACTTCGCCACTTTATGGTGGCTGCATAGTACATAATTACGTAAGAATTGTTGGTTAAATATATGAAATAAGAACTGCGCCACCTTGTGGAGACATCGAAGTGTTTAATTAGGTAAGAATTGCTTATTTAAATATATGAGGTATCAACTGCGCCACATTCCGGTATAAGTCGTAAATATTCATTGAAACTTGTAAAAGATTGTTAAAAATAGTGAATTAATATTAAAAATTGTTAATAATCGACAAAATTCTTAATTATCGTGAAAAATCGTAAAAAATTGCGAACAATCGTCCAAAAACGTAAATTATTCTTAGAAACCGTGAAAAATCAAATCATAAAAGATCGTGCAGAATTGTTGAAAATCGTAAATTAATTGTTAAGAAAAGTAAAAATATTGATCATCGAAAAAATAAAGTTATAATAAAACGTGAAAAATCGTTACTGATCGTTTAAATTCATCGAAATTCGTAAATTAACCTCAAAATTTGTTGTTACAAATTATGTGTTCATCATCATGCAGAATCGTTAAAAATCGTCAAAAAACATGAAAAACCGTTACAAATCGCGAATAAACGTTAAAAATGTTTTCATCACACGGGAACAGGAAATTTTTAAAATTTGTACGACAGCTGTCATTTAAATGTCAAACTTAATGTTGAACTGTCAATTAAATGCCATTTTTGTAGTTTGTTTACGTCAACTGTCATTTAAACGTCAAATATAGTAGAAATTTATCATTAAAATGTCATTTTTAAAGTTTGTTTACGTCAAATGACATTTAAATATCCAATTAGTGTTAATCTGTCAATTTAATGTCATTTTTCTAGTTTGTTTATGTCAATTGCCATTTAGACTTTAAATTTAGTAGTAATCTATCAATTAAATGTCATTCTTGATGTGCATTTACGTCAACTGTAATTTAAATAATAAATTAGTGTTAATCAGTCGATTTAAAACAAACAAACTTTAAAAATAAGTTTGTTTACGTTAACTGTAAGTTAAATGTTAAATTTAGTGATAATATGTAATTAATAAATAATAAAATATCATTTTTGAAGTCTTTTTACGTCAAGTGTCATTTAGATATCAAATTAGTGTTTATCTGTCAATTTAATGTCATTTTTAAAGTTTGTTTACGTCAACTTTCATTTAAATCGTCAAATTTATTGTTAAACTGTCAATTACATGTCATTTTTGTAGTTTTTTAGGTCAACTGTCAGTTAAATGTTAAATTTAGTGATAATCTGTCAATTAAAGGTCATTTTTGAAGTTTGGTTACGTCAACTGTCACATAAATGCCAATTTTTTTTCTTGTAACTGTCAATTAAATATCATTTTTGAAGTTTGTTTACGTCAAGTGTGATTTAAATATTAAATTTGTGTTAATCTGTCAATTTAATGTCATTTTTAAAGTTTATTTGAAATTAGTGTCGTGTTAGTGTATAATTCATTCACTTCTTATTTCAATCTCAGTAGACTATGCATTTTATTTCTTGGATTGGCACTTCAATTTGTTGGGTTGGTACCTACTGTCGAAATATTGACAGCACATTGTCAAAGGTAAAATTGTTGAAGATTCAATAACGAAATATTTGATGCTTTCTTAGATTCAATATACAATGCCAAAAAAAACAAGTACAGAAATTCACAACAGCATCGTTAGATGTTATGGTATGTTTAGGAAACAAGCTAACAGCTGTGAGAGTGTTTATTTAAATCAATTGGCCGAGGTTTTTCAAGTAAGTACGATTTTATGTGTATTTCTTTTAAATCAATGCTAGTCGCTAACATAAACTTATATATTTTGCATTAGATTAATTGAGAGAGGTTTTTGTAATGAATTTATAAATATGTATCACTTTTTTAAATAAAATTTATATTATTAAAAGAACACATAACCTTTTTTGACAGATATCATAATAAATTATATACAATGTTGTCAGATTTAAAATTTCGAAATTATACATTTTTGTAACTATAATTTAATTCAAAATTTTGTTAAATATTTTTAAATCTCTTAACTACCGTTGTGTAACTGAGGTATATTTTTTGAATCTAATTAATATGACAAACATTCTAAATGCTTAATTTTTTTAGATCAGTGTATCGAAAATACGGAAGATTATTAAAGAAGAATTGAAAAATAATGAGAAAGTCGCAGATAAAGGATGTAAAACTGATACATTTAAGAAGTTTATTTTAAAAAAAGACTTACAGCGACAGATTTGGATGTACCATGCTAAAACTGAACATTTTACTTTAGACAAACTTTTGACTGATGCTAAACAAAATTTTGATTTTAAAGGGGGACGTACGACACTATACAAACTTATAAAATTAATGGGATACAAATTTAAAAAAGTAAATGGACGACATATTTTATGTGAATAACGACACGTTAAAATTAGAAAGATCGCTTTCATTCGGAAATATAAACAACTAAAAAGTCTTGCTGAGAGAGTTAGATTCGTGTACCTAGATGAAACATGGATCTATCAAAATGGTAGTTCAGTGCGTCAGTGGGTGCACGATTCTGACCTAAAAAGTAATCCAGCTCGTGTAAAATCCGAAGGAAAGCGATTTACTATTTTACACGCAGGGACTGATACTGGATTTTTGGAAGGATGTGACTTGTTACTAGACTCTTCGAATACAGACCTTGACTATCACAAAAGTATGAATGGTGACCTTTTTAAAAACTGGGTTGTTAATCAACTCATTCCTGCTCTATCTGTATTTCAAGAAAAATGTGTGGTGGTCATGGACAACGCGCCATACCATTCAGTTCAAATTAACAAACCACCCTCTTTTTCAGCGAAAAAAGCAATGATGCAGGAATGGTTGATTAACAATAACATTAGGTTTGACACAAAAATGACAAAGAAACAACTGTACTCTATAATCTTACCTTATAAAACTGACGAAAAGACATATGTAGTGGATGAAATTTTAAAACAACGAGGACATGAAGTACTTCGACTACCACCATACCATTGTCACTACAATCCAATAGAACTAGCATGGGGGTTTACTAAGACATATTATAACAAACATATTACATCTACTTATCTTGACCAGGAAAGAGTTAAAAAAACTTGGACAGAAGCATTGACTAAATGTACACCAGACATGTGGCAAAATTTTTGTAGACATACAGACGAACTTATTTTGGCAGATTGGACTACTTACATGGGAAACTGCTCACATGACAATATTCCTCCTTTAATTATTTCATTGGAGGAATCAGATTCTGACGATTCCGATTTTGGATTTGATAGGGACTCTGATTCTTCCAGTGAAATAATGGAAGAGGATTGATCATACAAATACACCGACAACATTTACATGTTACATCTAAATCTGCATCTGTATTTGTTTTTATTTGCTTTTATGTAATTTATTAAAATATTTTTTTCATTGTATCGGTTTGAAATGTCTAACAAATCTTAATTTTTCTGAAAAATTTCTGTTATAAAGAACATTATTAAAACATCAGCATATTTAAGTCAAATGCGACATCACCTGGGGCGGACCAGGAAAATCAAATTTTTACTGTAGTATAGTTTCCTCAATTAACCCATTGGATGTGAAATTTTATTATCCTACAGCCACTATTACAATAATGTTACACTACGATGCCATTTGGATGTAAAATAGAAGACTTTAAAAAAGATGGATACCTATAGACTTTGAGTACTGTGTTTTTATGTTTAACTCAAAACTGATGAAATAATTTTTTTTACCACTGCTTAAATAATTTAAAAGTTTTATTATACATTTGTAAAAAGGATCTTTTACTATTGCTTGAGTAATTTAAAAGTTGTATTAAACGTTTTTATTAATATATGTATATGTGCTAAATTTTGAATTTTACTTATATTATTTATTTGTAATAAAATGTAAATATAAAAGTATATTTTTCTACAAGCATGCGTAAAACAACACTTTTCCGCACGCATTTTAATTCAGAAAATATCTCTTTCTCTTTTTTTATTAAATGAATATGTCCTTCAATAACCTTTTGGAAAATTATTGTATTATTACTTTTATGTTGTTGTACCTACTACATACAAATAGTAAAAAAAAGATTATTTTGCATAAAAATAGAGATTTTTAAAATGTTTGTTCTTAAAAAAATCATAATTTATTAAAACACCTCTGTAAACGTTACTCAAAGCAACAACAAACTTTAATTGTCACAAATTAAAATTTTGTTACATTGTTAGGAGTTGAAAATAAAATTTAAAAAATGAATAAAGTATCTTTTTTATGCTTGTAGAAAAAATATTGATCCTAACTCTTGCGGGAAAGTATAACTTTCCGCACTTGATAGGATAATAACTATTTTCGTTCTAGATCAATAATATAATATGATAATTGACTATAAACAGGGATCTGTTCTGTGCAAAGGAATGTGTTATTTTGAATATCAGTCAAAATTCATGTGAATTTAAATAGACCATTCTTGGATATTAATAGTACCTACTTGCAGCGAAAACTGACGTATCTACTTTAGTACCTATTCAATTTAATATTAAATACATTGACTTATTTTCGGCAAGTTTTAAATTTGGTTTGCAGATTTAATTACTTAAGATATTTGTAATGAATACACATATTTTTATTGAAGACGTGACAACATCGTATTTACAATTAATAAGACCACAGAACAATATGAACAGACGTGTATTATACTGGGCGAATTTCATGTAACTAACAGAGCCTACTGAGATGGAAATAAAAAGTGAATGGCTTATAAATCCGTGAATTTAAGTAATGTTATTTTTGAAGTTTGTCTACTCAACTCCTCAACTGTCATTTAAATATCAATTTTTTGTTAAACTCACGAAGTATAGATACCAGGAGTCTAAACATAATGTTGAACAAATGGTCTCAATTGCCGGTAGAGAGCGCCATTGTTCTAGAAGTAGTCTCGTTCAAATCCTTACGCGGGAAGTTTTGTTACTATTGACAGCTCTGGAAAGTAACTTTAATTACAACGAATTTTAAATAAATAAATTGGTAAGGGTGCAGAACTTGTTCCTGTTTGTGCGCAGGTCTGTGCGCATTCACAAATTGATCTGAATTCTGCGCGAGAAATTCAAATTTGCATGCATTGTTGCCAGATCCATTGCATATCTGTAACAATCGGAAACTTGTGAAATACTGAAATACCACAAAATATAGCATTAAAAATACGGTTATACTAATTATCCATGTTCTGTCCAATGGGCCTAAATTCACGTGTTAGATAAAAGGTTTTGTAAACAAACATTTTGGTTAGAATTTCTATTTGAAAATACTTTATTTTAAGTAAGTATGTACCTATGTTCAAAACTGTTAAAAGATTAAGTTATTTGGATTTTAGTGTTAATTATAGGCCAAGTTGTAATGTAATATTTAAATTAAAGTTAAAAACACAATAATAGATTCTCTAGAAGGCTACAAAACATTTTAATAGTCTTTTAAAAACAAGAAAAGTTTTAAAGCTGTATTGAATGAATTTATTGTATTAAGATCAGAGATTTATCCATATATGTTTATTTGAAAAACGTTACAAAATATTCAGTATACTCTTCAGAGTAAGAAACTCGTTAAAATAGGTTAAAATGTCCGATTTTTACTGTGTGAACCTTCCACAATAGCTTTATGTAATCATTTGGTTTCATACGCCAATCTAATTCCATATTAACCAATATGTACATCGGAAAATATAACGTACTCAAAAGTCTTTAATTGTAATAATTCAATTTACGAATTTAAAAGAAAATTTGGACAAAAAGATGCGGATGATATCTGTTTACTGCACCTTAGTTATAGTAATTGAATTTTAATAATAAGGGTCTACAAAAAAAAACAAAATAAATGTAACAATGTTTATTGTACAAAAAAAAGTAAAAATAATAAAACCATAACATTTTATTTTCAATATAGTTTATAAAATTTAAGGTTACTCTGTATAAACGTATTAACATATAATATCATTCATCATTTTTGTACATAGATTAAGACCTTTCAGAATTTATCAAAAGTTTGTTAAACATGATACATTAAAATATGAACTATTCCAACTACAATTCTTATTCTATAAAATATGTATTCTAAAATAACTGAAAGTTTTGTACATTGTATATGACTAATAATATTTATTGTAATTAATATTATACATTTGGGCTCAATAGGCTTGCCTCAGCCCTTCTTGTAAAATAATAATAATAATAATATATAAATTTTTTAATACAATTGGACATATCAAAAATTCATAATTTTGTATGTAATATTACTATCAAAACACTTAAAGTAACAGTTAACACCCTAAAATTCTATTAATTAATCTAGAAATGAAAAAACATTTTATAAATTAACACGCACATTTATAATGTACACAAATGGAAACTAAAAAGATAAAAACAAAAAAAATGATTCTTCAATTAAAAAACTAAACAGGATCACAAAAAAACAGTTTTTTTTATATTTAATAAGTTTATAACTGAGAACACGCATATATTACTATAAAATAATTACAGTAACAAATATTATAAATGACGTAGACGAGATTATCATATTTTTTAGTTTACTGCCGACTTACTCAGTATATTTAAAAATACATCACGAAGCTATGATACAGATCTATGGGTGTATTCGTTTAAAATAAATTAAACGCGGGTGATTTAAACCCTATTTAAAAAATATTGTATTAGGTATTTTGTCTTATAAAAATACAACATATTTTTTAATTTTTTTATTATATGTACAATAATATCTACATAAAGTGTTTAAGTATATAAGTAATTCTAAAGTAAGTAAAAAGTTTAAGATAAATGTTTAAAACCAATCTGTTTGTATTGTCAGCTAACCTAGACCGAGGCCACAAGGATCTAAGGGAATAACAGCGAGGTTAATTTTATCAAGAAGTTTTAAGTCGTTAAACTATGAGATATTAAAAATACACGATTTTATATTATATATTCAATTTATTATACATAATTTATATTAATATGATCTGTGTCACAATAATAAAGTTTTTTTCGGTATTGATCTATATTTTATTAAATATTTCATCGATTCTAATATTTTATGGCCTTCAGAACAATTATATGTTAATACAAGCTAATTTTTAAAAAATGCAAAACGAATTAGGACTTAGAGTAGATAATACTACTCGTTTAAAACACTTCAATGTGTCCAAGTTGGCACAGCTAGTGGTTAAATTTAGTACTATGATCTGGGTTGATTATTGTGTACCATAAATTTTATGGAATTCCTGGTATCTATACTTCGTAGTTAAACTATTAATTGAATATCATTTTTGAAGTTTGTTTACGTGAATTGTCATTTAAACGACATTAAAAATGTGAAAACCAAAATGGCAAAATTAAAGATTTTTCTAAAAATTTGCAACTGTTTATTTAAATTGATTAAACAATAATAACAGAATTTTAACGAAATATTAGGAAATGCAGATATTGCAAAAAAAAACGGTCGAGAAAAGTTGAGCTGATAATAATGTTGACATAAAAATAGCAAACAGAAAATGTTGAATTGATACGAGTAATATTGTTGATAAGTCACGAATTTTTAAAACGATAACGCAACCTCCACTATATAACTAATATACGGTGAGATCCAAAAGTAACGGATACATTCATTTTCTCCGTTAATAAGCGTGCAAAAGAAAAATCCTGAAACACGTCAATTTTTACATTTAAAATGACACTTTATGACGGTAAAAAACCACCCTTCACTTCAAACCACTTCCCAAGGGGTGAGAGCACCCCATTTTTTTAAATGGCATGAGGGGTCATGTAATACCTCGTTTGAAAGAGCATTTAATTGCCTATTCAGCAATGTAAAAATTTTTAGATTTAAATTTTTTATTTTCAAGAAAATTCGATTTACAATTTTGAAATGTGTTACTTAAATGTACCTGAAACGTGTGGTATTGATATACCAAGCATGCCTACTAGATTATTTTATTATTAGGGAATTTAACTGTAACTACCTATTATAGTATTAAATATTGAATTTTCTTGAAAACAAAAAATTGAAATCTAAAATTTTTACATTGCTGTATAGGCAAAAAAATACTCTTTTAAACGAGGTATCACATGACCCCTCATGTCATTTAAAAAAATGGGGTGCTCTCACCCCTTGGGAAGGGGTTTGAAGTGAGGGGTGGTTTTTTAGCGTCATAAAGTGTCATTTTAAATTTAAAAATTGACGTGTTTCAGAATTTTTCTTTTACACGCTTATTGACGGAGAAAATGAATGTATCCGTTACTTTTGGACCTCACTGTATAGAGCTGATTATCTGAAAAGATTTTAGAATTTTACCGATTATGATAAATCAACTTTCATGATCTTAATACATTTGTTCTCAACAATCTTTTCTGAAATACCTTTAAAAAAATCTCCGATTTATTTTCTAATTAAAACAGTAAACAATAAAACAAACACTGATTTATAATACTTCCGAATAATAACATTTAGCAACAGTTTTAGAAAATATACAAACAAGATTATGTCAAATGGCATAAAGGGAAAATTGAAAAATTGTTGCTATACTTTCTCAAAATTTAAAAATCCTATGAGAGATATCTTAAATAATAATTTACTATAAAGTAATAGTAAACAAAAAAAGAAGTAAAAAAATAATATAAAACAGTAAATTCAAGATGGACAACGCCCCATAGGATTCACAAAACACATAATTGTTTTTTAAACTTAAATTTACTTACCCAATTAAATCTTATTTAAACACAGAACTTATTAATCTTCTTTTAAATAATTTTACTATCAATAAACATACGTATTTACAATTATTATAAGAGAGAACTGAATTTGATTTCTACTTATCAACAACGTGGAACGTGCTTGATAATAAATTTTATTATGGTCGAGCTGTCGAGCACTCGAGCAGAGATAATAATATCATGAAGACTGAAGAGTGAAGACTAGATAAGGAGTACGAACTCCATGTATGCAAATAGGGCTACCAAAATAAGAGGGCGCTGATGTTCCATTTGTACCAAAATGGCGACCAATGAGGACGTAGTTTGAAATAAAATAAATAATTTTTAATTATTTCATTATTAATTTATTATCACAATGAAAAAAATATAATAATAATAATACCTTAAAGCGGACATATTATGGCAAATGCCACATTCGAGTTCGTGCTCCTATGGATAATATCACGAAGTATTAATATATTATATGTTTAGTCTTTATACAATGATATAATCTTTTATGTGCTAAAAACACTTTCTCAACGTTTTTGTGTACAAAAAGCATTTTCTACACAATTTTACTTTATCGAGTATTAGAAATCCTGTCATTGTCTTATAGATGGCGCAAAGATCATTTTTATTAGAAAATGGGTTTAATTTTCATGTAAATGATAATTTATATTAAATACATTTAAAATTGTCTTTTTTTGAATTAAATTACTAACATTTTCATTATGGGAACCAAAATAAATTGCTTAATTGTAAAATTAAGTGTATTGTGAACTGCCTACCTTTCGTTTAAATTTGTAAAATAATAGGAATTATTTTGCTATTGAAAAATCGGTTGTTGACTAATTTAATGCATTTTTATTAAATAACTAATTTACAGAATGGTTAAATTAACTACTATACTGTTTTTAATAAATATTATAAGTATATGGCAACCGACTAGACGACTAGACTTAAAATTAATATGCAAGACCAAGTGACGCTGGCTGTCCAAAACTTTAAATATTTAGAGTCAATGCTAGAAAAGAATTGATGTATAACACAAAAACCGGATCAATAACGAAAGAGCAACAGCGAATGTTAGAAGTAGCGAAGTTAGAGATGTTTGATGTGTGCTTTAACAAGGAGATATAGAGTAAAAGGTACAGTGAAAGTGTTACAGCTGAGCAAAAAAATCCAGGAAAATAGTTTGACATAGTTTGGTCGTGTAGGAAGAGGGATGAGAATTATGTGAATAAAAGAGTAGATAAATATGATATTGGGGATAAAAGAAAGATGAAAGTTGAGATAGATTGATAAGATAAATGTAGACCTAAAAGAGAAAATTGGAGGATATAAAATAAATTTTAGTTGAATTATAAGTTTATTTACAGTATTACGTTACAATAAGTGTATTGTTACGTTCTAGGGGTTCAAAATAAAATCACTGCTGAACGAAAATGTCTAATTTATTTACACACTACAAACTAAACGAATTATAACGAAATAACTAAACTAACTATAACACTCTAATTTATATACAACAATTAACTTCGATTTATATTCACTATTTATTTTCACTTCGTAGATCGCTCGAATATTTAGACTATCGTTGTTAACTTTTTTACTTCCTCGTGGGTCGTGGCTCTCCGCTTATATACCAGTCCACAGCTTCCAGAACGTCCTTCGGTAACAGTTTCTCGTCGCGGGTAGAAGGAAAGGAATTATTCTCGATTGTACGCGTAGTCACCAGACTTCCGGGAATCAGTTGTTTACCTAGCGCTATCAGGGCGACAGAGGCGTACTAGGGGACTCTCGCTCGTTACACTGCCCCCTCCTTAAGACGTTCGGTCCCCGAACACCTTGGTTGGTATGTCTGAACCTACAGGCATCCCCCTTTCTGCAGCTCCCTTGCTTTTCGAAATAGCAATCCACAGTCTTCTCCTTCATTGTGTTTCCGCTCGGGTTGAAAATGCACACGAGTATCTCTATTCCTGTCTTATGGAAAAGCACCTCGAGCATGTTCCGGACGACTCTCCAGTTGAGTTGGTCTAGACCACAACCCAACTTAGGCACAGCCAGCTTCTTCACTTCCAACCTGGTGAGTTCGTTTCTTAGGTTCAGCAAGGTATTCCACACACTTCTATAGCTAGGCTTGTGATCGGAAAACCTCTTAGTCACCATGTAGAAGAGGTGACGATGACCGTCAGTGAGACTTAGAATTTTTCCGGGATGGGGCTGTTGTCTGGAGAGTTCAGATACACGGCCAAACTTCTTCCTGAAGACTAATGCTATTCCCCTGGACATACGCAGATCTTCGGCGACACAATGGGCTAGGGAATAATCTCCAGGCACAGAGAAGAGGTCCTGCTGCTGCTCGGTGGTAACTCCGAATCGTGCCTTCCCAGTTCCACCATAGTTCTCCATGAACTGGTCGAAACTCATCTCAACATGCTCTGGGCTGGTCGTCCTTCTCAGATGGGTCTCGTCTTGTTCGTCGTAGTCCGCCTCGTATTTCGCCAACCGATTTACATGGACCACGCGCCTCTTGCCCCTTGGTAGTTTTTGTATACGGTACACTACATCATTGATCCTTTTTACCACTCTGTATGGACCCTCCCAATTCCTCTGTAGCTTAGGTGATAATCCTCTCTTCTTCTGGGGGTTGTACAGCCAGACCAAATCTCCAGCGTTGAAACCACCTTCTGTAGCTTTGCTGTCATAGCGGGTCTTCATTCGGTCACTAGCTACTTGTATGTTTTGTCGGACCTTCTCATGAATGTAGTGTAGCCTGCCCCTCAATGTGCTCACGTAGTCCTCACCAGCTATCTCTGTTCCGGGCTTACAACCAAACTCTAGGTCACAGGGTAATCTTATTTCCCGGCCGAACATGACACAAGCTGGTGTCTCTCTAGTAGACTCCTGTACGGCTGATCTGTAGGCCATGGTGAACAGATGAAGGTATCGGTCCCAGTCTCTTTGATGGTCAGAGACCACTTTAGCCAAATATTTTCCCACAGTTTTATTCATTCTTTCGACTAGGCCATCTGACTGTGGGTGAAGAGGCGTTGTCCTGGTCTTCTTGACTCCGAGTATTTCACAAATGCTCTGGAATAGGCCAGACTCGAAATTTCGTCCCTGATCAGAATGTAGCTCCAGAGGCACTCCAAACCGACTAAACATCTCTTTTATCAGCACGTCTGCCACTGTCGAGGCCTCTTGGTTTGGGATGGCATGTGCTTCAACCCATTTGGTAAAGTAATCCGACGCCACCAATATGTACTTGTTCCCATCGTCGGTCTCTGGGAATGGGCCTGCGATGTCTATAGCAACTCTTTCCATAGGACTGCCCACGTTATACTGATTCATTGGCGCTCGTCGTTTTCCTCTTGGGCCATTCGTTGAAGCACAAAGTCTACATTTTCGGCACCAGTCCTTGACGTCTTCTTTGCAGTTGACCCAGTAAAAATGTTCTCTGATCTTTTCCAACGTTTTCTTGATGCCGAAGTGTCCACCGGAGGTTCCATTATGAAGTTTCTCCAATACTTCTGTCGTCCGACTCCGGGGAATTATCAGCTGAGTCCTAGCTGCAGTACCTTCGTCATTCTCGACGGACCTCTTCAACAATCCATCCTCTAAAATGATGGAGTCCCACTGCGCCCAGTAGGACTTGACCCTAGGACTCAGGTGACTCACTTCTTCCCATCTTGGTCTCTGTCCTTTTGCTTTCCAGTCAAGCAACATCTTTAGTTCGGTGTCACCTTCTTGGTCTCGCTTTAGGGATTCTGGCAGCCAATCTAGATCCACGACGGTTGTTCTTAAACAGAATTCCTTCTCTTCTGCTTTGCTGCAGTGTTTGCAGTCAGAAGGACAAGGTCTTCTAGATAATGCGTCAGCGTTGCCATGTGACTTTCCGGCCCGGTGTTCCACAGAAAAATGATATTCCTGCAGCCTTTCTATCCATCTCGCAACCTGACCTTCTGGGTTCTTAAATTGCAGAAGCCACTTCAGAGCAGCGTGATCTGTTCTTAGAAGGAATTCGCGACCATACAAGTATTTATAGAAATGTTCCATGGACTTGACTGCGGCGAGAAGTTCTCTCCTCGTAACACAATAGTTACGCTCAGGCTTCGACAGGACCTTGCTGAAATATCCTATAACTTTCTCTTGGCCATTCTGAATTTGGGATAATATGCCTCCTATGGCCGTGTTGCTTGCGTCCGTGTCCAATATAAACCTTCCACTGGTCTGAGGATAACTTAATATAGGAGCTGTTGTTAGTGCTTGCTTCAGTCGATTGAAAGCATCCTCGCATTCAGTATCCCATTTGAAGTCCCTTCCATCTTCCGTCAGTCTTGTTAGAGGCTTCGCGATGTCAGCAAATCCAAAGACGAACTTCCTGTAGTATGTGCACAAGCCAAGAAAACTCCTTACTTGGTGCTTGTCCTGTGGTACTGGCCATTCTCGTACAACCTTGACTTTGTCTGGGTCAGCACTGATGCCATCTGCAGATACTACATGTCCTAGATATTTCACTTCTTTCCTGAAGAGGTGGCATTTCTTTGGACTGAGTCTTAAATTTGCAGTGCGTAGCCTTTCAAGGACTTCTCTTAAATTTTCCAGGTGTTCGTCAAATGTCCGGCCAAATACTATGACATCGTCCAAATAAACTAGGCACGACTTCCATGACAATCCTCGAAGAATGGTTTCCATTAATCGCTCGAAAGTTGCAGGTGCGTTACAGAGGCCAAATGGCATTACTGTGAACTGCCACAATCCTGTCCCAATAGTAAAAGCTGTTTTCTCTTTGTCTTTGGGATCTAATTCCACCTGCCAATACCCACTCTTCAAATCCAGCGTGGAGAACCATTTCGAGCCAGAAAGCGTGTCCAAAGTGTCGTCAATCCTTGGAATGGGGTAGCAATCCTTCTTGGTGACGTCGTTCAAACGACGATAGTCGACACAAAATCTGGTGCTGCCATCTTTCTTCTTCACCAAAACCACAGGTGATGACCAAGGACTATCAGATTGGTCTATTATTCCTTGTTCGTGCATGTCCTTGATTATATTTTCTGCTTCTTCTCTCTTTGCTATGGGAAGCCTTCGCGGTTGTTGGCGAATGGGATCTGAACTTCCGGTATTGATAGAATGCTTCACAACATTCGTCCTATCCATCTGAGTGTTGTCCATAGCAAAAACGTCACTGTATTCATAAATCAGTTTCTTCACCTTGCTAATATGTTCTGGTGCAAGTTCTGTGCAGGAAGAAGCCAATGTCTCAAATAATTTTTTCGAACTCTTCTCGCTTCGTGGTAGCGGGTTCTTCACATCCTGAACGCTTCCTGTCACACAAAGCACAGAACAGCTTTCTCCCAGGATCGTACCTTTCTTCAAGATCACAGGGTACATGTTGGTGTTCAACATTCTCACAGGAACTTCGTTTCCGCCTCTCACCAAGGTTTTTCCGACTAACAGTCCTTTCCCGAGGTTACTCTCACTGGCTGGTTCGATGAGTCTTATACAGCTATCTCGAAGGTCTCTATCTAAATACCCCTTCACTATGGTTTCCGCCTGTCCACGTAGGTGAACATCTTCGCTGAGTAAGACTCGAGTCGTGATATCTTCACATCCCAGGAATGGAATTTCCAGACTTCCGATCCTCAAAACATCGTTTCTCATATCCATCTGGAAGCCATAACCCTTAATGACATCCATTCCCAAGATGACTTCCTCCATGATATCTGCCACCAGCACCTCATGTTCGAGAGACCTGTCCCCAATGTTTATGACGATCCTCTTCTTTCCATGTGTTGGCACGTCTTCGCCAGTTGCAGTCCGTAAACGAACCATCGTTGGTAAGGTTTTTCCATTTCCTTCAACTACACTCGGCTTAACTATAGTTCGGGTTGCGCCAGTGTCGACTAACATTTTTACGGACCTCCCATTAATTTTACCGTCGACATAAACACTTGAAGAGATGGCCTGAATTACAACTTCAGGGGCATTTTCGTGGCGGGTCGGTTTATGCCCCTTCTTGCCAACCCGCTTTAGTTTTCCTGTTCTTGCCGTTGTGGTTTAAACGGCTTCTTGCAGTTACGCCGAATGTGTCCTCTTTCGCCGCAGTTCCAGCATCTTGGTCCACCATTACGTTTCTCCTGGAGAACTCGGCGAACTACGTCTTCAATACTCTCGTCGCAGACTGGCGAATCATCAAGCTGTCTCACTTTGCTCTGTCCTCTGTGAGAAGCTTGTTTAGCAGCTTCAAATTCTAGGGCATGGGCCAGGGCGTCATCTAGAGTTTTGGGTCGGGCCAACCGCAACGTCTGCTGAGTCTCCGTGTCTCTCAACCCATCGACGAAGGTCTGGACAGCAAGTTGTTCTAGGAAGCTGTCCGGTGCTGAAGGATAAGCCAGCCTTACCAACCTTGCTATGTCTGCTTCGAATTCCTGCAAGGTTTCTGCACTCTTCTGATGGCGACTCTTGATTTGTGCGTGATACACTTGTTGGAGATGTGCATCACCATATCTCATTTGCAGTCTACTTGTCAGAGTCTTATAATCACCTTGCTGACTTACCGGAATGGTTTGAAGGATATTCAGTGCGTCCCCTCTTAATGCAACAATTAAAGCAGTTGCTTTCTCTTCATCGTCCCAGCAGTTGGCGTTGGCTGCTGCTTCAAATTGTTTCTGGTATGTGCTCCAGGGTGTTTTGCCATCAAAAGTTGGAGGTTTGATCTTTGTTCGGCCTGGCTCACCCCGTTCTCCCAGCTTAACCGAACAATATTTGCTGAAGTTCTTACTCAATCGCTCTTCCATGGTTTTCACCTGTTCTTCCAATTTTACCTGCATTTCTTCCTCCATATTAACCAATCTGCCTTCAATGTTTCCAAACCTGTCTTCAAATTTTTCAATTTTATCGTTCACGTTCCCCATCTCGTCTTTTACGTTTCCCATTTCGTCTTTTACGCTTCCAATTTCGTCTTTTACACTTCCAATCTCATTTTTCAGTTTGGAGTAATTATTCTTCAACTCATTTTCAATGAATGTCAATTTATCTCCCAAATTATCTTCCATTTTCTTAGTGTTTACTTCCATTTTATTCTCCATTTTCTGGGTGTTTTCTTCCATTTTATTCTCCATTTTCTGGGTGTTTTCTTCCATTTTATTCTCCATTTTCTGGGTGTTTTCTTCCATTTTTTTCTCCATTTTCTGGGTCATTTGTTCAAGGGCTTGCTTGAAAAATTCCATTGTCGCCTGATCCATTTTCTTCGTCTGTGATCTCGTTACTGGCATACAAAATATTCAATAATGAAGTCCACAATTTTAAATTAACACAGCAGTTTAATTTACCCCACACCTGACACCAATTGTTACGTTCTAGGGGTTCAAAATAAAATCACTGCTGAACGAAAATGTCTAATTTATTTACACACTACAAACTAAACGAATTATAACGAAATAACTAAACTAACTATAACACTCTAATTTATATACAACAATTAACTTCGATTTATATTCACTATTTATTTTCACTTCGTAGATCGCTCGAATATTTAGACTATCGTTGTTAACTTTTTTACTTCCTCGTGGGTCGTGGCTCTCCGCTTATATACCAGTCCACAGCTTCCAGAACGTCCTTCGGTAACAGTTTCTCGTCGCGGGTAGAAGGAAAGGAATTATTCTCGATTGTACGCGTAGTCACCAGACTTCCGGGAATCAGTTGTTTACCTAGCGCTATCAGGGCGACAGAGGCGTACTAGGGGACTCTCGCTCGTTACAGTATATTAACTACATTAAATTGGTTTTTGGAACGAAGTTCCCTTTCGCGCGTTACGAACAGTTACGACTGACGCTAGGAGCTAGCCCAAAAAAATTCATACCAAAAGTTGTCACGACACTATGCACCGACACACGCATGTTTCTCTCTCTCACAGACCAAAAAATAAATAACTCTCTCTCCCTCTCTCTCATAGATAGATATATTACAATTAAAAATACACTATTTTAAATTAAAAGAAAATGTACATTAAAAAGAAAATACTGTAGAAAAAAACATAATTACCTATAATAGTATTATATTTTATTTCATCCTGTTTTTATAAATTAATAAATTCATAAACATTTTAAAAATAGTTCGTAACTTGACTTACCTTAACTGTCAGTCACTGTCAAATATTTTAATTTTAAATTTTTTGTATTGAATTGTTAATTCCTGTTTTAAATTATAAAAAGTAATTTTAAAAAGATGTGTTATTTAAAGCTCTGGTATTGTATAAATGGACACTTTTGTTAAAAGAAACGAACTGTTAGGTAAGTAGAGATTTTATACAGACAATAATAAATGCTTATGTATGTATAAACACTCTGTTATGTTTACAAATTACTAATTCCTTCACTAATTAATCGAAAGGAACTTCGTTCCATCCGGGTGTCCCTTGACACCTCACACTTTTTTTTTCCTAAGTGTCACTTCTACTAACATTGTCAATTTATTATGTAAAAATTTCAAACAATTTAATTTTATGCGGTGTCCTTTCAGATTTGAAAGATTTTTCACCTAAATGCCTTTTTAAATCACCGGATTTTGTGAACCATTTTGAACAAATTTTATATTTAAAACGTTTTTGTCACTGTGAGTGCTAATATGTTTTTTTAAACTAATAGATTGTTTGAAACATTTTGAACATATTTCACATTTAAAAGATTTCTCGCCAGTGTGAGTTTTAATATGAGCATTTAAATGACTCAATTGTGAGAAACATTTCGAACAAATTTTACATTTAAAAGGTTTCTCGTGAGTATGAGTTCTTATATGATTTTTTAAATTATAAGAATGACTGAAACATTTCGAACAAATTTTACATTTAAAAGGTTTTTCGCCAGTGTGAGTTCTAATATGAATTTTCAAGCTATGAGAATAATTGAAACATTTCGAACAAATTTTACATTTAAAAGGTTTTTCGTTAGTGTGAGTTATAATATGAGATTTTAAATGACTGGATACTGTGAAACATTTCGAACAAATTTTACATTTAAAAGGTTTCTCGTCACTGTGAGTTCTAATATGTCTTTTTAAACTACCAGATTGTATGAAACCTTTGGAACAAATCTTACATTTAAAAGGTTTCTCGTCACTGTGAGTTCTAATATGTCTTTTTAAACTACCAGATTGTATGAAACCTTTGGAACAAATCTTACATTTAAAAGGTTTTTCGTTAGTGTGAGTTCTAATATGAGATTTTAAATGACTGGATTGTGTGAAACATTTCGAACAAATTTCACATTTAAAAGGTTTCTCGTTAGTGTGAGTTCTAATATGCCTTTTTAAAGTATAAAAACGTGTGAAACATTTCGAACATATTTTACATTTAAAAGATTTATCGCCAGTATTTTTACAACTTGGTTCCTGTTTTGTGGAATCTCTTTTGATGCTCCGCTCTGAATGTAATTCTTCATCAAAATCCATTTTCAAATCCGGTAAATCGCAAATAGAGTGAAATTCTTCTTTTTTAATGTCAAAATCAAGGTTCATCTCATGATTAGTTTGACTTAAAATATCATTTTCACTGCTAATTAACATTTCACCTTTAGAAGTTAAAAAATTTATTGACGAATTATCCATTGTTACGAATTGTTCCAAGTTTTCGTATTCGAATTTCCGTTTTTTCTTAAAAACACTTTTGTAGGACTCTTCTTGAACTGAAATCAAAAATAAACTAATGTTATGGTGTATTGTACGAACAGTTAACAGAGACCGCAAATTACTAAGCTCCATTAAGCTCAGGAAAGCAACATATTTAGGCCACGTAATAAAAAACGAAAGATATCAAATATTACATCTGATACTTGAAGGAAAGATCGAAAGAAAAAGAGGACCTTGTAGAAAGAAATGTCATGGCTTAGAATTATCCATTGTTACGAATTGTTGCACATACTACTTCAGTAGGGCTCTTATTGTTTGTCGTTTCAATTCTTTAAGCCTAAAAATACAATTCCAACAAGCTTAGATGCGGCCACTAGTTAAGATCTGAATAATATAAAGAGCGATACGAATAGGAAACACTGAGGACATTAAAAAGGCGTTACAGGTGATTGGGGTGGATAATATCGGAATTTGAATGCTTTGTGATTGTTATCCATATATTATTCCAATAATCTTACATTTGATCAATAGTTGTATTGAAACACATACGTTTCCTAATCTATAGAAAAGATCACTCTTGCTTCCAATTCCTAAAGTTTCAAGCCCAAGTGAACTCAAAGACCTTCAACCCATGAGCATCTTACCAACAATGTCGAAGATTCTTGAGGAGTTTTAGAGTCTTTAATACGTGTTTACACTGAAAGATTTAATTTATTACAATCCACGCAATCCGGATTCCACAAAGACCATAGTTGCAATATCGCTCTTTTAAAAGTTTATTGGAGGCGGCGGACCATGGCGAGCTTAGTATGCTTGTCCTGTTAGATTACTCCAAGGCATGTGTAATGTTCCACCGTTGTCTCAGAGCGAAAAAAGTTATAACTCCTTTGTTGTATTGATTAATAACATCCTTATGTGCTTCTAAAGCCAATTGTCAGTTAATTTAACAATAACACATTCAATTTCAGCAACAATTACGAAACCGGGGTATGAGCAAGATTCAGACACACCTATGATGTAGTAAACGTACATAAATGTGCTGGCCAATTGCAAGTAATGCATAGGCAATACAGAATAGAGAAAGAGAGAGAGATAGACCATTTTTGCGATGTTTTTTAAAGAAAATGAAAATCACATTTTTCATATGTAATCTGTTTTCTTACAATATAATAACTATGTGAAGCAAGAAAAATACGAAAATATTGTCGTTTAAAATCGTAAGCACACTTGTTTACATGTCAAACTTTGAATTGATGTTGCGTTTTATTATTGATCTCTGCAAAAATAACCAACATTTTTGGAATCAGACAGTCAAAATCTATCATTTGACAAAAAAATCCAAAATCAGAGAGAGCCCATTTGCTACAATCGTACCAAAATATAATTTATTTGAATGTAATTTTACAAGGAAAAAGTATATTACTTAAAACAAAAAGAAAAATATATTGAAGAAGATAGAAATTAGACCACAGATGAAGCCAGAGATAGCCAATAGAGCAGCAGATAAGAGCTAACAGGTATAAAGGAGCAGAAAGAAAACTTAGTGACTAGAAGAAAAGAGAAAAAGATTTTTTTTATAATTTTTGTAATAGCAACTAATGGGTCTTAAGTGCAAAATCATAAGCCCGTAGTCTGTGAGTCTTTAACTTTTATGAAATTTATTTAGCGCGTTTGTAATTATTCTTTATAACGGTTTAACATGCCCAGATTACGCAGAAATACACATTTTTGGCAACTAACCAAGTTTAAAGAGATCGGATGGTCGGACAAGGAGAGGCTGGCTTTTATTCCAGGAAATTGGAGATATAGTGCACGAAAGTCTCGACACTGTGGCCGAATGTTCTCAGGCATGGCATCAAGAAGGCCAAACGCAGACCCAGGGTTACAGGATGAAGGCACAGAAACACACAACGGGTAGAGCACAGACTAAGATTGCTGACTTTAAGAGAACGATTTTTCACTACCAAAACAATTGCAAATCAGTGGTTTGGAGAACATGAAAAGCTCGCTCATTGGAATTTGAAGTGTTTATCGTCGTATTAGAAGTTTGAGTGGTGTAGAGAATGCTGATTGTGGAAACAGGAATGGAACACAATAGTCTTTAGTGATGAGTCTGGATTTTGTCTAGGCATGCATGATGGACGGACAAGTGTAAGAAGGCGGCGAGCACAGTAAATACCATGATCCTGTTTTTTGTTATGCTGGAATTATGGTATGGGGTGCGATCTTTCATGGGTTTAGATAACTCTAGTATTCATCAGAAGTAACATGAATGCACAACGTTACTTTCAAGAAATTGTGGAAACTCATCTCATGCCACATCTCAGGACACTCCAAATCCCAATTTTTCAACAAAATAACGCCCGGCCTCACATAACAGGAGTAACATTAGACTACTTTGACTACTCTGAAATTGCCTTGGTTCCCAAGATCCCCTCACTTTTTCTCGATAGAACACGTATGAAACATTACTGGTAGAAGAGAACTAAATTTTCAACTCCCTCAAACTTTGGCGGCACTTCGGCATGAAGTAGAGGTAGCCTAGAATGGGGCGTCCTAAGAAGATAGATATTAATCACCTCATTAGATCCATGCCTAGAAACATTAATGAATTTGTAAAACACCGTGGTGCATAAACCCATTATAGAGGTAAAAACAATTAAACTCGATTTTCATTTTAATAAGATAGGATCAAAAATATAATAATTTGCTTATTACACTTTCAGCACTAAAACAACGTTTTGTAACAGCCTGTATCCTTTATAGTCAGTTACGAGATACCGGTGGCTTACAAGTTTGTGGAGAAACTATTCGTAGTCGACTGAGGGAACATAATTTGAGCTTTAACTAGTGATCATTGAAGAGCAAGGCTAACTCTGCCAGTGAACACCACAATGGGTTAGAGGCTAAATGACAACAGGTATTATTTACTGATGAGTCCCGTTTTTGTTTGTACAATAATGACAGGTGTATGCGTGTATATCGACGCCCTAACGACCGGTATGCTCAGTGTAGTTGTTCAAATAAAACATTTTTTGGAGGAGGGCCTGTGATGGTCTGGTGAGGTATTTCTTTGACTGGTCGCACAGAACCTATGGTTATAAATAATGAAAGCCTTACAGCTGAAAGGTACAAATTGCACCATAAATGGGGCAAGGATTCTTGTTGATGCACTGTAACGCCAAGTATAAGATTTTTCGAGTTGTAACCAATTATCTCCAATAAGTCGGAATCAATACCAAGGCATGGCCAACTCGAATCCCAGATTTAAATCTCATAGAGAACCTCTGGGATACTGTTGGAAGAGTAATACGAGAGGAACAGTTAAACACGTTGGGATAAAATGGACCAAAACGATATATGATCCTTTATTATAAGTTTCGACCGGCGATGCCAAGAAGTAATTTTTGCTAGAAGCTGAAAGGCATTGTTTTTGCACGTTTTTTTGTTGTTAAATTTATGTTGCGGAGATACCCGGAGGATAACGTTGTCTTTTTCAATTTCTAAATAATACAGTAAGAAAAATCATTTGAATTTATCTTTATCCAGAATAGAATAAAAAGTAGTAAAATATGATAAAAAAAATCGAAAAAGCGAAAATTGATAAAGATCATAAAAATGAAACGATACCGTTTAAAAAGTGCAAAAAATAATAAAGAAAAGAAGTAATAAAACTAGCAAAAATTGGAGGGAAAAAAATAAATAATACCTAAATATGAAATAAGAAGACTTACCTTTAGAATTAAAGGTTCGCTCTAAAAGAAATTCACCATCGGTCTCTTTTATAATTCCAGGCAAATCACTACCCGAGTATAACATTTCTTTTTTGATATTAAAATAAAGATTCTGGTCAGTTTCTAAACAGTTCTCAACTTTGATTGGAAGTTTGTCATCAATCTCGATTTCCTCGGTTTTAATATTTTCTTTGCAAACATCCATTCTGTGATTTGCTTGAGCTAAAACAAATTTAATAACGATTTTTACAATGTTTACGATTTTTCACTAATTTCAACTGGTTTTACGATTTTATAGGAATTTTTACTATTTTCTTCTGTTTTTACAACTTTTTTGTACGACTTTTCGGGATTTTCAACTAGTTTAATGAATTTGTTTTTTTTTGTATTTCCTACATTTTTAAAAGATTCTTTTTTTTGTGAACGATTTTTTTGAGATTTTTACGATTTTACGCCAAGAGTGTAATGGTATAAACGCTTTAACGAAGGCCAAGAAGACATTGATGACGATAACCGCTCTGGACGCAAGAGAACGTCGAATCAATGAAGCAAATGGTTTTGGAAAATCATCGAATTACTATTAGGGATTAGGGAAGTTGCTAAGGATGTTGACATATCAGCTGGATCATGTCATGCGATTGTATCGGATGGTTTGACATGAAACGTATGGCAGCAAAGATTGATCCAAAATTGCTCAATTTTGACCTAAAACAACGTCGTATGAATATCGCTCAGGACCTGTTTAATACCAACGACGATCCAGATTTCCTGAAAAGGATCATAACTGGTGAAGAAATATGGTTATATCGAAACCAAAGCCTAATCATCACAATGGAAGCGGCCATAAAAAGAAAACGATAAATCAATATTTTAAAAACGAAAAAAGATATTAAAATGCGTTTTTTTTGGATTCGATTCGAAATTTCATCCCAATACAGAAACTTTTTCAAATTTTTAAAAATTTCAAAAAACAACCAAAATATCGTCCACAATCAAAAAAGTACAAACAGTTAATTTTTCAGTTTGTGCTGACAATTTTATCGTAATATCGAAGTTTATTAAGTGCTATAAGTGCAGTTTGAAGTTTCATTTAATGTGTGTAAGCATAAAAGACTTATGGCTAAAAATAATCGCGGAAACCCCAAACATTTTCTGGTTTTGTAATGCCTGCAAAGATTACTGGCAATCCGCAACGAATGAAAAACACAGAAACATGGTTAACAGATGGAATTGAGAATTCTTAAATGTTTGATCAGAGATATGTAGTGCTAAGAAAAGATCGCTCAAGTGGACAAACCAGGGGTGGTGGAGCTCTTATTGCCCTAAAAAAAGAGTTATCCTATGAGGAAATTGATATAAACTGTGATATTGACTGTGTTATTGTTAAAATAAAGTATAAAAAATGTTTTATGTATATTTCATCTGTGTATTTTACACCAAATGCCACTCGTGATGATTATGAGAGTTTTTTAAACATGTTTGAAGATTTCTTGTTGTTAAATAATTTTAATGTTGTTATTTTAGGAGATTTTAATTTGCCACACTTCAATCAAGAACAGGGCCTAACCTGTGAGAATAGTGTTCTGGAGCAACATTTTTTAAGTATGTATGATTTGAAGCAACTTAATACAATACGAAATTTTATAAATAGGTTTTTAGATTTTATACTTTCTAACATGGCTTTATCTGTTGTTGGTGGATCAGACAGCCCACTGATCAGGGAAGACCCCTACCGTCCATCTTTGATAATAAATGTCTTTTTTAATGAAGTAGAAAATGAAACTAAAATTAAAAAAGCATATACATACAACTATTCGAAGGGTAATTTTCTCTTGCTGTATGAAATGATGAAACAGTGTAGCTGGTCCGATTTACTTGCAGCCAGAGATGTCAACTCTGCAGTGGGTCATTTTTATGAAAATATTTACAGTTGTATAGATGCATCTATTCCAAACGTACAGGATTCGATTCGAAATTTAAAAATTATTCAAAATCTGTTTTCAAATTTCAAAAATATCTCAAAATTACAGTTTCTTAAAATTAAAAACAAAGTGATACTTATTGGTATCTTAAAAACTAACAACGATATCAAAATGAGTTTTTTTTTGGATTTGATTTAAAATTTAATTCTTATTCAAAAGCCACTTTAAAATTTCACAAATCTTAAAATTAAGAAAATACCTCAAAACTTCTATTTTTCCAATTTTTTTCACGAATTTTTGAAAGAAACGCAATTATTTGGAAAAACAAACAAATTAAAAAAAAATAACGAAATTAAACAAAACAAATTCAACTTTTAAGAAAAAAGAACATTTATTTCCTAAAAGTGCGCAAATTTGTACAAAAAATAAAAAAAATTTAAATAATTTTACTCAAAATTTAAAATATCAAAATAGCTTTTCTAAAAAAGTTGAGTTTTTTTAAAGTTTTTTGAAATTTTATCAACAAAAGATTTTCTCAATTATAATAAACTAGATTTTAATAAAACTATATTTTGATATCTTTTGCTTTTTGGAAATTTTAAAAAAATCGAAATTTTGATATTTTGATTTTTTTGTTATATTCTGGAAATTTAAATTAAGTTTAAATCAGTTCAAAAATTGTAAACAAATACAAAAAACCGCGTTTTCTTAACTTTTGTTGGTTTTCGAGATTTTGATATAGGTTTTTTGAGAATTTTCAAATTTTGAAAAATTGTAATTATTTTCTTTGCTTTCCGAGATTTTTGAAAATTTTAAAAAGTTTCTTGATAAAAATGAATTTTCAAATCGGATACAAACAAAACAAATTTTAAGAACTTTTTTAGTTTTTGAGATATCGAAAAAAGCTCGAATGTTTTTTTCTAAAAATTGCATAATTCGTTGAATTTTCAAAATTTTATAAAAATTCAAATTGCACAAAATTTCTCACAAAACTCTTCATAATTTTTAATTTTATATCTCAATTCCTGTTAGCAATTTTTTAAAAAGCGTTTTTTTGTGATATTTTTTGGTAAAAATTTGTATTTTTTGGGACAAATTTTCGTTTTTTGGGAAAAAATTCGCAGTTTTTTGGCAAAAATTTGCATTTTGATGGAAAAATTTGCGTTTTTTTGTCAAAATTTAGTTTTTTTTTTTTTGTAAAAACGTGTTTATTTGATTTGATCTCTTATTATTTTTTTAGCAACCGCGTTTTTTGTAAGAATTTAAGATCTTTTAAAAATTGAATTCAAAATTTTTATATGCTTATCGAAATTTTTCTAAATTTATGAGATTTTTAATCAATACATCCGTAGATCAATTGAAGTTTTAGTTTTGAAATGATAATCTGTAGACCCATAGATCAAGTAAATCAATTTTTAATGATATTCGACATTTTTTTTCGACCTTTTCAAGAATTTCTTCCAAGTTTTAACAATTGTTATGGTTTTTTCAAGATTGTTTTGATTTTTTTTTTGGCACTTCTTCGACAATTTTACCCGATTGTCAACAACATTGTCCAGAGTTTCCTACAATTATTAACATTTTTTTACAATTTTCACAGTTCTTTATAATTTTCCACACTATTTTAACAATTTCAAAAAAAAAATTATGGTTTCTCAACATTTTTTAACGACTTTCAACAATTTTTAACGTTTTATAAGATTGTCAATACAAATTTTCACATTTTATATTTTCTTAAATTTCCAAAACTTTTTATCATTTTTAACAATTCTGTAAGATTATCACAACTTATACAATGTTTAACGTTTTTGTCACGATTTCCAATATTGTTTCCATAATATATCACCCTATTTACCCAAATCTTAAATGTGCGTTACTCGCTTCTATCAAAGATATATTAATTACTGGATTTTTCAAAACATTAAAGACCAAAAATCTACACAACTCAATACATCAAAAACTCAAAAACCACCATAATAAACTATAAAAAACCATCTAAATCCAAAAAAAATCGCAATAAAACTTAACCTGAAACACTCACCTATCAATGGTGGTGGTGGATTTTAGTAAGACCACTGAGAGAACTTATTTATCGCTTTTTAGATTAATAAGTTGCTTCTTAAATTGGTTCACGTTAAACTTGTAGTCGATTTTGGCCCCCTTTTTACTCGTAAATAACATAACTTCGCATTACTTACTTAGATGATTTCAAGCTTGATTTTCACTGAATTTTTTGGTCCTTTTATCACTGATTTTTTGTATTTCTGGTGAAGAAAATCGTATATGAAGATGTTATGTTCGTTTACCTTTGGTTAACGATCGTTATTTTTATATTTTATCAAAGTTTTTAAAACTTTTTGAAGAAATTAAAAAAACGAAGTCAATCTAAAATGTCTACTGTCATAGTTGTCAATATTATTTTTGAAACTTTAACTGTTTTACTTTAACGTATAAGGCCACCATATACAGATATTATAGGTTCACATAATTTTTAAAACAGCACAAATCTCGCTTTTATTGTAAGAATAATTGATTATTTAATTAAAAAACTTATTTTAACAGGTAAAATATAGTTTTTTTATATATTTTAAACCATATTTTTCTATATATTTATATTTTAACCGGTTTTCATATAGCGTACAAGACCACCAACACAATTTACATGAATAACTAATTTCACGATTGTTTATTATTTACACTTTTAAAAACAATAAAAATTGATTATTAAACCATAAAAACTTAATTAATGATAAAAATACATATTTTTTATACAAATTAATCTTTTATAAGAATAACTGATCACCTCTAAACATTCAAGACACCAATGTGAAGTTAGCAACCCTGCTATGACTTTGCCAGTTGTCAATTTGTTGATTTTTATTGTTTACAGTGTGGTTTACAATTTCTAGACTAATTTTAGTTTTTAGTTAGTTTTTTTATAATAACAAGTTGTTTTCACGTTAAGAAAATCACAGAATGGATGTTTTTAAAGGAAAAGTTAAAATAGAGGAAGAGTTTTCTGATCAATTCCAAGTCGAAAATCAGAACTGTTATCAAACTGAAATGGATCTTGGTTTTAATGTTTTAAAGGAAGAACTTTTAGACCCAGTTGGTGATTTGTCTGAAGTGAAAAATAACTCTGATAATGACTTAGATTTAGCAGGAAGATCGTTTTATTCTGAAAGTAAGTTATATTGACTGAATTAGTCATTATAGTATAGAAAATAGGTTCTTGATAAAATACAGTTTATAACAATTTCTAACAAGTTAACAGAGTATTTCTTATTTGATTCCACAAAAAGTGCACTATAAGTGATTTTGTATCATTTTCTATGGCTTTTTACGTTTATTTCAGATTTTATTACAGTTTTTTTTAAGGTATTTATGTTTCAATTTTTTCTTCATTTTTTAAGGTTTTATTTGTTTTTCTTGTAATTTTTCGAGATCATCTATAATTTTGTACGATTTTTTAGGGTTTCATATAAGTTTTTGCGATTTTTCATGGGGATTTATGATTTTTATCCGATTTTTCACGGTTTTCCACAATGGCTTTTGATTTCAAACAGTTTATTATGATTTTTACGATTTTCTTCTTGTTTTTGTATGAATTTCAGGGGTTTCTACGATTTTTTATTTTTTACAAGACTTTTCATAATTTTCTATGATTTTTTTAAAGTTTTCTATGGTTTTTTACAATTTCTTAGGGGTTTCCCTGGTTATCTATAATTTTTTAGTGTCTCACAGGTTTCCATGAGTTTCTACAATTTTTCGCTGTTTTCCATGAATTTCTACAATTTTTCGTGATTTTCCAGGAATTTCTACTTTTTTACGGTTTTCCAGGAATTTCTACATTTTTTCGCGCTTTTTTGGGAAATTCTACCATTTTTCGTGGTTTTCCATGAATTTCTACGGTTTTTTGAGGTTTTTCAGGAACTCCTATAGTTTTTGTGGTTTTCCAGGAGTTTCTTAAGTTATTCGCGGTTTTCCAGGAGTTTCTACAGTTTTTACATTTTTCGAACACACCATGAATGCTTAGGCATTATTTCGCTTTTTATTAACCGACTTCAAAAAAGGAGTAGGTTATCAATTCGATCATATTTTTTTTTATGGATGTTACCGAATATCTCCCTTATTTATAACCCGATTTTAAAAATTCTTTTTGCATTCAAAAGGGTAGAGTGTCCCATTGGTCCCATAGAAATTTGGTTAAGGTCTGGTCATCAATGTGAAAGATATTCAAGGAAATAAGGAGAAGGGTCTCAGGTTGACCATATTTTTTTATATATGTTACCGAGTATCTCCGGTATTTATAATCCGATTTGAAAAATTTTTTTTGCATTCAAAAGAGTAGAGTGTCTGTATGGTCTCATAGAATTTTGATTAGGGTCTGGTAACCAATGTAGAAGATATTTCAAGAAATACCACAAAAATTAGCAGTTCAGCGAATATCTCCGGTATTATAATCCGATTTAAAAATTCTTTTTGCATTCAAAAGAGTAGAGTGTCCGTGTGGTCCCATAGAAATTTGATTAGGGTCTGGTCACCAATGTGGAAGATATTTCAAGAAATACCACAAAAATCAACAGAATAAGCTCTGCAGTTCAGTTAATTTGTTAATAATGATGTGTAACATAAAAACATAATAATTAGCCCATTACTGTCCCACTCTAAAGCCAAAGACCTTTTCTCACAAGGAGAAGGAATAAGCATTTAATCAATTCTCTTGCTTACTGCGAGTTGGTGATTTCAGACAATTTATTCTACGTTTCATCACGATGTTTTCCTTTACCGTGCGTGCTTCGCGTTTTTAGGTGTTAGACAATTTACTTATGTCTCCAAAAACTCACATTGGTACATATCGGGATTGTTGGGGATTAAACTCAGTACCTCTTGCACGGTTATTGAAAGTCTTTGAAAATAGTACATTATGAATCAAGTAGCAACTAAAAATGATAAAATAAAAACTTTTTAAAAAAAATTAAACCGCCTTCAAAAAATTTACTCTAAAAAGCCAGAAATAAAATCTTTATTTCTTAATAAAATTGGAACCAACTAGGCATCTGTTTTTGATTTCCTTGAAGTCGGCTCCAATGGCAAATTACCCTCTATTTTAATCTTAGCTATTAAATCTAGATTTCGAATGTTAGTTACAAAGATATAAACCATTGGAGCCGACTTCAAGGAAATCGAAATCAGATGCATAGTTGGTTCCAATTTTATTAAGAAATAAAGATTTTATTTCTGTCTTTTTAGAGTAAATTTTTTGAAGGCGTTTTAGTTTTTTTAAAAAAGTTTTTATTAATTTAACAGATATAGCGTGACTTAGTAAACGATTAGTTGAGATAACTCTTATGGGATTTTTAGAAGGAGATAGTGTCAAATCGACAACTGAAACATCACAATACACTTTTTTAAATCTTTCTACTTGATATTATGGCGCCACCTTAAATTGTTCCCTCTCGATGGATACTTTTTAATACATTCAGATGGTTCTCCTTTCTTTTACCCTTCATATTTAATAGTTTAAAAATTCTAGTGTGACATAAAAAGCGAATTGAAGCTAAATTTGTCAAAATATCATTGCCAACAATCATGTAAAAAACCTGTGAACTTATTTATATATTAAACCATTACATTAGTTTATTTTTTATTTTAGTTCAAGAAGAACCCTCTAACAGTAGTATGTTTAAGAAAGAACCGAAATTTGAATACGAAAACTCTCAAAAATTCGTAACAATGGATCATTCATCAATAAATTCTTTCACTACTAAAAGTGAAATTTTAATCAGTGGAAATGATATTTCAAGTCAAACTAATCATGAGATCAATCTTAAATTTGACATTAAAAAAGAAGAATTGCACTCTGTTTGTGATTTGCCGGATTTTAAAATGGAATTTCAAGATTTTAATGAAGAATTACGTTCAGAGCGACGCATCAAAAGATATTCCAGGAAACAGAATCTAAGTTGTAAAAAGCGTAAGTCTTTGTGTAATTAACATTCTCATAAAAAGTATGATTATTAAGGCATTAGGCTGATATAGAAAAGATACGTACCATCACGTAACATTTTACAAATCAGATTTGTAGGTTGAGGTTAAATTCGGTATTGGTAAGAAGTAAGAATCCTTTTGAATTTCTTGATAGTACGTCTAGCCATCTCTATTCGACATTGATTTCCAATTCGGAAAACTGATAAATCGGGGAAACAAACATTCGGGGGTGTTAAAATAAATTTCTTCAATAAAAAAGATCAATCTTTTTGTGCCAAACATGTAGGACATATTGCCACGCCTACCAGGGTTGGTAGGTCTTTGGGAGTATGTTCTCTAATGAGGTAGCTTGCTAGAAACGGGAAGAATAAAATAACCAGTATATTAATAAAACCGAAATACAATATAAACAATATGAATGTAAATATATATGTATATCATGAATATGGTATCCAGAAAGGCTTTCCGCAAACAATCCCGCTACCCTAAATAACTACAGTTACAGATGTTAGTAATGGGGGAAACAAATGAATTAGTCACACTTACAGTAAAATAAATTATTCTAATTAATTTACAATGGGAAATATGAATGATTACTCAACTAATTACATCTATAAGTCCAAAAGGGGTTCCTACACAATCAAATTATTCTTACCTTAAAAAAGTACTAGGGCACATCACCACAAAAGGAACCGCGTTTATCAAATTAAAACTTTAACTACCGGTGCGTACGTCTCTACACGTCTTCTTCTCAAACGTCGAATATGACCCCGGTAATCGCCGCGTTCCTGCATTTATTCGCTAATTTTTGTTATTACATTGATTATTAAATATTTATTTCCGTCGACTTTACATTTATAACAATGTTAATGTACTAACTATTGTCTAAAATTGATCATTAATAAGTCGTATTAACGAACAAGAGCGTTAACAGGCTATTAATGTTGAGATCTGTCAATGTCAATATTTTTGATCAGTCGCGTTTTTTTTATCATGCCATTTTATTTGAAACGTCATTAAATTTATTGCCTGATCAAAGCAAATCTTTAGATATTTAATAAAACATTCGCAGAGTTTATTTTATGGTGTAATACAAAAAATATTGCTCATTATTTAGAATCAGTGGGTACTAGCACATTTCTCATACCTTGCTGAAAAAGGCTTAATAGCCAGTTTTTGACCAAAATATTCGATGCAAAGAACAACTTTTAATACAAATGTCGATATCAGTAAATATAATAAACTAATTATGTTTATTAAAAAGAAGAAAACTGGATATTATTATTATTATTTATTATTAAACATAAGTAAGGGCAGAGGCAAAGCCTATTATGCCCAGGTAGTACAAAAATTCAAAATGGAAAACAATAAATGAAAAAATAAAAATAAAAATTTACAATAGGTGTTGAAACTTCAAAGTAAAAAACAAACTAAAACAATATACATAACAGAAAAGTTAGTGTCTTATAGAATTTAGGTGTGCGTCTAGCCTATTTTTAAAAATGTTGATAGATGGAGCAGACACAACATCAGCAGGGAGCGAATTCCACTGGTCAAATATTCTGTTCGTAAAGAAAAATTGTCTTATGGTTGTGGAAAATCGTTCCCTAGATAGCTTCAAGCCATGACCTCTTAACCTTGGGTCACTATTGAGCTGAAACATGTTTCTCATATCGATGGAAAACTTGTTGTTCAAAATTCTGTAGCACTGTATAAGGTCCCCTCTTTTTCTTCTGTCCTCTAGTGATGGAAATGCGAGAACAGACAATCTTTCTTCATAAGGGAGGTTGGACAGCTGTGGACACCATTTTGTAAAGCGTCTTTGTACATTCTCGAGTGTCTTGATATCTCTGATATAGTGTGGAGACCAGCATATTGTGTTGTACTCTAGTAGCGGCCTAACAAATGTTTTATATATCTGACCAAGAAGTTTAGGACATAAATTTATTTAATATTTATTTATAAGCTATTGTATTCTTAAAAAAGTCGACGGAAAAATTTTGTAACCAACTCGTAAATTAATAGGAAGTTTAATAAAATATTTCGATTATTAAACTTCTATATTAATTAACTCGTTGCTTAAATAACTATTAACAACAAGGTGTATAATGTGGCTCTCAAAATATTTAACTATTTCGGAGTGTCTATATTTGCTTTTATTACTGCTAATTGTATCATTATTATCATAATGTGTGCTTATATGTTTTCAGGTTTTCTATCTGCGGCAAAAAAATGTCAACCTCACTTTGGAAAATTCTATGGAACATGTTCATCTTGTGGAAAATTTTTCTATGATATATTGCTATTTTTAAACCATTTTTATATTTACCACTTTTTCGTTAATTTGAAAAAATCTGTGAGCTTAAAAAGGAATAATTTTGACACAAAGCATATTAACCGACAAGATCTTAGTAATTTAAACAAACAGATAAGGACGGCCATTTTTACACAACCAAGTAATTTCAAAGAAGTAATTAAAACCCACAGTGGCGAAAAACCTTATAAGTGTAAAATTTGTTCGAAAGGTTTCACACGACCCTGTCACTTAAAAACTCATATTAGAACTCACACTAACGAGAAACCTTTTAAATGTAAAATTTGTTCAAAATGTTTCACACAATCTAGTAAATTAAAAACTCATATTAGAACTCACACTGGCGAAAAACCTTTTAAATGTAAAATTTGTTCGAAATGTTTCAGTCACTCTTATAATTTAAAAAATCATATAAGAACTCATACTCACGAGAAACCTTTTAAATGTAAAATTTGTTCGAAATGTTTCTCACAATTGAGTCATTTAAATACTCATATTAAAACTCACACTGGCGAGAAATCTTTTAAATGTAAATTATGTTCGAAATGTTTCGCAGAATCCGGTACTTTAAAAAAGCATATTAGAACTCACACTGGTGAGAAACCTTTTAAATGTAAAATTTGTTCGAAATGTTTCGCAGTTTCCAGTAATTTAAATAGGCATATTAGAACTCACACTGGTGAGAAACCTTTTAAATGTAAAATTGGTTCGAAATGTTTCACAAAATCCTGTAGTTTAAAAAGTCATATTAAGAACTCACACTGACGAGAAACCTTTTAAATGTAAGATTTGTTCTAAATGTTAGACACAATCCGGTAATTTAACAAAACACATTAAAACTCACACTGCTGAACAACCTTTTAAATGTTAAATTTGTTCGATAGTATATTGTGTATCTAGTAGGAAAAGCGATACATTTCCGACCGACAACGTAAATTGTTGGGAATGTGCTTTTACTACGAGATACAAATAGTATTTTTTCTGAAATCGCATTAAATATAATCGTAAACTAAAAATGTTTTATATATGCATAACTGTTTTTAATTATCATCGTATTTTCAATGAAACAGTTTCGTTGACATTGTTTGTTAATCATTGTTTATTATTGTCACCAAAGTGTTAGTTCGGTTAGATATTGCTTAAAATATTTTAAATTATATTTAAAATGGACAGTGACGATGGTGTCCAGAGGTGCAAAACGCCTCCAGCGTTACTAAACACTGCTACTAATGTGGTTTTAAATTTATTGCCAAATAAAATCAAGTCGCAAAATATGAATTTGCTTATAAACGTTTTATGGATCATTCCCGTACACAGGTGCGGAAAAAATATTCCCGTACAGTATTTTGCGGCTCGAAGTTGACCTGAGAAACTAGACATTTCCAAGCGATTTCAGAAAAATTAATTTATACAATCCGGTCATTTAAAAACTCATATTAAAACTCAAACTGTCGAGAAGCTTTTTAAATATAAAATTTGATCAAAATATTTCATAGATTTCGGTGATTTAAAAATGGTGAAAAAACTTTCAAATGTGAAACGATTCCTTACAAAACCAATGAAAAAGTATTTATCGTCAAATTGTCTGAACGTTTGCAAATAAATAGCTCTATGTGAGTAGAACAAAAGTCTCAAAAGGCATCAAGCTTAAAAAAAGGACAATTTTTATTTATTTATTCACAATACTCTACAGGTCTTAAACCCAATTACAGAGCAGGAATTGCACATACACAATAATTTTTAATAAACTAATTATGATAAGAAGTAAGATTTTATATTCGACAGCTTACAATAAAATATATTTAAATCCTGGCTAACGTTATTTGTCCTTTTACATATTATATGAAGCGGAGAATTCTCCAGAATATTTGTGCGAGCTGAATTGGCATAAAAAGTATTAGGGTGTCTGGTCGAAATTCTGGGAACGGAAATACTAACATTTTCCAATATTCTCGGGCAGCCAATAAGACTTTAATGATTTTATAAGTTAACACTACACTGTAATAATCATGCCTTCTTTCGAGACTGCAAAGTTTATGCCTTACTAATAGCTCAGAGTGAGGTATGCCTATTGATGGATAAATGCCATCAATTTTCAGCCTTGGCAGTTTTGAAAATCGTCTTTGATTTGCTTCTATTTAATCTAAAGGGTATTGATAATATGGACTCCACACAACTGACCTTATAAAAGCATAAAACAGTTTTTAATGTGGAAGTCTTCTTAAAATCAATAGAGTTACGTGCAATTAACCCATATATGCGATATAAGAAGGATACATTATCAATGTGCTTATTAAATGATAGTTCAGTATCAAACGTAACGCCAAGATCCGTAAATGTTTCCAGTCGCTCAAGAACAACGCTCTCTATTAAGTTATCGTATAAAGCTGCAGAACAAAACTCTACATTTATCCGGGTTTAGAGGCAAATTATTACGGTAACACCATTTAACAACACGTCCTAAATTTTCCGGGAGATTATCGCTATTACCTATATTCTCCACTAGGCATATAAAAGGAAATTTACATTTAAAACTTGAGCAGTATCATTAATAAAGGTATTCACAAGCAGCGGCCCTAGATTAGATCCTTGTGGAAAACCGGAAGAACTAGTATATTCAGCAGATTTAAAACCATTGAGCTGCACATATTGCTTTCGATCTCATAAGTAGGATTTAGGATTTAGTTTTATTAATTTAAAAGATAATCCAAAAGAAACAAGTTTGTTAAGCAGAATGCTATGGTCAAGTCTGTCAAAGGTTTTAGACAAGTCTGTGTAAATCACATCAGTTTGGGCCCTGTTGTCAAAAGATTGTTTAATGATCAATAGGTTGGTGACTGTTGAGCGATTCTTCATAAAACCATGTTGATTTACATTTATACAGCAGCTTACGTGTCCATATATAACTCGTTCCATAAGGATTTCAAAAACCTTCGCAAAGGTGCATATAATAAATATAGGCCGATAGTTTGATATATTTCGTCTATCTTCTTACTTGAAGATTGGACAGACCTTTGACGATTTCCATATCCTTGATATTGATGACGATTTTAAACAGATGTTAAATGTTAATTTTTGAGATATAGATCTCACTAGTAAATTTTTCCCAAAAATCCTAAGATAGCGTAGAGTTTTTGGGTTCGCTGATTTCGAATATCTATCACAGCAGAAGGTAATTTAAATTGTGTATTTTTAAGCTTGGTGCCCATTGAGATATTTGTTCTACTCACTTAGAACTAGTCACAAAATTCCAGACAATTTAACGGGAATTACTTTTCCATTGATTTTGGGCGAGATCCTTTGTTTAACATGTTTTAAAACGAAAAACCTATAAAATGCAGTTAGTACACACGTATAGTAAACTAATGCTGTATAGTATATTGTTTTATGAGCAAGGAATGGTACTCATTTCCCACGAGTACGAAGTTTGCAGCATGAGCCGCAGGCGAATGCTGCAAATCGTACGAGTGGGAAATGAGTCATTCCTTGCGAGTCAAACACTATACTTTTTCTACGGTTACAGAAAATAAAAATGAAATTATATATTTATTCAATGATCTTTAATGCATAACAAAACAACACAAAGTATAGGTAATAATTAGTAAAATTAACTATTTTTATTATTTACAATATTTACAGTTATCAAGCTGCAGTTATTAAATTGAATCTGTGCGGCATCTGAAATTTCAATTGTCTGTTTTTCAATCTTTTTACCATTATTAGTAATTTCGGCAGAAGTAGAAGGTAAACTTTCATTGCCATTTATAGATGACGCTATTTTATTAGCAATATTAAATTTGTTAGCCATCGAATCGTCAATGTAGCTTTCAGCTACCATGGTTGACTTCCAGCCGCCATGTCTCTTTAAAGAAGTGATATCTTCGCCAGCATCTATCAAAATAGTTGCTGATGATCTGCGAAAGCAGTGGCCTGTATATAATTCCGGATTGGGAAGCTTTAAAAAGGAGGCAATTCTTTTTCCCGCATAAGCTATTTTATTTATTCCAACTCTTTGTATGGTACATTTACCTTTTTGATAATTTATAAAAAAAAAATTTTGTTCAATATTTCTGGGACGCAGATCAACATATTTTTTAAAAATATTATAAAAAGAACCGGTTATAGTGAATTTTCGGGTTAATTTATTTTTTGAATTTGGTATCTTAACCAGAACAGCAGAATTTAAATCCTCAAAATCTGAAATTGTCATTTTATATAATTCATCGCGTCTACAGGCACCCATAATTCCCATAATCAAAATAACCTAAAAAAATTATTTAATAATAAATAATCTAGAAAATTAGAAACAAATATCTACCTTATCAAGAAGATAAAGTTCATCGGGGGCATTATTAATAAATTTATTAATATCTTCGGAGCTGAAAATCTTTGATTTCTTTGATTTAAATCCATCTGATTTTCTTTTAATGAAAGCTTTCAATTTTAAATATTTAGCGATATTAACATTTTTTTCAATATTAATCATGGTTCTCAACATAGAATATTGAGACCATAACGTTGAGGCCTTAAATTTAATCGATATTTCAGAAAAATAGGCTAAAACTACACTTTCTGAGATGGAATTTGTGCCTTTTTTCTTTTGCCAATCCACAAAGCTTTCATAAGCATTCCGATATTTATTTTTTGATATTTCGGGAATTAAATTTTGGCAAGCTTCGTTTGCCGCCTCTCTTATATCTGGAGGAGTTAATTCTGTGTCACTTTCATCACTTATACTAAACATTTTCTAAGTATTAAAATAAAATAATTTAATTATAAGTATGAACACTATGCGATTATTAAATATCTGTCACTGTCAACAATACAGATCATCAATAGCAACAGCACAGGCACCAGTATACTTGATTTGACGCATCAATAAAGGAATGATCACTTTGTTTTATCAGATAAGGAAATGAGATATTTCTTTTTAGGCAAATACAACGTACCCCTTTCCTTTATAAATTATTGTATATAAATGTCATTTTTGTATAACAACCGTAGAAAAAATAAATTTTTAGTTCATCTAAAAGTTTTATTTTATAAACAATGATGGGATATTAGACACAATTGTTTATTAAACTACAGCATAAATGGTGCCATACACACTATGATAACTTGGTAACGATTTAACTGTATCGTTTAAACTGTACAGTTCGTCGTTTAGTTCACTACCATACACGCTACAATAAATCGTTACGATTTAACGGTACCATTAAAACTATCAACAATTGTTCAAGCCATTCACGAGACCCATTTTTATGTTATATGTAAACTATCTACTTATGCAAAGACTGAACGATTTGTTGCATACACGTACCGATAAAACTGCGCAGTTTTATCCGATTCCGATAGATCTATTGAAATTTTTGTACTGCTCCATTCGACGGTACCGTACCGTTCTTAAAAATCGTAGAAAACTGTGCAGTTTTACCCCACCTAGCGATTATCGGTGTAATCTGAACGGTACAGTTAAATCGTAACAATTTATCGTAGCATGTATGGCGTATAAACCATTCAAAGCTTATTTTTATTAAAGTAGGCCATGTTAGGGTGATGAATTTCGCCCTGTATATTTAATCTTATTCTCAGTTGTAAATGCGCTGTTGTCACGTCCTCAATAAAATCATAGTGTTAGTGACAATAAAGAAAATACAATGCATTTACAAAATAATAGTACTTAATTAAATGAAAGCAAACAATAAAAACATTTACAAAAAAGTCTTCATTTGCAATTAGGAACAAATTTTCTATGGCTATATAACGGTATTATAAAATAAGTTTTACAACAAACATTTAAATTGGACCAGCTATAAATGAGAAAATACAAAATATTTCATTTTGTCGATAAGCATTACAGCAGATATATATTAAAGAATTTTTCGTGGAGCTTTCCAGGTAGTGCGGTATTATGACATACCAATTGGTTTCAGCTATTTTGATAAGTAGAACAAAGATAAATATTCCCACAAAATGTTATGCTTCAAATAATGAAAATCCGTTTAATATGTGTTCAATAGCTACAGTGCAATAATTCAACAGAAAAGCAGATACACTAATGGTAAAATAAGCAAAGTAAAAAAAATGAAACATACAACATTAAAAAAAACATATAAACAACAAAAATTGGAGTAACAGATTTGGTTAAAACTATTGTCACGTTCATCTATTCGTTATGTATTTTCGATTCACCTCTAGTATCAAAGGTAAAATGTTGTCAAGTGAACAGTTTTTCATGTAATAAGTCCAATCCGTCAAAATAATTTCTTCTGTGTCTACAATTTTTTTTTTACATGTCTGGTGTACGTTGTCTTAAAGCTTCTGTCCAAGTTTTGTCCGAATATAAAAATGCAAAATGGAGGTAATCCAAGTAAATCATGTCTATGTTAGTTTATTATTTCATCTACTACATATGTCTTATCGTTGCTTCTGTATTGTGTAAGTATAATTGTTTTTTTCTACGACTGCTATAGAATATAGCTTTATTCTCACATTTTCCGATGCTACAATGTTAGACTTTTCCAAAGCCGTGGGATAAGTGAATCTATCCCACGACTTTAATCATTTATCCCACGGTATGTACATTTAAATGGAGAATTGACATATTTTTAGTCATAACATAGGTGGCTTTTAGTCTATGTTCTTGAGTTTTCTGTTTTCTGTCATAAACGTCAAAGCTTTTATAAATTGTAATTTTGATTAAGCTACAAAAAATAGGATGTAAATTTATAAATGTTATTAAATTTGTTATTATGAATTATGGAGGGTAGAGGTAAGGAGAACGATCTTAAATGGGAAATGATTAAAAATGTGTCCACTTTTTAGAGGAATATAACACTTCTCAAACTTGCCACTACAATGGCCCTTAAGTAGATGTAGGGTACAGAATGAATGTAGCAGTTTTTGACAAATTGATTGAAATGTCGTATGATTTCGTAATATAAGTCACAAATTATATAAGTAATATAAAAAAACGTGGTCAGCGAATTCAGTTTAGTGTATTTTAAATTCGTTTTATACTTTATGATTATCTTATGTATCTTATGATTATTTTAAAAATAGTGTCATAATAAAGCGGAAATGTGTCTTTCCTTGTTTATTTATCTATCCTACTCTAAGAAATTATGGCGCTTTTTTTAAAATTTACCCTACTACGATCGTAGCGCCACCCTTATTTACCACATTTTGACGGACACATTCAATACACGGAGACAGTTCTCCTTACCTCTACCCTCCATATTATGAATATAGATAAAAGTGATTATGATAGTATCCCGCCAGAAATTAACGAAAAGCGGCAAATGTCACTCTGGACTTATTACCAGTAACTTCCAGAAAGAAATATGAAGTAGCTTACGATAAGTTTATGGATTGGAAGAAAAATTGTAAAGTGAATTCCATTTCTGGAAACGTTCTTTTAGTTTATTTTGAGCATTTATCTAAAACTTTAAAGGCTTCTACAATACTCGATGTTAAGAAGTACAATGAATATAAAAGATAACATTGATATTTCTAAATATGCGAAATTGCGATCTTTTTTAAGAAGAAAATCGAAACAATACATCCCTAAAAAATGTAAAATTTTATTAGCGGAAGAGCTCCAAAAATTTATAAACGGGGCTCCCGATAAAATATACTTATTAGAAAAGGTAAGTTTTCGTTAAAAGTATCCAACAATATCTAAATATTTTATTATTAAATTTGACGGTAAGTACATTAAACGTATTTGTAGTTGCAGTAGTAGAAAAAGTATGGTGTGCAACACGTGGGAAAAGCACTTTTCTTACTCGTGTGTTGCGGCACTCGCCTTTCAGGCTCGTGCCACAACTTTCACACTCGTAAGAAAAGTCCGACTTTTCCCACTTGTTTCACAATATACTATTTTTTCATTTTTTTTATCAAATTCGATGTTATTGCTGCTTAATTATTTCTGTAATATCTATTTTGTTGCTGAAAAAGTAGGTGGTCTGTTTTGTTGTACAGAATGAAATGAAGCATTATCCATGTTTACTACACATTTCTCTGGAAAATTAAATAAAGCAGGAATAAGTTAATTAACAATCCAAAAATATCACCATTTATAGTTTTGTGATAGTCAATGTCAGTATTTGAAGAGTCTAATAATAAATCACATCCCTCTATTGACCCACCATTTGCTCCTGCGAGTAAAATTGTAAATCGCTTTCTTCGGATTACACATGCAATGGATTATTTTTTAAATCAGATTACTGTTTCCATCGACGCGTTGGAGTACCATTTTTTTATATCCACGTCTATGTACATGAATCTGATGATTTCATTGCACTTTTTTAATTTCATAAATTTCTGAAGGAAAGAAATTTTGCTATTCTTCGCTCACTTAAAATTTGTCGTCAGTTCACGTTTTTAAGTTTATATATCATTAATTTTGTTTAAATAAGTTCGTTTACCGTTTAAATCTCAGTTTTGTTTTGCGTCAGTCAAAAGTTTATCTGAAGTAAAATATTCGTTTTTATAATTATTGTACGTCCAAATCTGCCACTGCAATTTTTTTTTAAATGAAGTTCTTAAATGTATCTGCTTTAACTTTCTTCCTTTTATTTGCCGCTTCTTTACCATTAACTAAATCTTTTTTTAAGATTTTTCGTTTATATTTAACACTAACCTAAAAAGAAAACACGAAATATTTAAAAAATGTATAAAATAAAAATGTTAAAAACTTAGTACACTAAAAAGACAATTGTGAGATAATAATTATATAGTTGTCAGTGTCAATAAAAAAGAAATAATAAAGTCATATTTTTGAATCAGTCCGACGTTTTTTATATAGTTTCTATATATTTTACCGCCAGACAGGCAACGTATCAAAATATATAGTACATTATTTACATTGGTCCTTCGACCGTTTTCAAGAGCCAGAAACATAAACCATGGATAAAACTGTTCGAGCAAACATTAGACCCAAAAGAACGACTGCTGGTAGACACCAACACTTGGATCCTGATTTTGCTTGGCCGGATGGATTTGGACTACATGATGAAACAGAAGGTTCAACGAAAACAGTCGATCAACTTGGATTACATGACGACACAGAAGGTTCAACGAAAACAGTCAATCACCCACAATCTTTAGCATCAAACAGTAACTCGAGCGTGGAAGTACTCAGAATGAGAAGAGAGATTTTAAAGGAAAAAAGAAGACAAGAACTTGAGAATAAGTTAATAGAACTAGAAAAACGAAAGTATGGTCAGCAATTAAAACTCATAGAAATGGAGGAAAAGCTAAGCCTTATGGAAGAAGCTAGATCTAGAAGATCCCTTGTAAGTAGAAATTCTAATATGTCAGAACCAGTACAACCAGAAAAAACAGGTACGCTACCCTTAAACTCTGCTATTCCTTCTTCTGTGCAATTGCAACCAGTTACCCTGTCAATACCCGACACAAAATCTCATATCAGTTCTAATAAAAATAATTATGATTATGTATTCAACTGGGTCCAATCTGTTGAGCAACCATGTATTGAAGCCTTAGAGTTAAATAGTGAATTTGCCTTTAATGATGAACATCAGCATGACAAGTATTTTCCTTTGCTAGAAAATTATAACATGGTAAATTCAATATTTCCACAAAAATTTAGTCAAGAAAACCATGTTCAAAATAATGATTCGAATCAAGCTATTAGTCAGTTATGTAATACTCTCAGTAATCTATTAACCAATATTCCTCAAAATCCAAAATTAAATGAATCTGTTCAATATAAATCATTTTTACATAAAGACTTCCCAATATTTGACGGAAAATCTGAAGAATACCCAACTTTTATTTACACTTTTAACAAAATTTCAGATATTTGTAATTTATCAGATGAGGAAAAGTTGATTAAGCTTCAAAAGTGTCTCCGAGGGAATGCTCGATCCGCAGTATCAGGAATGTTGATCAGCCCAAGAAATATTAGTCAGGTAATGAAGACTTTAGAATTACGGTTTGGGAAGCCAGACCAAATTATTGATGCTATGTTAGGAAAGGTAAGACATTTTCCTCATATTAAAGAAAACGATTTTGAAAACCTTATTCAGTTTGGGACTCAAATTACGAGTTTAGTATCGACCATACAAACCCTAAACTTTAATAATCATTTAAAAAATCCAATTTTATTGAAAGAAGCTGTCCAGAAACTTCCCGATACAATTAAACTTAGATGGGGGGAGGAAACTTTATCAAAAGATGGTGCTGTAAATTTAGAAGACTTTGAAAACTGGCTTAACAAAATTTCTCATGCAGCCTGCTACGTGTTACCAACAAAGAGTATTTCTAGAAGCAATCATAGGTATGAAAGGTCTTTTGTAAATACCACTAGTTCAACAATACAAAAAAGTCACGAGTGTCCATACTGTAATGACAAAGATCATAAAATCGAAAATTGTAGTAAAATTCAAAAGGATGACGTAGATACAAGATGGAAGATCGTTACTAATAAAAAGCTTTGTTTTTCTTGTCTAAAAGGTTATCACGGTGTTACTAAATGCAGAAGCAAAAAAGAATGCGGAATTAACAGCTGTCGCCGTCCACATCATCATCTGCTGCACAAGGAAAATGTTAAACAAAGACCTGAACAAACTAACTCAATTGTTAACTGCACTGATATTAAAAGTGACGATGTAAGTGAACTAACAATGACAGCAGGAAGTAAAGGAACTAACACCTTACTTCGAATGGTCCATGTTAAAGTTTTTGGATCAGACAAAGAAATAGAAATCGTTGCACTTTGCGACGAAGGGTCTACTGTGACACTGATAGACAAATCAGTAATAGATCACCTGCAAATTGATGGAGTTCGGGAACCACTGTGTATACAGTGGGCTAATGACATTAAAATGACTGATAATGACTCAGTCCGGTTTGATTTGCCAATTTGTGGTAACTTTAAAAATGCAAGAATGCTAAAATTGAGGAATGTTAGATCAGTAAGGAATTTAGGGTTGCCTAACCAACAATGTAATTTTGACGAAATTAAAAAGTTACCTTATCTCGAAGGACTACCAATTAAAGAAATTAAAACCAGACCTTTACTTTTAATTGGACAAGACAACATAAGACTGACGGTACCTAGGAAAGTTGTTGAGGGTCCAGTCAATTACCCTATAGCTACAAAAACCTACTTAGGATGGATCCTTAGTGGAAGCTCTAGTAGTACTATTCATAAAAATTTTTCGTTTCACATTTGTAAGACAGAACAATCTGATGGAATTTCAAACGAAGATCTTCATCAGTTAATGAAGGAAACATTTTCCTTAGAAGCTCAGGGAATAGCTGCAAAAGATTATTCAACTGAAGACAAAGACAATAAACGGGCTATGGAAATAATGTGCAATACAATTAAATATGTAGGAGACAGATATGAAATTGGACTATTATGGAAAGAAAATGTCAGTAAATTACCGGAAAGTAAGTTATTAGCATTAAGAAGATTACAGTATGTAGAAAGACAAATGGAGAAAGATTCAGATTTTACAGAAAAATATTGTGAAAACATGAGGAAAAATTTGAACAAAAATTATGCAAGAAAATTAACAGAAGAAGAAGCCATCAAAGAAGAGTCTCTAACTTGGTATCTTAGTCATTTTGGTGTAACAAATCCGAATAAACCAGGTAAGACCAGAACGGTCTTTAATGCTGCTGCAAAATCAAATGGCACTAGTTTGAATCTTAATCTTTTATCCGGTCCTGATCTTGTACCGCCTCTTACATCTGTTTTATTAAATTTTAGAACTGGGAAAATTGCAGTATCAAGTGACATTCGAGAAATGTTTTGTCAAGTTAGAATACGGAAGGAAGACAGGCATTCTCAAAGGTTTTTATGGAGAGATGGAGATACAAGAAAGGCACCAGACATATATGAAATGTTAGTAATGACATTTGGAGCAACCTGTTCACCTTCGTGTGCACAATTTGTCAAAAATTACAATGCTCAAAAATATGGAAGTCCAAGAGCAACAGAAGCCATAACTAAACGTCATTATGTGGATGACTATCTAGACTCCTTTGACACACCGCTTGAGGCTTTCGAAATTTTAAAACAAGTTAAAGATGTTCAAAAAGTAGCGGGATATGAACTAGTTGGTTGGTCTACAAATTCACAAGAACTTAGAAAGTTAATTTCAAGTTCAAACGAAGATATTGGCAAAGACCTAAATTTAATAGACAGTACACTGCAACGTGTCTTAGGATTATATTGGGACTCACTAAAAGATACCTTTATTTTTAAATCTAATAAAAATGTAATTAACGAAGGAATCTTAAAAAGGCCTACAAAAAGAGAAGTCCTACGGATTGTTATGTCCATTTACGATCCAATTGGACTAATTGCTAATTTTACTATTAGAGGACGCTTAATAGTTCAAGACATATGGCGAACTGGAATTTCCTGGGATGATTTTATTAATGACGAAATTTTTAAAAACTGGCTAACTTGGTTAAATGATTTTAAAAGAATTATTGAATTGGAAATTCCTAGATGTTTGTCAATAAATATACCGATTGCTAAGAGATTAGAGTTGCACCTGTTTTGTGACAGTAGCAAGCAAGCATACGCTGCACTCGTTTATCTACGAGTAGTTTCAGCTCATGCTATTGATGTGTGTTTAGTGACTGCAAAATCAAGAGTAACTCCAACTAAACCAATCTCAATACCACGTTTAGAATTGCAATCAGCCTTAATAGGGAGTAGATTAATGAAACACGTTAAAGATTCAATGAAACTGAAAATAGACAAGGAATACTATTGGACGGACTCTACTACAGTACTTTATTGGCTACAAGGAGATGGAAAAAGATTAGGACAGTTTGAAGGACATAGAGTAAGTGAAATACAGGAATTAACTGAAGTTTTAGATTGGAAATGGGTTCCTTCAAAATGTAATCCAGCTGATTTAGCCACTAGATCATATACTGAGGATGGAAACAATTTACTAAGCTTTGAAGAGTGGTTCTCAGGTCCTAAATTTTTAAATAATTTTGACGAAAGTACGTGGCCCATAAAAAGTATCCACGAAATCAAAGAAAGGGATTCCAAATCTACACAGAAAGAAGTTGCATTTTTAACCAATATCGTCACATCAAACAATGTCCTGCCAGATATCAACAAATTTTCAAAATTTTCGAAATTGATGTCAGTAATAGCAGCAATAGTAAAAGCAAAAAACATTTTTATTGCCAAATTAAAGAGAAATGATTATTCTCTAAAAATTTCCGTACAAGAATTTAAGGAAGCCGAAAAATTATGGGTTATTAAAACTCAAGAGGATAGTTTTAAGTCGGAAATTGATGCCTTAAAAAAAGGACAAAAAATTTTAAGACAAAGTAAAATTAGGAGATTAACACCGGCTTTGAACGAATTCGGAATTTTAGTTTTACAGGGAAGAACTGATCTTGCTCCAAATATGTCATTTGCAGCAAAAAGTCCAGCGATATTACCCAATAGTCATCGATTTACTGAACTTTATTTGGATTTCTTACATGATAAACTTGGTCATCAAGGTGTCGAACTTGTTCTTAATGAATCTAGACAAAAGTTTTGGATTATAGACGGCAGGGCAGCAGTTAAGAAGGTCTTCCGGCAATGTCAAGTTTGTAAACTTCTGAAGCCGAGAACAGTAACACCGTTAATGGGACAGTTGCCTGAAGAACGGTTAACACCTAATGTAAGACCATTTACACATACTGGTGTAGACTTTTTTGGTCCATTCGCAGTTGCTATCGGAAGAAGAACGGAGAAAAGATGGGGTGTATTGTTTACATGCTTTAGTATTAGAGCAATACATCTCGAAGTTGCTCATTCTTTAAGTACTGATTCGGCTATCATGGCTTTAAGAAGAATGATGAGCTTAAGAGGAACCCCGAAATGTATTTTTTCTGATAACGGAACTAACTTAAGAGGAGCCTCCGAAGAAATGAAAAAAGCATTACAAGAAATAAAATTTGATGAAATTGATCGACAAATGACCCAAAGAGTTATAGAATGGAAATTTATACCTCCAGCAGCTCCGTTTATGGGTGGAGTATGGGAACGTTTAATCCAAAGCGTAAAAAAATGCTTTTATGTAATTTTCAGGAATACAAGACTCAAAGACGAAACCTTATTAACAGCATTTGCAGAGATAGAAAACATCATAAATTCACGTCCTCTCACAAAAATGTCTACAGATCCAAACGATTTCGAACCTCTGACACCGAACCATTTTTTAGTTGGGGCAAATAATTGCATGGAACAGTTGGGAGCAAATTACAACCTTCGAAAAGAATGGAGAAAGTCGCAACAAATTGTAAAAGATTACTGGAAGACATGGACAAAAGAGTACTTACCAACTCTGACAAGAAGAAATAAATGGACTAAAGATGAAGAGAACATAAAGGTTAATGACGTTGTATTAATTTTAGATAACAACATGGTTAGAAATGAGTGGAAATTAGGACGAATAATAAATGTTTTTCCCGGACCAGACGGTAGAGTCAGGGTAGCAGAGGTGCAAACAAAAAACGGATTATTTAAAAGACCTACCAGTAGACTGGCGAAAATCACTGAGTAGATATAAAATAGGAGAAGCCAAAAAAAAAGGATATTACGAAACTACAGTGTTAAATGTTGTTGTATGTATTGTTAAATGTTGTTTATTTTATTGTTATACTTGTTAAATTTTCACTTAGTTATTTCCTGTAGTTAAATTCTTTTTTTTTATTTTTTGCGGGGAAGAATGTTAAAAACTTAGTACACTAAAAAGACAATTGTGAGATAATAATTATATAGTTGTCAGTGTCAATAAAAAAGAAATAATAAAGTCATATTTTTGAATCAGTCCGACGTTTTTTATATAGTTTCTATATATTTTACCGCCAGACAGGCAACGTATCAAAATATATAGTACATTATTTACAAAAAATTTAAATGATATTTGATTGGTCATAGATTAATGAATGAAATATCGATTCGTCCATATCCTATCAAATTACATTTTAATTATCATTATGGATCATTGTTATTAAAGAAATTAATGAAAATATTTTATTCTGAAACATTTTTAACTTTTACTATAGTGTGTAATCTGGCAACATTGTAAAATAATGACTGACAGAAGAAATGTGAGGTTAGGTATGCTTAATAAATTATAAGTAATTTGAATGTAATAAGAATGTAAAAGTGTATTTAATGTAACAAATAACTTCATTATACAACTATTAATGAAATTAAAAATGTTTGGAACTATTTGCTGATGAAAATATTGGAATAATCTTGTATACAAACACAATTACTACTTACATTAAAAACCTAAGAGATGTTATATAAATCCCTCTTCTGAAACTTTCTGGTCTTTTCGAAACATGTAATATCATCTTTGTATTCATTTTTTTGTCTCTACACATTTTTTTTTCGGCATATTAATTTTTTTAATGCATTTAACCATTATATTTATGATATTTGTTGTCATGCTTGTCAGTTTGTGACTTGCAGTGACTTGGTAACTTTCAAACGGCAACATGACAAAAACCAATACCAACGTGAATAAATAAAAAGATAGCCTGCTAGATATAAATAAACGTTGAATCGTTAATACTTAATACTTTTCTAATGTTTAAGTATCAAGCTGACATCTCGTTTCTCTTAACCTTATCTCAAGCCTAGTTGGAGTCGTCGTTAGACTTCCGTTTTGTTTTTCACCCTCCAAATTTAATACATTCTTTCTTCTTCAATTTTTCTCGATTAGGTCTTCATTTATTTTATAAATCTACCTCAACTTCCTTCTTCCTTTTACCCCCCAATCTCAATGTGCTATTGCGGAGAATTTGCAATGGAAAAATTGTATTGGGATTTACACTGTCTGGTAAATACAATAGTTTAGAAGCGCTTGCGAAGAAGGAATCCTCAGATATTATTAGGACACATTGCAAGAAGCGTTAGCGTTCAAGTCTCTAAGCACTGGTCTAAATATTGAAGTAGTTAAGTACATAAACATTGGGTCATGAAAATCAAGGATTTTCTCTGCGCTTTGTATAGACATGGGAGCTGAACATAAATTTTTGTTTTATTATTCTTCATCCAGATGGTTATTAGATTAAACGTAAATTTGACGCATGCGCAGTATGAATATTTTGAATAAAACTATTAAACTAATTTAAAATGTTAATTAAACAAAAAATAGGCTATGTGAAGTAAGAACAAATGTTTTTTACACATGAACAATCATAAAAAGAGATTTATTGACCCGTAATAATAACAAAATCATCAAAATTGCAATAAGAGGGGCTAACTTCAAGGTTCATTTTTAATTATTTTTTTTTAATTAACTAAGGTAGAACAAACAAATGTTTATAGAGAACAATAAAGAACAAACGATACAATAAAAAAAAAGTTAAAAAAATTTCTTGGGTGGCTAACTTCAGTGACCCCCTAAAAAGCCCTATTCACGATAGATCGGCAAGTCTACTAGTTTTTGCTCAACGTTGCCAGGTTTAACCATCACATTTGAACTATTTATTTAGTACTTTAGGTTTGTAAAATATAAACAGCCACCGGGATGAGAAAAATAATTGTTTGGCGGGCTTGCAAAAGCGGTGTTAGCTCATCTAAAAGAGCTACAAAATAATCTTTACTCAGCCGAAAATGTTTAATAAAATAAAAATCGGTCAATCTCAAGAAAGGGTCCTGACGTTGAAAATACAGGCGAGGTATATTATTTGCCGCTTGTTCTTCCGCATCTTCAAGATCATTTATTAGCATTTGCATTACTAAAGCATCATCATCCATTTTAAAAACGCTTTATAACCCCAAAAACAATAACACACTGGCAGAAAATTGTCACTAATAAAACAACAAAAAGACTAACAAAAACTAAATAATCAACAATGAACCAAACAAAAACTCTAGCAATAACAAATCATGAAAAATAAACAATATGAAGAACACTTGTATTGAAAAATCCCATGTAATGTCTGTCATGAGACAACACCTATTGTGCGCAAGTCCACTCCACTCTCTCAAAATGTATCAAATCAATTCTCTTGGTTTTACCCAGTAGAGTACTCGCGTAGAGGAGCATTCTCTTACTTTCGTGAATACGGATTTTATAATTTTAGGGGAGTGACATGCGCAGTGAAGCTAAATTGTAAGAGAGCTCTCCTCAGGGTATCTATAGTTGATTCAAATAGAAGTGTCATCAAGTGGGCTGGGTACGTGTGAGATCATCTTTAACTTTATTACTAGATTCAATGGAAACAGAACTTTAGTTAGGGAATTATATGTCATCGCGATGTGTCAAAATGTTTGTAGTTAGCAATCTGATCACAAGCTGGCTAATATTGCGATTCAAATTTCACTAGACGTGGGTACTGCCACTTCAAATTTGAATTTTCCAGAGACTACTTGATGACACTTCTATTTGAATCAACTATAGTCTTCGTGCTGTAAACAATAAAAATCACAAGGATCTATAAATAGCATATAGCATATTGAAAATAATTTTATGATTTGTCGCATGCGCATATGCATTCCTTGCGATCAGCTGCGATCTTCATCTGTCATTTTAAATTTTTTGAGGTTATGTGATTGTGTTGTGATCTTTGAATATAAAACCTCGTTGTGATCATAACATATATGGTTGTGATGTGTGTCCACAAATGTTATAATAATTATATTGCTCATTTTTAATTTTTATTAAAATGGTGAATTATAGTTATATAACTATTGCAAAAAGGATAAAAACTATGATGGAGTATTTCGCCGAACGGTATTTACGTTTTTATATACATTAGTATACAGATTGTTTCTGCAACAATTTTAAAAATGCCGATTTGATTTGTCCTTTAATTTCTACTTATAACCTCTCATTCTATTATTTTTTATTTTAGCCGAAGATGTGGTTGCCATTATTGAAAAAGTAAAAGATTGACAGGCTATAAATAAGAGTATTTTAAATGTCTATTTGTCTTCAAATCCTATTTCTGCCATAAATTTTATGAAAAATAGAGCACTTGATTTATTGGTATAGGTTTTAAAGGTATTTATAATAATATTAATAAAAATAGGTATAGGTAATAAATCTATTTTTTTTATTTTAGTTGTGAAGAGAAAAACAGCTATTTCTGCTTCAACTTTTTATGGAAATATTTCAGTTTTAAGGAATAATGAAACTAGGTAAAAAATAAAGTTTCCTTCAAAAGAGTAGACAATAATTATCATATTTGGAACCATTTCATTGAAGGGACTTTAGCAAATCATATGATAAATGTAGTTTATTTTTACACTAGTTTTTTGTAAAGCAAATGTAATAATATAAAATAAAATTTTTGTCAAACATGTGAATTTTTCTGTTAGTTATAGGATTTATGTGAAGATATAAATGACAAATATCAATCAAGTTTAATATTTTGTGAATATAAAGTTCAATTTTTATTTATATACTAGCGGACCCGGCGAACTTCGCATCGCCTAACACTAATCTTTTTTCCATTTTTTTTTTTTATTTTTACGATTAATTTTTTGTATTTTTTATCATATTTTCTCGTTAGTTACCAGTTTTTACTATTATTTATAGTACTTTGTAATTTCTCGCTTAGGTATATTATATATTAACTGCGCCACCTGACGGTGGCGTCATAGTTCTTAGGTAAGTAAGTTTTGCTCTTTTAAATATATGAGATATCAACTGCAACACCTTACGGTGGCGTCATAGTACTTAGTTATGTAAGAATTACAACTGCTCCACCTTAGGGTAGCGTCATAATAATTAATTTCGTAATAAACGCGTCCGATCGCTGCAAAATTCAAAGTGCTATAGGGAAAATCGCGGCCTCCGATGCGCTATTTATAGGCACGCTTCTGCCGCCCCGGCCGGCCAGTACCACCGCAATTTTAAATCTGTAATATCTTCGAAAATATTCATTTAAATCTTATGCTGTAAAGGACCATATAGATCTATGTTAAATTAACAATGTATTTAAGCTATTTAGTTGAATAAGGATTAATGCTGTATTGGTTGAAATCGCTTCGAAAATTAGCCATTATTTGTCGAAAAAGGTAAATGACAAAAAAATGTTATTGTGGGATATCCATAAGAGATAGACATATACCATCGCGGAGTTTTCTGTAGACCTTTTCAATGTGTACAAATAATTAGTACATTATTTTGATAAATCTCGTAGGTTTCAGCCTGCGTTTGCAATGTAAGCGGAAAAAAATTGATAATTAACGACATCACATTAGAAACCTCAAAAATAACAGTATTTCTCTACCATTTAATGGATGTTATTATACACATAAACCTTCCTCTTGAATCACTCTATCTATTAAAAAAACCGCATCAAAATCCGTTACGTAGTTTTAAAGATTTAAGCCTACAAAGGGACATAGGGACAGAGAAAGCGACTTTGTTTTATACTATGTAGTGATTTTTAGGGTTTAACGATCATTTTGCACTGTTTTACACTTTTTACGCGTTTTTTCGTCGATTTTAAGCGAAATTCGATCACATTTTGTGTTTACTAAACGTAAATGTCAACTTCTGTTAACTGACTGGTTTTAGATGGCGTTTTACTTGTCAGCCGAATTGACAGATAATCGATTTTTTTAATATAATTCGTAAAATTAAAGACATCACATTAGAAACCTCAAAAATAACAATATTTCTCCACTATTTAATGGATGTTATTATACATATAAACCTTCCTCTTGAATCACTCTATCTATTAAAAAAAACCGCATCAAAATCCGTTGCGTAGTTTTAAAGATTTAATCATACAAAGGAAAATAGGGACAGAAAAAGCGACTTTGTTTTATACTATGTATTGATTACATTAAATTAAAATACTATTTAAATCTGTTTCCTAAATATCACTACATACATGGATGATTCACCTAATAAATAAGACAAAAACAAGAATGAAATGTTTTAAAAACTGGAATCAATTTTATAAATTCAATGATAGTAAACAGAAAATTTCAATTGCTGTGTCACAATTTAAATTTTTCTAAGAAATACCAACACTGCCAAACATAATTACCAAAAATTGGTATGGAATTAATGTCCATTTTATTTTTGTCATGAATTCAAAATTGTCAGCTACAGGGATAATTTTAAAAATTAAAATTTTCTCAAACTAGGAGTATCTTTTTCATAATCGATATATCGAAGTAAAATCTGATTTTATATTTCAAAAGCAAAGGTACTTTACTCTTGAGCAAAATTCATATTTTCTGATAAACCTCGTATACAAGTGAAAAAAAGGTTTTAGACCATGGGCAACTTTTACTCTAAAAACTTTACAGAATAACAAAAAACACTGAAAGTTCGCAAAATAACTAAAAAAACTAAAGTACTAAAGCTTTCTGACACAAACAAATAAACACAAAGTTTTAGGTTATGTTCATTCCTTTGATTTGAAAACTGGCGCGACAATTAATTATGGAGGGTAGAGGTAAGGGCAGAGATAATATATTGTTACGTTCTAGGGGTTCAAAATAAAAATCACTGCTGAACGAAAATGTCTAATTTATTTACACACTACTAACTAAACGAATTAAAACTAAATAACTAAACTAACTATAACACTACACACTAATTTATGTACAACAATTAACTCCGATTTATATTCACTTATTTATTTGCACTTCGCAGCTCGTAGATCGCTCAAATATTTAGCCTGTCGCTATAAACTTTAAACTTCCCTGTGGTCCGCGGCATCTCAGCTTATATACCAGTTCACTGCTTCCAGAACGTCTTTCGATAACACTTTCTCGACGCGCGTAGAAAGGAAGGAATTTTCTCGATTGTACGCGCGGTGACTATACTTCCGGGAATCAGTTGTTTACCAAGCGCTATCAGGGCGACAGAGGCGTACTAGGGAAGTCTCGCTCGTTACACTGCCCCCTCCTTAAGACGTTCGGTCCCCGAACACATTGGTTGGTATGTCTGAACCTACAGGTATCTCCCCTTCTGCAGCTCCCTTGCTTTTCGAAATAGCAATCCACAGTCTTCTCCTTCATTGTGTTTCCGCTCGGGTTGAAAATGCACACGAGTATCTCTATTCCTGTCTTATGGAAAAGCACCTCGAGCATGTTCCGGACGACTCTCCAGTTGAGTTGATCTAGACCACAACCCAACTTAGGCACAGCCAGCTTCTTCACTTCCAACCTGGTGAGTTCGTTTCTTAGGTTCAGCAAGGTATTCCACATACTTCTATAGCTAGGCTTGTGATCGGAAAACCTCTTAGTCACCCTGTAGAAGAGGTGACGATGACCGTCAGTGAGACTTAGAATTTTTCCGGGATGGGGCTGTTGTCTGGAGAGCTCAGATACACGGCCAAACTTCTTCCTGAAGACTAATGCTATTCCCCTGGACATACGCAGATCTTCGGCGACACAATGGGCTAGGGAATAATCTCCAGGCACAGAGAAGAGGTCCTGCTGCTGCTCGGTGGTAACTCCGAATCGTGCCTTCCCAGTTCCACCATAGTTCTCCATGAACTGGTCGAAACTCATCTCAACATGCTCTGGGCTGGTCGTTCTTCTCAGATGGATCTCGTCTTGTTCGTCGTAGTCCGCCTCGTATTTCGCCAACCGATTTACATGGACCACGCGCCTCTTGCCCCTTGGTAGTTTTTGTATACGGTACACTACATCATTGATCCTCTTTACCACTCTGTATGGACCCTCCCAATTCCTCTGTAGCTTAGGTGATAATCCTCTCTTCTTCTGGGGGTTGTACAGCCAGACCAAATCTCCAGCGTTAAAACCACCTTCTGTAGCTTTGCTGTCATAACGGGTCTTCATTCGGTCACTAGCAATCTGTATGTTTTGTCGGACCTGTTCATGAATGTAGTGTAGCCTGCCCCTCAATGTGCTCACGTAGTCCTCACCAGCTATCTCTGTTCCGGGCTTACAACCAAACTCTAGGTCACAGGGTAATCTTATTTCCCGGCCGAACATGACACAAGCTGGTGTCTCTCTAGTAGACTCCTGTACGGCTGATCTGTAGGCCATGGTGAACAGATGAAGGTATCAGTCCCAGTCTGCTCTTTGATGGTCAGAGACCACTTTAGCCAAATATTTTCCCACAGTTTTATTCATTCTTTCGACTAGGCCATCTGACTGTGGGTGAAGAGGCGTTGTCCTGGTCTTCTTGACTCCGAGTATTTCACAAATGCTCTGGAATAGGCCAGACTCGAAATTTCGTCCCTGATCGAAATGTAGCTCCAGTGGCACTCCAAACCGACTAAACATCTCTTTTATCAGCACGTCTGCCACTGTCGAGGCCTCTTGGTTTGGGATGGCATGTGCTTCAACCCATTTGGTAAAGTAATCCGACGCCACCAATATGTACTTGTTCCCATCGTCGGTCTCTGGGAATGGGCCTGCGATATCTATAGCAACTCTTTCCATAGGACTGCCTACGTTATACTGATTCATTGGCGCTCGTCGTTTTCCTCTTGGGCCATTCGTTGAAGCACAAAGTCTACATTTTCGACACCAGTCCTTGACGTCTTCTTTGCAGTTGACCCAGTAAAAACGTTCTCTGATCTTTTCCAACGTTTTCTTGATGCCGAAGTGTCCACCGGAGGTTCCATTATGAAGTTTCTCCAATACTTCTGTCGTCCGACTCCGGGGAATTATCAGCTGAGTCCTAGCTGCAGTACCCTCGTCATTCTCGACGGACCTCTTCAACAATCCATCCTCTACAATGATGGAGTCCCACTGCGCCCAGTAGGACTTGACCCTAGGACTCAGGTGACTCACTTCTTCCCATCTTGGTCTCTGCCCTTTTGCCTTCCAGTCAAGCAACATCTTTAGTTCGGTGTCACCTTCTTGGTCTCGCTTCAGGGATTCTGGCAGCCAATCTAGATCCACTACGGTTGTTCTTAAACAGAATTCCTTCTCTTCTGCTTTGCTGCAGTGTTTGCAGTCGGAAGGACAAGGTCTCCTAGATAATGCGTCAGCGTTGCCATGTGACTTTCCGGCCCGGTGTTCCACAGAAAAATGATATCCCTGTTCTTGGCGTTGTGGTTTAACCGGCTTCTTGTAGTTACGCTGAATGTGTCCTCTTTCGCCGCAGTTCCAGCGTCTTGGTCCACCATTACGTTTCTCCTGGAGAACTCGGCGAACTACTTCTTCAATTCTCTCGTAGCAGACTGGCGAATCATCAAGCTGTCTCACTTTGCTCTGTCCTCTGTGCGAAGCTTGTTTAGCAGCTTCAAATTCTAGTGCATGGGCCAGGGCGTCATCTAGGGTTTTGGGCCGGGCCAACCGCAACGTCTGCTGAGTCTCTGTGTCTCTCAACCCATCGACGAAGGTCTGGACAGCAAGTTGTTCTAGGAAGCTGTCCGGTGCTGAAGGATAGGCCAGCCTTACCAACCTTGCTATGTCTGCTTCGAATTCCTGCAAGGTTTCTGCACTCTTCTGATGGCGACTCTTGATTTGTGCGTGATACACTTGTTGGAGATGTGCATCACCATATCTCATTTGCAGTCTACTTGTCAGAGTCTTATAATCACCTTGTTGACTTACAGGAATGGTCTGAAGGATATTCAGTGCGTCCCCTCTTAATGCAACAATTAAAGCAGTTGCTTTCTCTTCATCGTCCCAGCAGTTGGCGTTGGCTGCTGCTTCAAATTGTTTCTGGTATGTGCTCCAGGGTGTTTTGCCATCAAAAGTTGGAGGTTTGATCTTTGTTCGGCCTGGCTCACCCCGTTCTCCCAGCTTGACCGAACAATATTTGCTGAAGTTCTTACTCAATCGCTCTTCCATGGTTTTCACCTGTTCTTCCAATTTTACCTGCATTTCTTCCTCCATATTAACCAATCTGCCTTCAATGTTTCCAAACCTGTCTTCAAATTTTTCAATTTTATCGTTCACGTTGCCCATCTCGTCTTTTACGCTTCCAATTTCGTTTTCCAGTTTGGAGTAATTATTCTTTAACTCATTTTCAATCAATGGCAATTTATCTCCCATTTTCTTAGTGTTTTCTTCCATTTTCTTAGTGTTTTCTTCCATTTTATTCTCCATTTTCTGGGTGTTTTCTTCCATTTTATTCTCCATTTTCTGGGTGTTTTCATCCATTATCTTTCTAGTATTTTCTTCTATTTTATTTGTGTTTTCCTCCATTTTCAAGCTCATTTTTTCAAGGGCTTGCTGGAAAAATTCCATTGTCGCCTGATCCATTTTCTTCGTCTGTGATCTCGTAACTGGCATACAAAATATTCACTAATGAAGTCCACAATTTAAATTAACACAGCAGTTCAATTTACCCCACACCTGACACCAATTGTTACGTTCTAGGGGTTCAAAATAAAAATCACTGCTGAACGAAAATGTCTAATTTATTTACACACTACTAACTAAACGAATTATAACTAAATAACTAAACTAACTATAACACTACACACTAATTTATGTACAACAATTAACTCCGATTTATATTCACTTATTTATTTGCACTTCGCAGCTCGTAGATCGCTCAAATATTTAGCCTGTCGCTATAAACTTTAAACTTCCCTGTGGTCCGCGGCATCTCAGCTTATATACCAGTTCACTGCTTCCAGAACGTCTTTCGATAACACTTTCTCGGCGCGCGTAGAAAGGAAGGAATTTTCTCGATTGTACGCCCGGTGACTATACTTCCGGGAATCAGTTGTTTACCAAGCGCTATCAGGGCGACAGAGGCGTACTAGGGAAGTCTCGCTCGTTACAATATAATAAAGAGATGTACTGATACCTTATATGAAATTGGTCACATGTTTTGAGCGACGGTGGCGCGCCAACAATTGGGGGAAGAAACTCATAGATTCAAAAAATTGGCGGGATAAGGTATAAATTCTGTTTCATATAGAAATACACTTTTAAAGCTCATATTTTGATTTTTAATATTTTTACTGTTGTGTAAAAATATTAAAAATTAAAATATAGGCTTAAAAGTGCATATTATCTTATAATATTTAGGTAAATAAATATAAAAACTAAATAATAAACAAATTTTTAATAAAAACAACTTTAACACCAATATACACTTGAAACACTAAAACACTATGACAAAAATATGAAATAATATTATTATTACAAAAAATTATCTATTCTTAGAAAAACAGTAGGTACAATTTAAAATGTTATCACAAAAAATGAATTAGTTTTATTACAAATTATTATTTACAATCACAAAAAAAGTATAATTTAAACTTTTATTACAAAAAGTATATGAATATTATTTGTACACCTTATTATCTAGTATCACAACCAGGTAGGATTTACGGAAATAATAATAATAAATAGATAAACATATATGTTTTAAACATCAGAATAATTACGCTAATATCACAGAGAAGTACAATTGTTATTTCAAATAAATAAATGTATAAAATATGGTCGAAAATTTAGAATAATATTAAGTAGCAATACACGAATAATATTAAAAGTAGAACCCATCAAGATTGCACAACTCACTCGATAACTTAAAATTATGGATCATCTTACAAAATGCATACAGATATATATTTTAATACGTAATATTTAAGAAGTTTCCATACATTGGCATTGTTCTTCAATACGTAGTGTTGCGTCATGGGGTATTGGAAATAGGACACCAATCCTTTGTGTACATGCAAGAACCTAAAACTTAAAAACATTACCGCAGTACTTTATCTACTTTATATAAAATTTTATATATTGTCCCTCGATCTAAAAAGATCATTATAATATTTTCTAATTATTAAAAAAACACTGATTTTTAAAAGTTTCAAAAAAACGTCTGACTTATGTTCTTGGCAAGTAAACCAATCAAAGTTAATGAATTCACACAAACACATGATTATTTTTTGAATCAGACATTTTATGTGGCCAAATACAGGTAAAATTATGTACACTAGCTAAAAAATTTAACAACTTCTTTTGTAACGTAAGTCAGATGCCTTTTATTATTATTCTCTTTAAAGTACGTAAAAGTATGGTGAGGTTCCAAACTATTAGTTTTCAAATTTGAGTTACATTCTTTACAATCTAAATTTAATTTTTTTGCCAAAGCACCTGCCATATAACTTATTAGTTGTGTATCAAACTGATTATTTAACTTTATATTTGTTATTATTTTGTATTTTGAGTAACAAGAGTTCTCAACGACATCTATGGGGTGTAATTCTATGTTGTAATTCTATCTCTCTCTCTTTTTTTGTTCTGTGTTCTATGTTCTATGAGTAGTACAAAATATACGTTAATAAAAGCAAGTTGTGTTTTACTTTTATCGAACAATTACTATAATTCACTAATTCACTTCCACTAATTGTAACAGGTTATAGGTCCAGTGCATTTAGTGAATCGGAAGCGCGAAGTTTCGTAAGTATTTCGAGTTCGGGTAATCGATAGTTCGAATTAAAAGTCGGTTTTACCGTATAGTACCACGTGTGTGTGTTTCTCCAGAACAAAAATGGCCGTTAACTATCTAACGAGTGTGCCAAAGCTTCTAGGACGAGAAAACTATGATGAATGGGCGTTTGCAGTCGAGAATGTGTTTGTGCTCGAAGGCTTAAACAAATGCATCGACGGAAGAGAGACAGATACAATAGTCATAAGTAAAGCAAAAGCCAAATTGATATTAACGATAGACCCAAGTTTATATTCACATGTGAAAGACGCAAAGACTGCTCAAGAAGTGTGGATAAGTTTAAAAAATCTTTATGATGATAACGGATTTATGCGTAAAATTGGACTTCTACGAACGCTAATATCTGCCAGACTTGAGAATCATGATAGTATGGAATCCTACATCAATCAAATTGTTAAAACGTCGCAAAAGTTAAGACGTACAGGTTTCCAAATAAATGAAGAATGGGTTGGATCACTGCTGTTGGCAGGACTTCCTGAAAAATATGCTCCGATGATCATGGCCGTGGAACATTCTGGTATTAATATCACTACAGAGTCGATCAAGACAAAGTTGCTCGACATGCAGCCAGATGGCGGCAATGACAACCATGGCGCATTTTTCACCAAGAAGAATTCTAAGTCAAGTTATCAAAAGTATAATAAAGGTGGCGCTAGTAAAGCGAATTACAGAAACCGATCCACAGCTGTTGACGACGAAATGTCAAACAAAGAATTTTGGGGTCAATCGAGTTCAAGTTCAAATAAAAAGGATATGAGTAACATCATATGTTACAAATGCAAAAAGAATGGACACTATATGTCAAAATGTCCGAATAATAGGAAGAATAAATCTGATGGAAGTTTTAGTGCCGTGTTTACTACAGGAGATTTTAAAGACACTGAATGGTATGTTGACAGTGGTGCTAGTGTTCATCTAACTGCAAATAAAAAGTGGTTAATAAACACAAGAAACTCCGATTTATCCGAAATTACAGTAGCTAACAATTCGAAAGTCAATATCGAATGTGCAGGTGATATACCGATAAAGACAGTGACAGATAAAGAACATCAAATATTATTAAGAGGAGTTCAATATGTACCAGGTTTGACAACAAACCTTTTATCTGTTTGTCAATTAATAAACAGCGGAAATAAAGTATCTTTCAATGAAACTGGTTGCTGTATTTACAATTCAAAAAATGTTTTAGTGGCTACTGCTAATTTGAATAACAATGTTTACAAGTTGAACATAAGTGAAATTTCTCCAGCGTGTTTTCAAACCATAAGTAGTGATATATGGCATCAAAGATTAGGCCATATTAACGACAATTATCTGGATAAAACTGCTAAAATAGTAGAGGGTCTTACTTATAAAGGACAGGCAAAAACACGGAACTGTGAAGTGTGCTATAAAGGTAAGCAAACCCGTCTACCTTTTCCTAAAGAAGGCAATCGAGCCAAGGAAGTACTACAATTAATTCATAGTGATATCTGTGGTCCTATGGAGACAACCTCATTAGGTGGTGCCAAGTACTTCATCACATTTATTGATGACTTCAGTCGTATGTGTTTTATTTATTTCATAAAGACGAAAGATGAGGCATTTGAACGATTCAAAGAGTTTAAGAATTTAGTCGAAAATCAGCAAAACTCTAGAATAAAAATTTTGAGAACTGATAATGGCAGAGAATTCTGTAACCAATATTTTAGTAAATTTTTAAAAAATTCTGGAATTATACATCAAACATCTAATGTTCATACACCTCAACAAAACGGTATGGCGGAACGATTTAATCGTACCATAGTTGAAAAAGCCAAATGTCTTATGTTTGATGAAAGTGTTAGTAAGTTCTTGTGGGCAGAAGCATGTAATACAGCTTGTTACTTAAAGAACCGTTCCGTTTCCTCTGGAATTTTAAAAACACCGTACGAAATATGGTCAGGCAGAAAGCCGAATTTAAGTCATTTAAAAATATATGGAAGTACAACTATGGTTCATGTACCAAAAGCAAACAGAAATAAATGGGATCAAAAGTCAATAAAACATATTCTTGTTGGCTATGATGAAACCACCAAAGGTTATAGATGTTATAACCCTACAACAAAAACAGTCATAACCAGTCGTGATGTAACTGTTTTGGAAAGAAATCCTTTAGAAGCATCCAATGTATTTTTTGAAGAAGATTCAGTTGCAGTGGGGGAAATAAATGAGCAACCTACTTCTAGTTCATCGAATAACACAATCGATCTAGTGAGTTGTGATAGTGACAGTGATGAATCGGTTGTGCAGGAAATTCCAAGAAGATCAAACAGGGAACCAAAAAAGAAAAACTTTGACGATTATGTGACGTTTTTTAGTTCTTCATGCCACGAAGATAATATGAAAGTTGGTTCAGAAGTTCCTGAAACTGTAGAAGAAGCACTCTCAAGACCAGATGGTGATAAATGGAAGCAGGCTATGATAGAAGAAATTCAATCCTTCAACGAGAATGAAACCTGGGAATTGGTGGATCCGCCGAAGGATAGTGCAGTGGTTGAGTGCAAGTGGGTGTTTAAGGTTAAGTTTGATAGTGCAAATAAAAGTAGTTATAGAGCTAGATTAGTGGCGAAGGGATACACTCAGAGAAAGGGTATCGATTATATTGAAACTTTTTCTCCTGTAGTGAGACATTCAACTCTACGATTGTTAATAGGTTTAGCGATAGAATTAGATTTAAAAATTGTACACTTACTACAGATGTAAAAACTGCTTTTTTTAAATGGTGAATTAAAAGAAAATGTATTTATGAGACAACCTGAAGGCTTCATTTCTGAAGAAAATGTTCATAAGGTATTTAAATTAAAAAAGGCAGTATATGGCCTTAAGCAATCAAGTCGTGCTTGGAATGAGAAAGTTGATAATGTTTTATCTAATATTGGTTATATTAAATCAAAATATGAACCTTGTTTATATATAAAGAAAAATAACAATCTGTTAACTGTTATTGCTCTTTACGTTGATGATTTTTTTGTTTTCTCAGCTGATTGTAATGAAATTAGTTTTCTAGAAAGTTATTTAAATTCGAAATTCAATATCAAAAATCTTGGTGAAGCCAAACAGTGTTTAGGTATAAGAATTAATAGAAATTTTAATGAAAATTATATAACTGTTGATCAAGAAGTTTATATTGATAATTTGTTAAAACGTTTTGGTATGGTAGACTGTAAAATTGTTAGTACTCCGCTGGATGGTAGTATCAGCTTGAGTGGTGTCGATGATGAAACTTGTGATTCAAAAATACCTTACCAAGAACTTATTGGTAGTTTAATGTATATAGCAGTTATGACACGTCCTGACATTGCTCACGCTGTAAGCCTACTAAGCCAATATAATAATTGTTATACTAGAGTACATTGGCAATGTGCAAAACGCATCTTAAGATACTTAAAGGGTACTAAACACTATTCCATGAAATTTAGCAAAGAAAATTTTAATTTGACAGGATACGCAGATGCTGATTGGGGTTCAAATAAACAGGATAGAAAATCCTTTACAGGATATGTTTTTAAATTTGCGGGTGCCTCAATTTCATGGAAAAGTTGCAAACAGCGGACAGTTGCGTTATCAACAACCGAAGCTGAATACATGGCTTTAAGCGATGCAGCCAAAGAGGCTATTTATTTAAGAAACCTTTTTTGTGAAATCACTGGTAAATTGGATTGTGTTGATATTTATAATGACAATCAAAGTGCTCATAAGTTGGCAAACAATCCAGTTTTCCATGAACGTTCTAAACATATTGATATCAGATATCATTTCTTGAGGGAAGCGGTTTCAGAAAAATTGATTAATTTAAAATATTTAAGTAGTGATGAATTGGTAGCTGATATCCTAACCAAACCTTTGTCGAGTGTAAAAAATTCTAAATTCATAGAATATTTAGGTTTGTTTTGTGATTAATTTTTTTTTGAGAACTATTGTTAAGTGGGGGTGTTATTATTTTGTATTTTGAGTAACAAGAGTTCTCAACGACATCTATGGGGTGTAATTCTATGTTGTAATTCTATCTCTCTCTCTTTTTTTGTTCTGTGTTCTATGTTCTATGAGTAGTACAAAATATACGTTAATAAAAGCAAGTTGTGTTTTACTTTTATCGAACAATTACTATAATTCACTTCCACTAATTGTAACAATATTCTTAAAATTTGGATCGGGAATTGGGTAAAAATATTTACTTGAACAATGTGGCACAGCGCATTTATATTTAAAATAATTCGGTAATGACATAGTTGAAACTGTACACTGTACTTTTATACACTTTACGAATTTTAAAATATCTTAAAATAATATTAAATTAAAACTAATACTAATAATACTTACGCTACACTGTCACTTCAACCGCCATTATAGTATAATTTCAAATTTCAGCTCACCTCACCAGCTGATCGAGTTTAGGTGGTATAGTTCCCCTATCTACCACTACCTCAGCGCCGAGTTCTGGGGGTAAACAAACAAACATTGTACCGCTTTTGCCCTATCTTTCAAAAAGTCTCTTTATATTATATTGTCTCTGGGTAAGGGGAACGATCTTAAATGGGAAATGATTAAAAATGTGTCCACTTTTTAGAGGAACATAACACTTCTCAAACTTGCCACTACAATGGCGCTAAAGTAGATGTAGGGTACAGAATGACTGTAGCAGTTTTTGACAAATTGATTGAAATGTCGTATGATTTCGTAATATAAGTCACAAATTATATAAGTGCTATAAAAAAACGTGGTCAGCGAATTCAGTTTATTGTATTTTAAATTCGTTTTATACTTTATGATTATCTTATGTATCTTATGATTATTTTAAAAATGGTGTCATAATAAAGCGGAAATGTGTCTTTCCTTGTTTATTTATCTATCCTACTCTAAGAAATTATGGCGCTTTTTTTAAAATTTACCCTACTACGATCGTAGCGCCACCCTTATTTACCACATTTTGACGGACACATTCAATACACGGAGACAGTTCTCCTTACCTCTACCCTCCATAAATTAATGCATATGCGCATGCGACCAATCATAAAATTATTTTCAAGCTGCTATTAGATCCTTGTTAAAAATCAACAAATTGACAACTGTCAAAGTCATAGCAGGGTTGCTAACTTCACAGGGGTATCTTGAACGTTTAGAGGAGGTCAGTTACTCTTATAAAAGATTAATTTGTATAAAAAAAATATGTATTTTTATCATCAAAATAAGTTTGTATGGTAAAATAATTAATTTTTGTTCTTTTTAAAAGTGTAAATAATAATCAATCGTGAAATTATCGTTTCATGTAAATTGTATTGGTGGTCTCGTACGTGTACAAAAACCGGTGATTATATAAAAATATTAATTTTTATAGAAAAATATGAGTTAAAATCTATAACAAATCTTTACCTATTTTTATCGTTAAAATAAGTTTTTTAATTAATTTATCAATTATGGTTACAATAAAACGAGATTTGAGCTGTTTTAAAAATTATAAGTAAACTTATCTGTATATGGTGGCCCTATACTTTAAAGTAAAACAGTTAGTATAATGACAGTTTTCACGAACTAAAAATTGATACATAATATGTATATGAGGTGGAGTAGATAAATACAATTTTATGTTTATCTATACATATAATAAAACTGTAGAAATGTACATGTTTGTGCGCGCATCACATGAAAACTACTGATCCTATTCGAATGCGGTTTTCAAAGACGTATTTGTCTTCTTTCAACTTAACATCTGATGTATAAAACTTTCTCCCCCCACCCCTTTAACGGGGTGAGGAAAGAAATTTTTATACAAAAATCAACACGCCATGCCAACGACGTCACGGGTACATCGAAATAGAACCCAAAAATGTGGTGAGATTTTTTTGTCTGTCTGTCTGTATGTTTGTGCGCGCATCACATGAAAACTACTGATCCGTTTCGATTTCGGTTTTCACAGATGTATTTTTCTTCTTTTAACTTAACATCTGGTGTATAAAAATTTCTATCCCATTCCTTAACTGGGGTGGGGTAAGAAATTCAATCACACGCCACGCGAACGACGTTGCGAGTACAACTAGTTTATAATAAAATTGGATATTATTAATAAAAAATTAATATTATAGTGAAGTAATCTATATTTAGTGGCCGTTAAAGTAAAATATAAAAAATATTCTCTCATTTGATTAAGTGCGCGCCAAACAGAGCTTAGCCGACAGTTACCGTCAGCTGCGTTGCCACCTGATTCCGGCTCCCCGATTCCTGTCAAATTTTCTACCTGGCATCACTGAGGTAGTAACCTAGTAACACACACAATGATAAGCTCGACCCCAGAGTCAGAGATAATAAATTTATAAATTTGTCTATTCTATTAATAGAGCAGAGACACTCTCTTAGTCACAAACACGTGGTTAAAAGTAAAGTTAACATTCTTTTTTTGTGCACGCTTTGTATTTATTTATCCTATATAAATATCTGCATATAATTATATTAATTGGTGAACAGGTCAGTATTAAACCTAATAGATAAGCTAGAAATTATATCCGAATTTTTAAAGGAGCACCATATTTTATGACACACATTTCGATTTGCAGCCACTTATCGGTACAGCTTTATTAATTTGACTAAATTTACATTTACCAAAAAAATGAACTTCAATGATTTAAATTCAGAAATAGGTGAATCAGAAATTGATTTAAATCTACTAGATTTAGAATTAATAGAGGTTAATATTAAAACAGAAGATATAGAAAGCACTTCTCTTAATAATTCAGGCATTTTTACGAATGAAAACTTTCGTAAACAAGTTAAAACCGAAAGTAGTTCTATTAAATACGACTATGAATTAGCAGAGAAAATTAATTACTTTGGACAAGATTATAATGATCCTCTATCTATTAAACAGGAATTTCAAAGCACAAATTTCGAAATAAAGAAAGAATTACATAGTGTTTGCGATTTACCTACACTAAAAAATGAAGATAAAGAACTTGTAGATAAGAATCGACAACAAATCAGAAAAAAAGAGAAAGTGGGCAATAAGTATCAGTGTCCTTTTTGCATAAAAAGTAAGTTTATTTTAATTTTTTTAATTTTTTTTTTATTTTGGAATATTTTTTTGTGAGACATACGAAAGATTTTTTTTGTTTTGGTCCATAAGTTTTTTTTCTTAAAGGGTTATACAGATTGCTTAATATTAAAAAAAGTAGATTATAAACGTGTATTGGTTTAAAGTTAATCGAGATATTTTTGGTTGAATATAGATATTATTTCCGTTTTTTCTGCCTTCCTTGTTTTTTCATATATTTAATAGCCAAGACATATAATGATTTTTATCGCTCAAATCGTTAAAATAGTCATTTTAATTTAATATAAAAGCGCGGAGTGATATTCAATTTGATCTATTTGAAGGTGGAATTTAGTGATAGGGGTAAAAATGAAACATTTTGTGCTTTTCAATTTATTTTGAAATCGATGCCAAAATGTAACAAAATTCATAAAAAAATTCCAAAATTTTTAACGCAAAAACATTAAAAATGGTAAAAATAGGAAAATAAAAAAAATCGAAAAAATCAGAAACAATCCCAATATATCATAAAAATAAAAATAAATTGTAAAAATTGTCATAAACTAAAAAAAATTATAGGAAACAAAAAAAATCGTATAAAAACAGAAAAATCGTAAAAAGCAAGCAATTTTGTAAAAATTAAAAAGTCGAAAAAACTAAAAATATAAAAAACATTGAAAAATAAAAAAAACTTGCAATATCGTAAAAAATCAAAAAAGTAACAAAAGTTTGTCAAAAATTTGAAAAAATCAAACAGGAAAACTTCCTCAATAACATAAAAAATCGTAAAAAACCAGAAAAAAATAACAAAAATCAGGAAAAATGGCAAAAATCGAAAAAAAGTAAAAAATTCAAGAAAAAACGGAAAATTTTGCAAAAAAATCGTGAATAATCGAAACAAAAATCACAAAAAACTCGTAAAAAACACAAAAATTTATAAAAATAGTTAAAAAAATAACATAAAGATTAAATTTTATCAAAAACATCTATTAACAAAACGGCAAAACTTAGAAATCAAAAAAAATCGTAGGAAGTTACAAAAATTTGTAAATTCGAAGAAAATTAAAATAAATCAAGAAAAAAATTAAAATTTTATCAGAAACAAAAAAATCGTAAAAACAGAAATCAGAATAAAATCTTAAAAATCAGAAATAATCGTAAAAATCGTAAAAACCACAAAAATCTGTAAATCTGAAAATTTTACAAAAAACATGAAGAATTATAAGAAAAAATTCCTCATTAACATAAAAAATTGTAAACAGAATAAAGCACAAAAATCAGGAAAAATGGTGAAAATCGAAAAAAAGTAAAAAATTCAAGAAAAAACGGAAAATTTTGCAAAAAAAAAATCGTAAATAATAAAAACAAAAATCACAAAAAAGTCGTAAAAAACACAAAAATTTATAAAAATGGTTAAAAAGTTGGAAATAAAAAAAATTAAAATTTCATCAAAAACATTAATAAACAAAACAGAAAAATTTAGAAATCACATAAAAAACTGTAAGAAGTTGCAAAATTTTGTAAATTCGTCGAAAATTAAAAAAAAAATCAGGAAAAAAAATAAAATTTTTACCAGAAACAAAAAAATCGTAAAAAACAGAAAAAAATGTAAGAAAATTAGATAAAATTTTAAAAATCAGAAATAATCGTAAAAATAGTAAAAACCACAAAAATCTGTAAAACTGAAAATTTAAAAAAAAACATGAAAAAATCATAAAAAATTGTAAGAAATCAAAATTGTCAAAAATTTAAACAAATCGATAAAAAGTAAAATTAATCAAAAACATTAAAAATGGAAAAAAATGAAAAATCCAAAAAAGTTAAAAAGTCAAGAAAAACTGAATATTTTGTAAAAATCACAATTTTTTTTAAAAATTTGAAAACAAAAGAATTTTAAAAAAACATTGTAAAAATCGAAAAAAAAATCAGCATAAATCATAAAATTTCGAAAAAAAAACGTAACAAGTTGCAAAAATTAGAGAATTTGTCGAAAATCTGAAAAAAATCAAGAAAATTTTTTTTTATCAAAATCATAAAATCGTAATAAATTCAGAAAAAATCGTGAAATTTAATAATAATCGTAAAAAATCACAAAAATTAATAAAAATCTGAAAAGTCAAGAAAGAAATAAAAAATTCATCAAATATGTAAAAAATCATAAAAAACAGCAAACTTGTATTTACTTGATATTAACTAGATAAATTTATTTTTATATAAAATATTTTATTATTTTAGGTTTTTCGTCGGTAGATCAACGATTTAAACATGAATGTAGAAGATATTCGGAAATTTGTGCTTATTGTGGAGAGTATTTCTATCAAAGAACACAGTTTTTAATCCATTTTTATAGGCAGCATTTCATAAAAAACCCCAAAAACAGTAGAAATATTCATTATAAAAAAAATGATGTAAAGTATCTTCAACATGCTATTTGTAGAGAAAAGTTTTAAACACAACGCCATCTAAAACGCCTGAAGAATGAAAAAAATATCTTGAAATGTAAAATTTGTTTGAAAATGTTTAAAGTGAATGTTCCACTTCGAAGAGCTCAACCTAAAGTAAAATCCGTTTGTTGCAAGATTTGTTCGAAATCTTCCAATACTGAGAAACACAGTTTTAAATGCAAAATTTGTTTAAAATTCTTTTTGCAAAAGGTCACTTTAAAATTGCACATGAAAACTCACACACGTAAAAACCGCCCATATAATTGTGAAATTTATTTTCACCCATTCACACGTGAAAATACTTTAAAACAACATTTGAAAATTCACAATGAAAAAAAGGCAAATAAATGTGAAATCTGTTCAACAATTTTTAATTATAAATATCAATTGAAGAAACATATATGGATACATACTAAAGAAAAGCGATTAAAATGTAAAATCTGTTCACTCACGTTTCGAAAAGAAGCAAGTTTAAATAAACATATGATCAAACACACTGGAGAAAAACCATTTGAATGTCAAATTTGTTCACACAAGTTTCGACACAAAGGAAATCTAAATCAACATATGTTGAAACACAGCGGAGAAAAGCCATTTAAATGTGAAATTTGTTCACACCTATTTCGACAAAAATCATCTTTAAAAGGACATATGCTTTTACACATTGGAGAAAAACCATTTAAATGTAAAATTTGTTCACAGTCGTTTCAACACAAAGGAAATCTAAATCAACATATGTTTCAACACCGGAGAAAAGCCATTTAAATGTGAAATTTGTTTAGACACGTTTCGACCAAAATCAACTTTGATGGGACATATGCTAATACACACTGGAGAAAAACCATTTTAATGTAAAATTTGTTCACATGCGTTTCGAAAAAAAGGAAATTTAAATACACATATGATTGGTTTTTATTTTCTCCCAGTAACATCCACATGATTTTAAAGCATTAAGTTTCAAATTATGATTTTGGGCAAAAATACTAATATTTTTAAGATCATTATAAGCTGTTTTTGAATTAGTTGTAGTTGATTGGGATCAAATGAAATAATTAATAAATATATTTCCTGACCGTTAAATTAATTTAAATGTAATATAAAGTTGCGAATCATCAGCAAATTGTTGTAGTTTAGAATGAATAACTTTTTTTCATATCGGCAACATATAACGAAAATAATAGCGGCCCTAAAATGGACCCTCGTGGGACCCCTGTAGGTACCTCTAAATAATCAGACTTGATTTTATTAGAGCCATTGATAAGGAGAAAACACTTATAACGTTCCAGTAAATAAAATTCCGCAAGTTTTATCGCGTTTTCAGCAAAACCAAAATGATGAAGTTCAGCCAGCAACATTCTATGACATATCGTGTCAAAGGCCTTGCTAAAGTCCAATAAACAAAAGCACGTTATCTCTTTTTTTATCTTTATTAAATCCTACATCATTTGCAAGGTTCACAAGGCAGGTGGTAGTGCTATAGTTTTTTTTCTAAACCCAGATTGACTAGCCGGAATTAAATTATTATTTGACTCAACAAACACCAAAATTTGCTGATAAATATGTTTTTCTAAGATTTTTGAAACGGCCGGCAAAATACTTATAGGTCGGAGATCTTTTAATTCTTTTGGATTTGATATTTTCGTTAGTGGCAGAATAATAGCTTTCTTCCATAAATTGGGATATTGATTTTCCAAAATAAAGGTGTTAATAATATTAAACAAAGCATTTTTTCAAAACGGATAGCAAAATTTTATATCTTTAATTGACAAATCATCTTCACCAGTTGCATTCGTGCTAATGGAGTTTAAAATTTTATACGTTTTAGATTTTTTTTGTGACTGTAATTTTAAACTCAATTATCAAATTACATAAAAAATAAATTTAGCAACCCCCTATCATTTTTATAATTTTTCATCTCAGCAGTTTGTCAGTATTTTGGAATTTAGATGAATGCAAATGCGCTAAATACATTTTAATGATATTATAGGAATTATTCAAAGGCGATCTTTCAAAGCGTTATTGCCCTTCAATAAAATAAACCCACTAAAACAAATTTTTGAGTTTAGCGAACAGATGACCAAAAAGAATTCTCGGTTATCGAAAGTGAGTGCATGGTGCAATATCGAGAGTTGTTTTAGTATTTGTGTTTTTGCGATACTTAATAATTGTGAATATTGTGATCAGTGATGAAAAAAAGAAATTTTTTGGCTACCAGAATTTAATAAAAAACGCAAACGAGAAGAAGAGCGAGATAAGAATGCCACATGCAAAAATACAGCAATATTTTGTGTCTTCGGCACCATCCACATTTACGAAATTGAGGAATTAAAAACGTGTCCAGTGGTATGTGCTTTTTTTAAAGATATTTATATATTTTTAAAAGCTATAAAAAATTCAGCATTTTATTTAAATTTTAAATAAATATATCAATGCATTTAAAATGCATTTGGTACCTATTGTGGGTGATATTTACTCATTTGTGTGTCTGTATTATAAGATGATGCGCCTAAAGAATTGCCTGGACCTGCGCTTGATGCACCGCCGCCGCCATCAAAAGAAAGATCAACACCAGCACCAGCTTTTCCCAAAGATGACCCAGGACTTTGACCAGAAGTTTTGACTTCAAACATGGTTGAATATTTAATAGAAACCCCGATTACGCAAGTAAAAAATTAGAATTTTTCGGATTGTTATTATGAAAGACATATAAGAAATGGTGAAAAGTTTCATAGAGAGTGGTTGCTGTATTCTAAAAAAAAAATCCGGTATTTTGGTTTTGCTGCAAATTATTCGATTCAAAAAACAAATCTCCATTTTGCAACGGAATAAACGATTGGAAACATTTAGCGAAATCTTGCAGTAAACATGAAAAAAGTACTGCTCATTTTAGTAATTATAAAAAGAGCACAAATTTAAGTCAATCGTTAATTTTGGTTTTATTTTTTAAAGTAGTTGCATGACATCTTGATTTAGAAAATTCAGAAATTTTGTATTTATGACTGTAATTAAATGTCTATATAAATTAAACAAAATTTAAGAAAGGCGCTTCGTTAGTTTTGCCCGACGGCGCTGGTAGGGGTCGGCTCGGCACTGACTCGCGGCTTTGCCCGTGTGGACATTCACAAATGATTTAATGACTATTTTACATATAAAAATTTAATTTTAATCATTCTGTAGGTATATCTTTTATAAAATAGGTCTGGCCTAACTACTTTTAATTTTTTTTATTTAAAATTTCATGTTTGTCAGTCAATCACACTGAACCGATTTTGATAATAATAAATCATACAACACCGATTATGACTATCTTATAATGTTGTTCTGTGACAATTCTACATTGGACCTAGGTAATCATCTGTAAGATATAGTGCCACGTATTTTTAATGAAAGTAAAAACAAAATCAAATTTTGAAAAATTAATAAATTAATTAATTGAAATTCAACTCCAGCTGACTTCGGTAGCCGTTTCTCTACTGGCAAATTGTGCCCAGCTCAGCCGTAGAGGGTAAGTGCCAAAATAAATTGAGTGCGCCACCGATTTGTACGGTTAAAATCGGAAACCCCTGATGTTCCAGGCACTACTTCACCCACTGGAGATAGTAAAATAAATTCAAAATATTAACAGTACTAATTGAATTGCACAATAAAAATAAAATAAAAAAAATAACGATAAAGTGAGCTAAATAAAACAAAATATCAACTAGGTCCTTCTTTAATAAAATTTAAGTATTTACACAACTGTCAAGCCTCGTGCTTGACAACGCTATTGATATTTATATAAAATAAGAATATGTGAATAATATTTAAAGTTAAATTTATCAATATATGTGTGATCACACTCAATACAAAAAAAAACAAGAAAAATAGATCTTAACTAACTATAGTTACGACTTAATCTAATTAGGCTTATCTGTTAATCCTCGGCGTCTCTAAGACTTAGGTCGGTTCCAAAAACCAAGCCTGTTCAAAACCAATAGGCTTGCACCAACCACAATAACTTAAGCTCGAACTAAGTATCAGGTCTGCACTCAAAATTAAAGCCTGTAACTAGCGCTGTATCTAGCATTTCAGCCTATAACTAGGACTTAAGCCCGTAACTAGAACTTGAGCCCGTAACTAGAACTTGAGCCCGTAACTAGAACTTGAGCCCGTAACTAGAACCCTAAAATCGTAATTTGGAATTAATAATAACTCAAACAAATTTTAATGACTCCTTAATTAATTGACTTACTGACTTTAATACAATTTGAACACATTAACTTAAATTTGTACAATGAAAGAATAAAAAAAAATGAATTTAAATGGATAATACAACATTTAGAAGCTGACTTCTCTGAATTTACAATTAATGATCAAAACTAATGATTTAAATGTACTCAACAAACTTAAATTTGACTTTCTAGTCACGACAAAATTATAACAATAAATTAAATCAAAATTTAACATAAAATTAATTTATAATAGTAAAAGAATAAGCAAAAGGAGTCTAGTTTCACATTAATAAACCTACATACGATACACAAAGAAATACACATGTAAAATCAAGATATTAAAACTAAAATTGCATCTATATGGCGTTATTAATCTTATATATATAACAAAAAAAATATAACACAGTAACTCACCTATTAAGATAGGGTTGTTTTGTTTCTTAATATTCGTGACACCCCTGGCTGGTAAACGGGTGGAACAATATTCTCGTTGCTAATTGCACTATTAGGGAATTAATTCTGCCACTCTAACCGCCATTCGTTGCCTGGTACTGAATTTACCAAATAATTCACTGTCTGTTTCGTGATCTATCTACGTTTCGTCGGAAATAAAACAAGAAAAGAGAAAACCATAAGGATTGAACAAACCACATGAATAAAAGGCGTGTTACTTACCACAGAAGATTTCACAAAAATCCCGACCACGCGGTTTTTTTCCAAAGAATCTGTCCAAAAATAACAACAGGAGCAAACTCCACAGCGATTCAAAATGGAAAATAAGGTTTAGTTTCAAAAATCCAAAATTAATTGTTACGGATTCACCGTGATTTAAAACTTAAACCAAAAATCTTCTGGCTTGTATTCGACAACCTTCTTAATCAAAAGCAGATAACGGAAAGACAGAGAAATCACTTACTTTCGATAAATTCTGTCAGACTCGAAAATGGCCTCTACCACTGTAAGGACAATAAACGTAGGATCAACAGCTACCAACTTACGAACAAACAGTAATCGTTTAATAACAACAGATCTTATTACTTAACAAGGTAACACCAAAAATCCCAGTTTTACTCAATTTCTCGTTCGTATCCAATCTTTATATGTCGGATGCTAAAATAACGAACTGCAGACGACAACATTCTAAGTTTTACGACAAAAAAAAGAAAAGAAGAATTCGCCTCGTTGTAAGCCAAAATGACAGTAATTCAAAACAATCACATAACCCCACAATTTGTTCTGAATTTAATAAATAGACTTTCAAAACAATATTAGTAATAATTTGTGGCCAGAATATATTTATAAGTTGATGATTAACTATAACCGAACTAAAATCAACCTGAACCTGTCACGATTTAATCCTTAATAACGGAGAATTCATAAGGTAAGCAATTAGTTATAACTATTGTGAATTTAAACCCGTGACAATAGTAATTTGTGAGTAATTTTTATATGTACTTGCGATAAAAAATAACGATAGCGCGTTTTAATAACCTCATAGCGCCATCTAGTTTCGAATATCAAAACTAAATTTTAGCACGTATGTATGCATGTAGTGGATTATTTTATTGATATTTTTAAATATATATCAATTAGATACTTTCATACCAAATCTGACCCCCTCTATTGTATAGTGAAAGGGGTGGAGGGGTAGAAACTTTCATACACCAGATGTTAAGATGAAAAAAAAAAATACATCTTTGAAAACCGCATTCGAAACGAATCAAAAGTTTTCATGAGATGCGCACACAAATATACAGATAGAGAGACGGACAAAAAAAATTTACTACATTTTTGAAATTTGGGAGGAATTTCCTAAAATCCGTTTTTAGCTGAGCTCTACCTTCCCTAAGGAATATTCCCACCAAGTTTCAAGTCTATCGGCCTTATAGTTCCAAAGATAGGTATTGTGATGAGTGACTATATACATAGAAACTCTCTTTTATATATTTATATATATATTGAGATGATATGAGTTACTATGCTATATTAAATAAGTACATATAAAGAAAATATTAATGGAAGTAAAGAAAGGAAAATATTCTTATTCCAAGGCAGAGTGCAAATGCAGTAAAATTGGTATAATTTATCATCATCTTCTTCACAATTCCTTAAAAAAGAAAAATAAATCAAAATAAGAAATTAAAATATACAAGTACATCTAAGAGATATTTATTTTAAAGATTCAATATAGTATAATCTAGAATATATAAAATTTTAATAATCATGTATTAGATAGATAATAAAAGTAAATATTTAAAAGTTTATAAAGTTTACAATACTTTGGTAATTAAAAATAATCTTAAATGAGTTAGAATAGAATTAAATTAGAAAATTAAATGACAAAATATGAGAATTCATAAAAGAAATATTAAAATTTTTTACTTACTTTCAAAACACACAATTTTGTTTTCAAGCCATATTGTAATTTATTGTAGTTTAATTTCCAAATAAAAAATTCTGAAAATAGAAAAATATTAGTTTATAGTTATAGCAAATTTAAAAAAAAAAGAATAATTATTGTGTTCAATTTGAATAATGAATTAAGAATTAGATTGTTTGTAATTTCATTTGGTATAAATAGTAGGCGAATAGGTAATAGGAATGTATAGTTTTAGTTTGTTTAAAAATTCAGTTGTTTAATTGTTGATTTTGGAAGCGCTCTCTTGTTTTCGACCTTCTGAAGAGGAAGGATGTAAAAAGTTTTGATGAAGAATTTTGTAAAAATTATGATGTTAAAAGAAAGTTAAAAGGAGATTAGTAAGATTTATATTATCAATAATTAGTTAAGAAGTTTGTAGAAGATATTTGCTCTCTTGTTTTCGGGAATTTGAAGGGATAAGATGTAATAAAGTTTGCTCCGTTTGCTTCCTGAATTAATTTAAAGAAAGTAAAACCAGTTTCTAACAAGAAAGAAAATTATTATTTTACTTACCATTGGATGTAAGAGCTGATTGTTTCCTGATTAGAAGAAATTTTATTAGTCAAAATCTCCAAAGTGTCCTTATATCATTGATGTCCTGCGAAATGGTGGATTCTTATTGAAAAGGGGATCCTGAGCCTTAGCTGTCCAAAGAGAATACAAGATCTTCATAAGACGGTATCATTTTCCAATTTTTAACAATAAAGAACTTTTCTGTGTTTGATTTTTACGTATTTAATGAACATTTAATATCACTGTACACTGTTTCACTGTTTAAATAAGTTATTTTTCATTATTAGATAAGTTTAATTTGATTTATTAGTTACAAAATTCAGAACATTTCATTTTATTTGATTCAATTACATTTGGTTTTGAAAATTGACATTATTGAAAAAAAAAGTAAGGTTAAGATTAACATAGAATCATTGTTCAGAAAACATAATTTGGTATATAATTGTTGAATTTTATAATCGTTTTGTTGAAATTTTCAATATTAGTTGAATTTGAATCTATTTATTATTTAAAAATTTTGAACTCTGACCCTGAGAAGGAGAATAGCCAGGAGCATATTTTAAAATAATAATATTTAAAATTAAAGATATTAATTTGATTCTTACCCTCTTAACATTTATATTAAAATTTAAAATAAATTCAAGGTAAGGATTATTTTATAGCATAGTAACTTATAGAATACTAAATAGACAAGTTACATATGTTATAAATATTTGCGCCCAACGTGGGGCTCTAAATAATCGAAACTAGAGCCTATTTAAATAATAAAAAACTTGAGAAATTTTCTGATATTAAAAACACGAGTCAAGAAAACTTTGTTTGGTAATTTTTTTTTGTGATTTATTTGTTTGATTATGATTAATCAGAATGAAAAATAATTAAAAGGCATTTGCTTGGTAAATTTTTATTAATATAAAGGTATTTTAAATAAAAAAATTTGAACATTAGTTATATTTATCTCTGTAAATTTAAATTGTAAGTATGGGTGGAAAAATGAGATTGAGAGATGGTAGGGTAGTAGGAGAGGATAGTGAGAGTAGTGATGGAGGAGAGATTGAGGTTGAAAGTGTAGCGGTACAAGTACATGAAAAGAGAGTGTTAGGAGCAGGAGATTATCGAGTGGAAGAGCTGATTCAAACAGGACAGACACAGGAAGAAGCAGAGACAGAAGAAGGAGATAATTTAATGGAGATAGGGGGAGAGCAGGATCGAACTATGGTTGAAATAGAGACAGAGGCAACTACTGGTGAAAATGAACAAGAAGAACAGATGTTACAAGCACAACTAAGAGAAGAGAGTTCAGCTGATATGTTCAGGATGATACAAAGTTTAATCATGAATATGAATGAAGATATAAACAAAAATATGGACAAGAAATTGGAAGAGACTAACAAAAGTATTATGAATATGGATAAGAAATTTGATCAACAAAAAGAAGATAATGTGAAGATGAGGGAAGATATAGAAAAGAAGTTGAATCAGCAGAAAGTTGATATTAAAGAAGCAATAAATAAAAAATTGGATGAGACTAATAAAAGACTTGATCAGCAAGATAAGAAATTGGATCAACAAAAGGAAGATATAACTAAGATTTTTAGAAGTGAAATTAATAGCATAAAAGAAGACAATTTAAAGATAAGAGAAGAAGTTAAAATTATTAAAAAGGAATGTGACAGGAAAATCGAACAGCAAAACAAGAAATTGAGAACTGACATCCAGGATACAGCGATTGAAATTAGGGGGGAAATTGAAAAAGTTGTGGAAATTGGAATAACAGAAGTAGAAAAATCAAGTAAAGAAAATTTACCTGAAGAAATTGAGCTTGAAGTCAACAAGCAAACTGAAGTTTTGAAAAAAGAAATAGGACAAATACGGTTACAAGAACGAATTAATGAAGAGAAACTGGAACAGAATAATAAAAAATTGGATAAGACTAACAAAATATTGGAGGAGATGAAAGAAGATAGTAAAAATTTTGAAGAAAATAATGAAACATTGGATGAAAGAGAAGAAGATATGAAAGAAGATATAAAAAAGGAAGATGTGAATAACAAACTAGAAGAAAATAATGAAGGATTAGATGAAGTAAAAGAAGATATGAATAATAAACCAGAGGAAAACAATAAAGAATTGGATGAGACTAATGAAAGATTGGATCAAATGACAGAAGGTATTAAAAAAATTATAAATAAGGAATTTGAAGAGAAGTTGGAAGAGAATAATGAAAAATTGGATGAAAGGAAAGAGGATATTATGAAAGACTTAGATAAGAAGTTTGACGAAATGAATAAAAGTATTATAATGACCATGGATAAAAATATTATGAATATAAATGAAACAATTGAAAAGAAATTTGAAGAGAAGAATAAAAAATTGGATCAGACTAAAGAAAGATTGGAAGAAATAAAAGAAGATATGAGGGAACATATAAATACGGAGTGTGAAGGAAAATTTGGAGAAAATAATAATAAAGTGGATCAGACTAATAAAAGAGTGGAGGAAAGAAAAGAAGATACTAAGATATTTAGAAAAGAAATTAATAATATAAAACAAGAGGATTTGAAGAGCACAGAGAAGGATACAAATAAAATAGATTAAGAAAGGGAGAAGATTATTAAGACATTTGTAAATGAATATAAAGCAAAACAAATATAAAAGTGTGAAAATAAAATAACTCAAAAAGATAAGTACAATGATATATTGCTAGGTGATAATGATAAACAAAATAGGACAAAACAAGTAGAAGAAATTCAAATAATAATGCACCACGAAACAGTTAACGACAGGGAAAAATGGTACATTTGTAAATATAAAGAAAGGGGGAAGAAATTTAAATTTGTAATAGTTAGGTATATAGGAAAATATCAAGAAAGGGGGAAGAAATTTAAATCTATAATAGGTTTTAGGTATATATGAAAATATCAGGAAAGGGGTAAGATATTTAAATTGATTAGAAAATTATATGTATAGGAAAATTTAATAAAAAAGGATATAAAAAGGTAGATGATATTTAAAACAATTTTGTAAATAAATATTATGTTGTACCTAAATAGTAGTTTTAGGTGTACATAGTTTTTTTTTTAAAGATAGGGTGGTGTTTATAGAATAAACATTAAAACAATTCATTTAAATTATATATCACTAGAATTAAAATTGGTTTGAATAAACAGTCTGAATGTTTTTAATAAAAAGATATTTCCAGGAGATGATATGAGATAAATTAATTTTTTTTTTGTGTTCATTGGACATGAATAATTATTTACAAGCAAGTACATCATATATAAACAGATTATAACATGAAATATAGAACAAAGAAATTTGTGTAAATTTTATTAAAATAAAATAGAATCTCTTATAAAATAAACTGTGGATAAAAAAGAACATATTAAAGATATAAAGCATAAAGCAAAGTTACTTGACAGTTATAGAATTATTAAATTGGGAATAGAAATTATAATTTTTTAATCAAATATGAACATATGATTGATTCAAAAATTTTAATTGGGGGATTTGAGATGATATGAGTTACTATGCTATATTAAATAAGTACATATAAAGAAAATATTAATGGAAGTAGAAAAAGGAAAATATTCTTATTCCAAGGCAGAGTGCAAATGCAGTAAAATTGGTATAATTTATCATCATCTTCTTCACAATTCCTTAAAAAAGAAAAATAAATCAAAATAAGAAATTAAAATATACAAGTACATCTAAGAGATATTTATTTTAAAGATTCAATATAGTATAATCTAGAATATATAAAATTTTAATAATCATGTATTAGATAGATAATAAAAGTAAATATTTAAAAGTTTATAAAGTTTACAATACTTTGGTAATTAAAAATAATCTTAAATGAGTTAGAATAGAATTAAATTAGAAAATTAAATGACAAAATATGAGATTTCATAAAAGAAATATTAAAATTTTTTACTTACTTTCAAAACACACAATTTTGTTTTCAAGCCATATTGTAATTTATTGTAGTTTAATTTCCAAATGAAAAATTCTGAAAATAGAAAAATATTAGTTTATAGTTATAGCAAATTTAAAAAAAAAGAATGATTATTGTGTTCAATTTGAATAATGAATTAAGAATTAGATTGTTTGTAATTTCATTTGAAATAATTAGTAGGCGAATAGGTAATAGGAATGTATAGTTTTAGTTTGTTTAAAAATTCAGTTGTTTAATTGTTGATTTTGGAAGCGCTCTCTTGTTTTCGACCTTCTGAAGAGGAAGGATGTAAAAAGTTTTGATGAAGAATTTTGTAAAAATTATGATGTTAAAAGAAAGTTAAAAGGAGATTAGTAAGATTTATATTATCAATAATTAGTTAAGAAGTTTGTAGAAGATATTTGCTCTCTTGTTTTCGGGAATTTGAAGGGATAAGATGTAATAAAGTTTGCTTCGTTAAAATTTAGAGTTTTTTTCAAAATACTTATAAAAGAAAGTTTAAAAGTAGTCAAAAGTGTTAACAAAACTACAAGGAAGTTCCTGATAGCAACTGGTAAGAAGTAAAGTTTATTTTTATGAAGAAATAAATGTTAGAAATTGTATGCTGAGCAGTTCATTGATATAAATGCTTCCTGAATTAATTTAAAAAAAGTAAAACCAGTTTCTAACAAAAAAGAAAATTATTATTTTACTTACCATTGGATGTAAGAGCTGATTGTTTCCTGATTAGAAGAAATTTTATTAGTCAAAATCTCCAAAGTGTCCTTATATCATTGATGTCCTGGGAAATGGTGGATTCTTATTGAAAAGGGGATCCTGAGCCTTAGCTGTCCAAAGAGAATACAAGATCTTCATAAGACGGTATCATTTTCCAATTTTTAACAATAAAGAACTTTTCTGTGTTTGATTTTTACGTATTTAATGAACATTTAATATCACTGTACACTGTTTCACTGTTTAAATAAGTTATTTTTCATTATTAGATAAGTTTCATTTGATTTATTAGTTACAAAATTCAGAACATTTCATTTTATTTGATTCAATTACATTTGGTTTTGAAAATTAACATTATTGAAAAAAAAAGTAAGGTTAAGATTAACATAGAATCATTGTTCAGAAAACATAATTTGGTATATAATTGTTGAATTTTATAATCGTTTTGTTGAAATTTTCAATATTAGTTGAATTTGAATCTATTTATTATTTAAAAATTTTGAACTCTGACCCTGAGAAGGAGAATAGCCAGGAGCATATTTTAAAATAATAATATTTGAAATTAAAGAAAATAATTTGATTCTTACCCTCTTAACATTTATATTAAAATTTAAAATAAATTCAAGGTAAGGATTATTTTATAGCATAGTAACTTATAGAATACTAAATAGACAAGTTACATATGTTATAAATATATATATTGAGATGATATAAGTTACTATGCTATTTCAATTAACTAAATATAAAGAAAATTATAAAAAATAGAGAAAAGGAAAATATATTCTCATTCCAAGGCAGAGTGCAAATGTAGTTAATTTGGGATAATTTATAATCGTCGTCGTCTTCTCAATACCTAAAAAGAAAAAAGAAAACAAAATGAGAAATTAAAATACACAAGAGTAGTGTAACAAAGACAGCACGAGCTATTTTTTTGAACATAACCTCACTTTTTTTTGAGCTGGCTGTTTGCCCTAAATGTCAAAGGCCATTCTTCTTTTTCGAGTGGCCTCTGACAGTTGGCACAAACAGCCAATTCTTCTTTTTCGAGTGGCCTCTGACAGTTGGCACAAACAGCCAATTCTTCTTTTTCGAGTGGCCTCTGACAGTTGACACAAACAGCCAACTCTTCTTTTTGTTATATTTTTGAATTTTTTCGCGCTTCGCTGTCATCATACCAACTTTTCATGCAACCAACATTACACAGTGCTACCAACTTTTGCGTTATAACAATTTAATTAAAAAAATTCCAACCAAGCAGAATTGAACCCGGGTCCCCCCGTATGATAAACAAATACGTTAGCCACTACACCATCGCAGAATTTAATAAAATGTGACAAACAATAGTAGAAAAAAATAATAATAAACAAGTCTTATCGCAAAAGAATTGAATGTGTGACGTATCATTGTAAAGGGGTTAATGTATAGGGTAAGATGAAGCGTCAAAAAGACCGTATTTATGAGGCCAAAAGGGCATTATAGCTATATCTCGTAAACGACCGAACGGATTTCGGCGTATGACGTATCATTGTAAAGGGGTTGCCGTATAGGGTAAGATGAAGCGTCAAAAAGACCGTATTTATGAGACCAAAAGGGCATTATAGCTATATCTCGTAAACGGCCGAACGGATTTCGACGTATGACGTATCCCAGGCAACCACATGATCACGTAAAACGTCATAAAGACGTGACTATCACTTGAAAAATGCATTAGGGCGCAAAATGTCTTAAATATGACCTAAAAAAAACGTGATTCGGCTCCCCCCAAAAAAACGTATACCTGTGAAACGTAATTAACACGTCGAAAAATAGTTAGCAAAGTGACGGATAATAAAATATTTATTAAATTCATTTATTAAAATTTTAAAATGGATCAAACTTTTATAACGTTTTATATATGCATTTCTAATAATAAAACAAGAAGGATGAAAGATGCACATTTTGATAAGTGCGCCAAAATCTTTTTTAAGCGGTTTTATTTTGGTTGGTACTACGTACCAGTTGGTACCACTGTTCAAAAGGATTGTCGGCATTGTCGCTGTCGACATTTTATATTTGTGTTTGTTTGGCGTAGTTTGTGTGCTCTGTATTAGTATTAAGTAATAACAATTTTAAGTAAGTATTACATATACACTTTATTTAAATATATGTACATCTATCTTTTATTATATAGTTAGGTAGATGCTTCATATTGAAATTAATGGTTACATTTTCTTTAAGGTTATAATCCCATAATCATTGAAGAATTAGTTTCACAATCATTAGTGAAAAGGAATCGAAAGAGAAAAGCTTTTTATGAGTCTTCTGATTCAGATCCAGATCAAGACCTTTTAATTTCTCAAAAAAGTAAGAAATTAAAGCGACTCCGTCAAATTATATTTGGAAAGAAATCAAGTAAGTTTATGCTTAAGTTATTAATAAATGTAATTACAGTTGATTTATTGCTTTAGAGATTTGTCTTCAAGTAAGAGTTGCAGCATTCGTAAACAACCTCTAACGGAGAGATGTCCAAAAGAAGACGATCGATCGTTGGATTAATTTGGAGGTAGGTTATCTTTATGTCATAGGCTTTAAGTGTAAAACGTAATTTCGCGGATTTTTTTTAGGTCTTAATTCTTCCGGAACTCGTACCTTGAAAACGTCAAGAAATTGCGATAAAAAAATCTATGATGCTAAAACATATTTTTTTGTAATAAAGCTAAAAAAGTTGATTTAAGTTTGAAAACGAATATTAATCTTATTTAATAAAAAAAAATAGTAAGTATATATTGATGTTTTATTTTCCTATTTTTAAAAACCAGCTTTTATGTGAAAGGTTACATACAAGTGATCTGCTTATGTTAAATAGACGTTATATTTACGTATATTATACGTCAGCAGTACGTTAGTTGCTAACGTTTTAAATACGTATATTATACGTCAGTTGCTAACGTTTTATTAACGTTTCATATACGTATATTATACGTCAGCAATACGTTAGTTGCTAACGTTTTATTAACGTCATTAGTATCACGTGATTGTGGTGGGACTTATTCACGTTAAATTACCGTCAATAAAACGTCATTTGAAAACGTGATTTTAGGTATCCGCAGTGTTGTTAAGTAATTAATTACAATTACTTTAAAAAGTAATTAAATTACTTTTATTGTAATTGGTACGGTAATTAATTACTTTCTACTCAACTGTAATTCATTTGTAATTCAATTACTTGTTACTTTACAATTACATTTTACAATTACATTTCAATTACATTCGATGAAATGAATACTTTTAATATTTTAATATTTTCAATAGCTTATAGAATAGGTACGTGAAAAAAATCCAAACCAGGTAATAGATAACCAGATCGGCGTGCTACCCTAATTAAGATAAGAAATTTTATTTCTCGGGATTTTGAAAGAAATAAATACTTAAACCCAAGCAGATTGTTAAAGGAATATTTCTTCTATTATTATTTTGTTTCCAGGAAAAAGTTAATGATATTTTGATATTTTTAAAAGTAAACTGGAAAAACCATATTTTTTGAAAGAAGGGTTTGCAAGAAATTCAGTTCAACGTTCCACAAAATAGTCAGTTCGTGGTCAGTCCTTGATCTAACCCTAACTTGTTCAATCTTAAAAGATAACCAAAATGAATTTTGAAAAACTCCCACATGTTTTAAGCTGCGGGTTGTTCAGTGTGATTTCTAGTAAAGAAGACAAAATAATTGCAAAGTGTCAAATATGTGTTGGTGCCAATGCCGGTTTAATCAGTGCATCTCCCAAAGCAACTTCAAACTTCTTAACGCATATAAAGGTATGTATGTACATAATTTGTTATATCGAGTATTTTCCACAATGCAACTGTAGAATCTTTATCTCAAAATATGAAGGGTTTTTTAGCCATCATATTAAGCTAGTCGATAGAGAAACGTTTGTTTGCAGTACTAAAGGTAGCTACGCCAAGTTAGTAGTTAGGGGGACCTGTTTTTAACTTTTTCAAAAAGATACATATGAAGCATATATTTTAAGTTTGTTGAAAAAGAAAACGTAATTTATTCGTACCTATACCTAACATAAAAATTTATGGTATAATGATAAAAAAACGAATCTTTTTATACATAAATTCATTTTTGTACAACTGTCATTAAAAGTGACACTTTTAATGATAGCAAACAATGTTAAAATTGATTGTTTACATGGCAGCGTGTTAAAATAGTTATTTATGGTATGAGTGTTAAAAGTGAGGTTTTATTTTGTGAGTGAAAACGTTTGTGAAATGAGCGGAGCGAATTGAACAATTTCACGAACAAAATAAAATCACTTTTAACACAAATACCATACAATGTTTTTTGTACAACTTCCCTATTTTGATAATGAAACGAGCGAATTTGCAATGACAATAAACCAAACCGTGTTAAAAGTAAACTAAACCGTGTTAAAAGTAAACTTGTTTACATGGCAACGTGTTAAAAGTATTTTTAACACGCTGTTATCTAAACAATCGTTTTTAACATTGTTTGCTATCATTAAAAGTGTCACTTTTAATGACAGTTGTACAAAATAGTTATTTATGATATGAGTGTTAAAAGTGAGGTTTTATTTTGTGAGTGAAAACGTTTGTGAAATGAGCGGAGCGAATTGAACAATTTCACGAACAAAATAAAATCACTTTTAACACAAATACCATACAATGTTTTTTGTACAACTTCCCTATTTTGATAATGAAACGAGCAAATTTGCAATGACAATAAACCAAACCGTGTTAAAAGTAAACTAAACCGTGTTAAAAGTAAACTTGTTTACATGGCAACGTGTTAAAAGTATTTTTAACACGCTGCTATGTTAACAATCGTTTTTAACATTGTTTGCTATCATTAAAAGTGTCACTTTTAATGACAGTTGTACAAAATAAGTATTTATTATACAAGGGAAAAAAGTATTAGATTTTAGCTCGAGGTTGTTTTGTCTCCCGACGCGAAGCGGAGGGAGACAAAAAACCGATAGCTAAAATCTAATATTTTTCTCGTGATAATACACCATTTTTTTCTGTGACGACGAGTTAATATTTTAAATAAAATCAGAAAATTACTGATGCAAAATTTGAATTTTAAAACTAGTAGGCTTTTGTCCTTATAGTGACAATTAGACCTGCGTTATCAATCAACTATCTGTCAATTTCCTTTATTTATGTGTATATATCCGGGAAAAAAGTACTCACTTTTTTCCCATGGTAAAAAAGTAATAATTTCATAAAAAGTGACGTTTTGTGACCCGTTAACAGAGATAAAATGTCAAACTTTTTTCTCGTCGCAGAAAAATAGTTATTTATGCAACTAGTGCGTAAAGTGACCTTTTTTGACGAATGTGAATGTTGTCGCATGAGCCTCAGGCGAATGCGACAATCACATGAGTCAAAAAAGGAACATTTACGCACGAGTTGCATACAATATTTTTTCTACAACCGAATTTCTTTACAAGAAATACAAGTATAGGCCTGATTTTTTTTACGCTTTACTGAAAAAAAAATATTATATTTAAAACATATTTTAGATAACAAAATATTTATTTTCTAAATTAATCTCACCTTATAATACCGGTACGTAGAAACGCGAAATGCTTGAATTATAAATTAATTGAAATGTGAATCAGTCATCATTTAAATAAATAGTTATTATCCTAACAAGTGCGGAAAGTTATACTTTCCCGCACGCGAACTGCCGATGCCCGAACGACGCGAAGCGGAGTTCGGGCAAGCAGTTAAGTGCGGGAAAGTTAATTTCCGCAAGAGTTAGGATCAGTATTTTTTCTACAAGCAAAATCACCTCGAAAATTATTTAGATATTTGAAAAGATGCGATTGTGACAATTAAATCTTTCATAGTGTCAATAAATACACGACTGTAGCTATAGCAACCCTACTTAAACAGGTGAGTTTGTTGTTGCTTTGAGTAAGGTTTACAGGGGTGATTTAATAAATTATGATTTTTTTAAAATTTTTTAAAGCCAAACATTTTAAAAATCCCTATTTTCATGTAAAATAATCCTATTTTTTTTTACTATTTGTATGTAGTCCAACAAGATAAAGATAATAATACAATAATTTGTCAAAAAGGTTATCGGAAAACATATCTAATTAATAAAAAAAAATGCGTGCGGGAAAAAATCTTTCCCGCACGCCGTGCGGGAAAGAGATATTTTCTGAATTAAAATGCGTGCGGGAAAGTGTTGTTTTACGCATGCTTGTAGAAAAAATACTTACCCTTATTCATGAACTGATATTTCTGTCATATTAAAAATCAAATTAAAAATTACTAAATATAATATCTAGTTTTGTATGTATTAAACTGCAATAATTTAATAATTAAATATATTTACACAAATTTACACAATTAAATAATAAAAAAAAAGTTTCCTTACCCGGAATTGAACCCGAGTCATCTGGGTAGAAGGTAAACACCTTACAATCTCGGCCAATAAGACACGTAAAATTAGTTGCATAATCTTATCCAAAACAGTGCTTATTTTACTTTTTTTCACTAGTGACAAAAAAACTTTTTTTTTTCACTAGTGAAAAAAAGTTAAACTTTACGAACCTTAAACCGTGCGTAAAGGTAATACTTTACGCACGGTTGTAGAAAAATACTTTTAACACGCTTCAGTTTACTTTTAACACGGTTTAGTTTATTGTTATTGCAAATTCGCCCATTTCATTATCAAAATAGGGCAGTTGTACAAAAAACATTGTATGGTATTTGTGTTAAAAGTGATTTTATTTTGTTCGTGAAATTGTTCAATTCGCTCCGGCTCCGCTCATTTCACAAACTTTTTCATTCACAAAATAAAACGTCACTTTTAACACTCATATCATAAATAACAAATTATACTCTATATGCATTTTCCAGCGAAAACATCCTGAAAAATTGGACTTGTGTTCTTTAACAAAAAATGGCATTAAAAGACCCTCATTGCAATCTGATTCCGAACAACCCATTAAAGTGGCGAAAATAAGCAGTCCATTCTCCATTGCAGCCGCTGCAGCAAATAAAAAAATAATTTCTCAGGAGAAAGTAAGTTATTACCTATTAAGTAATAATAATATTGGAAGTAATAATCGAACGAAGATTGCTTAATAAATAAATAATCAACGTGAAAATTCAATTGCGTTAATTTTTTCAGTGCAACCAGCTGGTCATTGACTATATTATAGAGGAAGTACGTCCATTAGCTACAGTCGATAAACCTGCATTTCGCAAGATGTTGGAAGGTATCTCCAACGGAGCATTCACTCCTGTGTGCCGACAAACTCTTGGCAAGCAAATTTCAACTCGCTTTGAATCCTGTAAATCCAATCTAATACAGATTCTCACTGAAACAGATTTTGTGTGCACAACTGCGGATATTTGGTCCAAAAATAATAGAAGTTACTTTGGAGTAACGGCTCATATTATTACCAGTGACACTTTAAAACGAAAATCGTTTGTATTGGCATGTCGTCGAATTAGGTTTGCACATACATATAAGGAGATTGGCAAATCATTGTCTAATATACATACTTCATTTCGCATTGCAAAAGAGAAAATATCTGGAACAGTAACAGACAACGCTACAAACTTTGGCAAGGCATTTAAAGTTTTTTCGTGCAATGATGAAACAGAGAATAAATTGCAACTGGAATTTCAGGAAAATGAGGTCGATATTGTAAATATAGATTTTTCAGATATTACCATCAATGACGAATTTGAAGACTTTATTGATCTTCCACCACAATTCAGGTGTTGTTCGCATACGCTCAGTTTGGTTGCAACAAGAGACATTGAAAAAACAGTTTCATCAAGCAAAAGTATTTTAAGGAAAATACATTATAGTGCTTTTGCCAAACTAACTTCTATTTGGAATAGTGTCAGTCGGTCTACTAAAGCTTCCGATGAGGTAGAACGTATTTGCAGTAAGAAATTAAATACACCATGCCCAACAAGATGGAATTCACTTTTTGACAGTGTTTTAACTATTCTCGAATTAAAAGAACATTTGGATTCGATATGTGATGCAATTAAAGTCATCAAACTTAAATCAGGAGAATTAGATTTTTTGCAAGAATATTCTGTAGTTATGAAACCATTGGCGGCAGCAATTGATACTCTTCAAGGAGAAAATCAGTTGTATCTTGGATATGTGTTGCCAACTATTTTTCAATTAATTCATAATGAACAAAAAATTGACAATTTAAAATTTTGTGCTGAGCTCCGTGATTCAATTGTAACAAATGTTAAAAAACGATTTTCTTACATTTTAGATTTTAATCAATTAACCAGTAAACCTTACATTTTAGCAACTTGTTCCTTACCACAGTTTAAACTAAACTGGATGAATTCGAAGACACATACAGGCATTTATGTGACAGTTAAAGAACTCTTCATAAATGAAGTTCAAAAACAATTTTTTTCTTTTAATGATAATCATATTCCTCCTGAATCACCTCTACAATCTAATTGTCCGATGTTTGATTATATGGATACTCCGGAGCTACGTAATAATATTGACGAAAATGCCTCAAATATAGAATTTCTTGCATATTTGAACTCTCCAAATAAAAAATTAATATCTATAAAAGATTATCCTACTGTATTTAAGATTTTTAAAAAATATAATGTGATGTTACCTTCATCCGCTCCTGTTGAGCGAATGTTTAGTTCCGGTGGTCAAATTTTGACGCCTAGACGAAATAAATTGTCTGACGACCATTTCGAAAAATTATTGTTTTTAAAACATAATAGTAGTTTATAAATATAAGTTATTGTTATTATATTATTAGTTGTGTATATAAACAATAAGTAGGATAATTACTAACATGAAAGAATTTAGAGTATGTAATAAAAATTATATCAATTGAAAAACAATGTTTTATTTTTAAAACAACTAGGTATAGAAGTAATACCTATATTGTTTTAAAACATTTTCGAATTTTCTACCTGAAAGGAAGATGTACCTAACTAATTAATTAAAATTGCACCACAGCGTGTAATTATAATTGTAATTAATTACATTTCCAATTTTGTAATTGGAATTAATTACAATTGCAAATTTTGTAATTGTAATTGTAATTAATTACAATTTGACCAAAGTAATTGTAATTGTAATTAATTACATATTTTAAAGTAATTTTAACATCACTGGGTATCCGATAACGTATTTTTCACGTTTTTGGAACGTGATTTTGTTGCCTGGGATCATTGTAAAGGGGTTAATGTATAGGGTAAGATGAAGTGTTTAAATCGTCTAAAATATTAAAAGCGCGTGACCTTGGTGCATAAGCAGGTTCGCAATGTGTGACGTAATCGACTGATGTGTTAGAGTGATAACAGACTTATTAATAATAAAACATATCATGGAAAATATTTAGTTTTAGAATGGATTCGAGAGAATATAGTCAAAAACTTGAAGAGTTTTGTGAAAATATAAGAAAATTAAACCAACAGATTTCTGTCTACGAAGACCAAAAAGAAGTATTAAAAAAGATTGAAAATTTAAGTTTGTGGAACAAAGTTTTTGAAAAATATTTACCAACATCATCAACGTCCACAAGACGAATAAAACCATGGCCTTGCTAAAAGCAAATTTTGTTCTTTTAACAGCAATATTAAATAACATGCTTTATGTTAACGTTCCGCAAAACGTTGCACATATTGGCGTGTGTTTAGACACAAACGGAACAAAACAAGAATGCAATACATGGCAAGTGATGAGTCTGTCAACAGTCAATGATGGAAAATTGCCGGTGTTTGCATTGAATTTAACAGAATCACCTCTCAACTACAAGCTAAAATTAATTTTTAAAGATAACTCTGAAGGAGTAGGCGAGTGGCGATCTAACCCACAAAGTCCAATACAAGAATTATATTTAGACCTAGAAGACCCAGTAGGAGCAAAAATGTACCAAATCTTACAAATAGAATGGGCAACGTTAGTAGGAGTTTACTTATTAATTCTCAAAATTATATCAAAAGAGGCAAAAAGAAGAATGAAGCGATGAAATGTATTTTTAAATAATAATATTAACAATAAATATTTGTAAACTTTTAAAAGGTGTTTTAATAAAAAATCGAGTAAGAAGATATAGATAAATCTAAGATGTGTAAACATGCTTTTAATTTTCTGAATCACGAAATAAAATGGACTGAAACAAAAATTTTATGTAAAGAAGAAAATTCTATAAAAAGAAAATTAAAAGAAACAGCACACATTTTATTAAATCCAAATGAATGTATTTCAAATTATACTTTGGATTTATCTAGATCTAGACCGACCAACTTAAAAAAGAATGAGTTGATAATCTATAGGTATAGGTATCTATAGTAACGAAATAACAAATCAAAAATTTAAAATCTGAACTTGCATAAAGAAGTATAGAGTAAGAATTTATTATCTTTAAAAACGACAACCGATCTAGTTGCCGAAAGCTTAGAAAAAATAAAACATTATTTTTATTTTTGTTAGGCATTTTGAGTTTTAAAAAACGACTCTTGACAAATTTGTCATATTTGTCAAGATCAATAAGCAAGGGCCATTTTCAAAATTATGATTTATATTTTTTATAAGTTTGTTTTAGTGGCAAAATAAATAAATAAATAAAGTCACTCAAACACTATAATTATTTTTAGTTTTTTATAAGAAAAAACAATTTTTCAATTAATTCTTTTGACAGTGAATATTACTTAAAGTGACATCTGTTAAGAGAAAGTTGAACTAATATTTAATTATTGATATATTTCATATAAATTCTTTGTAAAAACAATTAATATTATTAAAATATATTTTTACGTATTCTATTAATGTTAATATTAACAATTGGGTAAATTGATTTAAAAAAATCTATTAAATTAGTCTATAATCGGTTTTTGAATAGCAAAATAATTCCTATTATTAATATTTTACAAATTTAATCAAAAGGTAGGCAATTTACAATACAATAAAAATTTTACAATAATTAAGCAATCTACTTTGGTTCCGATAATGAAAATGTTAGTAATTATATTTAATATAAATTATTATCATTTAAATAAAAAATTTAATACATTTTCTAATAAAAATGATCTGAGCACCATCTATAAGGCAATGACAGGACTTTTAATACTCGATAAAGTAGAATTAAGAAATGCCTTAACCTTAAAAGTGATTTTACGTTATATAAATTTACATTGAAAATAAATAAACAATGTTTATTTTTAGTTTTTATATAAGAAAAAACAAAGGATGTTATAAATATAAACAAAATTTTTTTCAATCAATTCTTTTGACAGTTAATATTACTTAAAGTGACATCTGTTAAGAGAAAGTTGAACTAATATTTAATTATTAAAATATATCGTTTAAATTTATAAAATTGCATAAGATATCGATTTGATGTTACAAAGTTTAAATTTTTTTATACTAGGTAGCGCTCGAAATTTATTTTTTAATATTTTTAATTAATTAGATTATATTGTTGTGTTTTGTTTAAATACAATAAAAAAAGATTAAAAAAGGTAGGTATATTTGATTGATAGTTTTTTAAAGGCAAATTATTAATTTTGTTTCCTTTAAAAAATCTTAGACTTTTTGCCTTTCCTATAACTAATGGAATTTCTTTATCGCCAAGCATGTTTGTACAAAATAAAATTGTTAATTTATTTTTCGCGGACTTTTTACCTGTACATATTTTGTTTTTAAAAAACTTTTTTGTCGGCAGTGCTCTGTAGAACAACCCGATTTTATCGATGTTAGAAATATCTCTTTCCAAATATTCTTCCAGAAATCATTTTAATTTATTGTTCCAATCTTCTAAGAAATTAAGGATAATATGAGCTGCTTCTTTACAAATAGATTTTCACGTTTTGCTTTGTCGAGTACAGAATTTAGTTTGAAGCCTTAAAACTATCAAATTTAAATTCTCTAGCAGATTCTTAAACTTTATTTAATTAAGGACCCATTTTACTATAAACATTATCATTTAGATTTAGACACTTTAGTGAATCAGTTTTTCTCTTAAATTATTACTTATATGAGATTTTCCTACTTTATATTTTGCTGCCAGTTTTCGAAAAATTCCACTTTTTTACTGTCTTTGATAGTTTAAATTTTTTATCTACAACAACTGATTAACAGTAAACTTTTAATCGTTATTTACACTTCCTACATAAAGAAGGTATTTATACAAAAAGTTATTGTGCATCACTGTTTAATATCATTTAATGGTACCTACATAGAACTAAACAATAAAATACATTCATTAGATAATTTTAACGACAATTTAGGGTACATATTAATATAAATCTTTTTACCTGTCAGATGGAAGGGGTCGAAATTCAATAAAAGACCATTGTTCTGTGCCCATTTTAATAGAATTTTGAAAAAAATATTTCATACAATTTAGTATACTTACAATAAATAAATTTCTATTGGTAGCTGTCCAATAAAAGGAGGTTCATTTTAATGATATAGGATTATTTATATATATATATATATGTATACAATCATGTGACTACATAGATGGTCCATTATATAGAGGAAATTAATACTTAAAATACCTTAATAAACTTTTTGAATCTGGCCGTTTGTCCAATATATAGAGTTTTCTGATATTAAAAAGTGTCCTTACATAGAAGTTATACATACTGTACAATTTACACATGATTTAAATTTTATTTTGTTAACAATAAATAAACAAATTTAACCTAGAATTTTGTCTGGTACCTTTTATTTAAAAAGTATAAAAGCAGAAAATGTATACATCTACATACTACAAATATAAGTGGAAAATAGTCTGTATAGATTATTTTAATGATATCACGTCCAAAGGAAGCAGGATGATCAAAGATTTTTATTTCAGAAATCTTTTAAGTAATCAATTGAGACAAAAACTGTGGTGCGAAATGTAAAGGCATGGACAAAAATCTGTCTCTTACAATTTAAATATAACTCTAAAACAATAGTATTCTTAAATTGTATCTTAGTATCTTCATCAATAATGTCTCTTTACAAATTTTGTCTTTTTGTAGAGTATCTCTTTTTTGCCAAATAGAGTTATATTTAAAATGGGGTTTATCCTATCAGAGGTATAGACTACAACATTCTATTAAGAAATTTTGATTTTACCTCCTTGGAAAAACTTAGAATGCAGGGTTCTGTTATATATTTGAATCCTATCTGAAAATTGTAAAAAATTATTATTTGAAAATTTTCTCGGCTAAAATCCATTTTTTGACCGACTTGCTAATTTCAAAAATTCACTTTACCTACACTACTAGTTTTATGTCAATAAGACTGTTAATTAAAATCAACACAAGATAGAGGTTAAAATTGTACCTGAAGGTTCAATGGGTGGCTCCTTCTGAGAAGCTATATGCAAAACTAAAAGACAACTTTTGTTAAAGGTATAAAGTAGTTAAAAATATAATATAAACTGAACTACAACATTCTATTAAGAAATTTTGATTTTACCTCCTTGGAAAAACTTAGAATGCAGGGTTCTGTTTTATATTTGAATCCTATCTGAAAATTGTAAAAATTATTATTTGAAAATTTTGTCTCTATAAAATAACGTTTTTTGACCGACTTGCTAATTTCAAAAATTCACTTTACCTACACTACTAGTTTTATGGTAATAAGACTGTTAATTAAAATCAAAAACAGTAAAATTAAGAAAAGCTCGTCTCGATCCAAACGAACTCGTTGACAGGCTTCGGCTTTTAATAGCATCAAAAGAAGCAGGAAATACTTCGAATGATAATGAAATTGTTGCAATTATTGAGGAATTAAAAGAAGCACGCATTATTGCTTAAACATCATTACCACAATGAGTGTCGACAAATTCGGACGTACTAAACATGATATAGGCAATAAAAACCTATTGCTAATGTCTAAACCAAGCTTAGCCCATACTGCAAACGGTGATATTGATTTTGAAAATTTAAAACTTTGTAATGTTAAAGATCCTGATTTAGATAGCGATGCCGTCAATAAAAAATATATGGATAATAATTTACAAAAGTTGACTGAAAACATAAATGCTATGAAACTTACATTCAATAATGACTTGATGGTCATAAATAGTTTTATATCAAGAGATCCTCCGTTATCCAGCAAACATATGGCTAATAAAAAGTATGTTGATGAATCAATTGTCACCGCAAAACAGTACCTACGAGGAGATATTAAAAATTCGCTTAAAAGTTTAGAATCACAAATAGCAACGATTAATGCAAACTCTGCACAGTTAGCTGTAAATCAAACAAATGCAGTAGAAAACGTAAAAGATAAAATCGAGAAAGCGATAATAAAATTATATAATCAGGATATTCCAGATATACGACAAGATTTGTTGGATGAGATTCTTAAAAGAACTGACTCTGTAACGAAAAATGTTAATGTACTCTCTGGAAAAATTTTGGCTATTGAAAAAAACATTGCTGATTTGCTTAATACAATAACTATAAATCAAAATAATCTGCGAAATGTTTTAAATATTATTAAAGCAATGGAGAAGCGGTTAGTACAAAATCCCTAAACATTAGATTTAGTCACAGTCATGTTTTCAAAGGAAAAGGTTCAAGTCGTTAATGAGCTGCATAAACCGGCTCGAAAAAATTATGCTCGGCGACGAACAATTATCAAAGGTTTGGACGATTTATGGCAAATTGATTTGGCTGAAATGAGTTCTTACGCAACTCAAAATCGATCGTTTAAAATGATTCTAGTGGTAATTGACTGCTTCTCGAAATTTCTCTGGACTCGACCGTTAAAATCGAAAACTGGCGAAGAAATCACGAAAGCTTTTGCCGATATTATAGGAAAACGCAAACCGAAAAATCTTCAATCTGATCAGGGCAAAGAGTTTTACAACACAAAATTTCAAAATCTAATGCAGAAACATGGCATAAATCATTATAGTACATTTACAAAGATGAAAGCAAGTATGGCAGAAAGAGTTATTAGAACACTGAAAACGAAATTGTACAAGCATTTTAGCTTAAACGGTACGCACAGGTGGATAGATGTGTTGCCGAAAATTACAAAAGAGTACAACGAAAGCAAACATAGAACGATTGGCCAAAAGCCGTCTCAGGTAAACAAGTCCAATGAAAAAGAGATTCTACAGCAACATTATAATCACTTGAAAATAGCAGGTCCACGAAAATATAAAATTGGAGATGTGGTGCGCATAAGCAAGGCAAAGCATCTATTCGATAAAGGCTATACACCTAATTGGACTACGGAGCTTTTTAAAATTACCAAAGTGAACATAACTAATCCCGTAACATACATGTTGGAAGATTTACATGGATCACCAATTAAAGGAGCATTTTACGAGGAAGAGTTACAAAAGTCAAAAAATCCTGATGTTTACCTTGTTGAAAAAGTGCTGAGGAAAAAAGGCAATAAAATCTACGTTAAATGGCTAGGGTTTGATAGTTCGCATAATAGCTGGATCGAAAAATCTAATATTTTATAAACTCGGTTGTTTCTTACTTTGAACATTTTGTACATGTATTCTTATGACAAACAAGATACGTTTTCATAGCTTCCGGGGGCCTTTTTGATTCATAACATCTATTGTTTAAACCGTTCAGTCTGCAGTCCGACTAAAACTGTCCTTAGAAGCAGAAGCAATTATTTTTACTTAGTTTCAACACAAGTTTTATCAAGTATTAAAAGATGATGACACCAGACAGTGGTTATAGTAGTGAGTCATATTCTGAGAGTAGTAGTAGTGAAGATTCTATCTATATGGAAGAAGTAAACAGAATTTCAAATTTTTACGAAGACAAAGCAAAACGTGAAAATTATTTGCTGCTACAATCATCTTTCACAATTGAGGGGTATGTTATAACAGTTGGCTTATCTCCTGCAAGAACATTTTCTCCAGCTATTATTTTATCAGAATACTGCAAGCCAAGTAAATTGTCGTTTGGAAAAATGGAATGGCTTGATCTTATAGAATTTTTGAGCAAAAGCACATTTTTTATTGAACCACTACCAACCTACGCAGATGAGTTTGATCCAGTAACATTTTCCTGTGGAGATTTTTGTACAATACGACAGTTGGTATACGATAACACCAGGTTCATAGAAGTTGAAAAACATGGCGTAAGATATCATCTAACGGAAAAGGATGTAAATGAACTTGTTAGAGTACACCATTGTATCGTAGCTTATCAGATTTCACTTATAGAAAATATTAACTTTAATTGTTATTATAATAATGTTATAGATATTGTAAAAAAACATTTTGATTATAACTGGTTTAAAGGATTAGATGTATTTTGTGAAATATGTACTGATCCTTTATTATGTAACGCTTTGCGTCAGTATATTTACTTTTATGAACAAAATGTAATAAGAGATTTAGAAAATATGCAATAAACTTTTATAAAAAAAAAAAAATAATGACTTTTATTTCAAAATCGATAATTATAGCATCAAAAAATGTTATTTTATCGAGACAAAATTTATGTACGTCACAGTTCTAAAATTTGAAACGTCCAAACGTCAAAATAGCGTTAAAATTTGTCGTAATAACGTATTAAAAAATTGGTTAAAAGAAATTTACGATTTACATGTATTTCTTATGGAAAAATGTCGTTTCAAAGTGGCAAAAAGTGACACTTTTCATCGTTTTTTTCGTTCCTAAATTCATAAACGTCAAACTATCGAATAATAGATGTCTAAACGATGAATTTGAACGTTTTTATTTTTGATCGTTTCAACAGAACATATTTAAAAGAAAATAATACACCATAGATTCAGATTAAAAATTTATTGTAAACATAAAAAGTTTAAGATATACCTACAATAAACAATAGAAAACTAATTAATTTACAACTGTTATTTAATTTTAGATATACAATAAACAATAGAAAACTAACCTAATTAATTTACAATACACATTCACATTTTTTTTATTTTTTAATTATGAATAACATTATTCGAGCATTATATCTCGATGACCCCATGCCAAAGTATTAAATGATTTATTACATAAAAAGCGTTTATCGTCGTGTGGACTTAGACCGATTTTGGTTTGTTCGATTGTATATACATTATGATTATATGCACGGAACGTGCATTGGTTCACTGTTTTCAGTTTACTATCTCTTAAACATAAAATGTAGTCATCAAAAGTAATTTTTTTAGCAACGACATTCTTTTTCACCCCTTTTGACTTTTTAATACATTTATCATCCTCTGTTAAATATGAGTACATTTTTGAACGCAACCCCACAAATTCAGTTAAAAGTTTGCCGTTGCATTCATCTTTCATTAATCCTATGACTTTTTTATTTAAGAGTGAAATACCATATGCATTATTTGGTTCATAGTCTGAGGTGTCAAATTTATCTGGATAGGCTTTAATTAGTTCGGTATAAACATCATTGCATTGCAGTTCTAGAAGAAAAGCGTCGGTATCGGTGTATAAGAGTTTACAGTTGTCTACACCCATCGTAGGCAGTAGAAAACTGTAATAAAAGTCATACATACACGTCTTTGAAATATCGAGAATCGACATGCCAATGTACAATGGTTTATTGAATACAAGTTCGGTTTTATGAAGCTCTATCGCTACAAGGTTTTCATCAAAGATTTTGCTCGAACTAAACCTAGGACTGCTTATCAAGTTCTTTGCTCCATATCGACCCTCCCAAGATCTAACGAGTTTAACAATGCGGTGTTTCCTTATATTCTCCATCGTCTTGCCAAATACAGCGTTATTCATTAGTTTATATAAATTCTTTTCAAAATCATTTTTGGCAGCTGTTCGAAGAGTTGTGTTTAGGTCGATGTAAGACTTTAACCATGGGCTTTGCTTAAATTTCAACACTCTGTGAATCTTTTTCACGTTCAATCCATGTTTTATAGCCTGCTTTAAATTTCGATAATGTATTACGTATTTTTCTTTGTCATATAAAGTGGTCATTAGTTTTTGTATTTTTGATCCTTGGGGTTTTCGATGTTCTGGGCAAAACGGTAAATCGTTGTGTAGATCATGTAAATGCTGAGGGTATTCTATATCCACTTCGAGGATATATCCCTCATCAGCATCGTCTGTGATTTGGGTCACATCGATGTTTGTGTCAACCCACTTAAAATCCCCATATGGTAGAGGCTGACTCATAGCCCAACCATATAAATTGTTGACATCCAAGTACATTAAATATTTTTCAGATTCTGTTCGATTAAAATTTTTCATGTATCTGTTGTTTGCTTTAGCATATCTATTGCTGCATTGACTGACTCCTCCTCTTATACCTTTCTCTATAAACATGATTTGGTCTATATCTTTGAGTATTTCCAATTTAGATTTGGTATATTTTAACATAGCATCCCACGTATAACCTGGGAGCGTATAATACCAAGCAGGATCGAGACCATACGTTTTTCGGCATTTTTCACGAAAACATTCAAACACAGATGCTAAAAGCAAGATATCCGTTTTCATATACAGCATGCTATATTCCTTTAAATTTTTAGTTTCAAATGATTGCCAAACCTTTTGTGCATGCATGTATAAATCATCAGTAATATTTTCATCTGTTAGTGTGCTATAAAATTTATCTTTGGATGGCAGTTCCGTATCGTCTAATTTTTCAATTGAATCAATGTATTCATAAGGAAACACCCCTTTTCTACTTAATAGTTCAAATTGTTCAGATGTTAAATTGGTAAACTGTGAACGTAGATAATGTAGATCTGATGGTTCTAGTAAAGCAGAAAGTTTATCTAAGGAAGAATCTAAAAATCGTAGCGAGTCTATAAATCTAAACTTTACTTTGCTCTCGTCATTACTTAATGTACACGAAATGTATTTTTCTTTGTTTATAGGAAGCAAGCTTATATTACCTTTTTTGGATAAATCTCTAATTAAAAAATGTAAGTCATATCCCGAAAGGTTATGAAAGACTACGGGTACAACAAACTTTTTTTTATAGTTTAAATTGCAGCTTTGGTGTGAAAACCCTCGAAAATTCCCCGTAAAGTGATCGTGGTCTAAAACGATGGTGTCCTTCTCTTTGAAGGGGTGTTCGCATATATGACATGTTGTTGCATTAAGTAAACTAGGTTTGACAATCATTGGTTCGATATGTTTTATTTTCTCTTCAATTAATTTAGCCATCCTTGTCATTTCAGCAGCGAACCAATCCATGGAGTCTTCTCCACAATATTCATTGTAAAATGATAGCGAACTATCATAGGAGCAATTTAGATAATATCCTGCACTATACGCCTCGTGTTTCTGAAACTTTCGTGTATGTTTCCCCAAGTTCTTATTATAAGGACGTAGCACTGATTCAAAGTCTGCATAAATGACAAAAGGTGTAGTCTGCTTGTATACGTGGTTTTTAAACTCTACATGATCAAATGGTGGGTACGATATTTTGCAATTGTTCATATCTTTGCAGTAATCTTCATGTTTACTTAATTTTTCCTGACTACTAAAGTAATTTAAACATCGATCGCAAATATATTTTTTCCCATCATGTTTACTAACTTGACTTGATATTAAGCGAGATAAATCTTTGATTAAACAATAGTGATATTTGATGTCTTCATTTTCCATATCCATTGATGGAGCTTCATAATCGTTTAATTTTGGAAAGTATTTATCTTAAATAAGCAATAAATTTACATGTTTATTTAATTTTTCTTTTGTTAAGCGTGCAGGATAAATTGTGTAAAATGATTTATCTTTTGAGACATTTAATTCTAAAGCATACACATTAATTGAAATATTATTTAATTTTTCAAATTTTGAAATAGTATTTAGGGGCATTGGCATGTCCAAACCTTGTGTTTTTAAAACTGCTGCATAGTGAGGATACGATTTTACTAAATCTACATTTTTATTAACTGGATACAATGATGCTGTTACCGACCAGTAAAAACATGCTTTATCTAAATTTTTAATATTAATACATGCTTGCTTTTTTAGTATAGGATCAGGTAACTTAATGTATGATGTAGCACCGTTACCTATCTCATATTTATTAATGTTTATTTCCAATGAAATAATTTTGTCTAAAGCCCATCCAGAATCTTTAAGTTGAAATTCCGATAATTTACTCATTACTTTATCAACAATATTTTCGTTGAACCACAATGCAAGATCCGTACCTGCATCTATTACCGCGTTTTTAGTGTTGAAATATTTAAACTCTAAAATGTCTTCGATTTCCCTAGATTTCTTAATAAATTCCCCGCAAAATGTTGTATTTACTTTGATCATGTTAAATTTTTTTAAACTGTTAGCTATTCTACCCTTAATCAACTTGAACGCATCACCAAAAAAACTATTTAGACCTTTATGTTTTAAATTAACAATAACAGCAGTCCTAATTCTTGAATGAAAAATAGATTCTAGATCGACCCATTTTACCCCTGATTTTTCAGTTAACCCCGATCCCTGCTTAGACAAATTAAAAATTTTTTCTTTTATCGATTTTAAATGTCCCAAATTTGTTTGTAAATTTCTAAGTGTTCCAATATCTAAATTTCCCCTACGAATATCTTTATGAAAACTGATAACATGCCGTTTAATTTGTTTGATTAATTTATTTGCTTCCCTATGCGAAAAACTGGAGATTAACGCTTTATATGCTTTATAAATATCTTTAACAATAGCATGAGCCATAATTAAGAAATAAAAAAAAACTTACAAAAAATTATTCCTTAACTATTTCAAATGTATCGGTAGGATTAGCTTGGCCAATTTGTTTTTTTCCTTTATATTTGATAAAATAATGTCCGCCAGACAATTCTGCCAAGTGAGGCTTCAATGTTTCAATGGTTCTCTTAGGCAAAAAGCAGAGCCCGTTTTCTAGCTCAACCAAAATTGTTTCGCCAAATTTGTTCTGGACCAGTTTAGCGTTCAATAATTTTTGCGGAACATCCACTGGAAGTTCTCCTAATTTAATAATACTCTTCTGGTTATTTTTTTCTGCAAGACATAACGAATTAATTTTAGTTAAATTCATCTAAAAATAAAAAATTAAATCAACTTAAAAATAAAATTAAATCATTACAAAAAATTAAATCAACTCAAAATAAACATAACTAAAGAAAAATTAAATTAAATCAACTCAAAATAAAATTACCCAAACAAATAATTAAATAAACTTAACAATAAAATTAAATCATTACAAAAAATAAAATTAAATCATTACAAAAAAAATTAAATCAACTCAAAATAAACATAACTAAAGAAAAAATAAAAAATTAAATCAACTTAAAAATAAAATAATAATTCTTACCTTGTTGAAAAAGTGCTGAGGAAAAACGATATCGAAGAAGAAGAAGAAGAAGAAGAAGTTATATTCCTAAACTATTTTAAATGTATCGGGGTGATTAGCTTTCCCCAATTTTGCTTTTTCCTTTTATATCTTGATTTTAATAAGTTCCGGCAGACAATTCTTCTGACAAGTGGACTTCAGTGTTGAAATAGTTCTCTTTTAAATTTATTCCAGTTAAATTCAACTACAAATAAAATTAAATCATTACAAAAATTAAATTATGACAAATAAACTTAACTCAAGAAAAATAAAATTAAATCAACTCAAAAATTAAATTAAAATGAAATTTTGAAATAAAATAAAAATTCTTACCTTTATGGATATGTAACAAAAAACAAAAACTTTTGCACTTGAAACTGAACTGAATGTATAGAGATTCAAACCAATAATGAGCAAGTTAAATCTAGGACCCTCTTTAAATATGCATGACTTAGCCGAAACACATAGGCGTCGATTAAAATTAAAACCTAATTGTTGCTTTTACAATATATTCTATATGTTGTTTATTAAATATTATATTTACCAATCACATGTGACGCTAATGTCTATGTATACCATAACTCAACCAAATAAACGTCATAGCTTTTGTTTTTGCGGTATCCTATTTTCATCGACACAAACCACAGCTTCCTGATAAAAACCGAATTTTTGTTTTGATAACTGTATGTTATTCCTTTTTATTAATAAAATAAGTATTTTTTATTTAAAAATTTTTTAATTGAAAACATTATATTGATGTAAAAAATATACATTTCATCGTTGCCTTCAAAAATTTTTAGTTTTATGATATAAAGTTTGGCTTCTAAGAATGTATATTATTTAAGTTTTATTAAAGTTTAATATATTTTTTGTTAGCTATAATGCCCTTTTGGTCTCATAAATACGGTCTTTTTGACGCTTCATCTTACCCTATACGGCAACCCCTTTACAATGATACGTCATACGCCGAAATCCGTTGGGCCGTTTACGAGATATAGCTATAATGCCCTTTTGGCCTCATAAATACGGTCTTTTTGACGCTTAATCTTACTCTATACACCAACCCCTTTACAATGATATGTCATACGCCGAAATCCGTTCGGTCGTTTACGAGATATAGCTATAATGCCCTTTTGGCCTCATAAATACGGTCTTTTTGACGCTTCATCTTACCCTATACATTAACCCCTTTACAATGATACGTCACACATTCAATTCTTTTGCGATAAGACTTGTTTATTATTATTTTTTTCTACTATTGTTTGTCACATTTTATTAAATTCTGCGATGGTGTAGTGGCTAACGTATTTGTTTATCATACGGGGGGACCCGGGTTCAATTCTGCTTGGTTGGAATTTTTTTAATTAAATTGTTATAACGCAAAAGTTGGTAGCACTGTGTAATGTTGGTTGCATGAAAAGTTGGTATGATGACAGCGAAGCGCGAAAAAATTCAAAAATATAACAAAAAGAAGAGTTGGCTGTTTGTGTCAACTGTCAGAGGCCACTCGAAAAAGAAGAATTGGCTGTTTGTGCCAACTGTCAGAGGCCACTCGAAAAAGAAGAATGGCCTTTGACATTTAGGGCAAACAGCCAGCTCAAAAAAAGTGAGGTTATGTTCAAAAAAATAGCTCGTGCTGTCTTTGTTACACTACTCACAAGTACATATAAAAAAATATTCAAAGAATCAAAATAATATAATTTATCTATAACATATAAAATTCTAATAATCATGTATCAAATAGATAATGAGAGTAACTATTAAAAAAGTGTATAAATTTTACGATACCTTAGTCATTAAAACCGATTTTAAATAAATTAAGACAAAATGAAATAAGAAAACCAAATGTTAAGACATCAATGTAAAGTTTTACATAAATCTCAGTATAAAATATTAGAACTCATAGAAGGAAATAAAAAAAAAAAGTGTGTACTTACTTTTAGAATAGACAATGTTTGTTCTCAAGACATATTATGATTTGTTATTAGTATAATTTCCAAATGAAAAATTCTGAAAATAGAAAGATATTAGATTATATTGTAGATAAGATATTATAACATTAACAATTCATTTAAAGTACAGCAGATTTTAAAAGAATGATTATTGTATTAAATGTAAATAATTAGTTAAGTATTAGATTTTTAGTAATTTGATTTGATAAAGAATTTGTAGGAGAAAGATATTATGAAATTAACAACTCATCAAAAGTTTAGTAAATTGTAAAAAGAATGTCTATTGTATTTAAATGTAAATAAGGAATTAGGTATTAGATTTTTAATAATTTTATTTGATTAATAATTTAGTAGGCGAATAGAACCTAATAATGATAGTGGTAAGATTGTTTGGGGATTCAGTTGTTAAATTGTTGATTCTCTGAATCGCTCTCTTGTTTTTGGGCTTTTGAAGTGATGGCATGTAATAAATTTTGCTCCGTTAAAATTTCGATTTTTTTATTTAAATACTTATAAAAGAAAGATAGAAGTCGTAAAAAGTGTTAACTAAGCCACAAGACAACTCTTGATAGCCACTGGTAAGAATTAAAGTTCATATATATGGAGAAATAAATGTTAGGAATGGTGTGCGGAGCAGATTAGTTATATGAATGCTTCCTGAGTAATATAACTACAGTAAAACTGGTTTCTTATAAGAAAGAGAACAATATTTTACTCACCATTTGATGCAAGATCAAGTTATTTCCGGATGAAGAGCAAATTTAGTCGTCTACATCTATAAAGTGTCCGTATATCATTGATGTTCCTGGGAAATGGTTGGATTCCAATAGGAAATGATAGCCTGGGCCTCCAGCTGTCCAGAGAGAATACCAAAACTTCAAAACACGGTATCTATTTCCAATTTTTTTTTTTTAAATAAAGAACATTTCTGTGTTTCATTTCTCTGTAGTTGATGAACATTTGATATCACTTGTACACTGTTTCACTGTTTATATAAGTTGTTTTTACATTTTTTGATAAGTTTAATTTGATTCATTGTTAACAAAATTCAGAATTTTTCATAATCCTCAATTTAACGATGTTTCAATTTTGAAGGTAATGTGTCTTTGCGCACAAACAATAAGAAAAAGTGAGGTTAAGGTCAAATCGGAATTGTCATACAAAATTGCAATTTGGTATATGATTGTTGAATTTTATTATATTTTTTTTGAAATTTTCAATATTAGTTAAATTTGAATCTATTGATTAGTTGAGAATTTTTGAACTCGCACCCTTAGAAAGAGAATAGCTAAGAACTTATGTTAAAGTAATGATCATTAAAATAAAAGAAATTAAGTTGAATCTTACCTTATCCACATCTATATAAAAATGAAAATTTTCAAGGTAGTTTCATATATGTTATAATATATATGCATTTTCGCTCATATATGTTATAATATATATATATATATATATATATATATATATATATATATATATATATAACGAACAGAGCGTTTGTGACAGTCTTATATAACAATATGTAAGAGATGATACAGAAGTATCTAGTGCCGTGCTGTCAATAATGAATCCAGTTTTCAACTGGATTGGTGTTTGGTTAGATTTCCTAACTCAAGACACCGGTAGACGCTGCAAAATAGGAGTATAAGGATTTTAATCAGCCCATACAGGAGCAAAACCAACTACAGACACGTGTTTCGCTCTTTTTACTAGCTTATCAGTGACTGAAGAGATATAACCTATACTGCACTGATGAGCTCATAAAAAGAGCGAAACACGTGTCTGTAGTTGGTTTTGCCCCTGTATGGGCTGATTAAAATCCTTATACTCCTATTTCGCAGCGTCTACCGGTGTCTTGAGTTAGGAAATCTAACCAAACACCAATCCAGTTGAAAACTGGATTCATTATTGACAGCACGGCACTAGATACTTTTGTATCATCTTACATATTGATATATATATATATATATATATATATATATATATATATATATATATATATATATATATATATATAGGTTTATATTTTTTATAGGTTATTGATGTACAATATTGAAACACTTATGGGGACTTTAACACAATTTATTAACAAAATTGTTAAGATACACAGAACTCTGCTGTATAACGTTTAAACTGATTGACAATACAATAAACTATTCAAATTATTTGAACTTCCCCTAACTGCCGATACATCCCCTTATATAAAACAAAAGAACATTCTAGAATGAACGCGAAACATAAATCGAACTTAAATAGTACACACTAGAAAGAGAGAGAACATTCTCGAATAACCTAGTAAAAGTCTTTTATAAAATGGTCCTTTCCTTAGTCGGATATTTCGTTACAATGTAATAACGTAATTTCAACATTTTATTGGTTTCGGTATGGATTTTATAAAATTCCAGATCGTAGGTACTTGAAATGATCCCGTAATTTAATCACTAGCGGAACCCTCTGATGAGGAATCATCGGTACCTACATTAATAATAATAGGTTCTAACTGCTGTTCAATAAAAAATCCAATTGACACATCTTGGATATAATTCCATCTACATGTTTGATAGCATTTTGCCAATTATCAGCTGTAACATTATTTAAGGCTTGCTGGAACAATACTTTTACGTCGCATAATTTAAATGTAGTATTTTTTCTAGCAACTTCGCCTTTACTTGTGCCCAAATTAATTCAATGGGGTTTAACTCACAGTGGAACGGTGGCAACCTCAGCACACACATACCTTTTTGCTTAATCATTTCATCTACTACATATCTTTGTTCAGTAGGATGATTTTTCACCAATGTTACTAGTACCGCCTTGACCATATCATCAGTGTATGAAATATTTTTTTGTCGCAACCAAGTTTGAATATCAGCTTTTCTGAACATTAGTTAAATAAAAAAATGATATTTTGCGAAACCAGTAACTATGAAATATTTTACTAAAGTGTTCTGGATAGTTAACCAACCCAAAGAGCATATCAGTTCAAATTTAGCTAAAACAATTTTCACTTTCAACTAGCTCATATGCACCGTTACATACATTTTCTTATAACTCCGACCCTGTACGTTATTTTTGCTTCCAAATTTGCAGTCATGGTGAGGACATGTTAGGCTATTAGCCCTGCAAAAAGAAATTAAATCGCCTAAAAAACAAAAAAGTTATTTTCAACTACAAAATGTACTCCTTTATTTCGGCCTACAGTTTATGTTAATTATCTCTGGTATGAATACAGTGTAAACCGTTCTTCATTATTTCAGTTTAGAAGGCGTGGCATAGTACTATTACGTCGTCCAGTCACTTATCACGCGTCCTTGAATTCCATCTTTTCAGCGGCTCCGGTATAGTACCGAGTACACACTCATTTTGTATAAAATTTGCATAACATTTCCTGGAGACGAGGTTCGTCTTAAGTACCAGGACCCCTATTTTCGAACGTGTGATGTGAAGTGAAAGTGAAGTGAGTCGGGAAGTAATCGATCCCTGACAGAACCTTTCATGGGTCGTATTTTCGATATTGCAGCGTTACCTCGTTATATTTATAAAAATTGAAAGAATTTTCTTCAAAAAACTCCATTTTTTGCACAACAATAAGGAATCAAACCACGGATAACTATATTCTTTTATTTATGAAAGACAAGTTTCAAAACAAAACTAGAATAACAACTCTGATAAACATGTTGTAACCTCTTTTTTCTCAAGATGTTAAATGCTCATTTTATAGAGGTTAACCAATGCGAACGGCACTCAGGGGGTAGGAGGAGAGCGAGCGTGGATTCGAACAAGCTAGATGATACAGTATTGGAAAGATATAAAGGGATATAATTACTAGAAAAATAAAAGATAAAAGAATTTAAAAGGGACTAAAGAGAAAATGAGAGAAATGATGAAAAAGGGAAAGGAAAATGGGCGCCACTTATTTTTTTATCATAAGGATGGGAAAATATAAGAAACCCAGATGGAAAAAATATTAAATATATATGATGGATAAAATGATTTATCAGATGTTGTAGATAAAGTTAAAATAAGAAAGATATAAGAGATATAAGATAAGATAAGGTAAAATTAGGTAACCCGGCAGATATTCTTGCTAAAAATTTAAATTACACACTTTTATTTAAGATACTAAAAAAAATTATACTTACACTTTTCTTTTACTCATCCTTATGGTTATCAATCTAATCGGTAAGATAAAGATAGATTCAAAAAAGCACAATCTATTGCTTTAATAAAATAATATATGCTTAAGAAACGAAATCTATTACTGTGGTAAAGTATAGATTAGAGAAACTGAAGGTATTGATCAGAGTAGCAGGCTCTAGCTAGGAAAAGAAAATCTATTTAAACACTAAACAGACTTTATTATCTGGTTTGATAATAAATAAGAGATACAATAAACAAAATAAAATAAAGAAAATATCAGTGTTATAAACAGTAAATCATATTATTAAACACATTTGTGTTTAAATTCAAAAACATAACTATTACTACCATAAAACAACAGCTAAGTAAATTCTTTTGTTATTTTTGGCGTACTGAAAACTAAAAGTGAAAGAGAAAAATTTAGATAAAAAATAAAAAATATCACTTTTGGTTTTGCAATTATCTCGAGATAAAACGTACTCATATAGACAAGTGTAGATAGATCCTAATGAAATAAGGCGAGATAATAATTAACAGATAAAAAAATATATGTAAAACAGTTTACAGATAGCAGGTACAAAAAATATGAGTAAAAAAAATTTCAGATAAGCAAAAACACAAAAACACATCCCGAATTTTTTTATTACGGCACTGCACACTTAATTACAGGTGAATACAATTAAGGTAAGATATTCCATAGAAATAAATGGTACTTTATTGCTCGATACAGGTATAAAAAATATTGTTAACAACTTACATTGTCTTGCAAATGTTTCTGAGATATATTTCTAGCATATGGCTTGTTTCTCTCGGTAATTGGTCTTAACGGTACGATATAATCTAAACCCATTTTTGTTTAGATTTATAGATAATTAGAGAAAACCATAAACTCACTTTTCGAAGCGTGGGTTTCAAAAACGATAAACGTAACAATGGCGGACGTGTCGTTGTTACATAGAAAACCCAGGAAGCATAAAGGAAGCGCTGTCTGGAATCCTTTATGGGAATCCTCGGTACGATAACGGTAAACGATAACAGAAACACTTAATAGCAAGTGCCACGTATTTTAATGAGTTTAAAGCATAAATCAAATTTGGAAAAATAAAGAAATTGAACTAAAAGAAATACAACTCCAGCTGAGTTCGGTAGTGGTCTCTCTACTGGCAAATTAGTGCCCAGCTCAGCCGTAGAGGTAAGTAACAAATACTAGTGAGTCGCGCCAACGATTTAGACGGTTAAAATCGGAAACCCCTGTTGTCCCAGGCACTACTTTACCCACTGGAGATAATTAAATAAATTTGAATGTTTAACGGTTCTAATTAAATTTCACAACAACTAAAAATAACGTTAAGTGAGCTAAATAAAACCAAATTTCAACTAGACCCTTTCTTTAATAAATAAAAATAAGAAATTGAAAATTTTCACAATAGTCAAACCTCGTGCTTGACACGCTATCAATATTTAAAACAACAAATGAGAATATGTGAGAATTATTCCAAAAGAATATTAACAAGTAAGTGTGATCACACGCAATACAAATAAAACAAGAAAAATAAATCTTAACTACAATGGTTGCGACTTAATTCTAAAATAGCTTATCTGTTAAACTTATAAGTTTTGCCGCAGTCCCAGGCTTCACCAATACTTGGGTCGGTTCCAAAATCAAGCCTTATCCAAAACCAAAAAGGCTACACCAAACACCAAACGTATGCTCGAACCAAGTATCAGGCCTACTTACAAAAGAAGCCTGTATCCAAGACTTATGCCCGTAACTAAAACCCTAAAATCGTAATTAAGCATTAACATTATGTTAAAAAGATTTGAATGACTCCTTGAATTAATCTGATTTAATAACATTACTCTACTTTACTGACTTAAATACAATTTAAACACATTGACTGATATTTGTATAACAATGAAAGAATAAAAGTGAATTTAAATGAGTATTACAACATTTAGAAGCTGATTTTTCTGAATTTATGATTAATGATCAGACTAATAATTAAAATATGCTTCACAAACTTAATTTTGACTGGCTAGTCACTACAAAATTATAACAATAACCTAAATCAAGATTAAACGCAATATTAATTTATAATAGTACAAAATGTTAATTCATAATAGTACAAAGAATTAAAAGGAGTCCAGTTACACATAAATAATTCCTAAATATAATACACGAATAAATACCCATAAAAATAAAGATTTTCAAATTAAAATTGGCGTTTATATGGCGTTATTAATCTAGTAAAATATAAATTCGTGACTCACCTATTTAATATAGGGTTACTTTTCTCGATAAACTCACTCGTGACACCCAGGTGGTAGACGGGTAAATCAATCTCTTCGTTGCTAATTGCAGGTAACTCACCACAACTCACCGTCTGAACGGTTTTAAACTTCCAAATCTACCTACTGTTTGTTTCCTGATCTATCTACATTTCGACCGAAATAAAACAAGAAATTAGGATTGAACAAACCACATGAATAAAAGGTGTGTGACTTACCACAGAAGAACCAACAAAATCCGACACGCGGTTTCCAATTCTCGTCCAAAAATAACCACAGAATTTAACTCAACAACGATTCAATTGGAAAATGGGGTTTAGTTTCAAAAAATTTCCTCATTTATTTTCGGTTTTATTTTTAAACATTATATAATATAACGAAGACTGGCTATCGAAACTCAATAACGGGATTATCGTCAAACGGAAAGAAGATGTAACAAATGAACTAATGACTGATGACAGAACAATAAACCTAAAAATAGTTTATAACCTACAAAATAAATTATTTACAGAAATTTAACAACATTGGGAAATATATGGCCAGAATATATTTATAAATTGATAACTAACTATAAACGAACTTAAATCAACCGATTTCTTACTTGAATAAACACTACAATGATAACAATTAAGGTAAGCAATTTAGTTATTTTACTATAGTAAATTTTGACCCGTGACACAAGTAATTTTTAAATATCTTAAGAAAATTTGCCGGGAACTGAAACCAGCGGCTGTACGTATGATCTTGATCGTACAAAAGCCCAAGCTAGAATGACTCGAAAAATCCGTTAAGAAACTTCTCTCGCGTATGCACCTAGGTCATATGATCGGAGCGTGAAATTTGATTGGACGATTATGTCATAAGATCTACTTGTTGGTGTGGATGTTTCTCCACAGCCGTACAACTGAAAAATTTAACCCTGCATAGCAACAAAAAACGTTAGGATTGTAATAGCATCTAATAAGTCGAGAATACAGGGCGGTAATAAGTAAGAAAGAATTATAAAAAATTAAATTTTATTCTTAGAGTTTTTTAAACACGCTACACAGCCCCTTCCGAAGAGAAAAAACTGGGTGGAAAACAGTTTTTAAAAAGATAAGCTATGGCTGGAACAACAGTGGTGTGTTTTAAAAAACCGAAGCCGATTAAGGTAGAGAACATCGGGATGCAGAAAAGCGATCTTACGGGAGCGGTATTTATCTAGGTAAAACTAGATATCAGAGTGAGTTACTGAAAACGATATACTATTTGCACTATTCATCAGCACGTTAAGATACAAGTGAAACTACGCGAGGATTTGAAGAATCACAAGGTAGGTAAAATGTATCAGATCAACAGATCTTTGATACTACGTGACCAGATTTCTAAAAACGGTACCGGCCAATCGGAATAACTTAACCAAAAGTCGTTAAAAATTCCATCATGGAAATGTTAGTAGGTAATAGAGATTTCATTGAAATCTCGGTAAGGAAAAGTGATAAACGGTATATACATGAGGTATGATTCTCATAGAAAGCGTAATTATCAGATAATAAAGGTATTAGGTCGCATTATGACATTGGCAGAAATCAGACAAATCTTAAAACCAAATTATCCTAACAATCTTTAATCTTAGCTAAAAAAAAATATAGAGAGAGTAAGAGAGGAAAGAAAGAGAGGAGAAAGAATATTTATCTGTCTTCCTTATAATCTCAACAGACCCACTGCCGGAAAGAATTCCCTACGGCTTTCCTAGGCTTATCTCTCGTGACAAATTACAAGGTCAAAATAAAATTCCAGAAGAAGTAGTTAAGATTAAATTATGTTAGTCAAAAAAAGTAAAGTGATTCCAAAAGTAGTCATGTTACGGACCAAAGTTCTTTAAATCAACGGTATGTAAAGGTATAAAATTGTATGAAAGAACGAAAAAAATTAAAAAAATTTCAAAAAAAATTTTCAAAAAAATTTTCAAAAAATTTTTCCCAAAAAAATTTTTTTCACGTGTCTTCCACTAATGTACGATAACCGTCTCATATCCATATCAAAGATAAAAAGTAGTTTATGGATGATAAACGAGGAATAAGGTAACTAAAAAAATGTTTTCAAAACATAAAAACAGTAATAAATATTACTGAACGATACGATAAAAATCACAAGTGCTGAAGCACCTATACGGCAAGTTAACGGTAGACAAAGGAAAAAAAATAATTTTACCTTCAAGAGAATTAATACAAGTGTCGATGCACTCATACGATAGGTAAGCGGTAGTTAAGAGAAAAGTATTTCCTCTTTCGAGACGATATATGTAAGTGTTTACACACTTAAGCGATAAATAAGCAATAAGTAAGGGGAAGTAAACTTTCTCCTTCAAAACGATAAGTATAAGTGTTATTACACTTAAACGAAAAAAATAAAAGTTGGACATAGAGAAACATATAGCTAAGGAAGTTAACAAGACATATGGAAATTGAACGAAAGAGAAAAGGGAAAAAGGTTGCACTTAGTCGCCTCTTACGACAAGCAGTTTATCGCTTTGGGGGTATTCTACATAGTTCCGCCTCCCAAACGGGGAGGAGATTAACGAGAAGTATGGAGTTTGAACGAAAAAGAAAAGGGAAAGGGGTTCCATTTAGTCGCCTCTTACGACAAGCAGTTTAACACTTTGGCGGTATTCTTTATATTCCCGCCTCCCAAACGGGGAGGAGATTAACGAGACATATTTACAGTTGAGTCAGGGCGAGATGTTGAAAAACGGAAAGGTAGAGAAAGAGAAGATAAAAAGGAAATGCTTATACAGATACTTCGAAGAAGACAAAGAAACAATCGTTCCTATTCGGAGAATCATCTTCAGAAGAATCGTCGGAATCAGAGACATAAGGCTTAATGTCTTTGATGTGTCAATTTCAAGCTTAATGAAGAAACTAGAGGAGATAACGAGACATATAAACAATGATAGTTTTTACTGAACGGTACGGTAGTTAAGTGAAGTGTGTTCTCACTTACAAAACGATAATTTCAAGTGTTAATACACTTAAGCTGGTAAACGGTAGTTAAGTGAAATATGTTTTCACTTAAGATAAGATAATTTCAACTGAGAATTCACTTGAACGGTAGGTAAACGATATTTAAGTGAAATATGTTTTCACTTACGGTAAGATAATTTCAAGTGTTAATACACTTAAGGCTGGTAAACGGTAGTTAAGTGAAATATGTTTTCACTTACGGTACGATAATATCAAGTGATAATTCACTTGAACGGTAGATAAACGATATTTAAGTAAAATGTATTTTCACTTACGGTACAATAATATCAAGTGATAATTCACTTGAGCGGTAAATAAACGATAGTTAAGTGATATAAGTATTCACTTACGGTACGATAATATCAAGTGATAATTCACTTGAGCGGTAGATAAACGGTAGTTAAGTGAAATAAATTTTCACTTACGGTACGATAATATCAAGTGATAATTCACTTGAGCGGTAGATAAACGGTAGTTAAGTGAAATAAGTTTTCACTTACGATACGATAATTAAAACAAAGACAAATTTTCCACGCTGGGACAATACAGAGATATTTGTCATATGGATTCCACTTTTATAACCATACACAGAAACATTGGTTAAGTGGATAGATAAAGATAGATGATAAACGGTAAATAAAAATTTAACGAGACGTTTTTCCCCTAAGATAAGATGCAGAAAAAAAACTAGAGAAATGAAATATATTCTCCTTTAGATAAACTACGGTAGAAAGTAGAAAAATAAGAAATATTTTTCTTTCGATAAGATACGGTAGAAAGTAGAAGAAAATAAAAAATTATTTTCATTTAGATAAAATACGGTAGAGAATAGGAAAATGAAGAATACTCTCCTTTAGATAAAATACGAAAAAGATATAGAAAAATAAAAATTATTTTCCTTTAGATAGGATACGGTAGAAACCGGAAAAATAAAAAATATTTTCCTTTAAATAAAATACGAGGAAGAAAGAAAAATAAAAAAATATTTTCTTTTAGAAAAAAAACGAAACTATAGATAAAGGAACAAAGAAGAAAATTGTCCAAAGAAAAGATATGCCGACATAGTTAGTTTCGTATTGAAGCGAGTCTTTTAATTTAAGTTTGTTAACGATACGAAAAAGATAGACGAAAAAAAAATATTTACTGAAGTTACTGTAACATTTGTTTCTTTAGCTAACAAACGTTTGAGAAATTTTCTTTTCTCTTTGTTTTCCTGCTAGTGGTTGTTTCTCTAATCTTAGGTACATAAATAATTTCTTCCGCAGTTAAGGAATTTACTTCAAAATTAACCATTTTGGATAAGTAAAAGTAACGGAATTTTCGATATTAGAAAAAGCGTGTAATTTTATTGTCGGTAAATAAAATTTTTATCATCAAGCTAATGTGTATTATCAGGCAATTATGTGTATCATCGGGCCCCACGTCGTGGGCGTCATAAAATAGTGTAATGTCAGGCCCTACACGTTGGGCGCCATAAAATAGTGTAACCTCTTTTTTCTCAAGATGTTAAATGCTCGTTTTATATAGGTTAACCAATGCGAACGGCACTCAGGGGGTAGGAGGAGAGCGAGCGTGGATTCGAACGAGCTAGATGATACAGTATTGGAAAGATATAAAGGGATATAATTACTAGAAAAATAAAAGATAAAAGAATTTAAAAGGAACTAAAGAGAAAATGAGAAAAATGATGGAAAAGGGAAAGGAAAATGGGCGCCACTTATTTTTTTATCATAGGGATGGGAAAATATAAGAAACCCAGATGGAAAAAATATTAAATATATATGTTGGATAAAATGATTTATCAGATGTTGTAGATAAAGTTAAAATAAGAAAGATATAAGAGATATAAGATAAGATAAGGTAAAATTAGGTAACCCGGCAGATGTTCTTGCTAAAAATTTAAATTACACACTTTTATTTAAGATACTAAAAAAAATTATACTTACACTTTTCTTTTCCTCATCCTTATGGTTATCAATCTAATCGGTAAGATAAAGATAGATTCAAAAAAGCACAATCTATTGCTTTAATAAAATAATATATGCTTAAGAAACGAAATCTATTACTTTGGTAAAGTATAGATAAGAGAAACTGAAGGTATTAATCAGAGTAGCAGGCTCTAGCTAGGAAAAGAAAATCTATTTAAACACTAAACAGACTTTATTATCTGGTTTGATAATAAATAAGAGATACAATAAACAAAATAAAATAAAGAAAATATCAGTGTTATAAACAGTAAATCATATATCGGTATCATAAACAGTAAATCATATTATTAAACACATTTGTGTTCAAATTCAAAAACATAACTATTACTACCATAAAACAACAGCTAAGTAAATTCTATTGTTATTTTTGGCGTACTGAAAACTAAAAGTGAAAGAGAAAAATTTAGATAAAAAATAAAAAATATCACTTTTGGTTTTGCAATTATCTCGAGATAAAACGTACTCATATAGACAAGTGTAGATAGATCTTAATTAAATAAGGCGAGATAATAACTAACAGATAAAAAAATATATGTAAAACAGTTTACAGATAGCAGGTACAAAAAATATGAGTAAAAAAAATTTCAGATAAGCAAAAACACAAAAACACATCCCTAATTTTTTTATTACGGCACTGCACACTTAATTACAGGTGAATACAATTAAGGTAAGATATTCCATAGAAATAAATGGTACGTTATTGCTCGATACAGGTATAAAAAATATTGTTAAAAACTTACCTTGTCTTCCAAATGTTTCTGAGATATATTTCTAGTATATGGCTTCTTTCTCTTGGAAATTGGTCTTAACGGTACGATATAATCTAAACCCATTTTTGTTTAGATTTATAGATAATTAGAGAAAACCATAAACTCACTTTTCGAAGCGTGGGTTTCGAAAACGATAAACGTAACAATGGCGGACGTGTCGTTGTTACATAGAAAACCCAGGAAGCATAAAGGAAGCGCTGTCTGGAATCCTTTATGTGAATCCTCGGTACGATAACGGTAAACGATAACAGAAACACTTAATAGCAAGTAATTTTTAAATATCTTAAGAAAATTTGCCGGGAACTGAAACTAGCGGCTGTACGTATGATCTTGATCGTACAAAAGCCCAAGCTAGAATGACTCGAAAAATCCGTTAAGAAACTTCTCTCGCGTATGCACCTAGGTCATATGATCGGAGCGTGAAATTTGATTGGACGATTATGTCATAAGATCTACTTGTTGGTGCGGATGTTTCTCCACAGCCGTACAACTGAAAAATTTAACCCTGCATAGCAACAAAAAACGTTAGGATTGTAATAGCATCTAATAAGTCGAGAATACAGGGCGGTAATAAGTAAGAAAGAATTATAAAAAATTAAATTTTATTCTTAGAGTTTTTTAAACACGCTACAATGTAATTAGAAAGTTTTTATATTTTCACCGTGTTCTTTGTCTCTGTGTCATTCCTTGGAATTTTGTAATCGAATTTAAACCTATTTCCTGACTACCTAGAGCTCTGAAATTTTCAGGATAGCTAAGAACTGGATGACAATGCATGTTTCAAGTGTGTTTAGGCATATACATAAATTTTGAAATTTATACTGAATTGATATCAAATATGATATAAATTGTGTATACATGTTATCATTTTGAAAGTTTTTAAATATGTCGTTCGTAGCCTAGTTCAATAAGCGTCGGATATGAGTCAAGGTGACAGTTCTGTTATGTTATCATAATGGGATCGACTACGCGAGAGAGAAGTTTTTTTTTGTTCTACATGTGACAACAGTAATTATTATTTTAACTGTTAATAAAATAAACTAATTTAGACAAAATTTATATTTTTTTTTAGACTATACTGTGGACTATGCCGTAATCTATCTCGGTAAAGCGCTATTTGCCAAGGGAGTAATAATTTAATAATAGTAATATGACTTATAAATCACCAAAAAAAACTTTCTTCTATAAAAAGTTCTTTTTATAACTTGTGATTTTTTGAAAATACGCTGACGCCTGAATATATACAACGATAATGCGCATGTTTCACTGCTTCGACTGGGTCTGACCAGGCGAAATGTGATGTGAGTTATCATATAGTCTAAAAATACGGATCGCCGGATTCTCACCAGTGATGTATCACCTCGTTTATCACATCACATATTTGAAAATAGGGGTCCAGGTGTTTCGGACACCATCGCCATTATCATATTCGTATTCAGCGACCCAAAAAACAGCCGTCTTCCAAGTGTAATTTTGTACAAAATTTACATAAAACACCAAGAGAAGAGGTAAATACTCTATGCACCAAGTGCCGTCGAGACTTTTGACATCATGATATTAGTGTTCAGTGACCCCAACAACCCCTAGTACATAAATTGAACTCATTTAGAATACTTATCGAGTTGTACCTAATTTTTCTATCTATTGTCTGTTCGAAATGCACTTTTCGACTATTCTTAAAAACTCTGTTTATGTAGCCAAGAACCTCAAAAGCATAGTGCAGAATATAATGCAACCATGTGACGGTAGTATTGACTACAATTAATACAATACTCATAACTGAATATAAAATACTAAACTTTATATGTTTACTTACGTGACAGATTTATAAAATAATCTGTCAAATACAATGTAATACGTCACTATGATATTCTAAAACATAAGCTCAGACTGTTTTTTGTATATCTATCTCTTTTCAATGTACTGAATGTTTAAACGGTATTTAAAGGACTTATATTTATGACCAAACATGTGGTAAATATTTCATCTTTGTTTTTCCGACCAATATACCTTATATGTGTTTCTGTCTCTCGCTTACTCACACCATTATATATGTAATGATTTTTCCCATTTAACTCTACACAATTTTTTTCCGCCGAGTGCACGAATAGAAGTATAACTTCAAAAATAGTAATGATGGTTAAGAGAAATTCACAGATAACCCATACAAAAAATCAGAAAAAAAATGATAAAGTTAAAAAAAAATAGAAAAATCGATTTTTAGAATTTTTTTAAGAAATTTTAACGTTATAGTAAAAATCTTGTATAATTTTTTAAAATCTACAACTTTTATTTGATACTAAGTACCCTTTACCACCCCTAAATGTTGGAGTAATTATCAACAACAAAATATTTTTTCCCATAGAATTCATTGGTGAAGTTATTTTTAACAATTTATTGAAATTTAAAAAAAAAATTGTAAACAATTACTAAAAAAAAATCATTTCAAAATTGAGTTTTTGCGTTTATTGCATTTTTTAGCATATTTTTAAATAGAAGCTATATTGGTCCCCTATTTTATCAAAAAGTAAAGGTAAAAACAAACAAAATGTGCTTTGAAAAATCTATTTACGATGATTTTTCACCGGAGAATTTTTGTCTGAAAATGGGTACTTCTTTTTTTAAAAAAAGGTCAAACTCAAACATTTTTTATTATTTTCTTTTAAAATTTGTTTGTGGTTATTTATAATATATAAAGGTATTTTTTCACCAAGTTTCATAATAATTTATGAATTTTTACAAAAATGAAAATTGTTAAACGAAAATTTTGTTAATTTTTGGAAAATTTGCAAATTTCTTGATAATTTTGAGGTTATGTTAAAAAGTACCCTTTACAAAAATAAAGATCTTTTTATTACACACAATTTTGCTGTTGAACATTTTTGTTTCTGGCATCAAATTTTCTCAAGAAACGCGACCACCTTACTTTTATTTATTTTTAATTTCAGTTCAAAAACAGTCATGCAAAAATAATATGTTTAAAAAAGAACCGAAATTCGAATACGATAATTCGCAACAATTCGTAACAGTGGATAATTCTACTAAAAGTAGTGAAGATGATAAAAGTACTCTTGACACGAATTTTGAATTTGAGTGTAAAAAAGAACTATTGCATTCTATTTGCGATTTACCGGATTTTAAAATGGAATTTCAAGATTTTGGTAAAGAATAACATTCAGAGCGACGCATCAAAAGATATTCCAGGAAACAGGATCCGAGTTGTAAAAAACGTAAGTCTTTGTGTAATTAATATCCTCATAAAAAGTATAATTATTAAGTCATTAGGCTGATATAGAAAATTAACATACTTTGAAGAATGACTTCAACATTTTAAAATATTCTGGGTCTAACGTGTTATTCATTTATTTTCCAATATTTCATGCAACACTTTTCACATTTTGCAAATCAGCTTTGTAGGATGAGCTCAAATTCAGTATTGGTAAAAACCATTTTGAATTTCTTAAAAGTACTTCTGGCCATCTCTATTCAAAATTGATTTCCAATTCGAAAGAACGATAAATCGGAGAAACAAAGATTTGGGAGGATGATAACAGCAGCACACAAAAAAAAACTTGTTTGTACATTCGACTCCACTTACTGGCATGTATTTCGACCCTTTGAATTCGGAAGTTTTTGAAGATTGGTTCCAAACTACTTTGTCGCTCTTGGATCCTGGATCGATAATATTTATGGAAAACGCATGGTATTATACTCGGAAAATGGAGAAAAGGAGATATCCTCGCTTGGTTAAAATCCAAAAATATTTCGTGCGACAATACCGTGTTGAAAATAGAACTTTTGGCTATTGTAAGAGAGCATAAAAAGAACAACCAGAAAACAATAGTCGATGAAATGGCCAAAGAGCAAGGATTTACTATCCTAATATTACCTCCTTGCATTGCGAATTAAATCCCTTAGAGTTAATAACGAGATCGCTCGAAACAACACAACACTTAAAGTAGCTGATTTACAAAAATTATTTAAGAAAACAATTCATCATGTTACAAAGGACACTTTGAAAGAAGTGCATTAAGCACACCGAAGCGGTGAAGAAAAAATTTTGGACATTGGATATGGAAGTAAAACAAATTTTGGTACCTTTCATAACACCGACACACAAAAAAAAGTTGTTTGTACATCCGAACCACCTAACTTACCGGCATGTATTTCGACCTGCAGAATACGAATTTGAAGTCAGTGTGAGCCGTACACCTTCAATTTCGAGTAAATTGTAAAAATAGCAAAAATGTGTTGCTTAAAGATGGGCTGAATCGTACAAAATAAAGTCAGTCTTAACTAATTCGTCTCTCTGCTATAGTTAGTGTTTACATAAATTTCTTCAATAAAAAAATCCAATAATATTTTTGTCAAAGCATTTAAGATTTAGTATTTGCTTTTATTACTGCTAATTGTATCATTATTTATCATAATGTGTGTTTATATGTTTTCAGGTTTCCTATCAGCGGCAAAAAAATGGCAACCTCACTTTGGAAAATTCTATGGAACATGTTCATCTTGTGGAAAATTTTTCTATGATAAATTGTTATTTTTAAACCATTTTTATATTTACCACTTTTTCGTTAATTCGAAAAAAAACGTCCACTTAAAAAGGAATAATTCTGGCACAAAGCATATTAACCGACAAGATCTTATTAATTTAAACAAACAGATAAGGGCGGACAGTTTCACACAACAAATTGGTTTGAAAAAATATATTAAAACACAAACTGGCAAAAAACGTTTTAAATGTAAAATTTGTTTAAAATGTTTCACAACATCTTGTAGTTTAAATAGGCATATTAGAACTCACACTGACGAGAAACCTTTCAAATGTAAATTTTGTTCAAAATGTTTCACACAATCTGGTAGTTTAAAAACTCATATTAGAACTCACACTGGTGAGAAACCTTTCAAATGTAAATTTTGTTCAAAATGTTTCACACCAAATGGACATTTGAAACAGAATATTATTGGAACTCACACTGACGCAAAACCTTTCAAATGTAAATGTTCAAAATGTTTCACAAAATCCAGTCATTTAAAAAGTCATATTAGAACTCACACTGGTGAAAAACCTTTCAAATGTAAGTTTTGTTCAACATGTTTCACAAAGTCCAGTAATTTAAATGGGCATATTCGAACTCACACTGGTGAAAAACCTTTTAAATGTAAATTTTGTTTTAAATGTTTCACACAATCCATTAATTTAAAAAGTCATATTAGAACTCACACTGGTGAAAAACCTTTTAAATGTAAATTTTGTTCAAAATGTTTCACAGTTTCCCATCATTTAAATAGGCATATTCGAACTCACACTGGTGAAAAACCTTTTAAATGTAAAATTTGTTCAAAATGTTTCACAACATTCTGTAGTTTAAATAGGCATATTCGAACTCACACTAGCGAAAAACCTTTTGAATGTAAGATTTGTTCAAAAAGTTTCACATATTCTAGTACTTTAAAAACTCATATTAGAACTCACACTGGTGAAAAACCTTTTAAATGTAAATAGTAGTCATATAGGGGGGGGTGCTGAGACCCCGTTAAAACGGGGAGGGTTACTGGGACAAGACAGTGCTACTAGGGCCCATGGAAAGGTTCCTGGGACCGCATACGAGGCGGATGGTCATGCTGTTGTTCTTCTAAAAATTCCGAACCTCCCCGAACCACTCACGATCGTAGCCGAGTCGTCTTACGCCTCAAATCCCTCTTCTGAAACCACCTCCCCGCCCTCCCCCCAGGAGCCGTCGACTCATTTAGCTTAGCTTAGCTGTCTAGTTCATTTTTGGTTATAAAATGAATTATCAGATGTATATTCAATAGTCTTAGTTTTGTGCTTGACTAAGTGAATCAAAAAAAAAAACATGTTTTTTCTGTGGACATTTTTGTTTTTATTTAAATTTATTTGTGTGTTAAGTTCAGATGTAGTATTTGTTAATACTACATATCAATTAGAACCTGGTTCGTTTATGGTATTAAAGGTTGAAAATAATGGTTTGATTCTTAATGAATATCCAACACTTTATTCACAAAATTCAATTCCACTGTATTCACCAGTATCCTGTCAATTGAAGGATAATTCTACTTACACATGTGGTTACATTATAGGACAAGATAAAAACTATTATCCAATAGTTTCGTTTAAAAGTAAACTGTATTGTGGACATCATAACCTATATCAATTTAAGAACAGATCTATCACATACCGTCATGTTTCATGGAAAAACATACAAGATTTTTATGAAAATAGTGGTACTGTTTTTCCACAAGTTAATGCATACAATTTATTAAAAACTATTTGTTATGTTTATCTTTAAGTTTGTTTTTTTACATTTGAATAAATAAAGTTTTATACATAAATATTTTATTTTTTTGGTTTATTTGTCAGTATGTCCCCAATATCAGATGAAGCATATTATTGCTGTCAATTTAAATGTATAAACCTATCATTATACGATGGTCAGTTAAATTGTAAGTGTAAAAATTACGGTTGGTGTCAGTGTAATTGTTATACATATAAAGAGTCAAAACGTCTTCGAAATAGAATTCTCAAGTGGGTTAGAAGATTTTGTTGTTTTTTGAATACAAAATTTTAAAACAAAAAAAAATGTTTAACTCAATTATCAACAAATTACCGTTTGAAATGCATTTACCTGGTTACAGATTTTGTGGACCAGGTACAAAATTACAAAAAAGATTAGCTCGAGGTGATCAAGGAATAAATGGTTTAGATGAAGCATGTAAAGAACATGATATTGCTTACTCACAAGAAAAGGATTTAACTAAAAGATATGAAGCAGATAAAATTTTAGCAGAAAAAGCAATGAGACAGTTTAAATTAAAAAACACTTCATTTGGAGAGAAAGTAGCTGCACTTGGTGTTGCTGGAGCTATGAAATCAAAAGTTAAACTTGGATTGGGTTTAAAAACTTCACAATATCGATCATCAAATAAAAAATGTTATAAAGAGTTAGTAAAAGTTCAAAATAATTTAAAACAAGTTTCAACAAGTATTAATAATTGTTTATTACTATTAAATGAAAATACGTCATCTGTTGTTAATAAAAGTAAAAAATATTCACGTAAACCTAAAAAGAGAGGAAAACAACTACAACAAAGTCTAAAAGAAGAAATGGAACGTAGAATAGTTGAGAAAATGGATGTTGATGTCCTTACTACAACTAATTTAAAAACTGAGTTGAAACGATGGAAACAAATAAAAAGAAAATTGACTAATGTTAAAAATTAAAGATAATGAATTTAAAAAACGTAAAATGGATAAATTGCCACAGTCGACTACCACTATAAATAATAAACGCAAATTGAATGATGAAGATACAGAATGATGGTACAGCGAAAGAGGTCGGCCTCCTCAAAAAGGAGGACGGATCATATACCAAAACGTTGGAGGAAAGTTTAAGAATGCTAACATTGGCACACTTTCCTGGCTCACGGTTTATAGAAGCAGGATCGGATAGCGCAGGCCACGGTCAAAGGCCGGTAAGGCCCTCAAGGGATGACTGGAAGCTAGCTACCGAAATAACCAGACCTGCAAAAATGAGATGGGCTATCAGCACATTCCGTCCATTCAAAACACCAGGAATGGATGGAATATACCCAGCTCTACTCCAGAAAGGGCTGGATGTAATTATAACACAACTGTGTAAAATCTTTAAGGCTTGTTTGGCCTATAGATTTATACCATCTGTTTGGCAAAAGGTGGAAGTCTTATATCTCCCTAAAGTGGGGAGGATGGCGGACCAATCGACCAAGTCATACAGACCAATAAGTCTATCGTCATTCGTAGCAAAAACGCTGGAAAAACTGGTCGATAGATATATAAGGGACGAAATCTTAACGGAGAACCCATTAAGTGATCGTCAATATGCATACCAGCCGGGAAAATCCACAGACCTAGCGCTGGATGACTTGAACAGGCTATTGTCAAAGTCAATTGAGGACAAAGAAGTAGCCCTAGCGGCGTTTATTGACATTGAAGGAGCCTTCAGTAATGTGGGACCCGAGTCAGTAACCGACGCACTTTCAAGGAGGGGAGTCCCCCCACTAATATGCCAATGGGTGTATGCCAACCTAACGAATAGGATCGTAGTGTCCAAGTTAGGTGAGGCGTCCATTGAGGCAACAGTGGGAAAGGGCTGTCCGCAGGGAGGAGTACTGTCACCTCTGCTGTGGTCAGCACTTGTGGATGACCTCCTTAAAAAACTCCTCAATGAAGGCCTTCACTGCCTAGGCTTCGCAGATGATATGGCCATAATCATTCAGGGGAAGTTTCTGGGTACAGTCTCAGAGCGGATGCAGTCCGCAATGAATATGGTGTACAAGTGGTGCAAGGATGAAGGCCTAACAGTCAATCCACAAAAAGCATCAATTGTCCCATTCACTAATAAAAGAGCGTTACAAGGCTTACAACCAATAACGCTCAATAACGTGCTGGTTCCAATGGCCACAGAGGCCAAATACCTAGGTGTGGTATTTGACCAGAGGCTATCATGGAAGCAACACATTCAAAAGGTCACACATAAAGCTACAATAGCCCTTGGTAGGTGTAGACAATTGTGTGGCAAGAACTGGGGATTGAACCCCAAAATGAACCTATGGTTGTATACACAAGTCATAAGACCAATGTTAACCTATGGTTCGGTGGTGTGGTGGAGTAGAACGCAGCAGTCCGGGGTGATCAGGCAGCTGGAAAGCATTCAAAGGCAGGCATGTCTGAATGTTACAGGTGCCATGGGAACCGCCCCAACGGACGCACTACAGGTTCTACTCAACCTACCACCATTGCACATTTACATTCAGGGAGAGGCTATGGCAACTGCTCACAGACTGCTACAAGGCCAGGCCCCCATTACCTTATTAAAAGGCAAAAAGCAAGCAGAGTTATACAATAGGGTTAAGGCAGATCAAATAATGAGTATGCCTCAGGACAGGATAGTCCCCAGGTATAACTTTGTGAGAAACTTTCGAGTAGAAATACTGGAAATGGACTCATGGAACAATGGCCCCCCAATCCAAGGGGAGTCAATTTGGTATACCGATGGCTCAAAGACTGAGAAAGGCACAGGGTCAGGTATATACAGTAGAGGACACAGGATAAAAATCCAACTAAGTCTAGGTGCGTATGCCACAGTGTTTCAGGCTGAAGTAACGGCCATACAGCACTGTGCAACGGAGATCGTAAGTCAGGGTATAACGGGTAAAACCGTAGTCATATACTCGGACAGCCAAGCAGCTCTAAAGGCGATAGTCTCAGCACAAATAAGCTCACAGCTGGTGTGGGACTGCGTTGGGGCCCTGACACATGCCGCTAGTCAAAATTCTCTGACACTGGCATGGATACCAGGACACTCAGGGTTTCGGGGCAATGAGAAGGCTGATGAATTGGCCCGTGCAGGAGCTAACACTCCAATGATTGGCTTGGAACCATTCGGCGGAGTTGCTTATACATTCAGAAAGGCAGCCATTGAGAAATGGAGGCTAGAAAAGGCCCAGGATTGGTGGGAAACATCACCGGGCAAGCGACAAGCCAAACTCTTCATAAAGGGATACTCGGCGAAGTTTACTGCAGAGCTGCTATCACAAAGGCGAAATGATGTCAGAATGATTGTCAGTCTCTTGACAGGACATTGTAGGCTCAGAAAACACATGAGTCAGCTAAACTTGGCAGATGAAGACATTTGTCGATACTGCCAAGAGGAAGAGGAAACCGCATTTCATGTCCTATGCCAATGTGAAGGCCTTGCAAGGACGCGGTATCTAGTACTGGGAGAGGAGAAACCGGCTGCTCCAAGTTATGCGGAGTGGCCACTGTCAAGGCTATTAAGTCTCATTAAGAGGGCAGAGCTGGACAAGGTGCTCTAATCCTATTCCACAGATAATGGGTGTTCACAATAGATCTGCAAAGGTCGCAGTGATATAGGCTAACAGCCAACCCAAAAATATCTATCTATCTATCTATCTATGATGAAGATAATATTAGTAATGATGATGATGATGATGATATCAAACAAAAAGAGAAAAGAGTGAAAGTTGTGTAATAAAAATATTTTTTTATCATAAAAAAATTATATAAATATATTAAACATTAATTTTTTATTAGTTTAACTTATTTATTCGAGTAATAAACAATGGTTGCAACAAAAAAATTAAATTCAAAAAGAAAAAAACAAATAATTTAAAACGTATTTGTTTTAAGAAAATTATTTTAGCTATTAAAAAACAACTAATTAAGAAACAACCAAAAACGTTAGGGGAAGCAGTTAAGTTAGCTGTAGAAATAGCAAAGAAAAAGAAAATAAGAAAACCACGTGTAATCCCTATTCCGAAGACTGGTGGGTTTCTTTTTCTTCCATTAATCCCAATCTTTGCTGGTTTAAGTGCTCTTGGTTCAATTGCTGGAGGGGCTTCAGCCATTGCAAAAGTTGTAAATGATGCAAAGTCTGCTAAAGAACAATTTTTAGAAGCTCAACGTCATAATAAATCAATGGAATCTATAGCTATGGGAAAAGGATTATATTTAAAACCTTATAAAAGTGGATTAGGTCTTTTTTTATAAATAAATTTAATTATCCAAACAAATTACCACAACGTCCTTTAACAAATATTGATTTAGAAAAATATGCAAAACTCTGGAAAATTTCAAATTTTCGAGGTGTATATATGAGAAATATGTTACCCAAAAAAAATTTAAATAATGAAAGTGGTATTATTAATTTAGATGATAAAGATGGATTTGGTACACACTGGACTGCATATAAAAAAAATATTTGTAAAATTGTATATTTTGATAGTTATGGTAATCTTCGTCCTCCACAGGAAGTTGTAAAATACTTTAAATCAAATGGAAATTGTGATATAATTTATAATCATACTGTTTATCAAACTAGTAATAGTTTTAATTGTGGTCATTTATGTTTAAAATTTTTAAAAAATAAATAAAAATTATTGTTTAAAATTCATTGGGTTTAAAACATTTGAACTGAAAACATGTCTTATACGTTTGTGTTATCACACAGAGATTCTGTATTATCAACAAAAATATATCCACCAATTATCCTAGAAGAAGAAAGTGAGTACGTACTTGGATTAATAGATTTTGTTACTTATAAGTTATAAGTTATAACACTATTCCAAATGTTGATAGTTCTGACAATATTTTCTATATAGATAAACATAAAATTACAATTCCTGAAGGAAGTTATGAAATTGATGACATAAATAATTACATACAAGATCAAATTAAGAATATAGAATATAAAAACCAATTAGCTTTGAATAAAATACCAGTTGTTATTAATCAACCTGATATATATAATAAAATAGAAAAACCGAATACAACAAAAATAGTAACAACAACACCTACACAAAAGGGTAATATAACAACAACAACAACACCTACACAAAAGGGTAATATAACAACAACAACTGCAAGCAATACAATTAGGAATAAACGAGATGTTTCTAAACAAGAAGTAATCATAATACATTAAAAGCTGAAATTAAAAGTAATAAAAGTATTCATTTTGAAAAACCAAATTCAATAGCATCCCTTTTAGGATTTAAAAATAAAACACTTCCACCTTTGAAGACACATATATCAGACTATCCTATAAACATAAATAAGGTTAATGCAATTTGTATTGAATGTAATCTAATTACAAATTCTTTTAATAATGATAGTCAACAACATATCCTACATATGTTTTACCCAAATGTACCACCAGGTTATAAAATTGTTGAAATTCCAAGAAATGTTATTTATTTACCTGTCAATATAAAACATATAAATGAAACTTTTATTAAAATAGTTGATCAAGATGGAAATCTCGTCAATTTTAAGAAAGAAGTTGTAACAGTAAGGTTACATTTGAAAAAAGTGTAGAAGATGGTTTTTATTTATAATATCAATTATACATCTAGTAATATAAATACAGATAATATAAAAAAGATTAATAGTTCAACTAGAAAACTTAAACCGTTAACATCTGAAAACAAACTTTATTTAGTTTCATTAGGATTTAAATTAAAACAATGAGTTTTAATATGTTAAATATTGGTGATCAAGTATTAATAGATAATTCGGTTGTTAATTGTGAATTACATAGTCATCCACCGTATGCAAATACTACATTAAATAATTTTGATGAAAATCGTATACCTATTCAAACACAAGACATATTTACATTTCCTTCAGAAAGCTATCTGTATATTGAGGGACGTTTAACAGGTGTTGATGCTAAACCAAGTAAAACTTTAAATTTTATAAACAATGGAATTGCTTATTTATTTGATGAAATTCGATATGAAATTGGTGGATGTGTTATAGATCGAGTTCGTAATCCTGGTATAACTTCAAGAATGAAAGGTTATGTATCACTAACACCTAATGAAACTGATAGGTATAATAGTATGTATGTTATCCTCTAAAATTATTATTGGGATTTTGTGAAGATTTCAAAATGATTCTTATAAATATACGACAATAGTTAGTAATTATTAGAAGTACAACTGATATTAATTCAATAATTACTACAAAAGCTGATGAGAAACCAGATATTAAATTAACAAAAATATTATGGAAAATTCCACATGTACAAGTATCTGACAATGAAAAATTACGTTTATTAAAGTATATGGAAAATGGACGTAATTTACAAATACCCTTTACTACAACAAACAATGAAGCATACCTGGAATATAAAAACTTCAAATCAATTAGAAAAACCACGATTTATTTTATTTGGTCTTCAAATTAATAGGAAAAATGATCCTCTGAAAAAATATGAGTCGTTTTGATCACTGCAAACTTGTAAATATTAAATGTTTTCTAAATTCAGAAATGTATCCATATGATAACTTAAATTTAAACTTTGAGAAAAATCAATATGCTATATTATATGAAATGTATGTAAAATTTCAACAATCATATTACTATAAACAAACAAGTGAACCATGTTTAATTAGTTCAAAATTTTGAGACTTAGAACAATATATGTTATTGATTGTAGTCATCAAAATGAATCAATTAAAAATGGTAGTGTAGATATTAGATTAGAATTTGAATCTAACAAAATTATACCTCAAAATACTACTGCTTTTTGTTTAATTTTACGTGATCGAATTGTAAGTTATAACCCTGTAGCGTGTCCAAAAAACTCTATGCAAAAAAATTTTTATTTTTTATAATTTCTTCTTACTTAAGCCGGCTCTGACCATTTTACATTCTAGAAAATTCTCGACTATAACGAACTTTAACCGTCAAACTATTGATTTTTTTAGACTGACCAATCAAATCTCGTGAATAAGGTCACGGTGCGTAAAAGGGGTAGTTTAAAGCGACGCGGGTTGCTTTTTACCGCTATCTCCAATTTAGTCTAGCTTGGGTTTCTGTGCTGGCAAGTCATTATGTACAACCCCTAGATTCAAGTACCGGCAAATTTCCTTTAGATTTTCAAAGAATTACTTGCTATTTAGTGTTTCTAACTAAGTTAAAGTCAGTGAATGAGTGTGGAACCTCTCTGATGAAAAAGCTGTCGTTTATTACCGAAGAATAACTAGATTTTACTGTACCGTATAAATTGGGTGTGGCCCCATTTAATTCTACTATCTAGGAATCAAACTGTAAGTTTTTTAATATCATTACTATTGCTTAACTACCAGAAAAAGAAGGGATACCATTTATTTCTTTGGCACAAAAACTTAATTGTAATCCGCATGAATAATATCCAAGTGTGGGTAATTAACGTAAGAAGTGCTCATAAAATCCATAGTGCGACCGGTTTTTATAAAAAACCCGGTACCTTTTCTACAGACTCCAAAAGTGTGAAAATCTCGAAACAGTTCGCCGAATACATGTTTCAGTTATCAGTGAAAGCGTTGCGCAGAGCCTGATTAAATATTTTTGTAACACATTTATGGTAAATTTTTGGTTTCTTAATGTTTCTCTTAATTTAATTGTTTTAACTTAAACTAGTATATGGTACCTTCATCTTTTACTCGAGTAAAAAATCTTTTAAGCTAAAAGTGATTTATTATTTTTTATTAAATTTTCACACTTTTAAAAATTCCTTTCACATCACATTCTGCTTAAATGGGTACACAAAAATAACAATATAAAAATACTTAGCTGTTATTGAATGTGTAATATTGTTTCTATATGTGATTAAACACTAGTGTGTTTTACTGTATTTTACCTTATTTCATTTGTTGATATTTTATATGTTTCGTTCATATGCTTGACTTATTACTACACACAGTAATAAATATTGTTTATTGTTTATTTATATGTTTTATTTTCTGACCTGGTGTAAGTTATTTTGATCTAATCTCATCAACAACACGAATGAGACGTATTTAACTCATAAATCTTAGCTTTTGAACTCATTTATATCTCATTAATATATATGGAGCTGTTGTGATAAGTAAGAACAAAAAGTAAGTATAACTTTCTCTTTCTAGCTTTGCTAATAAAAGTGTTTAATTTAAAGTTTTAACCAGAACATCTACCGGGTTACTTAATTTTACCGTATCTTATCTTATATTTCCTATATCTTTCTAATTTTTAACTTGATCTACCACAACTTATTAATTATTCTATCCTATTCCCTATAATCGAATCTTTTTTCCATCTGGGTTTCTTATATTTCCCCATCCTTATGATAAAAAAATAAGTGGCGCCCATTTACCTTTCCCTATTTCATCATTTCTCCCATTTTCTTTTTAGTCCCTTTTAAATTTTTTTATCTTTCCTTTTCTAGTAAATATATCCCCTTAAATCTTTCTAATACGATATCATCGAGCTCGTTCGAATCCACGCTCGCTCTCCTCCTACCCCCTGAGTGCCGTTCGCATTTGTTAACCTCGATAAAACGAGCCTTTTAACATCTTGAGAAAAAAGAGGTTACACAAAAATGACGCCCACGACGTGGGGCTTGATGATAAAATCCCTATTTTTCCGACAATAAAATTACGCACTTTTAATATCGACAATTTCCGTTACTTTTTCTTATCACAATGGCCAATTTTGAAGTAAATTTCTTAACTGCGGTTGAAATTATTTAAGTACCTAAGATCAGAAGAACAGCCACCACCAGGAAAATAGAGGATAAAAGAAAGTCCTCAAAAGAATGTTAGCTAAAGAAACAAATGGTACAGTAACATCAGTAAATATTTTTTTCGTCTATCTTTTTCGTATCGTTAACAAACATAAATTAAAAGACTGGCTTTAACATGGAACTACTTATGTCGGCATATCTTTTCTTTCGACCATTTTCTTCTTCATTCCTTTATCGATGGTTTCGTAATTTTTCTAGAAGAAAAAATTTTTTTTGTTTTTTCTACTCTTTATCGTATTTTATCTAAAAGAAAATAATTTTTTATTTTTCTACTCTATATCGTATTTTACCTAAAGGAAAAATAATTTTTATTTTTCTATATTTTTTTGGTATTTTATCTAAAGAAAAATTTTTTATTTTTCTACTCCATATCGTATTTTACCTAAAGGAAAATAATTTTTATTTTTCTATATTTTTTTCTCGTATTTTATCTGAAGGAAAATTTTCTTAATTTTGCACTCTCTATCGTATTTTTTCTACAGGAAAATAATTTCCATTTTTCTACTTTTCCTGTATTTTATCTATAGGAAAATCTATTTTATTTTTCTACTTTTTTTCGTATTTTATCTAAAGGAAAATATTCTTCATTTTCCTATTCTCTACCGTATTTTATCTAAATGAAAATAATTTTTTATTTTTTTCTACTTTCTACCGTATTTTATCTAAAGGGAAATATTTTTCATTTCTCTAATTTTTTTTCTGCATCTTATATTAGGGGAAATAACGTTTCGTTAAATTTCTGTTTACCGTTTATCATCTATCTCTATCCATCTACTTAACCAATGTTTCTCTGTACGGTTATAAAAGTGGAATCCACATGAAAAATATCTCTGTATTGTCCCAGCGTGGAAAATTTGTTTTTACTTGAACTATCGTATCGTAAGTGAATACTTATTTCACTTAATTATCGTTTATCTACCGCTCAAGTGAATTATCACTTGAAATTATCTTACCGTAAGTGAAAACATATTTCACTTAAATATCGTTTACCAGCTCAAGTGAATCATCACTTGATATAAGTGAAAACATATTTCACTTAATTATCGTTTATCTACCGTTCAAGTGAATTAACACTTGAAAATATCGTTTTGTAAGTGAGAACACACTTCGCTTAACTATCGTACCGTTCAGTAAAAACTATCATTGTTTATATGTCTCGTTATCTCCCCTAGTTTCTTCATTAAGCTTGAAATTGACACTCCAAAGCCTTATGTCTCTGATTTCGACGATTCTTCTGAAGATGAACTCTCCGAATAGGAACGATTGTTTCTTTGTTTTCTCAGAATTATCCGTATAAGCATTTCTTTTCCATTTTCTTTTTCTCGACCTCTCCGTTTCTTAACATCTCACCCTGACTCAACTGTAAATATGTTTCGTTATCTCCTCCCTGTTTAGGAGGCGGGATTATGTAGAATACCCCCAAAGTGTTAAACTGCTTGTCGTAAAAGGCGACTAAATGGAACCCCTTTCCCTTTTCTTTTTCGTTCAAACTCCATACTTCTCGTTAATCTCCTCCCCGTTTGGGAGGCGGGATTATGTAGAATACCCCCAAAGCGATAAACTGCTTGTCGTAAGAGGCGACTAAGTGCAACCTTTTCCCTTTTCTCTTTTGTTCAATTTCCTTATGTCTTGTTAACTTCCTTAGCTATATGTTTCTCTATGTCCAACTTTTATTTTTCGCTTAAGTGTATTCAGACTTATACTTATCGTTTATCTATCGTTTAAGTGTATTACCACTTGAACATTTCATCTCGAAAGGGAAAATACTTTTCTCTTACCTACCGTTTACCTACCTAATAAGTACCTTAACACTTATCTCTATCGTCTCGAAAGTAGAATTTACTTTCCCTCATTTACCGTCCATTTACCTAATAAGTGTATTAACACTTGTTGATATCGTACCGAAGGAGAAAATATGTTTCTCGTAACTACCGTTTACCTACCTTATGAGTGTTTTCACACTTGTATTTTTTTTGAAGGAAAAAATAGTTTTTCCTTTATCTACCGTTAACCTACCGTATAAGTGCGTCAGCACTTGTGAATTTATTATCGTATCGTTCAGTAATATCTATTACTGTTTTATGTTTAGAAAACATTTTTTTGTTACCTTATTTCTTGTTTATCATCCATAAATTACTTTTTATCTTTGATATGGATATAAGACGGTTATCGTGCCTTAGTGGAAGACACATGAAAAATTTTTTTGAATTTTTTTAAAAATTTTTTTTTGTTTTTTCATACAATTTTATACCTTTACATATCGTTGGTTTAAAGAACTTTGGTCCGTAACATGACTACTATAAGAATCACTTTACTTTTTTTGACTAACAAAATTCAATCTTAACTACTTCTTCTGGAATTTTATTTTGACCTTGCAATTTGTCACGAGAGATAAGCCTAGGAAAGCCGTAGGGAATTCTTTCCGGTAGTGGGTCTGTTGAGATTGTAAGGAAGACAGATAAAATTCCTTTCTCCTCTCTTTCTTTTCCTCTATTACTTTCTCTATTTTTTTTAGCTAGGATTGAAGACTGTTAGGATAATTTGGTTTTAAGATTTGTTAGATTCCTGTTAATGTGTTAGTGTGATCTATTACCTTAAGATTTTTTTTATTAAATGTTCTCAATGAGAACTATATTTTAAGTAATTACTGTTTTCTTCTCTTCCTTACTGCATATTTGGTGATATCCTTAATATCAACCAAGCAGGACGGAACTTTTCCAAACATCTTTTCAGATGTTAACGTATCACGTACTTACCTTGACTGTCGGATCTAATGGAGCCGGTAGGCTTATTAGATTCCTAATTATAACTATCGTCCGTGTTTCTTTCCTCCTTTTCAAAATTATTATTAACAGTTTGGTTTAAATTCAGCTTTTTTCTTTATAGGAGTTCCTAAAAAGGGAAATACGCGTTGTGCCTCCTATGGGAAATTTTACTTATGGGAACATAGCATTCTTTACTTTCTTCCTTGTGTGTGTGAATGTAGCGTGTGCCCTGACATCTTATGTCAAGGGCAATATAAATACTTTTTTTTGTCGATTTGCTTTAAAGATACCACTTAGTGCTGCCCGTCTAGGCCGAGCTGCACACTTTTTTGTTTCCGTGCAGAAACTTCGGAGTAGACCTGTTCCCGATCACTTTGTGATCTTCCGGTTGGCCGGTACCGTTTATAAAATTCTGGTCACATAGTATCGAAGATCTATTGATCTGATACATTTTACCTACCCTGCGGTTCTTCAAACTCTCGCGTAGTTTCACTTGTATATTAACGCACTAATGAATGGTGCGAATATTATATCGCTTCCAATAACTAACATTAATACCCCAGTTTTACCTTGATAAGGTGTCGCTCCCGTTAAGATCACTTTTCTACATCTTGATGTTCACTACCTTTATCGGCTTCAGTTTTTTAAACACACTACTGTTGTTCCAACCATAGCTTATCTTTCTTTAAAAACTGTTTTCTACCCAGTTTTTTCTCTTCGGAAGGGGCTGTGTAGCGTGTCCAAAAAACTCTATGCAAAAAAATTTTTATTTTTTATAATTTCTTCTTACTTAAGCCGGCTCTGACCATTTTACATTCCAGAAAATTCTCGACTATAACGAACTTTAACCGTCAAACTATTGATTTTTTTAGACTGACCAATCAAATCTCGTGAATAAGGTCACGCTGCAGAAGTGGGGTAGTTTGAAGCGACGCGGGTTGCTTTTTACCGCTATCTCCAATTTAGTCTAGCTTGGGTTTCTGTGCTGGCAAGTCATTATGTACAACCCCTAGATTCAAGTACCGGCAAATTTCCTTTAGATTTTCAAAGAATTACTTGCTATTTAGTGTTTCTAACTAAGTTAAAGTCAGTGAATGAGTGTGGAACCTCTCTGATGAAAAAGCTGTCGTTTATTACCGAAGAATAACTAGATTTTACTGTACCGTATAAATTGGGTGTGGCCCCATTTAATTCTACTATCTAGGAATCAAACTGTAAGTTTTTTAATATCATTACTATTGCTTAACTACCAGAAAAAGAAGGGATACCATTTATTTCTTTGGCACAAAAACTTAATTGTAATCCGCATGAATAATATCCAAGTGTGGGTAATTAACGTAAGAAGTGCTCATAAAATCCATAGTGCGACCGGTTTTTATAAAAAACCCGGTACCTTTTCTACAGACTCCAAAAGTGTGAAAATCTCGAAACAGTTCGCCGAATATATGTTTCAGTTATCAGTGAAAGCGTTGCGCAGAGCCTGATTAAATATTTTTGTAACACATTTATGGTAAATTTTTGGTTTCTTAATGTTTCTCTTAATTTAATTGTTTTAACTTAAACTAGTATATGGTACCCCCATCTTTTACTCGAGTAAAAAATCTTTTAAGCTAAAAGTGATTTATTATTTTTTATTAAATTTTGACACTTTTAAAAATTCCTTTCACATCACATTCTGCTTAAATGGGTACACAAAAATAACAATATAAAAATACTTAGCTGTTATTGAATGTGTAATATTGTTTCTATATGTGATTAAACACTAGTGTGTTTTACTGTATTTTACCTTATTTCATTTGTTGATATTTTATATGTTTCGTTCATATGCTTGACTTATTACTACACACAGTAATAAATATTGTTTATTGTTTATTTATATGTTTTATTTTCTGACCTGGTGTAAGTTATTCTGATCTAATCTCATCAACAACACGAATGAGACGTATTTAACTCATAAATCTTAGCTTTTGAACTCATTTATATCTCATTAATATATATGGAGCTGTTGTGATAAGTAAGAACAAAAAGTAAGTATAACTTTCTCTTTCTAGCTTTGCTAATAAAAGTGTTTAATTTAAAGTTTTAACCAGAACATCTACCGGGTTACTCAATTTTACCGTATCTTATCTTATATTTCCTATATCTTTCTAATTTTTAACTTGATCTACCACAACTTATTAATTATTCTATCCTATTCCCTATAATCGAATCTTTTTTCCATCTGGGTTTCTTATATTTCCCCATCCTTATGATAAAAAAATAAGTGGCGCCCATTTACCTTTCCCTATTTTATCATTTCTCCCATTTTCTTTTTAGTCCCTTTTAAATTCTTTTATCTTTCCTTTTCTAGTAAATATATCACCTTAAATCTTTCTAATATGATATCATCGAGCTCGTTCGAATCCACGCTCGCTCTCCTCCTACCCCCTGAGTGCCGTTCGCATTTGTTAACCTCGATAAAACGAGCCTTTTAACATCTTGAGAAAAAAGAGGTTACAACCCATTAACTAATGTTGTAAAAATGTATTAATTTTTGAATATTATGTATTACTATAATAAATAATTTGTTTCCTTTTATTATTATTATATTATTTATATTACCTAAAAGCTGTTGAATCGGTTTAAAAAGCTGTTGGACCGGTTTAAAAAGCTGTTGAACCGGTTTAAAAGCTGTTGAACCGGTTTAAAAAGCTGTTGAACCGGTTTGTTGGACCTGTTTAAATAGCAGTTCATTACGTCTTTTATATTAGTTTGATTTATTAACCAGACCTGTACATAGTTCTTATTAAATAAAAAACAATGTTTAATAAATATTTAAAGAAACAACTTATAAAAAAAAAAAATGTGAAAAACAAATTAAAATTATTAAAACAAGGTGAAGTTTTTCAAGAAATTTTTTTTACACCATAACAAAACATCTTCAAAATATTGAAAATAAATTACCTAAAATATCTAAAAATGAATCTAAAAATGAATCCAACATTAATTATGATTTAATAAATTTCACATCTGATTTTAAGAATGAAAATAAAGAAAAATATAGAGATAAGTATGAAATGAATGATAATAATACTAATACTATAGAAGAAAATGAAAATCAAATAAGTGATGTTGAAGAGGAAACAAGTGACATAAAAAAATCTATTTTAGAAAATATATCTTTAACTGAAAACGAAAAAGGAAATATAGAAGACATTAATGAAAATCATAATAAGGGTCAAGAATCAACATCAAGTAATGACAATCGATTTGTTAAAATTGCTGAAAAGTCATTTGAAGATTATTTGAAACAATATGATACACTACCTAGAAAATATATTAAAGGTATGTATCAAGATGAGAATAAAGAATATGATTTTAAATATGGTATACGTTTGGATCCACAAACAGAAAAATTAATGATTGGTAACAGTCAAATATTTCTTGATGGTAATGATATAGTTGTAAAAAATAAAAAATATAAAGGTACTGTTGGATTATTCGAATTGTTGTTTAAAAAGAATCCTGTTAACTTTACTTCAACAGATGAAAATAATTATAAAAAAATAGTTTTAGCTACAAATGCACATAAAAGATATTATAAATTTACTGAACAAGTTGTTGGTAGCAAAGGAAAAAAATATAAACAAATAATTTCTAAAATTGCTCAAGGAAAAGGTATGTTCATGGAACTATCCAATAATAAAATAGATTACGTTCATTGGGATGATCCAAACGAGCTCATTGAGCGGTTACGGTTGTTAGTTGCTTCTAAAACTGCAGGACATACAGGTCACCAGAATGAAATAAATTCAATTATTGAAGAACTTAAAGAAGCAGATATTATACAGTAAGAACCAATATGTTAACACTAAAACAACAAGTAGTTGATGAAATACATAAACCTGTTAGAATTAATTTTAAAAGACGTAGAATAATAATCAAATCATTGAATGATTTATTTCAAGCTGATTTAGCAGATATGCGAAAATATTCAGATAAGGGATATAATTATATTCTTGTAGTAATTAATTGTTTTTCAAAATACTTATGGGCTACTCCTTTAAAACATAAAAAAGGAATAATTGTTGTAAAAGCACTAGAAGAAATATTTAAAGAACAAAAACCTAAAAATTTACAAACTGATATGGGTACAGAATTTTTTAATACATTAATGAAAAATTTATTAAAACGATATGGTGTTAATCATTATACTGTCTATAGTGAAAAAAGGCTGCTATTGCTGAAAGAGTTATCCGTACTTTGAAAAATATGCTGTGGAAAGAATTCAGTTTTAATGGAAATTATAAGTGGATTGATATTTTACCAAATATTGTTAAAGTTTATAATAATAAAAAACATCGTACAATAGGAATGAAACCTGTAGATGTAACACCTAAATTAGAAAAATTTTTGTTAAAAACATCATATAATCATATAAAAACTTTTGATTTAAAATCTCAAAAATTTAAAATTGGTGATTATGTACGAATTTCAAAAATAAGAGGTAAATTTGATAAAGGTTATCTACCAAATTGGTCTACAGAAATATTTACAATACGTACCTAAGGTTAATTTAACTAATCCAATAACATATTTATTAAAGGATTATAAAAATCAGGATATGTTGGTGGATTTTATACAGAACAACTTAAAAAAGTAAAATATCCAAATGTGTACCTTATAGAAAAAATTAAAAAAAAAAAGGAAAAATAAAGTGTATGTTAAATGATTAGGTTTTGATTCTTCTCATAATTCATGGATTAATCAAGATAATATTTAGAGTGGGGGTAAAATTTATGTACATATTTATATATATTAACTAAAACTTTCTGAAAAATATTTATTATTAACTTTGTTAGTGAAACTAAAACAGTAAAAAAAAAATGAAAATGTATGTTGTTGATGTACAAGGTTTTACTTTTCCTGTTGAAATAGTATATTGTAATACAAGTGTTACAATGACAGAGGTTTCGTAGTACGAGTTCAGTTTGTGAAACGAACCGCGAAGCGGTGAGTTTCGCAAAGAACGAGTACTACAAACCGTCATTGTAATTCGAGTGTTACATACTATTTTTTATAATGAACTTTTAAAAGTATAAAAAAAATAAAATGAGAGTTTTTCGAAATATTTGTTTATGTTGGCAATCTTGACAGTTTTGACACTTGTCAGTTTTAATGATTTTAAATTAGAATATTTGTCAAATTTGTATAAAATATTCCGAATTTAGCAATAACGCTGATAATGTAGTTAATAATTTACTACAACATACTTTTTGATTTAGGTACTACCTGAACTCTTTCGTTGAAAATCAGTGCAGTGCAACCAATTGTGTAAAACAAAAAGTTACCAAAAACAGTGTTACAATGAATCTATTTCGATACTGTTTTTAGTGTCGAAATAGAAACTTTGTGAACGTTAATTATAAAAATATATTTATCTGTAGAAAAATTGCAATTTTAAATACATCAATAGAGGATGATGTTCATAAATTGGTTACACTCCCTATTACAGAAGAAATGGTAAATTTAAATTTAAATAAATATATAAATCCGAGTGGTTTAGATTGGTCCTCATGGAATATTAAAGATGAAATATCAAAATTTATGCACAATTATATCATGGATGGAACAATTTTAGTGAAAAATACTGCTGTGAAAAATTTTTTGGAAAAATTTATGCATAATCACATCATAAATTTAGAAGATGAGAATGATCCCTATTTATTAACTGATGAAGAAATGAAGAAAGTTTTTCGTTCTCATAAGTGTTTAAATCATTTTAGTGTTAACAATAATAACTGATCTTGTGCTTTAGAAAATGTGTATAATTTATATTACTGGTATACATATTGTAAAAAACAATAAACAAATTTATTATTTATAAAATTTTTTCATTATCTTTGAACAAAAATAAATTATTTCTGAAAAAGGATTTAATACAGGATAAAATAAAAAAAAGCAAATAAAAATCAAAATATTTTTTTTTATTACGGGTTAGTTTTATTTTAATTACAAATCTTCTATACGGAAATTAGTCCATTGACCATTGTGGAAGTCTGCGATAAGAACCTTCTTGTTCGGCAGAAATTCGTAGTACGAAAATCCTTCGGGGAACTGTGGAATAAATAAACTTTATTAAAAAAACGTATAAGAAGTATGTAATCTTTTATTTTTATAATAATTATGGGTTCGACATAAATACATCATATTATATTTATAATATTCCCAGTAAACAAAACCAATGGCATCAGATAATAAAGCTTCTCTATAGTTTTCTTCCATCAGAAACCATTCATCTTCATCTTGAGGTTGAGCTTGATATAATCGGTAATGTTGTCTCAATCTATATACCAAATCAGATCTGATGGTATAAATTTCATGTTTTGAACTGGGTATATCAATCTAAAAATATATCTTTTGTGAATCAGGCATTGATCCATAAAAATATAAATCATTGTTTTTATGACAAAGTAAAGATTTTTCACAAAAACAAAAATGTTTTTGACAGTCTTTACACCACATGGTTCCTCTGTCTTCAAAAGATATAAGTGTTTGTGTTGTTTGATATGCTAGAGGTTGAAAACGATCGGTACTCGTAAAAACATTTTCCCATTTTTTAAATTTTTTTTTCTACAAATAAAAAAATTACTTTATAAAAAATGTCATTTTTTATTTTTTTATTACTTTGTCTTGTGTTTGACTTGTTATACATTAAATACAATAATTACATCATAAAAAGATTATTATTACCACAATTTAAAAAGATTTTTTTGTTTATTTTTTTTATTTATTTTGTGTGATATTTTTTTACATGATAGTAATAAGAATTTAGTTTTATAGGTGTAGAACAAAATTGACAAACTCTAACTCCTTTTCTCTAACAACAATTAATAATTCAGTCTAAAAACAAATAAAAATTAATCATTATATCCCCATGGTAATGTATCTGTTTTTGTATATATAACCATTCTTTTATCATCATGAGGATTTAGTGCAAGTTTATTTTCATTTATAGTATAAACACTATGTTTTTTAGTCTTAATTACATTTTGATTAATTACAAATTCCATTTGATGAAATAGACAATTAAAATAATCTTCAAAATGATATTGACCGTAATGCTGGTGAAGTTATACCTTTAGCCTTTTTTATTATACCAATATTTGAAATGAAATTTCTATGAAATTGTTCTAATTCCTTTTCTTTAATTTTTTTATATTTTATATTTTCATTAATTTGTAATTTTATAGAGTACATTTTTGATCTTAATCCTGTAAATTCCAACATAATAGGGTACCGGACAGTAATCGAAAAAAAATCTAAGATGTGTTTTAAAATAAAGTTTGTTATACAACAATATCACTCAATAAAGATTTTTAAGAAATAACAATGATTTATATTTTTAAATCAATAAATAAAGTTGCGAAAATTATCTGTGACGTGTAAGAACCCAAACGCCTATCACAGTGCGTAACGTCATGTGTAGGTAGCCATAAGTAAACAGTACTGCTTTGTATGTTATTTCGCGTTTTTCTACGATTTATTTGCATTTTTCTAAAAATATTTAATTGTAATTAGTTACGAATTGAAGGACTATAGTCATAACAGAACTTTAGTTATACATTATATCTCTAGTATAAGTGAATGTTGGAAAAAAATATATTCCCTATTTTATATGAAAGCACTAAATAAAGTAATTATATACAATTTGTCAATGGTTTAATTTATTAACATTCTCAATATAAAGTAAAATAAAATGTATATAAAAGATATAATTAAGTTTAAATATTCTCTACAGCTTCTTTGGCAGCTAAAACACAAATACAAGATTGTTTATGCACACGTAAAACATTCTAAGTAAGACATAACCTATAACACCTAAATTACATACACACTAAATATGATTATTTACATAATGGGATGTGTAATAACACTCTAGGTACAGTACTTACATCAAAGTGATCTTCACAAAAGTAAATTGGTGAAGTAACAGACATTCCATCGCACTTTCGTCTTGCTAGGTCTAACCATTTCTTTTATATGTCTGGTTTTCGAGATACATCAATAAAAAAATTATTTGGAATAGTTACTGATGTATTTCCACATCGAGGTACAACACACCAACGATATCTTTTTCGGTCCATGATGATTAAAAAACACACAATACTTTATTTATCCAAGCACTGATCACTTGTAATATGGTTAGAAGTTTGTTTACCTTCCAAATGACGTCACGCGATCTGAATTGAGATGAAGTGCTGTTTTCGCGGCAATTTGAAATAAATTATGTTTTTGACGTTTTCAAGTACACCAGAGGATTTATTTAAATAAAATATTATTTTTTATGGCTATGTATATTAATAAAGATTATTTTTAAACACTATTTGAAAAGTTGTCCGGTTCCCTATTATACCATTATTTTCATCTTTTATTAATCCTAAAAGTTCTTTATTTTTTTTGTGGGATATTATAAATATTGTCTAAAGGATAATCAGATGTATCAAACATATAATTATCTTTTTTTATAAATGTCTTCATCAAATATTTAATATATTAACGAGTTAGTATCGGTATGTAAAACTTTGAATTAATATTAAAATTTTCTTTATGTAATTATAATGAAAATTATATAAAAACGTTTTTGATAAATCTAATATTGTCATACCTACAAAAATTGGTTTATTAAATTTAATTTTGACTTTGTTCATTTCAATTAATATTATATTTTTACCAATCATTTCACAACTATGAAAGTTTGGTTGAGATATATAAAAGTTAGCACCATATCATCCTCCCCATTTAGTAACTAATTTAATGTCTTTATATTTATAAAAATAATGTTTTATAGAATTTTATATTATAGAGTGGGAATTATATAAATATATAAGAGGTTACCAAAATTTTTGTTTAGTTTTTGATATCTACCGAATAAAATGTATAAACATAACACGTATAATTGTGATTGTCCACTAAAAGATCATTGGAGTTTTAAAAGAAGATTGTGTGAGTTTAGTGAAGAAGAACTTAAATTGTTTCCTTTACAGTACATAATTGAAAAAGTTTCACCTTCAGACCTTTTATTTGCTTGGCACACATTTCCCGTCGAATATAGAAATAATTTTTATTAATAAATACAACTTGTTACATGCATCATAATCGTCCTGAATTGCAAACTTATGTAGATGGATCACCTGTATCACAATCAAACGGTAATTATTGAATATTTTTAGTCGTTACTTGATGAAAATCCATATTCAAAGAATATTAAAATACTAAATGTATTGAGATTTTCACAATTTTTATTTAATGTATGACGCGTTTCACTATCTTATAGCTTCTTCAAATACATTTAAACTAACAAAGTTATGGTAAAAATTAAATGAAATAATGGCATGGCATAATGTTATAATGATGGTCGAAAGACATTGTATAAATAAACTGAAATAAAACAAATGTACTACAAATTGCAATAAGGACAAAGTTAATAATAATAAATTTTTACGATAGTAGTAATACAGGATTAGTACATAGACCTTTGTGTAAATAAATTTAATTACGGTGAATTATTTAATTCTGTTTGATCATTCAGTAATGTATCAGAGTGTTTACGTTTATTAATTTCTAGACTTTCTAATAAATTTAATTTAAAACCTTTATTTTCTTTTACTTAGATATGTTAAACTTTTGTATTGTTTAGTTTCCTTTATGTACGGATAAACTTCCTGGATGGCCTGTTTATAAGCTTTTTTAGAAATAATATTGTAAATTAATTTGTGATCGTAGCCATTATTAACTGCTATTTTAAATTAGCTATTGAAGAATATAAGGTATAAAAATAAAATATGTAAAAAGATAAAAGTATTTTATTACAGTATTACCATCTAAACACAATAAATTTCTAATTAAGAAACACCGTTATAATCTATAATAATATAATAATAATGATAATATAATTGATATTTTGTAATTTTTTTAAAAAATCAACTAATATAACAAAAACCACAAGTTGTTTTTAATCATCACTATCGCTATCACCTGAATCAATAAAACGATGAAACCGTGGTTCAGAAGTATAAAAAAGAGTATGAATCATGTAGGTCAAAATCACATTTAGATTTTTCTTTGAGTCCAAACAATAAATGATTAAAATTATTTTGACACCACATATTCTTATTTCTATAGATACAATGTAATTAGTCAATTTTGCAAACTAAATGAAAATGATCTCTTAAAATTATTAAATTTATATTTATATTATAACTTTTTAAACTAGCCAAAAAATTTTTGTAACAGGAACGACAATACCATAAATTAAGGTTTTTAATATGATATCGATTTGTCCAAATACAATTTTTAGACTGATCGTATTCTGTTTCCTAATCAGAATGGTTAATCACTGCTAATCTTGCTATAGCATTTGAAACATCTCTTCTGTATAACATATCAAAAGGAATATCGAAGGTCCATATAACAGTGTTTTTTATGCTTTTTAGAAAAAACCTCCATTTGTATTTTCTATATGCTTTAACAATTTTAAATGTTAAAATTCGAGGTAACGGTGAATCTCGAATAAAAGTATTAACTTCAGATATATTTTCACAAATTTTCCCAATGCAAATATCTTCTAATTTCATATTAGTCTGAAACAAAATAAATATAATCTTTTTTTGATATAATTAATCTACTTACATCTTCAACTGTTTTGACCGCATCATCCGACAAATCACACAAAGTTCGTTTTGCCTTAGCAGCCTGACCGGTAGAAGCAGCACATTGACTCGTAGAAGAAGCAGCAGCCTAAACGGTAGAAGCAGCAGCAGCCTCACTGTTTGAAGCCTGACTGGTAGAAGCAGCAGCCGCACTGTTTGAAGAATCTTGGTTAGTGTTCATTTTCTTGAAGTTGACTACTGAACAGGATATTTCCTAGGTGTATTTATACACAAGAATTACGTAGAATATTAGTAATAAAAATGTTAACTGGAAATTATTTATTGTAATTAAAAGCAAAAAAAAAACACTTAGGTGCAATTAAAATTGATACAAAGTAACAAACTTATAATAAAATCAATGAAAATCAGTCCTTGCATAAATTAAGTGTAACAAGTATAATCTTTAATTTACATAATTATTAGATTTGTAAAACAAAATATTTTATATTCAATTAAAAGTGATACAAAGTAACTCTAATCAAATCATATATATTCATATATAGAATTGCATTACTGCATCAAATATACTCAATTAACATTTTAATTTACATACCTATGTTTTGAAAGAATTACAATTATTCCTAATATTGTGCAATATTATAGGAATTACTCAATTAACATATTTAATTTATATATTTATTATTTTTTCTAATTTTACATTTGAAAGGGTTGTAATTTTTTGTAATATTATACAATATTAAAAATGTAAACATATAAGAATTTTTTTTAACGTTTGAAGATAAAGTATAAAAAGGATTTCAATTAGTATTTTAGTGTTATTACAAGTGTAAAGTTAAAAACAAACAAAAATATATATACAAAATGGCAACAGTACCATGTACACTGGTGATTTTTACTGAAGACCGTAGTAATTTTCCAGCTAAAGAAGTGTTAATATTTATGAAACACCTTTTCAAGTAAGTTATTTTTTATTTTTTTTATTTACCTTATATTAAATTTATAACTTCTTGGTAAATGTTTTGTATATTTCTTTCTTATTTTTTACTTTTCTAAATAACCATTGTTATTGTTATAGATATGGTGTAAAAAATATTTCTCTAAAAGATTTAACCTACTATCCAAGAGCGGAGACATTAAAAAAATTTCAATCACTTCCAATTAAATATATTCGAAGTAAAATGGATAATATGGATGATTTTAAAATAGTTGAAAAAGTTGTGAGAAATTATGGATACAATTTTGTTGATGAGGATACAGATGAGGTTCGCAGAATGCTATCTAAAAACAATTCTCGTTTTAATTTCTCCTGTGTATAATCAAATGGAGGATGAAAATGACGATGATGAAAGAGAAATTCCAAAACCATCTAATGGAAAGAAAGACAAGAGAGGAACATAAACAAAAAAAAATGAATAAATATTGTTCAGAAAATAAAAAAAATAATGAATAAATAATTTAAAAATAAACAATTGTTTTTGATTTCTAATTTTTTTATTAGCATATAATATTTTGGTTACTTAAAAATTATATAATTACATATATATTATTATTATTTTTTGTATATTAATTTAAAATTATAAATTGATCAATCATTTTTCTATAACGTCCTTTATTAATATCAAATTCTTTAAAAATTGATAAAAAAACCATAAGGTGATTTCCAACAAATTGAACAAATATTTTTAAATTGATTAAAAGTCATATCACTTCCAATATGTTCATTATAGATATGTTTCAAGTGAAGATCATCTTGTTTGAAAACAATTAAAATATTTACATTATCTCTTACTAAATGTTTAGGGCTTTGAGCATACGATTGTGTAAGGTAAAACGAATCCACTTTAGAATGTCGACCCATACTAAAATATTCTCTTATAACACTTTGATTTTCACATGACACATCATCAAAAATAAAAATTGAATTTGATTTAGCTTCAGATGGGTGCATTATATTTTCACTACCACTAAATGTGTAATATCCTATTTCTTTAATAGGTGTTAATAATGTTTTTAAATAGTCATACTTTGGTTGCATCCAAGATTTTGAATAAATATATATATATATTTTCAAACTTTAATCCATTTGGATGTTCCAATAAATTAATCATAACATTAGTTTTTCCACAGTTTGATGGACCCACTATTATACATCGTATTGTTAACGGAAATAACTTTCCATGTTTGGAAATTTTATTTTCATTTAAATCTTCAAATATATTGTTTTCGATTTTTAAATCTGTATCTTGTTTAACTATTTTCATTTTGAAAAATGAACGTGGTTAGACAGCTAAGCTAAATGAGTCGACGGCTCCGGGGGGGGGAGCGCGGGGAGGCGGTTTCAGAAGAGGGCTTTGAGGGGTAAGACGACGACTCGGCTACGATCGCGAGCCGTTCGGGGAGGTTCGGAATTTTTAGAAGAACAACAACACGACCATCCGCCTCGTATGCGGTCCCAGGAACCTTACCATGGGTCCTAGTAGCACTGTCTTGTCCCAGTAACCCTCCTCGTTTTAACGGGGTCTCAGTACCCCCCCTATATGACTACTGACGTAGTGCTTCTCATGTTTGCAAATTGCCGTTAGAGGATTGTTGATATTTTAGTGTCGCATACGGACATAACCCTTAGTGACTTTTTGGCGTACATGTTCGCTGTTTATTTAAATTGAAGACTCATGGCTTCAAGGCGGGCGGGATATGTTGTAACCATTATATGTTACGCCACTGCGTCGGATTCATGCGTCGACCTGCGCGCACATTACACACTCAACAGTTGAGAGAGACAGACATTTTTCGGTTGTTAACACATACAGTCCAATATACAACGTTTGATTTATTTGTAAAAGATTCAATTTGTTTTTTTTATTAAAGTTTGTTTGAATTTAACCAGTGTTATTTACGTCAAGAACCAACAACAACACATATAAAGTTGGTCAAACCCAACAGTTTCTCCAATTTATCGTTCTTCCGAATTGGAAATCAATTTTGAATAGAGATGGCCAGAAGTACTTTCAAGAAATTCAAAAGGGTTTTTACCAATACCGAATATCCTACAAATCTGATTTGCAAAATGTGGTCAGTGTTGCTCTATGGAAAGGAGGGCTGGACATTAAAAGTAATCTCCATGAATAGACTCGAATCATTCAAAATGTGGATATACAGGCAAATACCACAAGTAGCATGGACAGTCAAAAAAAAAACAGGAAATACTACGAACACTTAACAGAGATCGCGAATTACTAAACATCGTTAAACAAATTTATGAAATAATGGAAAAAAAAATGAATAACATGTTAGACCCAAAATATTCTGAAATGTTGAAGTCATTCTTCGAATTACGTTAATTTTCCATATGAGTCTAATGGTTTAATAATCATAGTTTTTATGAGGAAATTAATTACACAAAGACTTACATTTTTAAGAACTTGGATCCTGTTTCCTGGAATATCTTTTGATGCGTCGCTCTGATTGTAACACTTTACCAACATTTTGAAATTTCATTTTAAAATCTGGTAAATCGCAAACAGAGTGTAATTCTTCTTTTTTAATGTCACATTCAAGATTGATGTCATGATTAGTTTGACTTGAAATATCATTTTTACTGTTAATTAACATTTCACTTTTAGTGGAGAATTTTGGTTCTTTCTTAAACATACTACTAATGTAGGTTGTTCTTGAACTAAAATCAAAAATAAACTAATGTAGTGGTTTAATATATAAATAAGTTCACAGGTTTTTTACATGATTGTTGGACATGATATTTTGACAAATTTAGCTTCAATTCGCTTTTTATGTCACACTAGAATTTTTAAACTATTAAATATGGAGGGTAGAAGAAAGGAGAACCATCTGAATGTATTAAAAAGTATCCATCGGGAGGAAACAATTTAAGGTAGCGCCATAATAGCAAATAGAAAGATTAAAAAAGTGTATTAGGGTTTGATGTTTCAATTGTCGATTTGACACAATCTCCTTCTAAAAATCCCATGAGAGATATCTAATGGTTTACTAAGTCACGCTATATCTGTTAAATTAATGTCCAAAAAGCGAAATAATGACTAAGCATTCATAGCTTAGCGTTACAGCGTAAAGGCAAAGGAGTGTTCGAGTCCTGTTGGATGCGATATTTTTTTAATTTTTCATTAATGTCATTCTTGTTTATATACTGTTGAAAATTACAAAAAAAAGGTTATAATCTTACGAATTTTTAAGTAGAATCTTCTAAAGCGACTTTAGGTACGTTTTTCCTTAATTTTTGGTGAATTTTAATAGTCCGAAAAATCTTGTAAAACGACCGACTTGTTGTAATTTCTTAAATTTGTGTCAAAAATATGGAAAAGTAACCGTTTTATTAAAATTTAAAATTAGTCATGTAAAATTTATCAATATAAAATCAAAGCAAAAAAAATATTTTTCAACAAAAACAAAAAGTTTTTTCAAAATTTAGGAAAATAATAAGAAAATCGTAAAAGATCAGAAAAAATCATAAAAAATCAAATTTTTTTAAAAACTTTTTGAACATTTAAGAAAAATCCAGTAAAAATTAAAAGATTTATCAAAAAAGATATGGTATCCTAAAATCAAAGAAAATATAAAGAAAAAACGTAAAAAATCTCAGAAAAAATTCCGAAGAAAACCATTATATCATAAAAAAACAAAAGTTGTTAAAATCGAAAAAAAAAATTTAAAAATTCGGGAGTACCGAGTGCGGGTGTGTGAATTTTATGGAAAACCGCGAAAACTTGTAGAAATTTATGGATAATCACGAAAAACTGTAGAAATTTGTGGAAAAAAGCAAAAAACTGTAGCAAGTCCTGGAAAACAGTGAAAAACTTTAGAAACTCCTGGAAAACCGCGAAAAGTATAGAAATTCCCGAAAAACGAAAAATTGCAAAATTTCCAAAAAAAAGCGCGAAAAAATATAGAAATTCCTGGAAAATCGTGGGAACTGTAAAAAATTATAGATAACCTGGGAAAATCCTAAGGAATTGTAAAAAACATAGAAAACTTTAAAAAATCATAGAAAATTATGAAAAGTCTTGTAAAAAATAAAAAATCGTAGAAACCCTTGAAATTCATACAAAAACAAGAAGAAAATGGTAAAAATCATAAAAAGAATAGAAAACTGTACAAAATCATAAAAAAACAAAACCCTATAAAAGTCATAGATGAACGTGAAAAATGTCAAAAAACAAAAAATCGTATAAAAATTATAGCTGACCATAAAAAAGGCAAAAAAACATACAAAACATTGTGGAAATCATAAATCCCCATGAAAAATCGCAAAAAATTATATGAAACCTTAAAAAATCCTATAAAATTATAGATAATCTCGAAAAATTACAAGAAAATTATATAAAACCTTAAAAAATGAAGAAAAAATTGAAACATAAATACCGTAAAAAAAATTGTAATAAAATCTGAAATAAACGTGAAAAGCCATAGAAAATGATAAAAAAATCACTTATAGTGCACTTTTTGTGGAATCAACAAGATGTATACGCTGTTAACTTGTTAGAAACAGTATTTTAACAAGAACATACTTTCTATACTATAATAACTAATTCAGTCAATAAAAGACTCACCTTCAGAATAAAACGATCTTCCTTTTAAATTTAAGTCATTATCAGAGTTATTTTTCACTTCGGACAAATCACCAACTGGGTCTAAAAGTTCTTCCTTTGAAACATTAAAACCAAGATCCATTTCAGTTTGATAACAGTTCTGATTTTCGACTTGGAATTGATCATGAAACTCTTCCTCTATTTTAATTTTTCCTTTAAAAACATCCATTCTGTGATTTTCTTATTTTGTTATTATAAAAAACACTAAATTTAAGTCTAGAAACTGTAAACTACGTGCTGTAAACAATAAACATCAACAAATTGACAACTGTCAAAGTCATAGCAGGCTAGCTAACTTTACACTGATGTCTTGAATGTTTGGAGGAGGTCAGTTATTATTAGAAAAGATTAATTTGTATAAAAAAATATGTATTTTTATCATTAAAATAAGTTTTTATGGTAAAATAATTAATTTGTATTGTTTTTAAAAGTGTAAATAATAAACAATCGTAAAATTAGCTATTCATGTAAATTGTATTGATGGTTTCATACGCTATACAAAATATTACAAAATTTAAAATCTATAAAAAAATAGTATATTATGTTACTAGGAGTAGAAGGCCAACATTATTGTTGAGCCCAGATTCTTGCACTGCCGAGGCTGTGCAAACTGGGCGAAACATATAATGGGCCTTCTGCTCCGAGTAACATATACCTACTATTTTTTCTTCAAGCGTAATAATAATATGCATTTTATAAAAAATATAGAAGGCTTTGTTTATATCTCAACTATTTAATTAATACAAACGAAAAATTACATAAAGTGTTACCTATTTATTAACAGTAATATTAAATGTGCAGTTTTGTATACTGCAGTTGTTTAAATTTAAGCCACTGCCACCGCTTTCAGCTTCGACATTTACAATTTTGTCATTGGTATACATCATATTATTAGTAAGTTGATTGTCGATTATTATGTCAGCGATTCCAGAACTATTACTTGGTTGTTCTTGCCAATTAAGTATTTTTTGTGCAGTTTGTGTTTTACTGGAAATGGAATCCTCTAAGTACCCTTCAGCAACACTGGTGGATTTCCATCCACCATGCCGCTTTAAAGCGGTAATATCACCTCCGTTGTCAACTAAAATAGTTGCGGAAGTCCTCCGAAGGCAATGTCCTGTATATTCATGAGGATTTGTTAATTTCAAAAACGTAGCAACGTCTTTTGGTACGTTTGATATTTTGTGGATACCCATTACCACACGGTGACATTTACCATTCTGGTATTTAATAAAAAATCGCTGCAGGCCAATATCATCCGGACGAAGAGCCGTATACTGTCTTACCAAATTCAAATAAAAATCGCCAATTATAGTAAATGACCGTTGTTTTTTGTTTTTTGTGTTTATGATTTTAACCAAAATTAAATTTCCCAAATCTTGGATTTCGCTAGACTTTAAATTAACAAGTTCATCGCATCTAAGGGCTCCTGTGACTCCAAATATTAATATAACCTAAAACAAACGTTGAAATAAATAAAAAAAAAAAGCTGGTAGCACCGGGATTAGAACCGCTGACCTTTGCGACCGAAGACAAAAGCTCTGCCACTGAGCTACCGTCATTAAATGTTATAAGTAGGAAATGAGGTAATATTTGCTGTCAAGTTAAATATTGATCTGCTAGTAGATATCACTGTCAACGGTTTAATAAACGTAATAATGATTAAAAAGAAATAAGAAAGTACCTACCTTTGTTGCTAAATAAACATTATTTGGTGCATCCTTGAGAAATTTATCAAATTGATCTTGTGTTAATACTTTTGATTTTTTCGGTGTATAATTTTCCCCTTGGCGCTTTATAAATGCAATTAATTTGCTATATTTTTCTATTTTAACATTATGTTTAATGTTTAATTGACTTTTAATCATTGAATACTGTGCCCATAGAGTAGAACTTTTAAACTTTCTGGACAAATTCGTGAAGTATGCAAGCATAACGTTTTCCGTGTATTGCTGTACATTATATTCATTGCACCATTTTAGAAATTTTTCGTATGCAAAATCATACAGTTTACGCGACTTCGTTGGAATTAGAGTTTCAATACTGGAATTAGCTATTTCAACTAATTCCGGAGGCGTACATTGCAATTCTTGAGACATTTTTCACAAAATTTTCAAAACAGACAAACGTCAAATTAAATAAGTTTAAAAATGACAGTTCCTACCTACTTGATTACAACGCCCCATTATTTTATTAGTACAATAATGGGATATTTCTACGGTCTGTGTTGCAAAAAGTAATATAGTTATTATTATACGCTTGAAGAAAAACTTTATTTTTATCGTTAAAATAAGTTTTTTTATTAAATATGATTAAAAAAAAAGAGATTTGTGCTAATTATTAGTGAATTTATCTGAATATCTTATACGTTAAAGTAAAACAGTTAGCGTATCAAAAATAATATTGACAACTAGGTATGACACTTGACATTTTATCTTGTCTATTCTTGACTTCGTTTTTTTAATTTGTTCAAAAAGTTTTAAAAACTCTGATAAAACATAAAAATAACCATCGTTAAACAAAAGTAAACAAATATAACATCTTCATATAAAATTTTCTGCACCAGAAATACAAAAAATCAGTGATAAAAGAACCAAGAAATTCAGTGAAAATCAGCTTGAAATCATCTAATCCGAAGTTTTGTTACTTACGAGTAAAAAGGGGGCCAAAATCGACAACAAGTTCAACGTGAACCAATTTAAGAAGCAACTTATTAATCTAAAAGGCGATAAATAAGTTCTCTCAGTGGTCTTACAAAGGTCCACCACCACCATTGATAGGTGAGTGTTTCAGGTTAAGTTTTATTGGGATTTAGATGGTATTTTTATGTATTTTTTGATTTTTTTATTATTGAGTTGTGGAGATTTTTGATTTTTAATGTTTTGAAAAATCCTGTAATCAATATATCTTTGATAGAAGCGATTAAACTCACATTTAAGATTTGTCTAGATTGGGTTATATATTATGAAAACAACATTGGAAATCGTAACAAAAACGTTAAACATTGTATAAGTTGGTGATAATCTTACAGAATTGTAAAAATGTAAAATGTTGTGAAAATTTGTATTGACAATCTTATGAAAGGTTGAAAATTGTAAAAAAATGTTGAAAGTCGTTAAAAAATGTTAAGAAACCCAAAAAGTTGTTGAAATTGTTAAAATAGTGTCGAAAATTATAAAGAACTTTGAAAATTGTAAAAAATTGTTAATAATTGTGGGAAATTCTGGACAATGTTGTTGACAATCTGAAAGAATTGTCGGGAGAGTGTGAAGAAATATTAAAAATCATAAAACAATCTTGAAAAAAAAAACAGAAAAATGGTTAAAACTTGGAAGAAATTCTTGAAAAAAAATTCGAAAAGAGGTTGACCTTAAAGGCCATCCTTGCAACTTCCCGCTAGTTTTAACCGCAAAGCTATAGTAACGTGACGTATTTTGACGTTTTTGACTTTTTTTGAAATGTTTAAAAAGCCATAACTTTTTAACGCCTTATTCGATTTTGATGTTCAAGATGGCACTCGACGCAGTTTTTTTGAGACCTAAAAACGTTACCCGGAGTGCAAAATCGGTTAGTCAAAAAATCTCTAAGTTATTGAAAAAAAAACACTTTTTTTTGAAATTTTTCGACAACGATATCTCACGAACGAATCAACCGATTTTAATTTGCAAAACGGCATTCGACGTGGCTTTTTAAGCTTAAGAGCTGATTAGGTTATGATATTGATCGATGCAATAGCCAAAAAGATATGCCCAAAAAACATCATTTTTACCAATTGTTTTTTTCGGTTATTTTGAAATTTCTCAAAATCTACCGGCTCGAATCGGTTCAAACTTACAGGGAATCTAAGTTAGATGGAACTCTTTGGAATGCTTTTTATTTCATTCCGATCGGTCAAGCCGTTCAAAAGTTATAAGAGGTTTACATACATCCACACACACACACATCCACACGTACGTACAGACATACAGACACCTTCGTAAAAATAGTCAGGGGAGGTTCCTAAGACCTCAAAACGTTGAGATCCGATGAAAACTCGATTTTCGAAAAACGGGGTGAAACCAATAACTTCCCGATTTTAAAAAAAATTTTAATTTTTTTTAGCGGGAAGTTAAAAATGTCGAATATCAAAAAATTGTTTGCAATCGTAAATTTTTTTTTATCTATATATATAAAAAAGGATGTTTTTTATGTACGAAATCGATGAACTCAAAAACTACTGGACCGATTATTATAAAAATGGATATATATATATGTATTTTTCCACGGAGAAGGTTTATATGATATTCTCATTGATGCCACTCGCCACAAGGTGGCGCTGCAAAGTAGCAACTTCTGCCCCGTTAAATCGAATGTCATGAAAAGTGGTATGTATATGTATTTTTTCACGGAGAAAACGAATATGCTATGCTCATTAATGCCACTCGCCACTAGGTGGCGCTGCAGAGTAGCAACTTCTGCCCTGTTCAACCGATTGTCATGAAAATTGGTATGTATATGTATTTTTTCACGGAGAAAACGAATACGCTATGCTTATTGATGCCACTCGCCACTAGGTGGCGCTGCAGAGTAGCAACTTCTGCCCCGTTCAACCGATTGCCATGAAAATTGATAAGTATATATGTATTTTTTCACGGAGAAGGTTTATATGTTATGCCCACTGATGCCACTCGCCACCAGGTGGCGCTGCAGAGTAGCAACTTCTGTCCCGTTCAACCAATTGTCATGAAAATTGCTATGTATATGTATTTTTCCAAGGAAAAGGTTTGCATAATGTGCTCATTGATGTCACTCGCCACTGGGTGGCGCTGCAGAGTAGCAACTTCTGCCCCGTTCAACAGATTGTCATGAAAAATGGTATGCATATTTTTTTTCCACGGAGAAGGTTAGAGGTGGCGTTGCAGAGTAACAACTTCTGCCCTGTTCAACCGATTGTCGTGAAAATCAGTAGGATGCTGTATTTTTAATGGTTAATATGAATATGATATTCGTATTAATGGAAGTTACCACCAGATGGCGCTTCCATTAAACCAGCAACCACTACTTATTTGATTACTTTAATCACGCCACCGTACGGTGGCGCAGTTAATATCACATATATTTAAACGAGCAATCCTTACTTAAGTATTCTGATGCCACCGGAAGATGGCGCAGTTAATATCACTTATATTTAAACAAGAAATTCTTACTAAATTAAGTATTATGATGTATCTAATATATTTTATCAATAAACTAACAATAAACGAAAAAAAAATATAAACCTGATAACTAACGAGAAAATATGATGAAAACGATAAAATCAAAATAAATTGAAAAAACGAAAAATGGAAGAATGACATAAATGATTTGCGGTACGAAGTCCGCCGGGTTAGCTAGTAATCATAAAAAATAGTTCAAAATTCTCTACAGATTTACTTGATCTATGGATCTACAGATTATCATTTTAAAACTAAAACTTTAATGGATCTACGAATGTATTAATTAAAAATCTCATAAATTTAGAAAAGCATAAAAAAATTTTGAATTCAATTTTTAAAAGATCTTAAATTCTTACAAATAACGCGGTTACTAAAAAAATAACAAGAACTTAAATCAAATAAACGCGTTTTTACAAAAAAAACAACTAAATTTTGACAAAAAAAACCGCAAATTTATTCTATACCTTTATGTCCCTTTTTGTCATTTGACAATACAAATATGACAGTTTTGGCATTTTCACATATGTACTTATAATCAATATTTTATATTTGACACTACAATTTTGACATTTAATTCTTCAAATATGATAAGTTTGACATCTGATATACTTAAATGGAATTTTTTGACAATTGACACTTTACACAATTCTTACATATTTATATATCAATATTTGATATTTGACAGCACAATTTTGAGATTTGACATACTTATATGTCACTGAATATATAATAGTTTTAGTATTTTTGCATAATTGACAGTTTGTGGTTTGACGTTATAGTGACAATTAAGTTTCAAAAATAGTAAATATTTTGTTATTTGACAAGATTGACATTTAAAAGTGTGACATTTTCGTGTGAGACGTTGGAAGGCTATTTGACGTTATATTGATTGTTTAATGACAGTTTACTGTCAAAAACAGTGAATAATTTGTTTACTGTTTATAGTATCAAAACTGACAAGATTGACATTTGACGGTGTATTGTTAGTTTATTAATAATAGATTAGTGCTAAAAATAGTAAATAGTTTGTTTACCGACAAGATTGACATTTTAATGTAAAAAGTAACTCGATTGACATTTGATTGTTTTGATTTGACTCCAAAATTTCACATTGACATACGTTTATGTCTCTTTTTTGTTATAATTACGGGAAGAAAAGAAAACACACCTAAACAGTTTGAATATTCAGCATGAACTGAAACTTTATTGACAGAACACAGAACAGTAATTAAGTTGGTAATAGTGACAGACAAAGTAACTGTTACATATACCTATTACAAATGTTTTTGATACATTTCAACACTCCCACTTATCAAAAAAAAACTAATTCACATTTGTAATTCCTAACATATCTAAAAATTTATAATGTTTATTCTTACACAAACTTTTAGTTAGCATATCAGCTGGCATATTGTTAGAATCTAAGAAAATTATTTTTACAATTTCATTTTTACAAATTTCCCTTATGAAGTGATATCTTACATCTATATGTTTCGTTCTTTTATGCATAACTGGATTTAAGGCAAGTTTATGGGCACTTTGATTATCATTATATAGATTGATACAATTAAAAACATCAGTTAATTCAAATAATAAATTTCTCAAATAAACTGCTTCTTTCGAAGCCTCTGTGAGTGCCATATATTCTGCCTCCGTGCTACTTAATGCAACCGTATTTTGCTTTCTACTTTCCCAGGAAACTACAGAATTAGCTAACTTGAAACAGAATCCTGAATATGACTTTCTATCTATTACATTATTGCCCCAATCGGCATCAACAAAGCCTTCTAATTTTGTATTTCCCTTTACAAATTTCAATCCATAATTTTTTGTAGTCTTTAAATTACTAAGTAATCTTTTTAAGCAGTTCCAATGCTCCGTAGAGTAACAATTGTTAAATTGACTCAAGAAACTTACTTGAAACGCAATGTCAGGCCTAGTTAATATAGCTAAATACATTAAACTACCAACTAATTGTTGATAAGGTACATCAATTTCAATATGTTCGGCTTTATTTAATTTTAAGTTAACTTCCATGGGCGTAGCAATCCCCTTACAATTTAACATACTAAATTTTTCTAATAAATGATCAATATATTGATTTTGATCTAGACATATTGTATTGTTCACCTTATCAATTGTCACATTCATTCCTAAACATCGCTTAACTTGACCTAGATCTTTTATCTTAAAATTTAAATTAAGCTGTTTTTTTATATCATTAGTTTCAGTAACATCATTTGAAAAAATAAAGAAATCATCTACATATATTGTTACAACTGTCAATTTACTATTTAGAATTTTAATGTACAAACAAGGCTCATGCAATGATCTTTTATAACCAAAATGACATAATAAATCATCAACTTTTTCATTCCAAACTCGCGATGACTGTTTTAACCCGTAAATTGCCTTTTTAAGTTTTAACACTTTTCCTTTTGAATTAGTTTCATTAAATCCTACAGGTTTTTCCATGTATACTACTTCAGTTAGTGAACCATTTAAAAAGGCAGTTTTAACATCTAAATGTGTTATATTTAAATCTAATTCTACAGACAATGCAATTAATAATCTTAAAGACGAATGTCTCACCACAGGTGAAAAAGTCTCATTATAATCTATGCCATATTGCTGGGTAAAACCCTTGGCCACTAATCGCGCACGATATCGCACTTTATTACCGCAATCAATTTTTCTTTTAAAAACCCACTTACACTTCACTATAGTACCTTCACTTGGAACATCCACAACTTCCCATGCTTCATTATCTTCGAATGATTGTAGCTCCTCTTCCATAGCTTGCTGCCACAACTCCCCATCTGGCCTCGACAGAGCTTCTTCAACTGTAATTGGGTCGGCATCTAGGTTAATGTTGTCAGAGCATATATAGGTAACATAGTCAGGGTAACTTTTTGGCAATTTAATTCTTTCTGATCTTCTAACAGATTGATTTTCTACCTCCTGTTCTGAAGTTTCATCATCATTGTTAATATCTGGGTTTTTAATTTCATCTGTTTGATCTTCCAATTCTTCCACAGAGATTGTTATATTTTCATCATTAAATACTGAATTTTTAGTATTTTCCATGATTACTACATCTCGGCTAGTTGAAATTTTATTGTCAATGGGGTTGTAAACTCGGTAACCTTTTATATTTTCCCCGTATCCAACCAATATGTGGGGTTTGGCCTTTTTGTCCCATTTAAGCCTTTGTTCTTTTGGAACGTGTACCATGACTTCACTGCCAAAGACTCTGAAATGAGATATATTAGGTTTTTTGTTGTGCCACATTTCATATGGTGTTTTTTCTAATCCTGATACTGCAGATCTGTTTCTTAAATAAACAGCCGTGTTTACAGCTTCTGCCCAGAATTTCTTATTCATATTCGAATCAAACAATAAACATTTTGCCTTTTCAACTATTGATCTGTTTAATCTTTCTGACATTCCGTTTTGCTCCGGTGTGTAAGGATTTGTTTTTTGATGTATAATACCATTGTTTTCTAGAAACTCTTCAAATTCTTTGCTGCAAAACTCACCTCCGTTGTCAGTTCTCAACATCTTAATTTTTAAATCTGTTTGATTTTCTACCAAATTCTTAAAAATTTTAAATTTATTAAAAACTTCAGATTTTGATTTTAAAAAATAGACAAAACTCATTCTACTAAAATCATCCACTAGTATTAAAAAATATTTTGAGCCACCTATGGATTTGACCTCCATGGGACCACATACATCTGCATGTATTACCTCCAAAATACTATTTGCTCGCTTACCTTCGTGCTTAAAAGGTAGTCTGCTTTGTTTTCCTTTACAGCATACTTTACATTTGTCTCCCACTTCTCCTGTATAATCCATACCATCTACCATAACATCTTTCATTCTTTTTAAATATGTCCCATTTATATGTCCAAGCCTTCTATGCCAAATGTCAGCACTAATTTTTGTAACTGCTAGAGAACTATTTAAAAAGATTTGATTGTTTTCGACAGTATTTAATTTGTACAGACCATCAATTAAATTTGCTGTAGCAATCAATTCTTGATTTTTATTAAATATTTTGCAAACTTCAGCTCCAAATTCTACAACATTTCCACTTTTAATAAGTTGACTTACAGACAGTAAGTTTGTTGTTAATTCAGGTACACAGAAAACATTTTTTACGGATATATCAAAATGGTTTCTACCAACGATCGTTTTAATATTAACATCACCTTTACATGCTACAGGTAATTTTGTTTCATCAGCAACCATTATTTCTTCTAGTATTTCACCTAAGTTTTTATTCCTTATCCAGTCTGAATTACTTGTAAGATGGATGCTGGCTCCAGAATCTATATACCAATCGTTTTTGTTAAATGAACCATTTAGAAATACTACATTGAAAGCGTTATGATCGTTGTTCTGTCTTTTAAACTTTTCAGGACATTTATTTCGGTAATGGCCGAAGTGTTTACATCTATGACATTTTATTCTTTTGACATCATTGACATTTGACGTGCCAGTTGTACCACTCGTACCATTGTCACCCGTATTTGCTCTGTTCCGATTCTTCTGCCAACTTGAATATGATTTACTAGCGAACGCACCTCCGCTGTGACTTGCGCTGTTACTGCTAAAATCATGTTCCATGTCCATTAACTTGGTTTTAATGGCGTCGGTTGTGATAGGAATGCCGCTATGCTCAATCGCCATTATCATCGGCGCAAATTTTTCAGATAATCCTGCTAAAAGTAACGATCCAATCCACTCTTCGTCTATGTTAAAACCGGTTCCTTTTAACTTATGTGCTGTGTCCACTATTTGATTAACGTAGTCTCCCATAGAATTACAATCTTCCAAGCGAGTTGAAATCAATGATCGTAAAAGACTTATTTTCCTTGCGTAACCAGAATCATCGAAAAGATTTTTTAATTTTGACCATACTTCTGGTGTAGTCTTCGCGTCTTTTATGTGTACATATAGTGATGAGTCGATCATTAGTATAATTTTCGCTTTGGCCTTGGCGTCATTATCTGCGACTACTTCTGTGATGCATTTAGATAATCCTTCTAACACTAAAAGATTTTCTATCGCGAATGCCCAATCACTGTAATTCTCGCTACCTTTTAATTTAGGCACGTTAACAACAAAATTTGAACTGTTCATATCTGCTACTTTAATATTCACTACTTTACTTACACGTGGTTTACGGTCTGGGCCCATAACCTGTTATAATTACGGGAAGAAAAGAAAACACACCTAAACAGTTTGAATATTCAGCATGAACTGAAACTTTATTGACAGAACACAGAACAGTAATTAAGTTGGTAATAGTGACAGACAAAGTAACTGTTACATATACCTATTACAAATGTTTTTGATACATTTCAACATTTTTGACATTGGCATTATCATATATCAATATTTTTTATTTGACACAACAATCGTGACATTTAACGTTACAAATATGATGAGTTTGACATTTGACATACTTAAATGTCATTTTTTGACAATTGATACTTTTTAAAATTTTAAAAAGTTTAAAAAGAAGGGGTAATACGGCTATTGCTGTGGGTTAAAGTGAGAAAGGAGTAGTCTGCCTACTGCTGCCGTATGCGTGAGAGAAAGGGAAACGATAGTGGCGCCATAACGCGTTACGTTACAAAACAGTTTACCCCCCAGTTTACAACTTTAAAAAGTTTGATTTTAATTTTTTTTTCTAGAAATTTTCCCAGTATGGCTTTGGTTTCGGATGCAGTATTGGATGAACTTACGTGCGATATTTGTGAGAAATATTTATCGGTTTTACCGATAATAGCCTTCCCAAATCGTCGCTCTGTTTGCGGTCGGTGCATGAAGGAGAATCGAGAGTGGGCTGGAACTAATTCATCTTATTATCGCAGAAAAAACTCTTCTTAAATGTATAAACCGATATGATGGATGTCGGGAGTTACTCCGACACTACGACGTTGTTGAACATGAAATAATTTGTTTAGAAAAAAAATATGTTTGTCCTCTTTGTCCGGAATCGGACGAAATACCGACGTTTCGACTTTGGAAACATTTTCAGAGAAACCATCAAGATTCAGTTTTAAAAAATCCATCTTTTTCGTGTAATTTAAATTCATTTTCTGATGTTTTACTTTTATTTAATTTTGAATCATGTTGATAATTTTGTAAAAGTTAAAGTTGTTTTCATCGGAGATGAGGAATTGGCTTCCTTAATTTCTTATAAATTTTATGTTAATGTACCGAATGAAAATTTGAAAATTTATTCAAATAATTTTAAATGCGAAACTTATATAAACGATAATAATGAATTTTACAAAATTAATATCAAAGATTTTATTAATTCTGTTGATATTGAAGTGCATTTGAATTTTAGTGAGAGATCAGAAATAATATTTCCCAAAGTTGAAGAAATAGAAATTTTGCAATATTCTAGTAATTCAACTAAAAATGATATTAAAATCTTACAAGAAAATTCTTGTTTAATTTTTAAAATCTGTTTTAAAAATTTTGATTATCTAAATTTATTTGTGAGTATCAAATTTACACGACTAACAAATTCGTTATTGATAAGAAAATTATTTAAAAAAGAAAAATCAAATTTACGTTGAACAAAATGCCGATTTGGAGTAATTGAAAAAAAAACAGAGTTTTTTTTCCTATTTGTATTAATTGTAATCATGTGAGACAATTATATATTAGTAAACATTACAAACATTCACTTTGTGTAATTTGTTTTAATTTTTTGTTAAAACAAAATTTAATTCATAAAGTTGATTACGAATTATCTAAATCGGTAGATTTATTACATTATTTCTGTAGTTGTAATTGCGACAAAACCTTCTATTATTTCAATTTCAATTGTTTATTAAAACACGAATGGGAAATGAAAAAAGACAAAATTAAGCAAAAATGTTTTAAATGTAATGAAATTAACAAATTAGGACAACTTATTGAACACATGGAAATGTCTCATGGTTTTAATGGGACATTAGAAACAGATTTTTATTTTCATGTAAATTTTTTGTCGGATTCTCTTGTGTTTGTTCAAGATCAGTTAATTTTTGTTGAAAAAATTGAACATTCAGATAGATTATTTGATTTTTATTTGCATTTTAACAAAAATAGTCAACACAATATTACCGGATTATTATCTGCATCTGTTGATCGTGATTTTACATCAATTACAAGATTTGAAAATTTGATTACTGTAAAAAAAAAGAAAGACATCATCAGTATTATTTGACTTTAATTTGTTCGTAATATTTTTCTTATTATTTTTTTTTATTTTAAATTAAGTTCATTATGTTTAATATTTTATTTTAGGAAAATAAAAAAAAATGTTTTAATTTTTGTTAACTTCGATTTTTTTTTAATCTTTGTGTCACTTTTTTTTCAATTTTTTATTTAAAATTTATTAATTTTATTATTTTCTTTATATGTTTAACTAGCAGCCCGCCCCGGCTTTGCACGGGGATTAAAGAAAAATAACAAAAGCCATTAAATATATTGGATCAACGCTTTCCTGTAAACAATATTACATGTTGTTTTATTTTCTGGCAACAAAATAAATTGATTTTCAGGTGCTCGACCCGCCTTAGGCGGTTGGCCATAAGAAAAACCGATCCCTACTAATTGGAAGGTTTGACCTTGAGGCTAGTATTCTCAGCTCACGCGATGTAAGGGATTTAAGGTCATTTTTGGTTACATTAATGGCATTTTAGTAAGAATCCCTATCTTTTTTGAAAATAAAACATAGCCTATGTCACTCGGGAATAGTGTAGCTTGCCAACGGTAAAAGAATTTTTGAAATCGGTCCAGTAGTTTCGGAGCCTATTCATTTCAAACAAACAAACCTTTCCTCTTTATAATATTAGTATAGATAAATACATGTTTAATTTGATTTTTTTTTATTTCTTTCACCTAGCAACCAAGACTTTACAATTAAAATCTTACAACCAAATATCTTTTATAGTTTTTAATATACGGGGAAACTACAATAGTTATTTGTGACACAAGGACGGAAAATGGAATTTTGCAAGAGCGAGTAAAGTTGTGTAGCCGAGGGGCGTAGCACCACGGCGAAACAATACGAGCACTTGCAAAACATTTTCCGGACGTGTAACACACACTATTTTTTGGTCCGATCAATTTATAATATTTTTAAAGTTCAAAAACTGTTTACTTTGTGACATACAAGATTAGGTGTATATTGACATCTATTGCACAATTAAAAGAATTAGTAATAAGGAATGATGTTTTGATAATCGATTTCACGATCCTTAATTTTTATACATACGAATACTGTATGTATGTACTTACAGCACAGTAAAAATTGTTATATTATTAATATTAATATCTAATAATTTTATATAAAAATAGCAGAGACAATGAACTATTTTAGTTCAATGAGCAATAATAAAATCGAGATATGTATTTTCATAATCGAATGATAAGTAGTTGTAAATTGACATAAATGTCAAATTTAAAATAAAAGTTGTGAGAGTAATTAAATGTAAGTTTGAATCCTGCTTACCTTTAGAAAAAGTTATTAGTTTAGTATATTATACGCTGTTTTTAAATAAATTTAATTAAAATTTGTTGTATTCATTATGTATTTTTGATGACTCATAGCGCCATCTCTTTAGATAATCTAAAAGCTACTTTGCCGGCCTAAGCCGGAAAATATCATTTTCCGGACGATTTTGAAGTAATTAATAGTATTGTTTCTGGACGGAGGACCAAAAAATTGTTAAAATTTGTAATTCCCTCGTATATTGAAAACTAGAAAAGATATGAAAAAAAAAATGGTAACATTTCTAAATAATTGAGAAAATTTCCTCTCTTTTAATGGGTTATAACTTTTTGTACGATTACAAATAAAAAAGTTATCAAACTTTGAAATTTTTGTATATTCAATTTCTACATTTTTATTAACAAAAGTTCAAAATTACGAAAAATTAAAAAAGCTAGTTGTTATGTAATTGTTATCATATAGTGGATTGGTTGTACCAAGCTATATTATTTTAAACAGACAATATTTGTATTTCAATTATAGTTCAATTATTAATATTTGTTTGTGGTTTATTAAATGATATAAATCCGTTTGTTCTGCTAATTAAATAAGTTAATGGAAAATATTTAAATGTAAGCGATGTATGGTATTTTTATAAAAACGAGTATGACTAAACTCGTATCAATTCGATACCTACCGTTGAGTGATGAATCACTCAACGTACCTACTAAATATATTTTTAAGCCGACATTCTTCGATAAAATTGCGACGAGAGTCAATGTTAATATTTTAAGTAAAATATATAGTGGTTTTTGGGAAGTTGTAGTATTATTTCAACACCCTTGTAATAATTCAGAAGTGGGATATACAGTACAGTTTTCTTTGTGTTTTTTTTTGTTTTATAATTCAACAACAAAAGAAAAATGAGTGAAATTGGAGAAATTGACGAAGAAGTGTGCCGAAACCAAGTATATGATGATTTGATCGAGAGACATATACAAAAACAAATTTCAGCAGCTTTAAAAAGAAAATTCGACTCAAATCTAAGACTACCAATTGCAGACTTAAACCTGGAACAAAATGATGTCGCCACTATGGATGTTAACGCTGGTAAATGAACTGTTAAAGGAGACATAATTCCACCTTTCGATCCCGACGATCGCCATCATACAGTGGTTTCGTGTTTAAATAAAATTGACCAATTATCCCAAATTCACGGATGGACTGATTACGAAAAATCGGGATACATGCAAATGAAACTAAAGGTCGCTGCTCGTGAGTGGTTCTTTCGTTTAGACAACTACGACAAGACTTGGGCAGAATGGAAAACGGCCCTATCTAGAGCGTTTCCCAGGTGTGTAGATTATGCCACACTTTTGGAAGAATTGGTGGAACGGAAAAAGAAACCAGACGAAAGCATGACACATTATTACCATGCCAAGTTAAATTTAACCCAACAATGCAGGCTTGACAACGAAGCTACGATTTCCTGCATAATTCGGGGGCTTCCACAGGAATTGCAGCCCAACGCCCGTGCATTTCAATGTTCCACACCGGATGAGCTGTATGCTGGATTTATTGCTCCCATGGACAATTATCAAAGCCCCTCAAAAAACACAGTGCAGTCTCAGCTAGAGAAGCGACCAAAGATTGAGTGCTACGTCTGTGGAAAGTTAGGACACTTTGCTAAGGACTGTTGGAGCCGGAGTAAACCAGGCACGTCAAGACAGGGAGGATCGTCTGGACCATCACGATGTGCAATATGCCGCCTTACGAATCATGTCACCAAGGACTGCTTCAAACGGCAAAGTGGATCAAACCAAAGAAAAGACCTGAAGCGATGCGATGTGTGCAAAAAAACGGGACACTGTGCAGAAGATTGTTGGCATAAGAATAAAAACGTCGAAGAAGTCAATACGCCAGGGCAAGTACACAATAATTTATATAGAATATGCATTAAAATAAATAATATACCATTTAGAGGGTATTTAGATACAGGAAGTTCAGTAAATGTTGCAAATATAAAAGTTTTAAATAAAACGAAACTAAAATTAAAGCCCTCTAATATGGTTATTAAAGGTTTTGGTGGGTCTTTAGTTATGCCGAAAGGCACGATAAAAACTGAGGTTGTAATTAATGATAACATAAGAATTTTTTCAGAAATAATAATAGTAAATACACCTATGAATGACATTGATATTATTATAGGACAACCTATATTAAGTCAACCAAATTTAATGCTAGAAATAAAGTCCAATCAGGTTACTATATCAAAATACGAAAATAAAAATAATTGTGAAATCAAAGAACTAAATAATATTGAGTCATATCTTATAAAACATGGTGATCTAACTACCGAAAATTTTAATAAATTATGTCAACTACTAAACTTAAAACAATCATGCTTTGCTCAATCTCCTACCGAACTAGGTAGAATAAATAACACTGAATTTTCTATAACTTTAAATTCAAAACAAACAATATACTATAAACCGTATAGATTATCAGAAAAAGAAAAAACGATAATGCGAAACCAAGTAAATGAATTATTAACTGCAGGTATTATACAAAATTCCAGTTCGTCATACGCTAGCCCAGCCATTTTAGTAAAAAAAACAAATGGAGATTATCGACTTTGTATTGACTACAGAAAATTAAACTCAATCACTGTAAAAGACCGCTATCCGTTGCCAAATATTGAAGATCTTATAAATAAATTAGGGGGAAATAAATATTTTTGTAGTCTAGATATGAAACAGGGCTATTATCAAATCCCATTGACAAAAGACTCTATTGATAAAACCGCATTTATAACTCCAGATGGACAATACGAATTCCTTCGTCTACCATTTGGTTTATGTATTGCACCCGCAGCTTTTCAAAGGTTGGTAAATAATATTATGGGTTCACTCCGTCATTCAGAAATTTTAGTTTACCTTGATGACATTTTAATACCATCAAAATCAATATCTCAAGGCATGGAAAAACTTAACACTATCTTAAAAAAATGCGAAGAAAATAATTTGAAATTAAACTTAGAAAAATGCTATTTTTTTAAAACTAAAATTGATTTTCTGGGGTATGAAATTAGCGAAAATGAAATAAAACCGGGTTCCAAAAAAGTAAAAGCTATAGAAAATTTTAAAACACCTTCAAATATTCATGAAATAAGACAATTCCTGGGTCTAAGTTCATATTTTAGAAAGTTTATTAATAATCATGCAGAAATAGTTGCACCATTAACAAAATTACTTAGAAAAGACGTAAATTGGGAATGGGGTGAAAGTCAAAATAAGGCGGTCTCGAAAATAAAATTCATTTTAACAAACGAACCTGTTTTAACGATTTACAATCCGGAAACAAAAAAAGAATTACACACTGATGCTAGTTCAAAACGCATTGCAGGTATCCTATTTCAAGAATTAAATGACGAATTAAAGCCAATAGCATATTATAGTAGAACAACAACCGCGGATGAATACTTTTACCATTCATATGAATTGGAAACTTTAGCTGTGGTAGAATCAATAAAACGTTTTAGAATTTACCTTCATGGTACTCATTTTAAAATAATTACAGATTGTAGTGCTGTGCGAAGCACATTTGTAAAAAAAGAATTGGTGCCAAGAATAGCTCGTTGGTGGTTAGCTATTCAAGATTATGATTTTGAGATTGAACATCGTCCAGGGTGTAAAATGTCACATGTAGACGCTTTAAGTCGAAACCCTGAAAATATTTTAAAAATTGAAATTGATGACTGGGCATTAACGGTACAAATGCAAGACGAACAAATTCGAATAATTCGCGAAAAATTAAAATCGAACACTGCGGACCAGCAAATAAAATCCACATATTGTCTAAAAAATGACAGGGTTTATAGGAAAATATTAAATAATGAATTAAGACTTGTAATTCCAAAAATTTGTAGGTTTAATATAATGAGAAAATACCATGACGAAATAGGCCATATTGGCTTAAAACGGTGTGAAAATTTAATAAAAAGTAAGTTTTGGTTTCCTAAAATGACGAGATTTATAAAAAAATATGTTAACGCATGTATTGACTGCGCTTGTAAAAAAAGTCAATATGGTAAAAATGAAGGTTTCCTTCACCCTATACCTAAATCGAAGGAACCCCTTTGTACATGGCATATTGATCATTTAGGACCTTTCTGTAAAACCAACAAAAATTTTGCATATATTTTTATGATTGTCGATTCATTTTCTAAATACTTGTTTGCCAGACCAACTAAAACGACAAATTCAAAAGAAGTTATTTATTGTTTAAAAGATTTATTTAGCATGTTTGGAGTACCAAAACGAATTATTGCAGATCGTGGCAAAGCCTTTAAATCTAAAACATTTAAAGAGTTTTGCGACGAAAGAAAAATTAAACTAGTTTTAAATGCAGTATCTTCACCTCGTTCAAATGGTCAAGTCGAACGTTATAATCGTACTCTTTTAGATGGTATAAATACAAGTATAGAAAATGAAAATGAATGGAATGATGCACTACCCGATGTTGTCTGGGGAATGAATAATACTATAAGTGAAAGCACGGGGTACACCCCTCATACACTAATGTTTGGTTTTAATAAAGATCGTCATGGAAATTTAGATCAAGATGACATAATTCCCGAAAATAGGGAACAAATTGCTGAAAATGCTAAACAAAAAATGGACTTACAAAGTAAGGAAATGAAAAAGCGGTTTGATAAAAAACGAAAAGAAAGTACTAAATACAATATAGGAGATTTGGTTCTTTGGCGCGGAGCTAAAAAAGACCCCAAAGATGCCAGTCGTAAGACAGGGGTAAAATATGGAGGGCCTTACAAAATATCGAAAGTTTTTGAAAACGATCGATATGAAATTGTAGCCCTCAAAGGAATGAAAGGTTACCGACGATACTCAGCAGTAGTGGCTGCAGATACAATAAAAAAATTTAAATCCGGCGCTATAATCGAATCTGATACGTCTTCAGATTCTGATGTAAATAGCACGGATGAATTAATTGATTTATTAGAGTCGTAATAAATGAAAAATAAAATAAAAATAATAAATAAATAAAACTAGAAAAATGGAACACCATGTTAAACAAGAGAACTGGTTTAAAAAGTATGGAACACCATATCGAAGCATTTTACAAGTAATATTATATAAGCCTGGTGAATAATTATTACTTGTGAGTAATTTATCAAAAAAAAAAAAGAAAAGAAAAATATATACAACTACCAACTATTTGATGTAGGTAGTTGATAAAGGATTACCTTACAAATAAAATTGTTAAAAAAAAAATAATAATAAAAAAAAAAAAATATATTAAATTAAATATTTTGTATGAACTTTTTATACCTACACAGTTTTCTATATTCCAGAACCAAGAAGAAACAATAAAAAGGTTAAGGTCCCACCCACCAAATGGATTCGCGAGGACGCTCAGTAAATAGGATGGCCGAATGTTATGTAATTGTTATCATATAGTGGATTGGTTGTACCATGCTATATTATTGTTGGACACTGTATATTAAACAGACAATATTTGTAATTCAATTATAGTTCAATTATTAATATTTGTTTGTGGTTTATTAAATGATATAAATCCGTTTGTTCTGCTAACTAAATAAGTTAATGGAAAATATTTAAATGTAAGCGATGTATGGTATTTTTATAAAAACAAGTATGACTAAAGCTACGGTTTCTAAGAACAATGCGCGGCGTACGGCCGACAGTAAGTTGAGCAGAGCTCACGTGCGCTTTAATTTAACATCAGGTGTCTTATGCATGCGGGTTGTAAGAGTCTGTCTAGTTGAACGGATGAGTTTAACAAAGCAGTGTGAGTTTGAGTTGTGCGCTGAGATCAATTTCAGCTACGGTTTTTAAGAAGTGTGCGCGTCGCGCGTCTTACGGCTTAAGCAGAATAAGCTCAGCTTGACTCACAGTCAGCTTCGCGCGGGTCGGTTTTTATGAATTCTCAGTTTTTAATATTCTGTTCAAGTAAACGGATAGTGCAGAATGAATAATGCTATAGTTGCGTTTTTGATCGAAGAAATTAAGAACGATGAAGAAGACTTATTGTTGCTGACAATGAAAGAGCCCAATAGAAAAGTTGATGATTTATTTTCCTGTCGCAAATCCGAAGGAACGTATGCAGTTACAGTAGAAACTTTTTGGGAAAGAAATAAAATTTCGAGAATATTTTAGACTTTCTAGGGAATTGTTTGAGATTGTTCTAAACTTCATAAAAGAAGATATTGTTAAAAAACCTTGTAACAGATATAGTCATCCAATCACACCAGAAGAAAAGCTGTGCATCAAAAATATGTAGTAATGTGTCTTTAACAACTTAATTTTTGTGTTTTAGTGTAATTGATCACTCTTTACTAGCCACCACTTCGATATAATTTGCTTCAGCTTATGTCGACGTCTGCGTCCAAACCCAACGAAATTGATCTCAGCGCACAACTCAAACTCACACTGCTTTGTTAAACTCATCCGTTCAACTAGACAGACTCTTACAAACCGCATGCATAAGACACCTGATGTTAAATTAAAGCGCACGTGAGCTCTGCTCAACTTACTGTCGGCCGTACGCCGCGCATTGTTCTTAGAAACCGTAGCTTTCGTTGGGTTTGGACGCAGACGTCGACATAAGCTGAATCAAATTATATCGAAGTGGTGGCTTGTGAAGAGTGATCAATTACACTAAAACACAAAAATTAAGTTGTTAAAGACATATTATTACATATTTTTGATGCACAGCTTTTCTTCTGGTGTGATTGGATGACATATCTGTTACAAGGTTTTTTAACAATATTTTCTTTTATAAAGTTTAGAACAATCTCAAACAATTCCCTAGAAAGTCTAAAATATTCTCGAAATTTTATTTCATTCCCAAAAAGTCATCTTTCCACTGTAACTGCATACGCTCCTTCGGATTTGCGACAGGAAAATAAATCATCAACTTTTCTATTGGGCTCTTACATTGTCAGCAACAATAAGTCTTCTTAATCGTTCTCAATTTCTTCGATCAAAAACGCAACTATAGCATTATTCATTGTGCACTATCCGTTTACTTCAACAGAATATTAAAAACTGAGAATTCATAAAAACCGACACGCGCGAAGCAGACTGTGAGTCAAGCTGAGCTTATTCTGCTTAAGCCGTGAGACGCGCGACGCGCACACTTCTTAAAAACCGTAGCTTAAACTCGTATCAATTCGATACCTACCGTTGAGTGATGAATCACTCAACGTACCTACTAAATATATTTTTAAGCCGACATTCTTCGATAAAATTGCGACGAGAGTCAATGTTAATATTTTAAGTAAAATATATAGTGGTTTTTGGGAAGTTGTAGTATTATTTCAACACCCTTGTAATATAGTATTGTTTTATTTATTAATGTAGATATAGTTATAACCTGTCAAAAGAAAGGAAATTTTCTCAGAAATCCAAAATTCCAATTAGTTTTTTCACATCTTTTATAGTTTTCAATATAGGGGAAATTAGTAAAAATTTGTTAAAATTCGTAATTACCTCGTATATCGAAAACTAAAAAAGTTATAAAAAATAGTAACATTTATAAATTTATGAGTTTATTTTATTTTTAAAATTTTTCGAAATCTACCGGTCCGAATCGGCCCAAACTCACAGGGAATCTAAGTTAGATGGAACATTTGGAACGACTTTTACTTCATTCCGATCGATCAAGCAGTTCAAAAGTTATATAAGAGGTTTACATGCATCCACACATACATACAGACACCCTCGTAAAAATAGTCAGGGGAGGTTCCAAAGACATCAAAGCGTTGATATCCGATGAAAACTTGATTTTCAAAAAACTGGGTGAAAACAATAACTTCCTAAATAAAAAAAAAAAAATTTTAGCGGGAACTTAAAAATTTATTATTATTTATTGTTAAATTCTAATTTAGATTTATACTATAAACATCATCCTTCATTTTTGTTGAACACCTGAGTGTGAATTGTTTTTAGTCAAACGATTTCTGTTTTGCAGTTGAAGGTGGAGGTGGACTTGTTACTATTTCAGGATACCCATTATTCATTAAAACTGTTTTTATTGTCAAGTAAAATAGCACGAAGTATAGACTTCGTGTAAAATAGGTTCAAGCAGTAAGACGTTAAATGTTTTAATATTAAAAGAAGATTTCTCACACGTTATCTTGCGCATGCGCAGTAACAATTAATCGGCGAAAAATAAAAGTTTTTAATTAAATTACAGGACAACGAAGAACGAGCAAATGTTTTTTTTTTTTATAGAACAATGAATAAATAGTCGTAAAATATTAAAATAAAAATGAAAAAATCTATATTAGTGCTAACTTGAGAGTCAATTTTTGAAAATTAAAAAAAAAATTAAAAACGAACAAATAAAAATTGATAGAACAATGTAGAACAGGTAATATAGCTAAAAAAATGCAAAAAATTAATTTTTCCTTGCCAACTTAAGGGAGCCGTCAAAATGTGTTAAATAAGGGTGGCGCTACGATCGTAATAGGGTAAATTTAAAAAAAAGCGCCATAATTTTTAGAGTAGGATAGATAAAAAAGGCACTTTTCCGCTTTATTATGGCACCCTTTTTAAAATAATCATAATATAAGATACATAAGATAAAGTATATAAAATGAAATTTTATTAATGATTATTTTCCAGCAATAAGTGAATATGTATTTAAAAAATAAATTCATTACATAATATGAGGATAAATAGCACGATTAAAATGACAAAATAAAAACTAATTTGAAAAGTATGATAGCAAAAAAATTCACAAGCTTGTATTCAAAATTTTTAATAATATTTAACGCTAAAAATTCACGAAACGAATTTAAAATACAATTAACTGAATTCGCTGACCACGTTTTCTAAAAACTGCTACATTCATTCTGTACCCTACATCTAGTGCAGTCATTGAAGCGTAAAATAGGCTTTTACCTGATAAATTTTTTACCATGAACCGATTTGCATGAAATTTTGGAATTAGGCTTATCTCACCCTTAACTTCAAAAGTGAGTTTGACCCGAACTCTGCTTTTTATTTTTAAGGGGTGAAAACAACCCCTTAATGGAAAAATTGACATTGAGCCATTTTATCGCCAGAAAACGTGTTTAATAATCAAGAGTGACATTGTGAAGTGTTTTCTAACACAATAACCTCATGTTAAACTTATTTTCATCCCCATGAAAACCGTACAACCCCTCCAAACAACCCCTAAATCGAAAAAATTTGCAAAAAATTAATTTAGTATGACATAAAAAGATTTAAATATAGAGAAAATATATTTCTCATTTTTCATCCTAATTATCATATTGTTAACCCCCTTTTAACCCTTAAAAACAACCCTTAGTTCAAAAAAATGTACAAAAAATTACTTTGGTTTGACAAAAATACTTAAATATGGAGTAAATAATATTTTACGTTCTCTATCTTAATTATCTAATTGCTAACCCCTTTCAACCCTTGAAAATAACCCCTCAATTAAAAATTGTATAAAAAATTTCTTTTGATGAACTAAAAAGGATTTAAATATCATTCCACGTCCTCGAAAACGCTATGGTGGAAAATCATATGCTCAAGTTCTTCAACCCTTAAAACTACCCCTAAATTAAAACATTAAATATGTATGATTATACATTTAAAAATAATCAACTATTGATATTATACACTTTGAAAAGTACGCACGCCATAGGTGTTTACCAATAACTGATAGATTATATTTTCATTCGATTTTTCGATAATATACTTTTATGACACAATTTTAATACGATATAATTTAAACAAAACAGTTTTTCACTATTCTCACATATTTTTATTAAACAAAATGTTGAAATCAGGCGTCTAGTTAAAATATTTAATTATATTATAAACACGTCCTTATTCCTTTGCAGACGGAAATATACTGGTCACATTAGTTTTTAGATCATAACTCCTTCAATTTTAATGTTATCACAATTTATAAAAAAGCATTTGAAAGGTAATTTAAGGGGCTACAACTTTTTTTATTAAAACGTATAGTGAAAAACCTTTTATTTTGAAACGGTGAAGGGTCAAAGGGCTCAAGAGGGAGTGTAATTGCGCTACCGCGCGCTTCTTAAATAATCATATCTCCGTCAATTTTTGTGTGACAGAGGAAAACAAAAAACCAATTTTTTTGTTAAAAAAAGACCTACATTTTTTATTATTACACTTTTTCTCTTATCTTTCATCATTTTTGAGATATCATGAAAAAAAGGTGGTTTTTTCAAAAATTCGAAAAGTTTTTTTCCTGAAAATCGTGATTTTTTCGAAAAATATGGGTTCCAAAGCAGCCAAACTGCTAAAATCCATCAAAATCTCTATATCAAAGTTAATTGTAGATGGAATACGATTAATTTTAATTTTGTTGAAAATGACACTTATGAAACACATTGATTTAAAAAAAATCATTAGATGTTCCCCTTTTTTTCATTACAGCTCACTCATTTTAGGTGCAAGAGAATTTTAACGGTGCTCATTTTGAAGCTTATTTCAAGCACTACAAAACACTATTTCATTAAAATGCATAAAATGTATCTGCTCGCCGCTAGATGGCATTAAACACATTAATTAAATTTCGGGCAAAATAAAAAACCGCTTGGATCTTCAATATCTCGCTTAATATTGCACTTACAACACTTTATAAAAACTATATTGTTCAATTTCATACTCGCTTCAATTTTGTTCATTATAAAATTTTCACTAAAATGCATATTTTTGGAGATATTTGTAAAAAACCGATAAAAAACGTGAAAAAATTTCGAATTTTCGATTGACAATAACTTAAAAAGTATTGAGTTTTGGAAAAAACTTCATCAAACATTTTTTGCTTAAAATTATGTCTTCTATCGATATCAGAGGTTATTTTGAAAAAAAAATTTCCACCACCGAAAAGGGGTGGCAACCACCACCAGGGTAAAAGCAGAGTTCGGGTCAAACTCACTTTTGAAGTTAAGGGTGAGATAAGCCTAATTCCAAAATTTTATGCAAATCGGTTCATGGTAAAAAAATTATCAGGTAAAAAGCGTCAATGACTGCACTAATCTGCTTTAGCGTCATTAAAGTGGAAAGTTTCAGAACTGTTGTGTACTTTTAAAAGGTGTACACATTTTTAATCCTTTCCCATTTAAGATCGTTCTCCTTACCTCTACTCTCCATAGTTTTTTTGAAGCAAAAGTTTTCTTTGACATGAGGAATTTTTTTGGAAAATCAAAAAATTTCAAAATTTTAGTTATTTAATTTTTTTGGAAAACTAATAAAATATTTTCGAAAATTTGTTTTTCAAAATTTTTTCAATACTTATAAATTTTATGAATTTTTCCAATTTGTTTCAAAATTTTTAAAAATTGAAAAATGTTAAAAGCAAACATTCCAAAATGTGAAAAAAAATTTCAGAATTTTAATAAACCAAAATTTTTAAAAATGAGAAGAAAAAATTTTAAATTTACAAAAGAATCAGAATATGAAACAAAAAATTCAAAATTAAAAAAAAAAAGATTTTAATTAAGAAACAAATTTTATATGGAATTCAAAAAACCACATTTTGATATAATTGAAACTAAAAAAAGTTAAAATCTTTTTCGAAAATTCGTCATAACTCGTTAAAGTTAAAAATTTTGTACAGATCCAAAAATGTCCGAATTAAAACAAAATTTTGAATCAAATCCAAAAAACACATTTTAGAACCTTTTTTGGTTTTCGAGATTTTTTAAAGTTTTTAAAAATCGAGATATCGGTATCCCAAAAGACAAAAAATATCGAAATCCGTTTTTTGGATTTGATTTAAAATTTAATTTTTATTTAAAATCCACTTCCAAATTTTAAAAAATCTTAAAAAAACGAGTGAAATATTTCAAAATATTGTTTTTTCATAGTTTTCAAAAATCGATTCAACATTTTGTTTTGTTTACCTTTTTTTTCTTTAATTTTTTAAAACTTTTTAAAATCAGCCTATTTTCCAAAAACTAAAAAAGATATCAAAATGCGGTTTTTTTGAGTTCGATTCCAAATTCAATTTTAATTAAGAATCCATTTTGAATTTTCACCAAAGTATAAAGGGGAAGTAAAAAACGAAATAAAAAAAAATTAAAACCTTTTAACGGACGAAGTAAAGAATGTTAAAAATTTTAAGGAAAAATCAGAAATGTGAAAGAAAGATTACAGAGGAAATAGAAAATATTTATAAAATGTTTAAATGTTTCAAAAATAAAACTCAGTGTTTTTCCATTAACAAAAATTTTTATTTACATAAAAATAAATAATATAAAATAAACAGTATATGTTGACATTACAAACTAAACACATTTATTGTTAAATACGAAATACAAACTCACATTTTTTTGTAGAAAAAATTAAATATAACAATATAAATGGAAAGCTGTTGAACAAGTGTCAAACTGTTATTTTTCAAACTTAAATTAGGTATTCTTTAAATCAAAATGTAATTTGCATAATTCATATTTAAACTGAAACCAGAATTATAAAAAAGTTGTCACATGATTTATGAAAGAGAAAAAAGACATCGCATTAGATAACATATAGCGGAATAACCAAATAAGTAAAGGATTTTTCCAGTTTTTAGTAATTTAGGGCAAATACATCGACGCCGTCGGGGGTTATAGAGCCAAACTAAATCTCCAACTTTGTAATTCTTTTTTATTTTCCGCGTGTTATGGTAACTCTTTATCCGATCACCAGATGTTTGAAGTTTCTCACGAAACAGTTTATGTATATCCTCCATTCAATTATATAGATCGGCGACCTATTCTTCACGGGACACTTCTTTACCAGGTTTATAACCAAACATCAAGTCTACCAAACAGGACTTTTGCAGGTGTTTAGCTTGTTGATTCTTTTAGTCCAGGATATGACGGTTTTCTGCTAGCAATTCTTTTTATATGCATGGATTTGTTTAAAATTTTGACAGTAGGTGGAAAATAGCTCCAAAGTCAAAATCTACTATCTTTTTCTCTGGGGGTGGTTAACTCGGGGGTGGAAAATATTTATCAAAAAAAAAAACATGGTAATCTATAGAATAGTGAATTTTAAGACAAAAAAATTCTTTAGAGTTTTTTCGAAAAGTCAATATTTTTGAAGTTATTGGTAACTGAAAATTTACAAATTAAACGGCAAACAAGCATGTATTTATACGATTTTTCTGGAATAACTCAGAAAGTTTACATTTTTCTGGCAAAGCTGTCATAATATAAAATAAAGCTTATATAAAAAAAAGTGTGGCAGTCAGTGGGACTGCCGACAGAAGTTATACTTCTATGCCCGCGCCCGGATTTATAAATTTGTATGCAAATAATTTATCAAAATCATTATATGATATTCGTGGTAAGCGACCCCAAAAACCTTCTAGTACCGAGTGCACAATTATTTTGTATCGAATTTGCATAATATTCCTGGAGACGAGGTCCGTCTTAAGCACCAGGTGTTTCGAAGACCATCGCCATTATTATAATCGTATTTAGCGACTCAAAAAAACCACCGAGTACCAAGTGTGCACTGATTTCGTACAGAATTTACATTAAATCCCAGGAGAAGAGGTAAATACCGTAGGCACCAAGTGCCGCGGAGACTTTCGGCATTATGATATTCGTGTACAACGATCCCAAAAACCCAGAGTATATAAATTAAACCCATTTTCAGCAATACTTACCTAGTTGTAAGTTTTCTCTCTATTGTCTGTTCGGAATGCACTTTTCGAATGCAGAAATGCAATTTTCCATTTTTACATTATAAAATATAGCAACAAATTTCCTGATACTTTAACGAATCCAACGCAAAAAATGCACTCCAATCTATCTTACATTAAAAAATTCGGAGGTTTTAGTGCTTTATTTCCCTATTCGTTAAAACTATGTTTAAGTATAGCCAACAACCTTAAAAGCATAGAGCAGAATATACTGCAACCATGTGACGTTACTTTAGACTTCAATATTATACTCATTACTGAATATTATTATTAATATAAAATGCTAAACTTTATATGAATACTTACGTGACAGATTTATAAAATATTCTGTCAAATAATCATGTGGTCCGTCACTATAATATTCATACATTATTTTAAACTATTTTTTGTATAACTATCCCTTTTCAATGTACTGAATGTTGAAACGGTATTCAAAGGACTTATAGGGTAGATTTTGAAGTGAAAGGTATATTGAGCGTATATATAGTCCATTTCACGGTTTTTGGCCGATGACAGAAATCATACTCGAAGTAAATTTAGAGTTACATCTCTCTCAGATACATGCAAAATAGAAATTTAAATGAGGACGTTTGTTTTTTAATACAACACTTACGTAACTGCATCTTGTTTCACCGGTAGATAAAAAGTATTCAATACGGAAGTCTTGACTTAATTCACATTCCTAGTAACCGTCATATACGGCTCGTTGTTGAAGGGTTGAATTTAATAATTATTAATGTCATATTTTTGTAGATGTCAAATCACACTGATAGTTTCAGAAACTTGCGACCTAATTTAGAAAAAAAAAACTGTCCGCCATTGGTAACTTGGATGACAGTTTAATCTTATTTCAGTAGTTTCTAATATCAAATCGGCCAAAAACGATGAAATGGACCATACAAATTTTCATGCAAATCGATGCATATAAAAAAATTTCCTATTAATTTTACCGTCATATCTTGGACTATTTATTGGCCGATCGAATTGCCATTAGAAATAATGAAATATGTCGATCCCAATCAGGAAGCCACCACTTTAGTAGGTATATTTTGACCCTGTTAAAATTTAAGCCGTTCAAGAATGGACAATCTGTATCGCCAAACCTTAGCTTCTTTCCTTATTTGGTTATCCCGTTATAATTTTATATTTGTTTTCTGATTGTTTTTGTAAAATTAATTATTACTTAAATCAATATGTGATTTTATTTTTTCTAATATTGTGTTAATACATTCTTTATCATATCTTCGACAATATAAGTAATACTGAAGTGATTTAATTTCATTTGTATTAAATTTCATTGTTAAATCATTAAAAATATTTGAATGTACAATATTGTTAATAATAATCTCCAATTTTTTATGTAAAATGTGAAAGCACCATGCATAATCACATTGAAATGGATTTTTACCGCAATTATTTGGTTTTAGTAAAATTGTTTTTAAAGATTCTAAACCCAAGTTATTGTGTATGAAATTTAAGAATACTTTACACATTTCATTAAAATATTCCGTATGTGCAAAAATTAACTGAAATGCAATATCTCCATCTTTTTTACTTGACATAATCATATTATTTAATACATGACTACCAAGTTTGTTGAAAATAAATTCCAATAAAAAGTGTATGCTTTTACAAGTTCCATACTGAGCCATTTACATTATAATATTTTTATCTCTTTTGTTGCTGATATGAATAAAATTATTAATTAATACGGTATCAAAATTACAAAATAAAAAAGTTAATAGCGATTCAGTAACGTTATCGTTTTCATTAATTATGGCCTTAATTAGTGCAGTTTCACCATTTTTACATTTTGATGTTAATAAACAGTTTAAAATATCATGTAATTCTGGATCAGTATTAATATCTTTTAAAAATTTTAATAATACCAATAATGTTTCGTCAAATCCTTTTTGACAAACTGTAACCTCTTTTTTCTCAAGATGTTAAAAGGCTCGTTTTATCGAGGTTAACAAATGCGAACGGCACTCAGGGGGTAGGAGGAGAGCGAGCGTGGATTCGAACGAGCTAGATGATATCGTATTGGAAAGATATACGGGGATATATTTACTAGAAAAAATAAAAGATAAAAGAATTTAAAAGGGACTAAAGAGAAAATGAGAGAAATGATGGAAAAGGGAAAGGTAAATGGGCGCCACTTATTTTTTTATCATAAGGATGGGGAAATATAAGAAACCCAGATGGAAAAAAGATTTGACTATGTTAATTGGATAGGATGATTTATAAGTTGTTGTAGATCAAGTTAAAATTAGAAAGATATAAGAGATATAAGAGAAGATAAGGTAAAATTAGATAACCCGGCAGATGTTCTTGCTAAAAATTTAAATTACACACTCTTATTTAAGATACTAAAAAAATGATACTTACACTTTTCTTTTACTCATCCTTATGGTTATCAATCTAATCGGTAAGATAAAGGTAGATTCAAAAAAGCACAATCTATTGCTTTAATAAAATAATATATGCTTAAGAAATGAAATCTATTACTTCAATAAGATAAGGTATATTTAAGAAACAAAATCTATTACTTTGGTAAAGTATAGATTAGAGAAACTGAAGGTATTGATCAGTGTTGTGTATGTAATGTGTATAACTATTTTGAATTAAGTCGCAATGGGAAATTGTAGTAATTATTTTATTTGTGACATAATTTTACATAAATTCATAATTAATTTCTTTACAAAATTGTATCCATAACAACACCAAATACCAAAGTCTACTGAGAAAACCCAACACTCTTTCTCATGTCAACTATTCAAATTAACGAAGATTAAAAAAAAATGTAACAATCTATATATAAATACTTAATTACTACTTTAGCGCATTTGATTAATATGCCTCTTCCAATCCCTACCATCATTAAGTTTAACCAAATAATGTAATTTCCCTAATTTATCTTTCACCTTACCAGCAACCCATCTATTGTGACCTGTATAATTTCTAACCATAACTGGTTCATTTACTAAGAAATTACGAATATTTTCACTGTTTGTACTAAATGAAACATTTGGAGACTTCTCTAATTTTGGTTTAATATTATCAATTCGCGATCTAATCTCCCTTTTAAACATTAAATTAGAAGGAGATTGTTTAGTTACTGAATGAGGCATTTTTCGATACTGTAATAAAAATTCTTGTAGTTGTACGTCCACATCTTTGTCACTAACAAAAGGATTTAGTGTTTTTAGATGTTTCTTTACTGTTTGCACACATCTCTCCACTAACCCATTAGTTGCAGGATGATATGGGGCTATTAATTTATGTTTAATTCCATTTGATTTAAGAAAATTTTGAAATTTATAAGATTTAAATTGTTGTGCATTATCGCTAACTAAACACCGAGGAATACCAAATGTAGAGAATATTTTTCTGCAGATAAATATAGTTGTAACACTAGATTTGTCTTTAGTTATATAAACTTCTAACCAACGCGAATAAGCGTCAACTAAGATAAAATAATTTCTTCCACCAAATTCCATATAATCTATATGTACCCTATCAAATGGCTCTGAACTTTGTTCCCAAGGATGCACTGGCACTTTTATTGGGTTATTTTGCAGTTGTCTACATTCTATACAATTTCTAACAATAGTTTCAATATCTTTGTCCATATTATTCCACCAACAATAATTTCTAGCTAAACTTTTCATTTTATTCATTCCAAAATGTGAACAGTGTAGTTCTTGTAAAATTTTTGATTGTAACTTCTTTGGTATTACCACTCTAATACCACGCATAATACATCCCTGTTGTAATGCAAATTCCGTTTGTGGAATACTAAATCTTAAGTTAGATGTAATTTCTTTACCTGTTTCTAAGGCACGTAATAAAGGTTTAAGAGAATCATCCTTTGTGTTTCATATGCAATTTCAGAGCTTGAAACTGGAAGTGTTTCAATTTGACTCAGCTCAAAAATATCAGGTTCATCGTATATTGTAAAAGATTCTGACTTTATTGGTAATCTAGATAAGAAGTCAGCATTTGCATGATCTTTTGTATTTTTATAACGAATATCATATTTAAAACTTTGTAAATAAATAGCATAATGTTGCATTCGTGTAGCACTTAACGTCGGTAAACTTTTACCTGGATTAAAAATCTGAAGTAAGGGTTTATGATCTGTGTACAAAATAAATCGATTGCCGTACAAATATTGATAAAATTTTCTTATTCCAAAAATGATACTATACGCTTCTTTATCAATCTGTGAATATTTCTTTTGAGTATCAGTGAGAGTTTGAGATGCAAATTGTAAAGGTCTTTCTGAACCATCTGGATATAGGTGAGATAATACTGCGCCTACTCCGTAAGGAGAGGCGTCAGTTGCTAAAATCAACGGTAATTTTGGGTCAAAATGTACTAGAAAATCTTCTGAACAAATTTGTTCTTTCACTGAAAGAAATGCATTTTCACAATCTAAATTCCAATTAAACTTATTATGTTTATGTAATAATTTATTTAAAGGATAAAGAATAGTGCTTAAATTTTTTAGAAATTTACCATAATAATTTACTAACCCAATAAACGAACGAAGTTGTGTTTTATCAGTTGGTGTAGGTGCATTTATAATACTATCAACCTTATTTTTAATTTTATGAATTCCCTGAGTATTTATCAAATATCCACAATATTCAATATTGTCAGCAAAGAATATGGATTTTTCTTGATTAATATGTAAATTATGTTTTGATAATCTTTTTAAAACTTCATTCAACCGATCTAGATGTACCGAATCATCCTCCCCCGTAATTTTTATATCATCTAAATACACTGAAACTCCAGGTATTCCCTGTAAAACTTTCTCCATTTCTCTTTGAAAAATTGCAGGTGCCGAAGAAATACCAAACATCAACCGATTACAAGCATAAAGTCCTTTATGTGTGTTTAATGTTAGTAAGTGGCGATCTTCTGGTCGTATTTCAATATGTAAATATGCTTGGCTTAAATCAAGTTTAGTAAATCGTTTCCCACCTGCCATCGAACTGAAAAGTTCATCAACGGTTGGTAGTGGGTGATTATCAACTATTATGTTAGAATTTAACGTTAGTCGAAAATCTCCGCAAATTCGTATATTACCATTACTTTTTACTACTGGTACAATAGGAGTAGCCCACTCTGATCTATCAACCTTAGTTAATATCCCCTCTGAAACTAATTTCTCTATTTCTTGTTCAACTTTTGGAATAAGAGAAAAAGGTAATGGTCGTGCTTTATAAAAAATAGGTTTAGTATTTGGTTTTAACGAAATTGAAGCATACATTCCCTCCATTTTACCTATATTAGGAGTAAACACGTTAGAATATTTCTGTATTAATTCCTGTACTAACTTATTTGTATTTAGAATATTTATTTGATCTAAGGAATTTGGAAATAAATTTAAATGTATTTTTCTAATCCATTCTCTACCTAGTAATGGTTCACGATCAATAGAAACAATGTATAAATTTAAATCAAAAATTTGGTTTTTGAATAAAACTCTACAAGGTATAAATCCTAAAACGTTAAGTGGCGTTTATAAGTTTAAGATTTGTTATATTGATGGTAGTATTTGGAAAAAGTATATCAAACTGACGCTTACTTATCACTGTCACTGCAGCCCCACTATCTACTTCAAACATGATATTCTTCTCATTAACATTTAAATTTAGATAAAACTTCTCCCTATATCTGAGTTGTTCGGATTCTATAGCAATGATCTCTTCAGAATTTTCATTTTGTGAATCAACTTGATTTGTTCTGTTGAATAATTTCTTCCTACAAACACTTTGAAGATGACCCCTCTTATTACAAAAAGAGCAAATTAAGTCAGTTTTATTACAAGTAGAAGCAATATGTGTTTTATCACCACATCTAAAGCAATAAACATTTCGGTCTGATGTTGTATTTGTATATTTTTGAAACTTGCTAAAATTTTGATTTGATTTTGATCTTAAATCCACTTTATCGATACCTTTACTATTCTGCATCTCAGCAGTGTCTTTTGCTGAAAGTTCCATCCCAACAGCTATTTCAATGGCACTATCAAATGTTAAATCTTTTTGTTCTAGTAATCGATTTTGTATTCGTTCATTACGTAAACCCCACACAAACTGATTACGCAACGCTTTCTTCAAATAGTTACCAAAATTACAATAAATTGACATTTTCTGTAAAGCTGTAACGTATTGTTGTATGCTCTCAGTTTCCTGTTGTTTTCGTTGGTGTAATCGATAGATTTCTGCAATTTCTAAAGGTATAGGACTAAAATATTCTTGCAAGATTTGAACTAATTCATTAAAATTTTTACTATTAGGCTGATCTGGAGTTAATCTGTCACATAAAATATCGTACGTTTCAGGTCCCATAAAATGTAAAAAATAAGAAATTTTACTTATTTCCGATATTCCATATATTTCGCAAGCACCTTCAAATCTCTGTACCCATCTCTGCCATTGTAATTTTGTAAAATCAAATTGTTCAATTGAAAAACTATTGTGAATTATTGTAGATGTACTAGGTGTCGTCTCCAAATTTGAATTTATCCTATTTCGATTTGTTCTAGGCATGTTATTCATAGGTTCTTCGAATCCTCGTCGCCAAACTGTTGTGTATGTAATGTGTATAACTATTTTGAATTAGGTCGCAATGGGAAATTGTAGTAATTATTTTATTTGTGACATAATTTTACATAAAGTCATAATTAATTTCTTTACAAAATTGTATCCATAACAACACCAAATACCAAAGTCTACTGAGAAAACCCAACAATCAGAGTAGCAGGCTCTAGCTAGGAAAAGAAAATCTAGTTAAACACTAAACAGACTTTATTATCTGGTTTGATAATAAGTAAGAGATACAATAAACAAAATAAAATAAAGAAAATATCTGTGTTATAAACAGTAAATCATATATCGGTATCATAAACAGTAAATAATATTATTAAACACATTTGTGTTTAAATTTAAAAACAAAACTTTTACTACCATAAAACAACAGCTAAGTATAATTCTATTGTTATTTTTGGTATGTTTAAAACTAAAAGTGAGAGAGAAAAATTTAGATAAAAAAATCAAAAATATCACTTTTGGTTTTTCAATTATCTCGAGAAAAAACGTACCCATATAGAAAAATATAGAGAGATCTTAATTAAATAAGGCGAGATAATAATTAAAAGATAAAAAAATATGTAAAAGAGTTTACAAATAGCAGGTACAAAAAATATGAGCAAAAAAATTACAGGTAAGCTAAAACACAAAAACACATCCCGAATTTTCTTATTACGGCACTGATCACTTGATTACAGGTGAATACAATTAAGGTAAAATTTTCCATAGAAATAAATGGTACGTTAATGCTTGATGCAGGTGTAAAAAAAATTATTAAAAACTTACATTGTCTCCTAAATGTTTCTGAGAGATATTTATAGTATATGGCTTCTTTCTCTCGGTAATTGGTCTTAACGGTACGATATAATCTAAACCCATTCCTGTTTAGATTTATAGATAATTAGAGAAAACCATAAACTAAATCTTCGAAGCGTGGGTTTCTAAAAAGGAAGCGGTAGACGTAGCAATGGCGGCGTGTCGTTGCTACATAGAAGACCCAGGAAAACATAAAAAAACACTGTCTGGAATACTTTATGTGGTTCCTCGGTACAGTAAACGGTAAACGATAACAGAAACACTTAATAGCAAGTAATTTTTAACTATCTTAAGAAAATTTGCCGGGAACTTGAAACTAGTGGCTGTACGTATGGTGTTGATCGCACAAAATCCAAGCTAGAATGCTTAAAAGTCGTTAATCTGGGGTGACGCGATGCCTTTTTTCGCGCCTCAATACCTGATGTTCAAGTCGGAATCTTATTGATCGTTACGTTAAGAAAATCGATATTTTAGTACTCAAGACAACCGTTCGCTACAACGTCCGCATAGAAATTAGGACAGAGTCGGCCTAAGTAAGAAGAAATTATAAAAGAATAAATTTTATTTTAAGAGTTTTTTAAACACGCTACAAAACCCAATGCAAACAAGTATAGTGATCTTCTGATGTTTTTATTAACAGCATTTCTTTTACAGTAGTTTTATCAACGTTCTTATAAAACCAATTTAATAAAATTGTAGTAGTTTGTGTGTTACCATTAACAATACTTTTAAACAAAATATTTACTTTTGGATTTGTTGAAGTAATATCTTTAAAAATAGTTTTAATAAATTTGTTTTTCAAAAAATTTAAAATTGATACAACGTCACATTTATCTGTATCAGTCGCAATTTTTAATGATGTTAAATTTTTTCTAGTTTCAGTTGAGATCAGTTGCAGCAATTTTAAACTTTCTGATATTGTGTTGATACGTTCTGTATGAAACCGTGGGCTATATTTTTCTAAGTAATATTGAAGTGTTTCAATTTCATTTGTATTAAATTTTATGGTTAGATCATTAAAATTAGTTAAATCTAGAATATTGGTAATGATAATTTCTAATTTTTCGTGTAAAATTTCAACGTACTCTGCATTATCAAAGTGAATGGGACTTTTACCGTAATTATTTGGCTTGAGTAAAATTGTTTTCAAAGTTTCTAAGCCCAAGTTATTGTGTATAAAATTTAACAACACTTTACACATATTATTAAAATAATTCGTATGTGTAAAAATTAACTGAAATGCAATATCTCCATCTTTGTTACTTGACATAATCATATCATTTAATACATGACTACCAAGTTTGTTCAAAATAAATTCCAATAAAAAGTGCATGCTTTTACAAGTTCCATACTGAGCCATTAACATTATAATATTTTCATCTCTTTTTTTGCTGATATGAATAAAATTATTAATTAATACGTTATCAACATTGCAAGATAAAAAAGTTAATAGCGATTCGGTAACGTTATCGTTTTTATTAATTATGGCCTTAATTAGTGCAGTTTCACCATTTTTACATTTTGATGTTAATAAACAGTTTAAAATATCATTTAATTTTGGATCAGTATTAATATCTTTTAAAAATTTTAATAATACTAATAATGTTTCGTCAAATCCTTTTTGACAAGCCCAATGCAAACAAGTATAGTGATCTTCTGGTGTTTTTATTAACAGCATTTCTTTTACAGTAGTTTTATCAACGTTCTTATAAAACCAATTTAATAAAAGTGTAGTAGTTTGTGTTTCCATTAACAATACTTTTAAACAAAATATTTACTTCTGGATTTGTTGAAGTAATATCTTTAAAAATGGTTTTAATAATTTTTTTTTTTTTAAATTTAAAATTGATACAGCGTCACATTTATCTGTATTAGTCGCAATTTCTAATGATGTTAAATTTTTTCTAGTTTTATTTGAGATCAGTTGCAGCAATTTTAAACTTTCTAATATTGTGTTGATCCGTCCTTTGTTGCTCCGCTTACTATATTTTTCTAAGTAATACTGAAGTATTTCAATTTCATTTGATTTAAATTTTATTGTTACTTCATTAAAATTATTTAAATCTACAATATTAGTAATAATAGGTAATCTCTAATTTTTTATGTAAAATTTTAAAGTGCCCTACGGAATTACAGTGAATTGGACTTTTACCGCAATAATTTGGTTTGAGTAAAATTGTTTTTAAAAATTCTAAGCCCAAGTTATTGTGTATAAAATTTAACAATACTTCACAAATATCATGATAAAAGGACCATTCTAAAATTAGGTGAAGTGCAGTATCTCCATCTATATTACTTGACATAATCATATTATTTAATATATCACTACCAAATTTGTTGAAAATAAAATCCAATAAAAAGTGCAATTTTACACAAGTTCCATACTTAACCATTACCATTATAATATTTTCATCTTTTCTGTTGCTGATATGAATCAAATTATTAAGAAATTCTGTATCAACTTCGCAAGATAAAAAAGTTAATAGCGATTCAGTAGTGCTATCGTTTTTATTAATTATGGCCTTAAATAGTGCAGTTTCACCTTCTTTACATTTGGATGTTAATAAACAGTTTAAAATATTACATAATTCTGGATTATTATTAACATTTTTTAAAAAATTTAATAACACTAATAATGTTTCTTTATCTCCGTGTTGACAAACCCAATGTAAAGAAGTATAGTGATCTTTTGGTGTTTTTATTAACAGCATTTCTTTCATAGTACTTTTATTAACGTTCTTATAAAACCAATTTAATAAAATTGTAGTAGTTTTTGTGTTACCATTAACAATATTATTAAACAAAATATTTTTTTTTGTTGTTTCTATATCTTTAAATATAGTTTCTGTGAAGGATTTTTTTAAAAAATCTAAAATTACCTTAACGTTGTCAAATTTATCATTATCAATTTTTAGTGCTGTTAACTTTTCTATATTTTTAGGTATTATTAAATTGTTAATTAATTCATTGTTATGGTTATCGTGAATTATTCTTATCCACTTTAAAATATGTATTAACATTTCTGTATTGTCATGTATTAAGGTGTGTTTAATAAAATCTTCTAAAAACTCTTCTAGGTGTAATAAAATTTCTTTCAATAATAATAAATCATGTTGAACAGTTTCAAAAATAATATCCAAAAAAGATATATTTTTTAATCTATATCTCATTAAAATATTTTTGAATAATTGGTTCGTGTGTCCAATCAATATATTTTTTAATAATTGTTGTTTTTCTTTAATTACATTTAATAAAATTTTAAATAAGTTCACTTCATCTTTAAATATTGCTTTAGATAACATTAATCGGTATATATCTTTTAAAATATTCTCGACAAACTCAGGATACTTTTTAAATTTAGTTAAAATATTTTTGATCGTAGATAAGTATGATTTACCTATAACACTACTTTCTTCGTATATTGTACATTCATCAATTAATGTGTTTAAAACATTTTCATTATCGCCAGCCAGCATTAAGCGTTGAATCAGAATCAGAATCGCATTAAAAGTTAAAAGTACAAATAAAAAATTAAAATGAATTGAGCAAAAGTTAAACATAAAAACTTGAAAAAAAAGTCGAAAAAAATTAGGTATAAAAATCTTTAATAAAAGGAAAAAAAGATGTAAATTTTTTTAGTTAAGGAAACAAAAAAAAAGAAAATTCACTTCATTTATTTAAAAAAATACGAAAACCAGAATCAAAAACGAAAAAATTACAAATGTGAGAAATAATGATAATTCGGCTGTTTTTAAAATTTTTGAAAAATTATCGATTTTACACATTTTTGTTTGATTTTTTAACATTTTCCTTTTTTTTTTATTCTATTATGCTTTATTCTTTCAGTTGGGAATTTTTTTCAAATCTATCATTTTTCCATTTTTGATCTTTTTATTTTTTTTTATTTTTTTGTTGAAATTTTTGTTTTTATTTTTTAAATTTGGCTATTTTATTTACGAATAATATTGGTTGTTTAGGTGCTATTTTTCAATTTTCGATCATAACATATAAAATAAAATTATCAGTTATCTTATCGGTTCAGATAAGGAAATATTTACTGCATTTATTTGTACTGTAAACCGATTATTTTAAAGCATTTATTGACACTATTTTTTTAAATTATTTTTAAAATAACAATGTACACATAAAACACTTCACTTCTATTAACTATTTACTGTAAAATGTATAAAATATTATAAAACATTGGGGAATTTTTTAAAATTTTTTAATTATTGCATGGTGGACCATAAAATAAATATACTTAGTGACATTAGAAGTTTTACACCCTGTTGAGGTTTACTTAAAAAAAACTCATTTAAGATGTAAAATTGATCAGATTTGTTGATTTCGGGTTTGTTTTATTATTTTGTGTGGTAAGGGGCTGAATTCTGGTTATTACTAAGATCAATATTCTGACTAGTTTGTACTAGAGCTATGCAAATTTAGCACCCCAGGCAACAAAATCACGTTCCAAAAACGTGAAAAATACGTTATCGGATACCTTGCCACGTATTTTAATAAGTTTAAAACATAAATCAAATTAAGAAAAATAAAGAAATTAACTAAAAGGAATACAACTCCAGCTGAGTTCGGTAGTGGTCTCTCTACTGGCAAATTAGTGCCCAGCTCAGCCGTAGAGGTAAGTAAACAAATACTAGTGAGTCGCGCCACCGATTTAGACGGTTAAAATCGGAAACCCCTGATGTCCCAGGCACCACTTCACCCACTGGAGATAATCAAGTAAATTTAGAATATTTAACGGTTCTAATTGAATTAAATTATAACTGTAAATAACGATAAGTGAGCTAAATAAAACTAAAATATCCACTAGACTCTTCTTTAATGAACAATTAGAATACAGATTGTCAAGCCTCGTGCCTGACACACAATTGATGTTTCTAGAATAAATTATACGAACAATAAAAAAAAATAAATTTATCAAAAAGGTGTGATCACACGCAACACAAAAACAAGGAAAAATAGCTTTAACTAAAACTAAGTCCGACTTAAAACTAATAGCTTATCTGTAAGTTTAAATGAATTGCCGCAGTCCTAGGCTTCACCAATACTTGGGTCGGTTCCAAAAATCAAGCCTTATCCAAAACCAAAAAGGCTTGCTCCAAACACAATAACCAAAGCTTGTACCAAGTATTAGGTCAGCAACCAAAATTCTGCCTGACTCAAGGACTTGTGCCTGTATCAAGGACTTATGCCCGTAACTAAAAACCCTAAAATCGTAACTTAGCATTAACGTTAGCTCAAACAATTTTAAATGACTCCTTGAATTAATTTAATACAATAACATTACTCTACTTTACTGACTTTAATACAATTTAAACACATTGACTGATATTTGTATAACAATGAAAGAATACAGGAGAATTTAAATGAGTATTACAGCATTTAGAAGCTGATTTTTCTGAATTTATAATTAATGATCAAAACTAATAATTAAAATGTGCTTAACAAACTTAATTTTGACTGGCTAGTCACTACTAAATTATAACAAACTTTAAATCAAAATTCACATAAAATTAATTTGTAATAGTACAAAAATATCAATTTTAACAGTAAAAAAAAAGAACTAAAAAGGAGTCTAGTTATACAAAATAAAACCTGCGGACGATACCAAAGAAATATACATATAAAATAGAGATTTTAACCAAGATTGATTATATGGCGTCATTAATTTATTAAAAATGTAATTACATAACTCACCTATTTAAAAATAGGGTTCTTTTCTCGATAACCTTGTGACAACTACTTGTTGCTAACTGCAATGATGAGGAATCCGGACCACGATTCTCTGTCTGAACAGTCTTACTACCAAACTACCACCTGTTTGTTCGTTAAACCACCTACACTCAAAGAAACGAGAGAAAGAAACCATGAGTATCGACGAACCACATGTATAAAGAAACTTTTACTTACCAAATGAAGATTTGATTAATAATCCGGCCTACGCCGTATTTTCCACCGAAATCACCAAAATTCAGAGTAATCTCTCTCACACAATTTTCAATGGAAATGAACGAGGTTAAATTTCGTAAATCCAAACTAAATTGTCTTCGATGATCGAAGATTACAAATTAACCTCAAGACAAATCTCAGATGCTTTCAGCACAAAAGTTCGTAATGAAAAGAAAGAAAGTCTCCCACGTCACTTAGATCACAATAATTTGACATACGTCGAAATAAGATATGGCCTCTACCATTGGGACAAACCGTAGATTATTCAGCCAACAACTTACTAACGAACAGAGGTCATTTGATACGACCAATCTAAATATTCATATTGACAACAATAAAAATCGTAACATTACCTAATTTCCTCATTTATTTTTGATTTCAATCATAAAGTTATAAATATGTCCAAACGTTAACTACCGAACTTCAATATACAAGTTTTCGACGAAAAAGTAGGTCAGACGTCCTATTGTCAAGGATTTCAAATGTCACACAATTAATAATAATAAACTTATTTACAAAACCTATCGTTAGCTACAACTAAATAATTTTATGACCGAAATAACATCAACAGTTGGCGTTTTACTATTAGTAACCTATATCAACCGGTTTTGCCTCGAGAAATTCTGCAATATTAAGGTAGGCCAACGATTTTGTTTACAAATTGAAATCTATCACTAACGCTAAAATAAACCCGTGACAACCTAAAATCACGTTTTCAAATGACGTTTTATTGACGGTAATTTAACGTGAATAAGTCCCACCACAATCACGTGATACTAATGACGTTAATAAAACGTTAGCAACTAACGTATTGCTGACGTATAATATACGTATATGAAACGTTAATAAAACGTTAGCAACTGACGTATAATATACGTATTTAAAACGTTAGCAACTAACGTACTGCTGACGTATAATATACGTAAATATATCGTCTATTTAACATAAGCAGATCACTTGTATGTAACCTTTCACATAAAAGCTGGTTTTTAAAAATAGGAAAATAAAACATCAATATATACTTACTATTTTTTTTTATTAAATAAGATTAATATTCTTTTTCAAACTTAAATCAAATTCTATTTTGAAAAATGAAACTTTTTTAGCTTAATTACAAAAAAATATGTTTTAGCATCATAGATTTTTTTATCGCAATTTCTTGACGTTTTCAAGGTACGAGTTCCGGAAGAATTAAGACCTAAAAAGAATCCGCGAAATTACGTTTTACACTTAAAGCCTATGACATAAAGATAACCTACCTCCAAATTCATCCAACGATCGATCGTCTTCTTTTGGACATCTCTCCGTTAGAGGTTGTTTACGAATGCTGCAACTCTTACTTGAAGACAAATCTCTAAAGCAATAAATCAACTGTAATTACATTTATTAATAAGCATAAACTTACTTGATTTCTTTCCAAATATAATTTGACGGAGTCGCTTTAATTTCTTACTTTTTTTGAGAAATTAAAAGGTCTTGATCTGGATCTGAATCAGAAGACTCATAAAAAGCTTTTCTCTTTCGATTCCTTTTCACTAATGATTGTGAAACTAATTCTTCAATGATTATGGGATTATAACCTTAAAGAAAATGTAACCATTAATTTTAATATGAAGCATCTACCTAACTATATAATAAAAGATAGATGTACATATATTTAAATAAAGTGTATATGTAATACTTACTTAAAATTTTTATTACTTAATACTAATACAGAGCACACAAACTACGCCAAACAAACACAAATATAAAATGGCGACAGCGACAATGCCGACAATCCTTTTGAACAGTGGTACCAACTGGTACGTAGTACCAACCAAAATAAAACCGCGTAAAAAAGATTTTGGCGCACTTATCAAAATGTGCATCTTTCATCCTTCTTGTTTTATTATTAGAAATGCATATATAAAACGTTATAAAGGTTTGATCCATTTTAAAATTTTAATAAATGCTTAATAAATGAATTTAATAAATATTTTATTATCCGTCACTTTGCTAACTATTTTTCGACGTGTTAATTACGTTTCACAGGTATACGTTTTTTTGGGGGGAGCCGAATCACGTTTCTTTTAGGTCATATTTAAGACATTTTGCGACCTAATGCATTTTTCACGTGATAGTCACGTCTTTATGACGTTTTACGTGATCATGTGGTTGCCTGGGACCCCATCAATAGAATTTTGGGTCAAAAATGACCCTAATCGATAGGACTCGGTTAGGTCCTTCAAGGTCCCACAATTTTTTTGATAGGTCCCCTTTAGTTTTTTTATAAATAATCTTTTAAATTTTGGGTATAAAAAACTACACTTTAGCACCTCATCCATTGCAAAATTGACGAATTTAATCAAAATTGTATTCTTTATCGTTAGGTCCGTATTGGTCCATCGTTTTAATTGTTAAATTATTTATTTTATTTGTTTTATTCTCAATTATAAAATAATTAAAATCTGCGCATGCGCACATTATACATAAACAGCGCGAAATTTAAATTGGTATCGTTTCATTTACCTTGTATTAGTGTCAGTACATCTATGCATATTACAGACATATAATTGTAAAACAAATCTCGTGAGAATGGTCACGAAGTATCAGAGACAATATAAATTACCTTTGCGAAGTATACTTCGTGAGAATGGTTCTCGAACAACCTAATACGTCGAGCTTTCGCTGATTATATAAAAGACCATGTGAGAGAAGAGACCGAAAGCTGCCAAAAGTCCATTAGTTAACCTAAGGGTCATAAATTATCTCTGCATAAATTCGTTAACATGATATTACTTTCATATTAGTCTCATTGTTAATGTTAAATTCTTATTTTAGGTCCCAAGGACCAGTTATGAAAAATATCCAAGACAGAAAGAAAATCCAAGGAACAAGTATTAGAAAATGGAAATGTAAAAAACAAAGCTAAGTGAAAACAAAACATTATCCCAAAAATAGCTTTATCCCTTAGACGCTTAGACGGCTTATTTAGTTAATTATTGCTTAATAGATTTCAGTTTATTTTTTTGGCTAAGTAGTTAGTTTGCTTATTGTTATTATGCTTTTATTTAAATAAAGTTGTAGATAATAGAAAGGGTTACTTTATGACAATTTTTGTAGAAAAACATATGAAACAAGTACTTAGATTTCTTCCGGATCTTTAGGGAGAAGAAGTTTATTTTCGACACTTAGTACCTAAGTACTTATAGATGGAACTTAAATTACCAAGGTCAGGCGTTTTGTTGATGTGGATCATATATTTAAAATTTAGTTTAATGTAGTTTCGTTTGTTGTCCAGTATCTTCGTGTTGTCAAGAGCAGGAAGAACAGTCTAAGTTGAAATCAATTATCACGGAAATATCCTATATTCACCATTAAAAGTATTTGAAAAAAATTCTACTATAACCTGAAAAAGCACAATTATATCCACAAAAAGAAGAGAATAAAACAAAGAATTGTCATAAGTCTAAACCACTAGGTTTCCATTTTCAGCCAACACCTGATATTTTATATCAAATTATAAGCCCAATAGATTGTAACAATCCTAGTACAGCTGAAACTAAGAGAAAAAACAATTGGGTATCCTTGAAAATGGTAATAAACGAAATCCCACTTCTTTAAATGGAATTGATGTCTTATTATTAAATACTTGTGCTTTCGATTCACTTATACATATATTAGCTATAGCTGGAAAAGATGATCCCGAATTTTTAATATACATGAGACAGAATTCAAATCCAACGATGAAATTTATTTGTCAATTTATAGACAAAGGACCAATCGCATCAATTTACAAAAATAGAACTGTGTTATTATCACAGTTGTTTAAGGATAAAATTGTAGAGAAAGAAAAAAGAATCAATATTATATGCCAATGAATTAAATATGTGGTCAAGTATTTATGATATGTGGACAAGATGTTTTCCTTATAGCGCATGTTTTCATCACGTTTGTAAAATCTGTGGTGTATACAAAGTGTTTACAACAATGGTACAAGTAAATCAAAGAATACTTTGGGAAAATGGGTATAATAAACTCAATGAGTCAATAAAAATTTATGATTCAAAGATTCGTTGTATAAAATGTAAACTTACTATGGTTGATCAAACATTATTATTTAATAGATGCATTTGCATTGAATTAAATGTTTGTAAATTTGGAAGCACGCCGTTAATATGCCAGCTGGGAGATATGCCTGCAATTATTCAAATAAATGATTCGAGTTATCGGTGAGTATTAATTACATATTTGTTTTTATCAACAATTGTACTTAAATATTTTTTAATAAAAAACATGATTGTTTACACAGATTGCGAGGAATAATTCAATGTGGAACAGGCCATTTTAAATCCTATTGCAGAAGAGGCCAAAATTGGGATGATGACAGTAAACAAAAGTCACAAATGTTATGCATTTATGTAATGAAACGTAAATTGTGGATTGCAAAACACGTATTTATTTTTTAATTATGAGTAAGATTATATATTATTTCAATAAAATAAAACCACAAAATACGACAGTCCGCCATTTTATGTTGAACGCCAATCAGAGCGAATTACGTCACGTTTGACTACAAAGCCAAATGTCAGTTATAGGTACTTAGTTTGCATCTAAGTTAATTTGGTTTGTATTCTATCATCTCCAGCCTATTATTTTCTATAATATTAAACAACAGAAAGTAAAAGTACAAAAATGGAACCAGGATTTACAAAGGCAACCAGCGCAAATTTGCCAAGAGTCGACTTATTCATTCTAGGAGCGTTTCTAGGGTCAAATAAAGACTTTTGTTCATCAGAATTTAGGAATGTAAAAACATCCATGTAAGTACAATTCATACAATAAAATCACTTTAAAATTAATTAACATGTAAGACAAAATGCTTCAAAATATATTTTCTGTTTAGATATCTATATATCTACTTTCCTGCGTTAATGAAACTTCTATTGCTTACGCTTGAAGGTTATATTGCAATTATTCTTTTAATATTTATCTACCAAATACATAGTTGTAACTTGAGTTGTAACATCGCTTTCTGTATTTTATCCAGGTCCTCCAGAGCATCATATGGCGACGATGCTATAAGTTACGTCCAGGTTAAACGGGAAGGAAATCTGTGCATAGTAAAATGCAAAATTTGTCCAGAACATAAAGTACATGCAAAGTTATATGGAGTGACTTTGGTAATCGATGAACAGGAAGAGGCAGTAAAATCACTTGAATGTCATGATTGTGTGGCTTCACAAGGAGGATGTAAACATGCGATAGCATTCTTAATGTGGGTTCACCGCAGGAGTGAAGACCCATCATGTACATCCATCGAATGCTATTGGAAAAAATCGAAGCTTTCCAGGGTTGGTACAAGTCTGAAATATATAACTGCCAAAGACTTATCCAAGGGTAAGCCTAGCTTGTCATCCAATACAGCAGTATTCGAAAAGTTTTTAGAAGAAGGTAAAAAGAGGAAACTTACTAATTGTGAGATAATCAAATATGAAAAATATTATGTTTTTGCCGGACCAGTAAGTTTTTCTATGGACAAATTAGTGCAGAAATATAAAGAAACATCCTGTGATACATTTTTGAAAAGAGTTGTGTTAACTGATGGTGATATCAGTAATATTGAAAAAGAAACGAGAGACCAACATAAAAGCAGCCTGTGGCACGAATTAAGATATGGAAGAATAACAGCATCACGGGCATATGAATTCAGTCGGTGCAGAACCAGTGATGGTACTATGATTGCTGTAATATTGGGTGGAAAAATTCCAGACACAACGGGCATAAAGCGTGGGAGAATATTGGAAAATGATGTTAGAAAAACACTCAGTGCCAAATTAGGAAAAAAAATTAAAAGATGTGGTTTAATGCTAGCCAAATACTACCCAATGCTAGCAGGTTCACCAGATGGGATCTGTGAAGACAGCATTATAGAAATAAAGTGCCCTATGAGTAAGAAAACATTTAAAAATTATATATGTGATGGGAAACCAAGCCAAAAATTTTATGTGCAGATGCAATTACAAATGCTATTAACAGGGCTTAAAAAAGGCTACTTCTGTGTAGCTGATTGCAACTACAGTACTAATAAAAAAGTAGAAATATTGGACATTCCGTTTGATGAAAAATATGTATCGGAATTTATTAATGTTATAGTTACTTTATGGAAAAATAATATTTACCCAATACTACTTGAAAGTATTTTATAATTTTTGGTTACTAATAAAAAACAATATTAAAAATTTGAATTTTATTTAACAGTCTTAAAAATATCCCTATAAAAAGTATATGATTAAGATTTCTTTATTTAATCAATGAATCTTGTAAATTAACTAATCCGCAGGCAATAGTGATGATATCATCAAGTACTTTCACAAGATTAAGGTTTATACAAGCATGTGACTTTAATAAACTAAATTCACGAAATCGTCTAATCAATCTTTCCACATGTATTCTTAAACTTGCGACTTGTTTAGTTTCTCTCGCCTCCTGTTTTGATAGTTTAACCCCAGTTTGAACGCTTGGAGGCCGTACGAGCTGCACGCCATGTTTCCTTAAATATTGTTCCACATGTTTGAAACCTCTGTCAGCCATGACACTCATGCCTGGTTCCAAATCTTTAATAAAATCACATGTTTCTACCAAGGTTGTATCTGTAATTCTCCCTCCAAAACCTGGTGATATATAGTTGACTACACCATTTGGTGTACATGATACAAGGTACTTGATAGTGTTCCCTTTTTTTGTACTCTGACCATAAGAGAGATTGATTCACAGCATTTGAGGGCTTTTGCACCTCAATTTCTAAGCAGTCTATTATACAACTTACTTTGTGATATTTACGCCTAAAGGCCATAGGCAAATTTTTTCTTATGGAATCTTTATCCAAATTCACAATAAAAGGTCGCATGACACTTGCTATAACGGGTATATTTTTTTGAAATATCTTGCTAGCGTAAGTTGCATTTATGCCAAAATCATCAGCAAGCTCTCTAAAAGCATTATTTAATCTAATTTTCTTTAAACACATTAGAATATGTACTGCAGAAATATTTGTTTCTTCTTTAATTAATTCTATTAGAAAATAACAGCTTTTAGGAACTCCAATGTAAAAACGTGGATTTTTCACTATTTTCCGCAATGTATTGATATGGATTTTTCTTCATGGTGCACATTCTTTCAGTGAAATGTTGGAACGTGTTCATGATTTTTAAATCGGTTGTCTTGATGAAGTATTTTTTTGTTTGAATTGTTTTTGTTTAGATTATAGGATGTTAGGTTGTTAGGAGAATTATTGTTGATTAGATTGTCAAGAGATTTGTAATTTAAAAGTCATTGAAAATAAAAAGTTAAAAATATATAGAATTTGATTAAATTAGTAAGAAATATTGAGATTTAAATAGAAATAAAAAGAGTTGAAGAAAAATATAGCCAGAAGAATTTATATAAAATTCTTGGACATACACCAGAGAAGATAGCAGGTACAGAAAAGCAGTGAGGTCAGGGCTGGAAATTGGTAGGAGGAGATAAAAGGCAAGAAATAGAAAGTATTGGAGCAGAAAGAAGCAGCGAATAGGAAGAAATCAGAAATTTGAAGGTATACAGAAAGGGTTGAAGAACAGAAAAAGGAAGTAGAGTAAAAAGAAGAGGAAGAAAAGAAATTTTTATATTTATATTTTTGTTGTAATTTATTTTAGGACAATCAATTTAAAAATTTTGAATCCACGACCGAGAATTTTATTGAAAGAGGGTGTTCCGGAAGGAGGATCCATTTCAATTGGCGCCCAGAACGTGTGGCTGCTTTGGCACTAAGGGTAAGAAATTTTTCTTTACTATTAGGTGTCAAGCTTGCTTTATAAAAAAAAAACAAAGGTGTGTGAGTCGGAGTGAAAGATTAAATAAATAATAAATAGTTGTATGAAATTAAGAGGGGGAAAGGTTATTACAGATAGAATGTTAGAGCAAGGGGATAATATTGATAATCAGGAGAGTCAGGAGGAGGCTCAGGATAGTCAGGGTATTCAGGGAAGTCAGGGTAATCAGGTTGGACAGGATAGACAGGATAATCAGGGTAATCAGGATAGTAAGATAGGGGATAGAAGGGATTCATCATGGGAACAAATGATGGAAATGTTAAAAAATATAAACAAAAATACTGAAGAAAATAAAGAAGACTTGAACAAAAAGATTGAAGCAATGAACAAAAATATTAAAGAAGAAATAAACAAGAATATGGATTCTATGAAAAAAGAAATGAAAGATATGAACAATGATATTAAAGCAATAAATTTAAATATGGATGCTATGAAAAAAGAAATAAAAGAAGACATGAACAAGAATATGGATTCTATAAAAAAAGAAATAAAAGAAGAATTCAAAAATGAGATGAAGAAGCAAATAGAAACAAACAAACAAAAATTGGAAAAAACAAAGAAAGAAATAAGAACTGAAATAATAGCGAGAATAACGGAAGTAGAGGAGTTACAAGAAGTGAAAATTAAAACAATTATTAACAAGGAATGCAAAGAAGAAATAAAGGAAATCAATATTAATACAAATAAAAAATTGAATGATTTAGAAAAGATTATAAAACAAGATACAGTAAAGAAGATAAGTGAGATGGAAGAAAAAGTAGAAGAAATAAAGGTAGTACAAGAAAAAGAACGTGAAATGTTATTAGAAGAACTGAAAAAAGAAAATATAAGTAAAAATCAAACTAATATGGGAATAATTAAAATTGAACATAAATTTAATGGGAATATTAATAAGACTCATCCGAAAATTTTCATAAGAATGGTGAAAAATAAATTAAAATGGTATAGAGACCATGAAGAAATAAGAGAAAACCTGCGTGAGATGTTAGATGGGCAGGCACTGATATGTTTTGCCAGTAAAGATGAAATATTTGTGTTTGAAAAATTTAAAAAGATGTTTTTGAGTTATTTCTGGGGGAATTTTGTTCAATCTAAATTTAGGAAAAAGTTATATACAAGGAATTATCAAGAAAGGGGAAAGCAATTTAAATTTATAAAAAGTTTGTATCGAGAGAAATACCAAGAAAGGGGCAAGCAGTTTAAATTTATAAAAAGTTTGTATCGAGGGAAATATCAGGAAAGGGGAAAGAAATTTAAATTTATTAAAAGTTTGTATCGAGGGAACTATCAGGAAAGGGGAAAGAAATTTAAATTTATTAAAAGTTTGTATCGTGGGAAATATCAGGAAAGGGGGAAGGTATTTAAATTTAGAAAAATTATATATAGGGAAATATCAGGAAAGGGTTAAGGTTACAAAATTTATAAAAATTATATGTAGGAAAATATTAGGAAAGGGGAGGTCTATAAAATTTATATGTATAGGGAAATTTCAAAAGCGGGGGAACAAATCTAAAACTTTAAAAAAATTATATTTTGATAAAAGTTAAGAAGGGGGAATAAAAAAAAAATAGAAATAAAAGAAGAAGTTAAAATTAGATATATTGATGAGAATTGATATTCTAGGGGTAGTGTATTTTATAGTAAAATTGAAATATTCTAAATTAAAAGCTTGACAACTGATGGTGAAGAAAAATTTCCTACTGAAAGGAAATTTGATTTGGCAAGGTGAAGTAATTCACCAAGTCAAATCAAATTTGGGGGAAATTGATATGGATTTTTCTTCATGGTGCACATTCTTTCAGTGAAAAGTTGGAACGTGTTCATGATTTTTAAATCGGTTGTCTTGATGAAGTATTTTTTTGTTTGAATTGTTTTTGTTTAGATTATAGGATGTTAGGTTGTTAGGAGAATTATTGTTGATTAGATTGTCAAGAGATTTGTAATTTAAAAGTCATTGAAAATAAAAAGTTAAAAATATATAGAATTTGATTAAATTAGTAAGAAATATTGAGATTTAAATAGAAATAAAAAGAGTTGAAGAAAAATATAGCCAGAAGAATTTATAAATAAGTAAAAATAAAATTCTTGGACATACACCAGAGAAGATAGCAGGTACAGAAAAGCAGTGAGGTCAGGGCTGGAAATTGGTAGGAGGAGATAAAAGGCAAGAAAAAGAAAGTATTGGAGCAGAAAGAAGCAGCGAATAGGAAGAAATCAGAAATTTGAAGGTATACAGAAAGGGTTGAAGAACAGAAAAAGGAAGTAGAGTAAAAAGAAGAGGAAGAAAAGAAATTTTTATATTTATATTTTTGTTGTAATTTATTTTAGGACAATCAATTTAAAAATTCTTGAATCCACGACCGATAATTTTATTGAAAGAGGGTGTTCCAGAAGGAGGATCCATTTCAGTATATTCTAATGTCTCCGATGCCTCTTGTTTTCTATCTTCTTTAATTATGTCGCTGCAGTCTGAACTGGATTTCATTTGGAGGGATGTTATTGATGGTGATGATGGTATATGGGTCACTGATGGTGTATTTAAAATATCACTGTCAGATTCTTCCTGAACAACAAATAATTTTCTATAAGGATTCTGTACAGTATACGAGGTGGATGGTGATGGTTTGGTAGTACTGCAACTCGTTATTTTAAGTGGTGATGTACAAACAGAATGGCTTAAAGGTTTCAATGGTGATGTACCTTGATGAACTAAATTAATTTTTGTTTGCATTGCTTTACTCCTGATTTTTTTTATAATGTTGACTTGAATGCATTTATTTGCTGTCATAGGTGCATCTTGTGTAGTCATTGGTGCATTGGACTCTGGGGTCCAGAGCGGGGTTGCTGTGAATGCAGCTGGAAAAACGCTCAGATGAGAGACTTCAGGTTCTGGAAGATTTTCTTGCAAAACTGAAAAATAGAAATATTTTTAACAAACTTGCAGAATAACAGCAATTAACTGATTTTTTTTTGACCAGGTATATGTGTAAAAACCCTTTTTGTATGTGCATGGATTTGACATTCATGAAGAACCAATAAGATATAGTAAGTCATTTTATTAATAATCTTCCCAAATCTAAGTCGTTTCTTGAAGAAATTTTCTACTTGACTCATTCTCGGTCATTCATATTTGTATTTTTTATGAATGACCGAGGTTGAGTCGAGAAGAAAATGTCTTGAGGAAACAACTAAGAATATGGGGGTAAAAGTTAAGACATGACATTGGTATAATATGCCATTTCTCTGTAAAATAATAATGAACACCAAGTCAATGTGTGATTCAAACAAAATTATTAAAATAAGTTGATACCTGAGCTTCCCGATGGAGACTCTCTATCTGTCTTGTTTTCTGTTTTCATTAGCAACTCTTCAATCAACTCCTTTCTTTGCTTTTTGACAATATATTGCCGTTCTATGGTATCAGCTGTTCTTTTTCTTCTGTCTGGTTGACAAGCAAATTTTGAAGGAATGCAGCCTGCTTTCATGCTTATCTGTGACACCGATCCCATCAAGTGATACTGCATATAGTTTTCCATATCATTTGGTAACTGAAATTTAAATAAAACACAAAATATAGAAAAAGATATGAAAGGTGAAATCTCACCTCAAAGTTTAAATATCGTACAGTGTTATCACTTATCATGGTTTGGAAACTATGTGGAATATACAAAATAATATAAGTTAATACTTACATCAAAGTGATCTTCACAGAAATAAAGGTGAGTATTAGGCAATATTCCTTTTATATCACGTCTTGCAAGTTGAAGCCACTTATTTCGTATTGTTTTATTAAAGGGAACGAATATAAATAATTTGTCCGGGCTTTTTATAGTTGTATTAGTACACAGAGGCACTGCACAACACTTATACCGTCTCGAACTCATATTTTAGAACTTTTAAAACACAAAAAATGCAAAATTAATACTGTAGTCGTCAATGTTTACACCGAAGTAGACAAACGTGACGTCACAAGCGACGCCATGACAGTTTAAAGCGTTTTGACAGACATGAAAAAATATTAAAGTAAAATATATTTTTTTTAATATTAATTCCTCATTTTATGCAGAAATATGATATACATTGTATATATTATTTATTTCTGAACCTAAAAAACCAATTATTCAAAATTAGTCATCATGCCTATTATTGGAGCTTGTATGATGATAATGTAAAAAAAGTACAGTTTTGTTATCCAAAGTAGTAATACCTGATGCTGCTATTTATACTAGAATTAAGTAAAATTGAATTGTTTTGTTAACGTTATGAGAGTTTATTTTTATTTTACGTCAACTTTTAGTTTTTAAAAGAATAAAAAATTGTTTTATTGTAAAATTCTGTGTTTTAATTAATAAAAATATAATTTTGTAATCTTACATAAAAAATAAGTACTGACAAACTACTAGAACGCAATTAGATTTACAAATTTTATTTAAATATCTTTATTTTTGTTCGTTTATATTTATTACTATTTAAAATCGCTTTATTTTGTATTTTGATTCAAGTTGTACTTGTCGGTGTAGATTGTATTCCATCAATAAATTTTTGTAATAAATTAGTTGATTTAAAAGATATTAAAATTTTGTTTATTATTTACTTAAATAGTTTCTAAATCATTTATCAGGAATTGCTATAGATAAAGAAATTCATAATTACATCCAAGCACTAGAAATATTTATAGATCCTGAAAATTCAACCATACAGTTATATTGTACTTCTCATGGTTTAAAAATAAAAAAATCTTAAAATGTTATTGAAAATCTGTATTTATTTTTTCGTATTAATAGTTTCAGTAAGAAATAATGACATCGACGTTTATAAATTTGTTTTTTATTACGTGTTTATCTACTTTTTCAATTGAACGAGCAGCATAAATATTATATTAATAATTTAATATGACATTAATAGCACAGTAATATAATAATTGCACATTGCACTTAACACTAACTTTTTTTTTAATTTATTAAATTAAATAAGCCGATTTTTTTACCAAATACATCGTAGAACAATTGATATAGGTAACTTGTTAACAATAAGAAAAAACTCTTATTTTATATTTATAATTATTAATATTGAGAACTCATTATTAGTTTTTTTTTTGATCAGTAAGTTAAGCTTAACGATTTAAATTCCTATGTTAACCATATTTTTTTCTGTCTTTTATTTGTATTATCATTTTGACTATGTATAGCTGCTATTTATCCGGGCAAATCTTCTCCTTTGAATAACTACTTCTTGCTTTCAGTAGCTTTTGTTCTGTTCCTAAATAAAAGATTTGATTCCCTAAAATCGACATGTCTATAGTGAGGTTTCTCTGTCGACAGTTTGAATATGTACTTCCAGTCATCACGATATCAATTTGAAATGTGCAGTTTGTAATCTGCAAAAAGGTAGTTTTATTTACTATAGGATATACAATAAAAAATTATTTATGTACCTACCTGGTAAATAATAATCGACCATAAATAAACCTACAAACTTTGTATTTGTACTTTCCACTTCATCGGGTTTTATAAAAAAACAGTATAATAATTTTATATAAGGAATATTCTATTTGGTCTTGACACTAATGACTTTTGAACTTTTGACAGTTTTCGGTCTCTTCTCTCACATGGTCTTTTACATAGTCAAGGAAACCTCGACGTATTAGTAAAGACTACATTCTCAGATCTTCTTACAACATGGAATGTTATTTCCTAAATCGAAATTCCGCACACTCCTTGTGTCAGTCAAACCATCTTCTTGGAGCTGCTGCCCACCTTCACTGTGGTTTCTCTGGTAAAACACCAACTGATCACCATGGACCACGACAGGTTTCCTTTTGGGAATTTTCACGATTTGATAAATAAAATCGTTAATCTTTTTCTTGATGGTGTATGGACCTTCTCAGTTCTTCTGTAATTTCGGACAAATGCCTCGTCGTTGTTGGGGGTTATAGAGCCAGATTAAATCTCCTACTTGGTAACTCTTTTCCATTGTTCGCGTGTTATAATACCTTTTTATCCGATCACTAGATAATTGAAGTTTCCTACTTACTAGGTTGTGTATGTTCTCTATTCGATTCTGAAGATCGGCGACATATTCTTCACTGGCCACTTCTTCACCAGGTTTACAACCAAATACCAAGTAAGATAGTAATCTCATTTCTCTACCGAACAGGACCTTCGCATATGTTTTGACTGTTGATTTTTTAATGGCTGATAGAATTACCATTAGGAATAGTGGAATATGTCGATTCGAATCCTTTTGATACCACTTTTGACAAATAGTTAGTTATAATCCGATTCATTTCATCAGACTGAGGGTGCTTCGCTGTGGTTCTCGTTTTGTGAATACCTACTCTTTGGCAAACTTCTTGAAACAGTTTGCTTTCAAAATTTCTCCCTTGGTCTAAATGTAATTCTAGTTGTACCTCAAAACGGCTTACAAATTCTTTAACTAATATATCTGCTAAAGTGGTGGTTTCCTGATTGGTAACTACGTAGACTTCAACTCATTTAGTGAAATAGTCCAAACTTGGAAGTTTTGTAAAAAAATAAAAAGTTTTTATTATTCTTAATAAAATGAACTTTCAAAAAGTAAGGGTCAGTACAATAAATAGAATCTATCCATCCAGTTTATTCTCAAAGTGCTCCTATAAATACATATTCCAAACGATTTTATTTGATTAGTGATGTTCTTTTTTAGCCTCCATTCCATATAACAACACCGAAAATCCATAACATCTCATTATTCGTACTTTACGTTGTAGGCTGAAAGTATCTTTCTCATATTATTAAATGTAGCTTCAGCTTTTCCTATTCTTGATTTCTTGCGTATAATCGTTATCTTCAGTTACAACTGTTGCTAAGTATGTATAACTGTATACCTTTTGGATAGGTTCGCCCTTAATCCATAACTTCTTTTTTTGCTGTGACTTTGCAATGCATGGTCGTATTTTTAATATTTAAGTTTAGACCGATTTCTTTGCTTTTATCTACAATCTTATCCATCATAACATGTAATTTCTCACATCGATTCTGCGATTATCAACGTATCATTATTGATAGTTTCATCGTTAACTTTGATTCCAATTGATGTTTCTTTTAGCGTTTCCTGAACTATCTCTTCTGAGTATAGGTTAAAGAGTATGTACTTGTAAATTTTAAATCGTAATTTACTATCAAAAGTTCAAATCGGTTTTATATCGTTTTATTTCTATCAAAAATTATATGACATTATTATGACAATCAACAACTATATCCAAATCAAATATATCGTAACATTCTTCCGCCCGAATATGGAGGGTAGAGGTAAGGAGAACTCAGTCTGTATATAAAAAGTGTTCGTTCAAAAGCGTAAAATTTTGTTTTATTAGGTTGCCGAAGCGGGCGCTGTTAAGCAATAATTCCATGATCTGAATATAGCCATTTTAAACCGACTGAAATATGCAAAAATTAATGAAGTCTTACCCTAAAAATTAACGTGACAGATTGTTGATATGATATATCACAAAGTATAGATTGATATATGATTAGATTTTAATATTGTTAAAAGTTAAAATGGTGAAATCTTGTGTAATTAAAAATTGTTCAAATAGTCGCAAAACGAAAAAGAAAATATTGAATGATGTATACTTTGTGTCATTTTTTTGGCCAACGGTACGTAAAAAGAAATTTAATTCTATAAACAAGTTAAACCAAACCAATAGTTATTGGATCAATTATTGTTTAATTTAAAAAACCTTTTTAAATTGCAAAAATATTTATTTCGTGATAAAATATTAATACTAATAATGCAGTTTCTTTATTTATCTTTGTACATTTATGTAAAAACTCCAGCACGGTTACAGCTTTGGACGCAATTTTGGTCTATGCTATACATATGGATATCTTTTTCTTGGAAATTTCTACAATTAAAATAATTACGTACCATTGCTCGAAAATAAAACACAGAGTATATATTGTAACGAGCGAGAGTCCCCTAGTACGCCTCTGTCTCCCTGATAGCGCTAGGTAAACAACTGATTTCCGAAAGTCTGGTGACTACGCGTACAATCGAGAATAATTCCTTTCCTTCTACCCGCGACGAGAAACTGTTACCGAAGCACGTTCTGGAAGCGGTGGACTGGTATATAAGCTGAGAGCCACGACCCACGGGGAAGTTGAAAAGTTAACCGCGAGAGTCTAAATATTCGAGCGATCTGCGAAGTGAAAATAAATAGTGAATATAAATCGAAGTTAATTGCTGTACATAAATTAGTGTGTTAGTTTAGTTATTTAGTTATAATTCGTTTAGTTAGTAGTGTGTAAATAAATTAGACATTTTCGTTCAGCAGTGATTTTATTTTGAACCCCTAGAACGTAACAATTGGTGTCAGAAGTGGGATAAATTAAACTGCTGTGTTAATTTAAATTGTGGACTTCATTAGTGAATATTTTGTATGCCAGTTACGAGATCACAGACGAAGAAAATGGATCAGGCGACAATGGAATTTTTCAAGCAAGCCCTTGAAAAAATGAGCTTGAAAATGGATGAGAATACCCAGAAAATGGAAGAAAACACTAAGAAAATGGAAGAAAACACCCAGAAAATGGAGAATAAAATGGAAGAAAATACTAGAAAGATAATGGAAGAAAACACTAAGAAAATTGAAGATAATTTGGGAGATAAATTGACATTGATTGAAAATGAGTTAAAGAATAATTACTCCAAACTGGAAAATGAAATTGGAAGCGTAAAAGACGAGATGGGCAACGTGAACGATAAAATTGGAAAATTTGAAGACAGGGTTGGAAACATTGAAGGCAGATTGGTTAATATGGAGGAAGAAATGCAAGTAAAATTGGAAGAACAGGTGAAAACCATGGAAGACCGATTGAGTAAGAACTTTAGCAAATATTGTTCTGTTAAGCCGGGAGAACGGGGTGAGCCAGGGCGAACAAAGATCAAACCTCCCACTTTTGATGGCAAAACACCCTGGAGCACTTATCAGAAACAATTTGAAGCAGCAGCCAACGCCAACTGCTGGGACGATGAAGAGAAAGCAACTGCTTTAATTGTTGCATTAAGAGGGGACGCACTGAATATCCTTCAGACCATTCCTGTAAGTCAACAAAGTGATTATAAGACTCTGACAAGTAGACTGCAAATGAGATATGGTGATGCACATCTCCAACAAGTGTATCACGCACAAATCAAGAGTCGCCATCAGAAAAGTGCAGAAACCTTGCAGGAATTCGAAGCAGACATAGCAAGGTTGGTAAGGCTGGCCTATCCTTCAGCACCGGACAGCTTCCTAGAACAACTTGCTGTCCAGACCTTCGTCGATGGGTTGAGAGACACGGAGACTCAGCAGACGTTGCGGTTGGCCCGGCCCAAAACCTTAGATGACGCCCTGGCCCATGCCCTAGAATTTGAAGCTGCTAAACAAGCTTCGCACAAAGGACAGAGCAAAGTGAGACAGCTTGATGATTCACCAGTCTGCGACGAGAGTATTGAAGACGTAGTTCGCCGAGTTCTCCAGGAGAAACGTAATGGTGGACCAAGATGCTGGAACTGCGGCGAAAGAGGACACATTCGGCGTAACTGCAAGAAGCCGGTTACACCACAACGGCAAGAACAGGAAAACTAAAGCGGGTTGGCAAGAAGGGGCATAAACCGACCCGCCACGACAATGCCCCTGAAGTTGTAATTCAGGCCATCTCTTCAAGTGTTTATGTCGACGGTAAAATTAATGGAAGGTCCGTAAAAATGTTAGTCGACACTGGCGCAACCCGAACTATAGTTAAGCCGAGTGTAGTTGAAGGAAATGGAAAAACCTTACCAGCGATGGTTCGTTTACGGACTGCAACTGGAGAAGACGTGCCAACACATGGAAAGAAAAGGATCTTCATCAACATTGGGGACAGGTCTCTCGAACATGAGGTGCTGGTGGCAGATATCATGGAGGAAGTCATCTTGGGAATGGATGTCATTAAGGGTTATGGCTTCCAGATGGATATGAGAAACGATGTTCTGAGGATCGGAAGTCTGGAAATTCCATTCCTGGGATGTGAAGATATCACGACTCGAGTCTTACTCAGCGAAGATGTTCACCTACGTGGACAGGCGGAAACCATAGTGAAGGGGTATTTAGATAGAGACCTTCGAGGTAGCTGTATAAGACTCATCGAACCAGCCAGTAAGAGTAACCTCGGGAAAGGACTGTTAGTCGGAAAAACCTTGGTGAGAGGCGGAAACGAAGTTCCTGTGAGAATGTTGAACACCAACATGTACCCTGTGATCTTAAAGAAAGGTACGATCCTGGGAGAAAGCTGTTCCGTGCTTTGTGTGACAGGAAGCGTTCAGGATGTGAAAAACCCGCTACCAAGAAGCGAGAAGAGTTCGAAGAAATTATTTGAGACATTGGCTTCTTCCTGCACAGAACTTGCACCAGAACATATTAGCAAGGTGAAGAAACTAATTCATGAATACAGTGACGTTTTTGCTATGGACAACACTCAGATGGGTAGGACGAATGTTGTGAAGCATTCTATCAATACCGGAAGTTCAGATCCCATTCGCCAACAACCGCGAAGGCTTCCCATAGCAAAGAGAGAAGAAGCAGAAAATATAATCAAGGACATGCACGAACAAGGAATAATAGAGCAATCTGATAGTCCTTGGTCATCACCTGTGGTTTTGGTGAAGAAGAAAGATGGCAGCACCAGATTTTGTGTCGACTATCGTCGTTTGAACGACGTCACCAAGAAGGATTGCTACCCCATTCCAAGGATTGACGACACTTTGGACACGCTTTCTGGCTCGAAATGGTTCTCCACGCTGGATTTGAAGAGTGGGTATTGGCAGGTGGAATTAGATCCCAAAGACAAAGAGAAAACAGCTTTTACTATTGGGACAGGATTGTGGCAGTTCACAGTAATGCCATTTGGCCTCTGTAACGCACCTGCAACTTTCGAGCGATTAATGGAAACCATTCTTCGAGGATTGTCATGGAAGTCGTGCCTAGTTTATTTGGACGATGTCATAGTATTTGGCCGGACATTTGACGAACACCTGGAAAATTTAAGAGAAGTCCTTGAAAGACTACGCACTGCAAATTTAAGACTCAGTCCAAAGAAATGCCACCTCTTCAGGAAAGAAGTGAAATATCTAGGACATGTAGTATCTGCAGATGGCATTAGTGCTGACCCAGACAAAGTCAAGGTTGTACGAGAATGGCCAGTACCACAGGACAAGCACCAAGTAAGGAGTTTTCTTGGCTTGTGCACATACTACAGAAAGTTCGTCTTGGGATTTGCTGACATCGCGAAGCCTCTAACAAGACTGACGGAAGATGGAAGGGACTTCAAATGGGATACTGAATGCGAGGATGCTTTCAATCGACTGAAGCAAGCACTAACAACAGCTCCTATATTAAGTTATCCTCAGACCAGTGGAAGGTTTATATTGGACACGGACGCAAGCAACACGGCCATAGGAGGCATATTATCCCAAATTCAGAATGGCCAAGAGAAAGTTATAGGATATTTCAGCAAGGTCCTGTCGAAGCCTGAGCGTAACTATTGTGTTACGAGGAGAGAACTTCTCGCCGCAGTCAAGTCCATGGAACATTTTTATAAATACTTGTACGGTCGCGAATTCCTTCTAAGAACAGATCATGCTGCTCTGAAGTGGCTTCTACAATTCAAGAACCCAGAAGGTCAGGTTGCGAGATGGATAGAAAGGCTGCAGGAATATAATTTTTCTGTGGAACACCGGGCCGGAAAGTCACATGGCAACGCTGACGCATTATCTAGGAGACCTTGTCCTTCCGACTGCAAACACTGCAGCAAAGCAGAAGAGAAGGAATTCTGTTTAAGAACAACCGTAGTGGATCTGGATTGGCTGCCAGAATCCCTGAAGCGAGACCAAGAAGGTGACACCGAACTAAAGATGTTGCTTGACTGGAAAGCAAACGGACAGAGACCAAATGGGAAGAAGTGAGTCACCTGAGTCCTAGGGTCAAGTCCTACTGGGCGCAGTGGGACTCCATCATTTTAGAGGATGGATTGTTGAAAAAGTCCGTCGAGAATGACGAGGGTACTGCAGCTAGGACTCAGCTGATAATTCCCCGGAGTCGGACGACAGAAGTATTGGAGAAACTTCATAATGGAACCTCCGGTGGACACTTCGGCATCAAGAAAACGTTGGAAAAGATCAGAGAACGTTTTTACTGGGTCAACTGCAAAGAAGACGTCAAGGACTGGTGCCGAAAATGTAGACTTTGTGCTTCAACTAATGGCCCAAGAGGAAAACGACGAGCGCCAATGAATCAGTATAACGTAGGCAGTCCTATGGAAAGAGTTGCTATAGACATCGCAGGCCCATTCCCAGAGACCGACGATGGGAACAAGTACATATTGGTGGCGTCGGATTACTTTACCAAATGGGTTGAAGCACATGCCATCCCAAACCAAGAGGCCTCGACAGTGGCAGACGTGCTGATAAAAGAGATGTTTAGTCGGTTTGGAGTGCCACTGGAGCTACATTCTGATCAGGGACGAAATTTCGAGTCTGGCCTATTCCAGAGCATTTGTGAAATACTCGGAGTCAAGAAGACCAGGACAACGCCTCTTCACCCACAGTCAGATGGCCTAGTCGAAAGAATGAATAAAACTGTGGGAAAATATTTGGCTAAAGTGGTCTCTGACCATCAAAGAGACTGGGACCGATACCTTCATCTGTTCACCATGGCCTACAGATCAGCCGTAAAGGAGTCTACTAGAGAGACACCAGCTTGTGTCATGTTCGGCCGGGAAATAAGATTACCCTGTGATCTAGAGTTTGGTTGTAAGCCCGGAACAGAGATAGCTGGTGAGGACTACGTGAGCACGTTGAGGGGCAGGCTACACTACATTCATGAAAAGGTCCGACAAAACATACAAATTGCTAGTGACCGAATGAAGACCCGTTATGACAGCAAAGCTACAGAAGGTGGTTTTAACGCTGGAGATTTGGTCTGGCTGTACAACCCCCAGAAGAAGAGAGGATTATCACCTAAGCTACAGAGGAATTGGGAGGGTCCATACAGAGTGGTAAAGAGGATCAATGATGTAGTGTACCGTATACAAAAACTACCAAGGGGCAAGAGGCGCGTGGTCCATGTAAATCGGTTGGCGAAATACGAGGCAGACTACGACGAACAAGACGAGACCCATCTGAGAAGGACGACCAGCCCAGAGCATGTTGAGATGAGTTTCGACCAGTTCATGGAGAACTATGGTGGAACTGGGAAGGCACGATTCGGAGTTACCACCGAGCAGCAGCAGGACCTCTTCTCTGTGCCTGGAGATTATTCCCTAGCCCATTGTGTCGCCGAAGATCTGCGTATGTCCAGGGGAATAGCATTAGTCTTCAGGAAGAAGTTTGGCCGTGTATCTGAGCTCTCCAGACAACAGCCCCATCCCGGAAAAATTCTAAGTCTCACTGACGGTCATCGTCACCTCTTCTACATGGTGACTAAGAGGTTTTCCGATCACAAGCCTAGCTATAGAAGTATGTGGAATACCTTGCTGAACCTAAGAAACGAACTCACCAGGTTGGAAGTGAAGAAGCTGGCTGTGCCTAAGTTGGGTTGTGGTCTAGACCAACTCAACTGGAGAGTCGTCCGGAACATGCTCGAGGTGCTTTTCCATAAGACAGGAATAGAGATACTCGTGTGCATTTTCAACCCGAGCGGAAACACAATGAAGGAGAAGACTGTGGATTGCTATTTCGAAAAGCAAGGGAGCTGCAGAAAGGGGGATGCCTGTAGGTTCAGACATACCAACCAAGGTGTTCGGGGACCGAACGTCTTAAGGAGGGGGCAGTGTAACGAGCGAGAGTCCCCTAGTACGCCTCTGTCGCCCTGATAGCGCTAGGTAAACAACTGATTCCCGGAAGTCTGGTGACTACGCGTACAATCGAGAATAATTCCTTTCCTTCTACCCGCGACGAGAAACTGTTACCGAAGCACGTTTTGGAAGCGGTGGACTGGTATATAAGCTGAGAGCCACGACCCACGGGGAAGTTGAAAAGTTAACCGCGAGAGTCTAAATATTCGAGCGATCTGCGAAGTGAAAATAAATAGTGAATATAAATCGAAGTTAATTGCTGTACATAAATTAGTGTGTTAGTTTAGTTATTTAGTTATAATTCGTTTAGTTAGTAGTGTGTAAATAAATTAGACATTTTCGTTCAGCAGTGATTTTATTTTGAACCCCTAGAACGTAACAATATCATTTGATATTTTCTTTGTCGTTTCGCGACTATTTGAACAATTTTCAATTACACAAAATTGCACCATTTTAATCTATAATATTACAATCTAATATCAACAACATGTCACTTTAATTTTTAGGTTAGACCAGGGTGAAAGGATAGACTTCATTATTTTTTTCATATTTCAGTCGGTTTAAAATCGCTATATTCAATTCATGGAATTATTGCTTAACAGCGCCCTCTTCGGCAACCGAGTAAAACAAAATTTTACGCTTTTGGACGGACACTTTTGAAGCTTTAGCCTCATAAGAGTGAATTCTCCTTACCTCTACCCTCCATACGCCCGAAGAAAATATAAAAAAAACATAAAATTAAAATGACAATTCATCTCTTCTTCTTGTTCAGGTTTCAGTACAGGCAATTTTGCATAATTTATTGACCGGTCTTTTCAATAATCCAGTCGCTGTTTGAAGATCGACGACTCCCACCACTCCATCTGTTCCTGGGTATGTTCTAATCACTCTACCCTTGGGCCAATGATTTCTAGGAGAATTGCTATCCGCTATAATGACTACATCGTCTTCTTTGAGATTTTCTGTTTTTCCATACCAATTATTTTTCCGATTCAATAAGGGTAGGTACTCCTTTAGCCAGCGCTTCCAAAAATTATCTGCTAACTTTTGACCCAGGTGCCATTGTTTTCGAATATCTAGTTGAATTTTTAAGAGCTGGTGATCCGATCGATTTGCCTATGAGGAAGTGATTTGGTGTCAAGCATTCCTCTCTGGTTCTGTAGGTATGTAGGTAAGGGGACGACTATTAACGCTGAATTCAATTTCACATAAGATTCTTTTGGGACCGCCTCCTTCAGTATCACTTTTAAACAATTCTTCACTGTTCTTATCATTCTTTCCCAAAATCCAGCAAAATTTGGAGCAACAGGTGGTATAAAGTGCCATCTAATATCTTGCAATGTACATTCTTTAATAATTTTGTTATATTCAAAGGTTTTTAAACATTTCTTGATTTCTTTATCTGCAGATTTGAAATTTGTAGCATTATCCGAATATATATGTTTAGGGCAGCCTCTTCTCGAAATCATCCTCTTAATAGCTAATATAGCTGAATCAGTGTTCAGAGAATGGGATAGGTGAACAATACCCCATACCTCTTTTCCCGTCTTCTTCCAATTTTAACAGTCATTGGACCAAAGTAATCTATTCCACAGTTGGTGAATGGACAAACATATCCAGTAATTCTTGGATTTGGTAACATACCCATCTCAGGTTCTATCGGTTTTGATTTCCTGTTCTTGCAAAATAGACAACTGTTAAAAGCTTTTTTAACGGCATTTCTTAAGTGAGGAACCCAATATTTTGACCTTACTTCATTTATAACTGTTTCTATTCCATTGTGATGAAATTTCTCGTGAAAGTAAGCTAAAACAAGTTCAGTAAATCTGTGTTTCTTACTTAATATAATTAAATTTATTTGTCCATATTCTAGATGTGGTGTATGTTTTAGTCTACCTCTCATTCTTAAAATATTTTCTGAGTCTAAATATGGTGAAAGTTTATAAATACTGCTACTTTTGCTTATAGGTTTATGATCCTCAAGATCTTCTATTTCTTTTTTAAACATCTCTTTTTGAGTCCTTCGTAATAATATTTTTTCTGCGTCCCAAATTTCTTCTGGATCTAATTCTCTTATACCATTCTCTTCAATTTCCCTATTCCTTTTATGTTTTCCTGAAAACGTCTTTAAATTTTTAATGAATCTTAAAATCCAAGCAGTTGTTCTAACTAGTTTTAAATATTTCGAGAATTTTTCTACTTTTGGCAAATATTCGACATCTGTTATCATTCCGACATAGCTGCTCTACTTTCTTTCTATCAAGCATTCTTCGTCTTTTTTGAAATGTTCTATTGGCCAAAAGTTTTCTTCTTGTTTTAAAAAAGGTGGTCCACTATACCACTCATTAAAATCAACTTTTTTTGATTTTGTCAGACAGTCAGCTGGATTGTTCTGCGTGTTAATCCAACGCCATTCATCTTTTCTTGATAGACGTAGAATTTCAGTTACTCTAATAGTAACAAACTGTTTGTACTTTGAAATGTCCGGACGAAGCCATAAAATGACTGTTTTGGAGTCACTCCAATAGAAAATTCGTTCTATCACAACTCTGTGTCCTCTCTTGATCATAGTGCCCAGTCTAACTCCTAACAATGCTACCATTAGTTCAGTTCTTGGGATACTTACAGGTTTAAGTGGGGTAACTCTTGCTTTTGCTGTAACAAATATTAATTTAGTTTCATTTACTACCTTAAATCTGAAGTATCCTACAGCTCCATATGCTTTACTTTTAGCATCACAGAAAACATGTAGTTCAACAGACTGTATTAACCCACCAAAGTAAAACCTAGGAATTTCTAAATCAGTTAGTAACTTTAAAGTATTAATCCATTTAAGCCAACTGTTTCTTATATCATCTGGAATAAGTTCATCCCATCCTATTTTATTTTTCCAAATTTCTTGCAGTAAAATTCGGACCTGCATAATAATTTGCATGATAAATCCAAGTGGATCATATATTAGCATTGATATTCGTAACATCTCTCTTTTAGTAGGCATCTTCTTTCCCTCCATTATCTCAGGATTTATTTTCTTCAAATGGTTCTAAATTTAAAAGTATCATTTTGGGAATCCCACCAAACTCCTAATACTCTTTCCACAGGTAATATACTATTTTCCATCAAATTTTTACCTGATGGAGCCCTTAAATCTTCTGGTATCCTATTCAGAATCTCTCGTGAACTACAAATCCAATTGCAAATTTGAAAACCACCATTTTTATGGATCATGATTACTTCCTGTATTTTAAGTAGTGCTCTTTCCGGGTTATCCTCGCCATCTAAATAATCATCCATATAATGAAGATTAACTATTGCTTTTGAAGCTTCCTTGTAATCATTCTTGAATTCCAAAGCATTTTTGTTCCTTACCATTTGTGCTAAACATGGAGAGCAGTTGGCTCCGAATATCATGGATGTCATCTCATATTCTTTTATTTCGCCTTCATCTTTGCCTCTCCATAGAAATCTCTGTGCTTGTCTGTCTTCTTTTTTAATTTTAATTTGTGGAAACATTTCCTTAATATCAGCTGAAAAACCTATCCTTTTTTCTCGGAATTTCATTAAAATTTCTGTCAAATTATTAAAACAATTTGGACCTACTAACAAGTTGCTGTTGAGGCTTACTCCATGGCTTTTGCTAGCAGCATCAAAAACTAAACGAAGTTTACCTGGTTTGTTTTGATTGAAAACAGCAAAGTGAGGTAGGTACCATGTCTTATTAGTCTTTACCTTACTTTCTTCTTCTGTCAATTCTCTAGCATATCCTTTGTCTAAGAAGGATTCTATGGCTTTGTTATAAGCTTCAGCAAAATTATTGTCTTTTCTCATTTTACTTTCTATATAACTTAGTCGTTTTAAAGCTGTACTTCGACTTTCTGGAAGGACAACATTCTCATTTTTCCAAATTAATCAAACTTCCCATCTGTTTTCTTCATTTCGTCTGATATTTTCTTCAATTTTCTCTACATCTATAGAAATTTCGGCCTTTTCAAACTTATTCCATCCCAGTCCAAAGAAAAATAGTTCATCACCAGGTCGTGAAGATCTTTTTCTTCCGACGAATCTTCACTGTATATATGAAAGTTAGAGTTAGGAATATTATCTCTAAGCTGTAAAGTTCCATGAATGGACCAACCTAATAAACATAGCTTTTCCTTTCAGAGCCTTTTGTAGTCTGCTAATATTCTCTCTATTAGTAAAGTTACATAAATCAGTTGTCTCCCTAAACTGACTTATGAAGTTTGGCCATTCAATTGGGTTTCCTGAAAAATAAGGCAGATCTTTATTAACAGACTGTCGAGTTACCAATTTTTCAACAAAAGAATGTTGTTGCTTATCCAAGAAATGAGTATGTCTCTGGCTTAAATTTGTTGGAATGTCATCAAGAAGTTTGTTGCGTCCCTCTTTTCTGTCTTCGGAATTTCTATCATTTTGCTTCAAATTCTTGATCCATTCCTCGGTGTATTCGTTTCTGGACATATCTGATGATGCAGTTGTTACCTCGGCTTCTTCATCTATCTCTAATTCTTTCATTTCCAATTATAAGTTTACTCGCTCCTTTTCTCTCTGCAGTCTCCGTTTTTCTAAATCAAATTCTTTATTTTCTATTTCAGCTAATTTTTCAAAAGCTTCAATATTCGCTTCCAAATTTTGTCTTTTTCTTGAAACTTTGGAAGATGATTTCCTTGTATGTCTATCCCTATTACCTACAGACCTACTTACAGAAGACCTTGCAGACTCCTTCTCTACAGAGTTACTCTTTGAAGACCTTCTTGCAGATTTCATCTCTGTGCTATCTTTTGACATTTTCGACCTCTCTTGGGACACTCGGCTACTCTGAGGATCCTTTCGGATTGTTCTTCCATATCTTAAAACTGTACCATTTCCTGTGTTCGACATCTTCTCAAATTCTTATCAAAGGATCAAAGGAACAAATGTAAATTTTAAATCGTAATTTACTATCAAAAGTTAAATCGGTTTTATATCGTTTTATTTCTATCAAAAATTATATGACATTATTATGACAATCAACAACTATATCAAAATCAAATACATCGTAACACATGGTTTTTAAAATACCACAGGGTTTCCATACTTTTTCCTCACCCGGTATGTTACTTTTTGACATTTTACGTTGCGAATATGAAAAATTTCATATTATTAATTTTTAATTAAAAAAATGTGAGTCGTCACGGGACGCCTGGCAGATGTGAAACATCGACATTATTTTGTAAAAGTATATGCAGTATTCAATAAAAAAAGAGTGTGCGTGTAACCTTTGGGCGCGATTAAAGTAAACATTAAAAAATTTAAAAATTTTGAAAATTTAAAAATTCTAAAAATCTTCACAATTTTGAAAATTTTTAAATATTTTGAAAAATTTGAAGATTTTGAAAATTCTAAAAATTTTGAAAATTTTAAAAATTTTGAAAATACCTTTTCCGTGGAAAAATACACATATTATAACATATACCTGTGTGTAAGAATAATACTTTCTTTTGATTATATAAATTACTATGTTATAAAATATTCCTTACCATGAACTAATTTTGAATTTAAATATAAATATTAAATAGGTAAGAATTAACTTAATTTAATTATTTTCCAATATTATTATTTAAATATGCTACCGGCTATTCTCTTATATCAGGGTCAGAGTTCCAAATATTAAAAAAAAAAACTGAATAGATTCAAAATCAGTTAATATAAAAATTTTCAACTAAATGACTGTAAAACCTCACTATCCTAGACCAATGATGTTCTCTAGGCATAGATTGTATATAAATTTCTAACCTTACTAATTCAAAAATGTGACAAAGCTCAAGAGACCGTTGTTAAAACCAAATATGCATCAAATATATGAAATGAAATATTCTGACTTTTGTTAATAAACAATTCAAATTAAACTTATCAAATAGTAAATAATAATTTAGTTAAACACGTAAAACAGTGAAATACAAATGTTCATCAAAGTTATAAAAAAATCAAACACAGAAAAACTCTTTATTGTAACGAGTGAAAAGTGGTTACCATTTGAATGAAACTTCGCTCCTCTTCTGGAAAAACCAGGATTCAGGATTCACTTCTCAGGACAATCTACTTTCTTCCCCGGAACAGCAAAGATTTCAGGACACTTTGTAGAGATTGAACAATAAATTCTTCTTCAACCAAAAGATAAACTGCTACTACATCCACTGGTAAGTGTAATTATGACTTTCTTTCTTATTAGATATTAGTTTAATCTTCATTAACTTAATTAAAATGCAGTTATACCCATATACTGCTCAGCCCACAATTTAAGTATCTGTCTATTTCTTCATAAAATATTGTAATTTTCTCTTACCAATTGCTTTCTCTGGTTACCTTGTGATAAAATTAATACTTTAAACTAATTTAAAACTTTCTTTTATCGATATTTTCAAAAAAAACTCAAAATTTCAACGGAGCAATTTTTAATACAACTTACATATCAAGAATCCCAAAACAAGAGAGCCTCCATCAAATCAACAAAAAAACAACTGAAAAATTCAACAAACTTAAATCTATACATCCTTACCACCTAATCGCCTACTAATTCCTTATTTAAATAAAATTACTAACAAAATCTAATTCTTGATTCATTATTACAATTTAAAACAATGATTATTCTTTTTATTTTTATAAAATTTACTAGCACTATAAACTAATATTTTTCTCTTTTTCAGAATATTTCATTTGGAATTTGAACTATTAACAAATTAGAATATGGTTGATAAATTTGTATATTTTAAAAGTAAGTAAAAATTTTAATATTTATTTTAATTATTTATGATATTTTCATAATTTAATTTTCTTATTTAATTATACCCTTAATTCATTTAAAAATTAATGTTTAATTACTAACGTATTGGCAACTTTATAAGCTTTTAATTATTTACTTTTCCCATTTATCAATTTCATAATTATTGAAACTTTATATAATGTAGATTAAACCATTTTGAATCTTTAAAAAAAATCTTTGAAATGAATTTGTATTTTTTTCTTTCTTATTCTATTTTCTTTTTCCTTTTTTAGGAATTATGAAGAAGATGATGATAATTAATCCTACTGTTACTGCATTTGCGCTCTGACCCGAAATAAGAAAATTTTCCTTTCTCTATTTGCCATAAGATTTTCATTCTACATTCTTATTTAATATAGCATAGTAACTCGTATCATCTCAAATCCCCCAATTAAAATTTTTTTTAATCAATCATATGTCCATATTTGATTAAAAAAATTATAATTTCTATTCCCAATTTAATAATTTCATTACTGTCAAGTAACTTTGCGTGATACATTATATCTTTAATATTCTATTTTATTCTTAGTTTATTGTGTAAAAGATTTAACTTTATTTTAATAAAATAATACCAATTTCTTTGTTCTATATTTCATTTTATAAAATGTTCATTTGATGAACTTGCTTGTAAATGATTATTTATATTCTAAAACCATAAATCAATAAAAAATTAATTTATCTCATATTTCCTTCAAAAAAAAATTTTTTAACCAAGAATATTTAAACTTATTATTCATACCAGTTTCAATTTTAATATCTTTTCATTCCATGAACTGTTTTAATGTTTATTCTATAAACATCCCAGTAATTTTCATAATAAAAAAAAAACTATGTACACCTAAAACTACTATTTACAACCTAATATCTATTTACAAAATTGTTTGTAATATCATCTACCCTTCTGCAGGTGTAAATAGGATGTTCATACCTAGAAGAGTAGATGATATTATGCACGTGGAAGCGACTTCACGTTCTGTTCCTGGCCTTGACCAGTCACATCACCCTGATTTGCATTAATAACATTCACCTGTCGATTATTCTCACCTCTCTCTCTCCATTCATTGTTTTGATTCCCTACATTACGATTATCTTCATTTCTATTCCATCTATTACCTGACCCTCTATTCCTATCATAATTATTGTTATTTGAAAAATCCCTATTTCTCCTATCAAAATTCCTATTTTCCCCATTTCTACCATTACTATTATCATTCCTATATTCATTTGCTCTTGTTTCATTCCTATTAAAATTACTATATCCCCTATTAAATTCCCTATTCCTATTATTAAATCTGTAATTACCATCATTCCTATTCTCATTTCGATTCCTTTCATTAAATCTATTACCACCAGAATTCCTATTATCATATCTATTTCTATCATTAAATCTTTCATTCCCATTCGTTCTACTTTCATTCATTAGACTTCGTTCTAGTCTCTGTAAGTAATTTGATAACTGTTTCATTGTTTTAATGTTGTGTATTGCTATCGTTTCAGTCACTTCATGTTTGTACTGTCTAGCCACATACAAAACTATTTCCTCTTCCCTCATCGCAGGTTCCAAATATTGTGCATTATTATATAGTTGCATTGCATATGCATTAAAATTTTTTCCCTTATTATAGTCATATTTTCCAAAATTCAGTTTTTCTCTAAAGGTAGCTTGTTGAATTTCCCCCCAGAAATATCTACAAAATTGCTCTTCGAAATCTTTTATTGACGACATTTGATTTTCTTTATTGCAGAACCATAGTAAAGGATGTCCTGTTAACATATCACGGATCCACAGTTTTTTCTCCGAGAAGTCACTAATATACTTTGTTTTACTTTTTATTATACTTACAAATACTTTTGGATGTATATGATTAATGTTCCTATCAAATTTAATTCCGGTATTGTTGTAGTGTGACATCATATTAGGAAGAACTCCCACCATATTTCCTCTGACATTATTCTCCATAATTTCTTGTAACTTCTTTTGCATATCTTCCATTTCCTTATTTAATTTATACTTGGTTAATTCTTGATTCTTACTACAAACTCCTTTTTGTTTTTCTACTTCTCCCTCTAGTCTTTCAAATTCTTTTCCTAAGTTAATTTTTAAATTGTCCACTACCTCTTCATAAATTTGCTCTTGTAATCGTATTTGTCCTATATCTTTTTTTATGACATCAGTATGTTTATTGACTTCACGTTCTATTTCCTCCGGTAAATTTTCTTTAATTGATTTTTCTACTTCTTTTATTTTAATTTCCATACCTTTTTCAATTTCCCCCTTAATTTCAATCGCTGTATCCTGGATTCCAGTTCTCAATTTCTTGTTTTGCTGTTCGATTTTCTTGTCAAATTCCTTTCTTATAGTTTTAACTTCTTCCCTTATCTTCAAATTGTCTTCTTTAATATTACTAATTTCTCTTTTAAATATTTTATTATCTTCTTTTATTTCATCCAATTTTTTATTGTTTTCCTCAAATTTCTTATCAATATCTTCCTTTTGTTGATCCAATTTATTCTTCATATCTTCTTTTATATCTTTTTTAATATCTTTAATTTCTTCTTTAATGTTTTTCATAATATTTTTATTATTCTCTTCCAATTTCTTGTCCATATTTTTGTTTATATTTTCATTCATATTCATCATATTTTTATTAATCTCTTCAAATTTCTTATCATTGTTCATCATAAAGCTTTGAAGCATCCTACACAAATCTGTTTGAGTCTCTCCTCCTGGTCTTTCCTGTACCACCTGTTCTTCTTGCTCATTTCCACCAGCAGTTGCCTCTGTCTCTATTTCAACCATAGTTCGATCCTGCTCTCCTCCTATCTCCATTAAATTTTCTCCTTCTTCTGTCTCTGCTTCTTCCTGTGTCTGTCCTGTTTGAATCAGCTCTTCCACTCGATAATCTCCTGCTCCTAACATTCTCTCTTCATGCACTTGCACCGCTACTCTCTCGACCTCAATCTCTCCTCCATCACTACTTTCACTCTCATCTCCTACTACCTTACCATCTCTCAATCTCATTTTTCCATCCATATTTACAATTTCTTTTATCGAGATAAATATAACTAATGTTTAAAAATTTTTATTTACAATACCTTTATCTTAATAAAAATTTACCAAGCAAATGTCTTTTAATTATTTTATTATTCTGATCAATCAGAATCAAGCAAATAAATCTCAAAAAATAATTACCAAACAAAGTTTTCTTGACTAGTGTTTTTAATATCCGAAAATCCTAAAGTTTTTATTCTTTAAATAGGCTCTAGTTTTGATTATTTAGAGCGAAATAATGAAAAAAAAAAATTTTAACAAAATTCTCAAGTTTTAATTATTTGAATAGGCTCTAATTTTGATTGTTAAGAGCCCCACGTTGGGCGCCAAAATTTATAACATATACCTGTGTGTAAGAATAATACTTTCTTTTGATTATATAAATTACTATGTTATAAAATATTCCTTACCATGAACTAATTTTGAATTTAAATATAAATATTAAATAGGTAAGAATTAACTTAATTTAATTATTTTCCAATATTATTATTTAAATATGCTACCGGCTATTCTCTTATATCAGGGTCAGAGTTCCAAATATTCAAAAAAAAAACTGAATAGATTCAAAATCAGTTAATATAAAAATTTTCAACTAAATGACTGTAAAACCTCACTATCCTAGACCAATGATGTTCTCTAGGCATAGATTGTATATAAATTTCTAACCTTACTAATTCAAAAATGTGACAAACCTTATGAGACCGTTGTTAAAACCAAATATGCATCAAATATATGAAATGAAATATTCTGACTTTTGTTAATAAACAATTCAAATTAAACTTATCAAATAGTAAATAATAATTTAGTTAAACACGTAAAACAGTGAAATACAAATGTTCATCAAAGTTATAAAAAAATCAAACACAGAAAAACTCTTTATTGTAACGAGTGAAAAGTGGTTACCATTTGAATGAAACTTCGCTCCTCTTCTGGAAAAACCAGGATTCAGGATTCACTTCTCAGGACAATCTACTTTCTTCCCCGGAACAGCAAAGATTTCAGGACACTTTGTAAAGATTGAACAATAAATTCTTCTTCAACCAAAAGATAAACTGCTACTACATCCACTGGTAAGTGTAATTATGACTTTCTTTCTTATTAGATATTAGTTTAATCTTCATTAACTTAATTAAAATGCAGTTATACCCATATACTGCTCAGCCCACAATTTAAGTATCTATTTCTTCATAAAATATTGTAATTTTCTCTTACCAATTGCTTTCTCTGGTTACCTTGTGATAATATTAATACTTTAAACTAATTTAAAACTTTCTTTTATCGATATTTTCAAAAAAAACTCAAAATTTCAACGGAGCAATTTTTAATACAACTTACATATCAAGAATCCCAAAACAAGAGAGCCTCCATCAAATCAACAAAAAAACAACTGAAAAATTCAACAAACTTAAATCTATACATCCTTACCACCTAATCGCCTACTAATTCCTTATTTAAATAAAATTACTAACAAAATCTAATTCTTGATTCATTATTACAATTTAAAACAATGATTATTCTTTTTATTTTTATAAAATTTACTAGCACTATAAACTAATATTTTTCTCTTTTTCAGAATATTTCATTTGGAATTTGAACTATTAACAAATTAGAATATGGTTGATAAATTTGTATATTTTAAAAGTAAGTAAAAATTTTAATATTTATTTTAATTATTTATGATATTTTCATAATTTAATTTTCTTATTTAATTATACCCTTAATTCATTTAAAAATTAATGTTTAATTACTAACGTATTGGCAACTTTATAAGCTTTTAATTATTTACTTTTCCCATTTATCAATTTCATAATTATTGAAACTTTATATAATGTAGATTAAACCATTTTGAATCTTTAAAAAAAAAATCTTTGAAATGAATTTGTATTTTTTTCTTTCTTATTCTATTTTCTTTTTCCTTTTTTAGGAATTATGAAGAAGATGATGATAATTAATCCTACTGTTACTGCATTTGCGCTCTGACCCGAAATAAGAAAATTTTCCTTTCTCTATTTGCCATAAGATTTTCATTCTACATTCTTATTTAATATAGCATAGTAACTCATATCATCTCAAAATATACCAATTTTCATAATAATCGGTCCAGTAGTTTTTGAGTTCATCTATAACATACAAACATTAATTTTTATAGAATAGACGAATGGACAGTAGGCGGAGTCGTGTTAGGTTTAGGTTTTTGCGTCACCGTCGCCACGCCAGAAATCTGATTTACGTGCGCCTATAGATGTTTCACATCAAAATTTAGATATATAACAAACACTGAAAAATTTTGAAATATATTTAACCAATTTAAAAAAATTGAAATAACACTAAAAAAATAAAAAAATGATTCAAAAAAAATTCACATGATTAAAATATGATAAATTGAAAATTAAAAAACAAAAACAAAAATATAAATAAATTTAAGAAAAATTGTAACAAATATTGAGAAATCTGAAATTATCGGAAAAGTGGAAAACTTAAAAACAATTATATTCAAACAGTTTTTATTTTGATAAAATAAAACATGTAATATTATAAACATAAACTAAATTCAAAAATAATAAAATAAGAAATGTTTTACGAGCAAATTAAAGTCAAGAAATAGCAAAAATTATTTTTTTTTACAGTAATAAAATTTTCAAATTTTAATACATTATTATCATAAAATTCAGATAATAATCCAATAATATTTTGTTGATTTTTTTTTAAATGCAAATAAACATCAAATCTATCTGAATGTTCAATTTTTTCAACAATAATTAACTGATCTTTAACATATACAAGAAAATGTGTACATCCAATTAAACTGAAAAAAACATTTGTTTTGAGGCTTCCATTAAAACAATGTTTAATTCTCATATGGTCGTAAATTTTTCCCAAATTATAAATTTCATCGCATTTAAAACATTTTTGTTTAATTTTGTATTTTTTCATTTCCATTCGTGATCTAAACAATCGGAATATTCGAAGGTTTTGCCGCAATTACAACTGCAGAAATACTCTAATGGATATTCCGGATTAAATATTTCGTAGTCAATTTCATCAATTAATTTTTGTTTTAACAAAAAATTAAAACAAATTTCACAAAGTGAATGTTTGGATTGTATACTAACACACAAATTGTAATAACTTCCATGATTACAATTAATACAAACAGGAAAAAAAACTTTGTTTTCATTAACTAAACCAAATCCACATTCTGTTAAAGAATATTCTGGATATTTGCTTATAAAATCTGAACTCAGTTGTAATTTTCTCAACGTTAAAAATTTTGTAATTGGAGTAAATTTGATACTTTCAAATAAATTTAAATAATCGATATTTCTAGAACACCTTTCAACAACTAAACAAGAATTTGTTTGTAAAAATTTAACATTATTTTGAATTGAGTTATTTGAATCTTGTAAACTTTTCAATTCTTTAATTTTGGTAACATTTATTAACGGTCTCTCATTACAATTCAAATCAACTTCAATATTAACAAAATTATTAAAGGCTTTTATATTTATTTTATAAAATCCATCATTATCGTTTTTATAAGTTTTGCATTTAAAAATATTTAAACAAATTTTTAAATTTTCGTTGGAGAAATTTACATGAAATTTATAAGAAATCAAGGAAGCCAATTCCTCATCTCCCATAAAAACAACTTTAGCTTTTAAAAAAATTTCTGGCCGATTCAAAATTAAAAAAAAAAAGTAAAACAAATAATCGTCGAAACGATAAATAAAAACGTTCCGAACATCAGAAAAAGAATTTAAATTACACGAAAAAAATGGGTTCTTTAAAATTGAATCTTTATGGTTGCTTTGGAAATGTTTCCAAAGTAGAAACGTCGGAATTTCGTCCGATTCCGGACAAAGAGGACAAATATATTTTTTTTCCAAACAGATTTTTTCATGTTCAATAACATTGGAGTATTGGAGTATTTCTCGACATCCGTCATATCGGTTTACACATTTAAATAGGCTTTTTTCGGCGATAATATTATAAGATGAACTTGTTCCGGTCCAATCCGGGTTTTCCTTCATGCATCGGCCGCAAACTGAACGACGATTTGGAAAGACTTTTATCGGTAAAACCGATAAATATTTCTTACATATGTTGCATGTCAGTTCATCCAAAACTCTATCCGAAATTACGATGGCCATATTAGGAAAAATGCTGAAAAAAAATTAAAATCAAACTTATTTATCTATACCTATATATCTACATATTTATATAAATGACTCACTCATGAAATCATAGAAACTACAACTGATACAAATTTCAAATTTTGCATGCGGGTTCTTTTTAAGCAGTAGCTGCTCACTTAGATGGGGTTTTACTACGGACTTGTTTTTGGAGTTGGTATAGAAATTTTCTTGTTATCACGATTTTTGACAAATGATATAATATCCAAAATTTCCAGATCTTAATATTGGAGAATTAGTATAAAATTTCTAATCATTTTTTTGTAGTTTTTAAAATATCGATATCTCAAAAATCTTTATTTCTAACTTATTTTTGAGAATTTATTAAAATTTCAAATTGCATTTGAATCGGTACAAAATGTTGAATCAAACAAACAAAACCGTTTTTTGATACCTTGCGTAATTTTCAAAATATCGATATCCCAATTTTTGTTGACATCACAATTTATAAGAAATCAAATCGAATATCAAAAATCTTCATATCTCACTCATTTTTGAGAATTTTTCAAAATTTTAAATTGCTTTTGAATCAGTACAAAATTTCCAAATTTAGAAAAAATAAATAAAAAGAAAACGAAAAAATAAGGAAATTCAAAAAAATAAAAAAATAAGGAACAAATTAGAAGTAACTATCAAAAACCGTAATATGAGAAATAATAAAATAATTGATTGAGAAAACAAAAAAATTCTGCAAAAATCAATATAATCGAGGAAAAAAACGAATAAATAAGAGAAACGCAAAAAAAATCTAAGAAAAAAACGAACAAATTAGACAAAAATCAAAAGTAAGAAAAAATAAAAAATCAAACGAGATAATAAAAAAAAGACAAAAAAAAAAACGTTTTTTTGATACTTTTTTTTTAATTTTTAAAATATCGATATTTTGAGAAATCACGATTTTTAAGAAATGAGGAAATATTATAAATATTCAAATCTACCTCATTTTTGAGAAAATCAAACACAAAAAAAACCGTTATAAGATAACTTTTTAGTTTTTATTATTCTATATCCTAATAGACCTAATATAATAAAATTATGACACATAAACTAGATTTTGGTGAAAGTTTTTTTGTTATTATAGCTATTAGTACTCAGCAACATATAGATAGACTATAATATCACAATTTAATATCAATTTTGATTAAATAAAAGTAGAGAAAATTTAAGGGAGAAATTGATTTTTTTTGTTGATATATGATTATCTTAAAGTTTCTAGTTTAGCCCTATATATCTTATCATTCATAAACGTTATTAAAAAAGTGGAAAGCATTATGGAAAAATTAAAAGACTTTTCTATAAATTTGCAACTTGGTATTTATATTGTTTAAATAAAAATATTGAAAATTTAAGGAAGAGACTGATTATATTATTTTTGTTGTTTTATAATTTTCTTTAACTTTCTAGTTTAACCCTGTATATCTCAAAAAATATAAACGATATTAAAAAAGTAAAAAACATTTTTAAAAAATTAAAGATTTTTCTATAATTTATTAACTTTTAGTTAGTATTTATTAAATAAAAATATTAAAAATTTAAGGGAGAGACTAACTATGTTTATTTTTGCTGATTTACGATTTTTTTTTTAAGTTTCTAGTTTAACCCTTTATATCTTAAAAACCATAAACGGTATTAAAAATATTAAAATCATGTTAGAAAAATTAAAGATTTTTGTATAAATTTGCAACTTTTTATTTATATTGACTAAATAAAAATATGGAAAATTTAATGGAATTTTATGGAATGCAAATATTGCAAAAAACCGGCTGGCTGAAATTGAGCTGATATTAATGTTGACATAAAAATATCAAAACAGGAAATGTTATAAACAACTTTAAACTGATATGAATAATAATGTTGATAAGTCAACAACTTTTAGAGATAAGGATAATTTTTTGCATTCAATACCAAATAAAATAAGGAGAAAGTGAGAAAATTTCTTCTTATAGTTTCTAAAATTTCAAATATCCGATGGGATATTTGGAAATTTTTAATTGTATTGAATAAATAAAAATGTCGAAAATTTAAGGAAGAAACTGATATTAAATTTACTTCAATTCTACCAAATTTTACAAAATTTGAATCAAGCAAAAATTTTGAAAAAAATTGATAAAATTGCGTTACTAATTAATAATAATAAACAGAAACGAGAAATCAGAAAAAAAAATTAATATATTAAAAATTAAGGCGAAATTTAGTTTAATATTATGAAGTACATTAAATTTGTTTCGATTGTGACAAATTTTATAAAATTTAAATCATGGAAAAATTTTGAAAAAAAAATTGAGAAAATCAACGTTATCCAATAATAATAAACAGAATTACTAAATCACATAAAATTATTATCTCAACAAATTAAGAAGACATTGTCAAATTTGTTTTTATATTATAAAATACATTAAATTTTCTTCAATTGTACCAAATTTTATAAAATTTAAATAACGGAAAATTTAAAAAAAAATTAAGAAAATCGAGTCTACGAATTAATAATTAATAGAATCGAGAAATCACAAAAAATAATATCTCAAGAAGTTAAATTTGTTTTTGAAGTGATAACTTCTTGTGGGAGGGTAAACTGCCAAACGATAGGAAGTTTTTTTCAAAAATCCAAAATTCTAATTAGTTTTTTTATATCTTTTATAGTTTTCAATATACGGCGGAATTACAAAATTTTTGTTAAAATTTGTAATTCCCTCGTATATCAAAAACTAGAACAGTTATAAAAAATAGCTCCATTTTTAAATTTTTAAGAAAATTTCCTTTTTTTTTGATAGGTTATAACTTTTTGAACGTTTACAAATAAAAAAGTTATCGAACTTTGAAATTTTTGTATATTTTTTAATTTCTACATTTTCATTAACAAAAGTTTAAAATTACGAAAAATTAAAAATAGCTGTAACTTTTTTATAACAACGCTCTTTTAGACCATTAAACGCTATTTTAGACCAAAAAATTCTATTTTAGACAAATTATCACTCTTTTAGTCCAGAAAATGCTCTTTTAGACCCAAAAATTGCGCTTGTACTTTAAAAATCGTTGGTTTAGTTAATAAAATGATCTTTTAGTCCGAAGAATACTCTTTTATACCAAAAACGCTCTTGCAGACCATAAATTGCAATTTTAGACCAAAAAACGCTATTTTAGATGAATTATCACTCTTTTAGTCGAGAATATGCTCTTTTAGATCAAAAAATCGCTCTTGTAGTTTTAGAAACGCTCTTTTAATTAAAAAAAAAAAAAACGATCTTTTAGTCCGAAGAATATTTTTTATACCAAATACGCTCTTTTAGACCATAAACTGCTATTTTAGACCAAAAAACGCTATTTTAGACAAATTATCACTCTTTTAGTCGAGAAAATGCTCTTTTAGGCCAAAAAATCGCTTTTTTAGTTCAAAAAACACTATTTTAGTCCAAATATCGTTCTTTTATATCAAAAAAGATTTTTTTAGTTAAAAAAAAAAAACGATCTTTTAGTACGAAGAATACTCTTTTATACCAAAAAACGCTCGTTTAGACCAAAAACTTTGTTCTATAACATAACAAAGCTCTTTTAGACCATAAAGCGCTATTTTAGACCAAAAAACTCTATTTTAGACAAATTATCAATTTGTTAGTCCAGAAAATACTCTTTTAGACCAAAAAATCGCGCTTGTACTTTAAAAATCGCTGATTTAGTTAAAAAAATGATCTTTTAGTCCGAAGAATACTCTTTTATACGAAAAAACGCTATTTTAGAAAAATTATCACTGTTTTAGTCGAGAAAATCGCTCTTGTAGTTCAAAAACCGCTCTTTTAGTTAAAAAAAAAACGATTTTTTAGTCCAAAGAATACACTTATTTCAAATATTCAAAATTCCAATTACTTTTTTTATATCTAATATAGTTTTCAATATACAGGGAAATTACAAAATTTTTGTTAAAATTTGTAATTCCCTCGTATATCGAAAACAGGAAGTTATAAAAAAATAGTAACATTTCTAAATTTTTAAAAAAAATTCCTATCTTTAGATAGGTTATAACTTTTTGTACGTTTACAAATAAAAAAGTTATTGAACTTTAAAATTTTTGTTCTTTTTTAATTTGTATTATTGACAACAGTTCGAAATTACGAAAAGTTAAAAAAGCTAGTAACATTTTTATTTATCAACGTACAAAAAGGCGTAACCAGTAACCTATCAAACGATAGGATATTTTCTCAAAAATCCAAAATTCTAATTAGTTTTTTCATATCTTCTATCGTATTCAGTACACGGGGGAATTACGAAATTTTTTATTTTTTACATTAGTTGGAGTTATCAGTTCTGTCGCGTGTCCGGAGACCATTTTTTTTATTAAATAATACATTAAACTATCTACAATTGTGCCAAATTTTATGAAATTTTAATGACTAAAAGATTAAAAAAAAAATAGAAACATAAACTACATATAGCAATAGTTTTAGGAAAGTACATATACACAAAAAAATATATTAAATAACATTAAGGAGAAACTGTAAAATTGTTTATTTATTTTCTTAAATTTCAAAAATCCCATAAAAGATATTGTAGTATAGTTATAGGGTTATAATTTAAATATATATGTGTAAATTTAATATTTAAGATTTTATTAAAATTATTGTAATTTTTAGTAACCCTGGTTTAATGAACTTAATTGAAGTAGGTTACTTACTTTGTTTGTCGAATAATCAAAAAACATGTTTAAAGAAAGTAATCTATTGCAATATGTTTACATAAGCAATAAATCGCAATAGTTGTGGAATTCTCAAAATTGAGAAGGCACTTATGATTAGGGGTTAAGCCTGAATAAGAACAATAAATGTTTTATGTGGAAAAGTATTATTTTTTATAAACTAGACAAACAAGACATATTACAATATCTCTAAATAAAAGTTTTTGTACAACTGTCATTAAAAGTGACACTTTTAATGATAGCAAACAATGTTAAAAACGATTGTTTACATAGCAGCGTGTTAAAAATACTTTTAACACGTTGCCATGTAAACAAGTTTACTTTTAACACGGTTTAGTTTACTTTTAACACGGTTTAGTTTACTTTTAACACGGTTTGGTTCATTGTCATTGAAAATTCGCTCGTTTCATTATCAAAATAGGGAAGTTGTACAAAAAACATTGTATGGTATTTGTGTTAAAAGTGATTTTATTTTGTTCGTGAAATTGTTCAATTCGCTCCGCTCATTTCACAAACGTTTTCACTCACAAAATAAAACCTCACTTTTAACACTCATATCATAAATAACTATTATTATACATAGCAATAGTAACCAAAAAAAGAACTAAAAAACAGTAAATTCAACATGGACGAATCCACGTGGGCTTCATAAACAACAAAAATATCTTTTTTAAACCTAAATTTACTTACCAGATTAAGTTGTTTCCAAACAGAACTTAATAATTTTCTTTTAAACTAAGTTTTTATCAATAAATACACTTTTTTGCAATTATTTAGGAGCGGCTGATAAATCGATTTCTACTTTTCAGCAACGTGGTCGATAATAAATGAAACTCTATTATGTTTTAAGGTTGAGTTTATCATTGTATGAAATGAACAAGAACAACCCTTCTCCTACTTCCTTTCAGGTATAAGAGTGGTGCGCATGACTAAATTATATAAATTAATAGCCCGTGAAGATAGGCAACACAAAATACTAGTAAAATATCCCCAACATCTTTTAATTCTTCTATAATGCTTTTATTTGTTGAGATATACACGATTAAACTAGAAAGTTAAAAAAATCATAAATCTTAATAATTAAAAGTGAACTGCTATTCGTTAGTCTCGCTAAAACTCGAAAACTATTGGAGAATTTTAAAGTTGTGATTATAGCAATTGTGTCGTGGACAAAGTATAGTATTCTATTCGTGTATAATGGCTATTATTCACTCAGATGATTTACAACACAAGCCACAGGCGATCTTCGTGAATAATAGAATAATAATACGCTCGTTGAATAATATACTATTATTAAATTAAAAAAAAAACTGATCGATTCAAATAAGTAAGCGCCAACTTAAGATTAAAAATTTGTTTATTATTTTTTAAATAAATGATTATCGGACAAATAAAAATTTATATCGAATACTGACGGACAATCGAATTGTAAAAACAAAAATTTTAAAAAAATAATTTCAGGTCCCAAGTTGAGAGAAGTGTTAAAAATCAGTGCGCTGGTGTTTATGAAATTAAACGCCATCTAAAGGTCCTTTAGAGTTAAAGTCAACTTTAGTTAGAGAAGCTATATCAGTATGTTTATAAAATCAGCCGTTAGGGTAATAAATTTTAAAGTTTGATGACATACTTAATTGTCCTGTTGTGTACAATTTTTTTATCAGATTAAATATTAAATAAATTGGGCATTGTTCTAAATTTTAGGTGATCTAAAAGTTATATAATCCAAAATCTATTAATCTTAAAGAAGCACAAGTATAATGAACGTTTTGTAGAACAGTCGTGGGCAAAAGAATATATTAAATAACATTGAGGAGAAATTGTAAGAATGGTTTATACATTTTCTAAAATTTCAAATATCCCATGAAAGATATCTCTAAATAAAAGTTTACTATATAGTAATAGTAACCAAAAAAGAACATTCTAAACAGTAAATGCAACATGGATGATATCATGTCTAATTCACAAACAACAAAAACACATCTTCTTAGTTCTTACCCAATTACATTTTCTCCAAACAAAACTTCAATTTTTTTATCGATAAACACACTTATTTGCAATTATTTAGGAGAGGCTGATAAATCAATTTCTACTTTTCACGAACGTGGTCGATAATAAATATGATACTATAATAGGCTAGGTCGAGGTGACCAATGTGTGATAAATCTGTGATTAAAATATTGCCTAATGACTTTTACATACCTTATTAACAATCGGCTTTTAAACACAATACTGATTTCCTCTCGTTTGCACTAATTTTTCTTTATGTTTATAGAAAAGTTTTGCACTGTTTTAAACGGTTTTGAGAGGATTTTAACATAGAGATATTATATTTTAAACGGATTTTGATTAAATTTCTTGTATTTATCAGACGTAAATGTCAATGTCTATTAAGTGAAAGTGACATGTAATACTGGCCTTTTACTTCTAATATTATTTAGAATTTCAATAAAAAAGTGTTTTTTTTTTAATAATTTAAATACTAAATTTAATGTTTATAGGTAATAAAAAAAAAAAAAAGTGTGAGGTGTCAAGGGACACCCGGATGGAACGAAGTTCCTTTCGATTAATTAGTGAAGGAATTAGTAATTTGTAAACATAACAGAGTGTTTATACATACATAAGCATTTATTATTGTCTGTATAAAATCTCTACTTACCTAACAGTTCGTTTCTTTTAACAAAAGTTTCCATTTATACAATACCAGAGCTTTAAATAACACATCTTTTTAAAATTACTTTTTATAATTTAAAACAGGAATTAACAATTCAATACAAAAAATTTAAAATTAAAATATTTGACAGTGACTGACAGTTAAGGTAATTTGACGTAGTCAAGTTACGAACTATTTTTAAAATGTTTATGAATTTATTAATTTATAAAAACAGGATGAAATAAAATATAATACTATTATAGGTAATTATGTTTGTTTCGACAGTATTTTCTTTTTAATGTACATTTTCTTTTAATTTAAAATAGTGTCTTTTTAATTGTAATATATCTATGAGAGAGAGGAAGAGAGAGTTATTTATTTTTTGGTCTGTGAGAGAGAGAAACATGCATGTGTAGGTGCATTGTGTCGGTGCATAGTGTCGTGACAAGTGACAACTTTTGGTATGAATTTTTTTGGGCTAGCTCCCGTCAGTCGTAACTGTTCGTAACGCGCGAAAGGGAACTTCGTTCCAAAAGATTGTTTTAAGATTAATTTACAAATATTTTGTTTAATATCACAGGATGCTTTGTATATTTTTATCAAATTATTGAAACTTTATAGTGCCTTATTGAAACATAGCCTAATAGGTTTGACATATCTCACTTTTGGAACGAATTATACATTAACAATTAACAGTTTTTCATTGCTTTTTTGGATTTTAGACGAGTTTTGCAATATTTTATACTGATCTAGGCAGAGACAATATAATATAATTATTATCTAGGTATAAGTGAAGTTGGCTGGATATCGAAAGATAAGAGGTCAACACAAGCAGAAGAAGTTTTTCTAATATGGTTTCCGCTTCCTGCACTGCACACGAAGTACTTCATGTTATATCTTTTATTTATTATTTTTGTTAAGTAGTGTTCAATCTATAAAACTATAAATAGTCTATAAAGTGCAAAGTGATCATATCTTTGAATATAAAACATCTTTATATTCAAAGTATCTTACAGTGAAATTAACCATACAATTACATATTAATTTTACTGTTGTTTGTTACAACCAGAAAATTATTATAAAATGGATGATTTCAAAGATGCATCAAATCGTTTAATGAATAATAAAATTGAAATTGAAAGTAATTCTAAAAATTTGTTATCCAATATTAAAACTGAAGAAATTGATATTGAAGAATGTAAACTCGAATTCGAGAACTTGTACGAATTCGATCTTTCTACGATCAAAACGGAAAGTTGTGTAGAAAAAGAAGTTTTTCTAACTAAAAGTGATGTTGTATTAATAAGCAGAGAAACTATAAAAACTGAAAATGTTGATTTAAATGAGGGTATTCAAAAAAGAAAAAGTGATATGGAAATTAAAACAGACATTACACACCGTCCATTTGATTTCTCTGTTAGTAGAAATGATATTCATAATTTTGATGAAAATCCACAGACAGTAAAACGTAAGTTTGTGCATTTTTTATATGTATATAGGTATATTATTTTTTCTCATGTATACAATTTGAAATTCGTTAAAAACTTTTAACAAATACCTATGTCTAAATTCTTGACATTTACTTTGAGTTTGTAGTAGTCGATTATAAGCATAAAAAATTGTAATGATGGTTAAGAGACATACACAGATCACCCATAAAAAAAAACAGAAAAAAAAAAAATAAGAAAAATCGATTCTTCGCATTTTTGGGAAATTTTGAGGTTATGGTAAAAATGTTGTATAATTTTTTAAAATCTACAACTTTTATTTGATACTACCTAATTTTCGTTTAACGTCAATTTTGGCGGAAAAGTGCATGAAAACAATTACTCTCCAAAAACAACCCTTTACCACTCCTAAATATTGGAGTAATTATCAACAACAAAATATTTTTTCCCGTAGAATTCATTGGTGAAGTTATTTTTAACAATTTATTGAAATTTAAAAAACAGTTATCAACAATTACTGAAAAAGAATATTTCAAAATTGAGTTTTTGCGTTTATTGCACTTTTTAGCATATTCTTAAATAGAAGCTATATTGGTTCTCTATTTTATCAAAAAGTAAAGGTAAAAACAAATAAAATGAGCTTTGAAAAATCTATTTACGATGATTTTTCACCGAAGAATTTTTGTCTGAAAATGGGTACTTTTTTTAAAAAAAAAAGGTCAAACTCAAACATTTTTTATTATTTTCTTTTAAATTTTTTTTTGTTTATTTATAATATGTAAAGGTATCTTTTCACCAAGTTTCATAATAATTTATTAATTTTTACGAAATTAAAAATTGTTAAGCGAAAATTTTGTTATTTTTTGGAAAATTTGCAAATTTCTTGATAATTTTGAGGTTATGTTGAAAAGTACCCTTAACAAAAATAAATATCTTTTTATTACACACAATTTTGCTGTTCAACATTTTTATCTCCGGCATCAAATTCTCTCAGAAAACGCGTCCACCTTACATTTGTTTATTTTTGATTTTAGTTCAAGAACAGCCATACACAAATAATATGTTTAACAAAGAACCAAAATTCGAATACGAAAATTCGCAACAATTCGTAACAGTGGATAATTCTACTAAAAGTAGTGAAGATGATAGGAATTTTGAATTTGAATGTAAAAAAGAAGTATTGCATTCAATTTGCGATTTACCGGATTTTAAAATGGAATTTCAAGATTTTGATAAAAAATTACATTCAGAGCGACGCATCAAAAGATATTTCAGGAAACAGAATCCGAGTTGTAAAAAACGTAAGTCTTTTTGTAATTAATATCCTCATAAAAAGTATAATTATTAAGCCATTAGGCTGATATAGAAGAAAATTAACATACTTCAAAGAATGACTTCAACATTTCAAAATATTTCTCTCTCTCTCTCTCTCTCTATCTCTATCTATCTATCTATCTCTCTATCTCTCTCTCTCTCTCGCTATCTATCTCTATCTATCTATCTATCTATCTCTCTCTATCTATCTCTTTCTATCTATCTATTTCTCTCTATCTATCTCTCTCTATCTATCTCTATCTTATTATTAGAATTTTCAAAATTATTAGAATTTTCAAATTTTTCAAAATTTTTAGTTTTCAAAATTTTTCCAAATTTTCAGAATTTTGAAAATTTTTCAAATTTTCAAAAATTTTTCAAATTTTCAAAAATTTTTCAAATTTTCAAAAATTTTTCAAATTTTCAAAATTTTTTCACATTTTCAAAAAATTTTTAAAATTTCATAATTTTTAAAATTTTCAAAATTTTTAGAATATTCAAAATTTTCAGACATTTAAAAATTTTCAGAATTTTCAAAATTTTCAGAATTTTCAAAAATTTTTAGATTTTTCAAAATTTTTAGAATTTCCAAAATTCTTAAAATCATCAGAATTTTCAAAAATTTTCAGAATTTTCAAAAATTTGGAAAATTTTCAAAAATTTTCCAAATTTTCAGAATTTTCAAAATTTTTCAAATTTGCAAAAATTTCAGAATTTTCAAAAAATTTTCAAAATTTTTAGAATTTTCAAAAATTTTCAGAATTTTTAAAATTTTCAAAAATTTTAAAATTTTCAGAATTTTCAAAATTTTCAGAATTTTCAAAATTTTCAGAATTTTCAAAAATTTTTAGATTTTTCAAAATTTTTAGAATTTCCAAAATTTTTAGAATTTTTAAAAATTTTCCAAATTTTCAAAAATTTTCCAAATTTTCAGAATTTTCAAAATTTTTCAAATTTGCAAAAATTTTAGAATTTTCAAAAAATTTTCAAAATTTTTAGAATTTTCAAAAATATTCAAAATTTTCAAATTTTTTAGAATTTTCAAGATTTTCAGAATTTTTAGAATTTTCAAATTTTTTAGAATTTTCAGAATTTTTAAAAATTTTCAGAATTTTCAAGAATTTTTAGAATTTCCAAAATTTTCAAAATTGTTAGAATTTCCAAAAATTTTCAGAATTTTTAAACGTTTTTAGAATTTTGAAACTATCAAAATTTTTAAAATTTCCAAATTTTCTAAATTTTCCAAATTTTTCAGAATTTTCAAATTTTTAAAAATTTTCAAATTTTTTAGAATTTTCAAGATTTTCAGAATTTTTAGAATTTTCAAATTTTTTAGAATTTTCAGAATTTTTAAAAATTTTCAGAATTTTCAAGAATTTTTAGAATTTCCAAAATTTTCAAAATTGTTAGAATTTCCAAAAATTTTCAGAATTTTTAAACATTTTTAGAATTTTCGAAATTATCAAAATTTTTAAAATTTCCAAATTTTCTAAATTTTTCAAATTTTTCAGAATTTTCAAAATTTTTAGAATTTTCAAATTTTTCAAATTTTTCAAAATTTTTGGAATTATCAAAAATTTTCCAAATTTTCAGAATTTTAAAAATTTTTCAAATTTTAAAAATTTTTCAAAATTTTTCAAATTTTCAGAATTCAAAGTTTTTTCAAATTTTCAGAATTTTTAAAATTTTCACAATTTTAGAATTTTTAAAAATATTCAGAATTTTCAAAATTTTTAGAATTTTCAAATTTTTTTAGAATTTTCAAAATTTTCAGAATTTTCAAATATTTTCAAAATTTTCAGAATTTTCAAGAATTTTGAAAATTTTTAGAATTTCCAAAAATTTTCAGAATTTTCAAAATTTTCAGAATGTTGAGGTCAAATTCAGTATTGGTACAAACCCTTTTGAATTTCTTGCAAATACTTCTGGCCATTTCTATTTGACATTGATTTCCAATTTGGAAGACCGATAAATCGGGGAAACAAAGATTTGGGAAGATAATAACAGCAGCACACAAAAAAAAATTGTTTGTACATTCGACTCCACTTACCGGCATCTATTTCGATCCTTTGAAATCGAACGTTTTTAAAGATTGGTTCCAAACTACTTTGTACCTTTTGGATCCTGGATCGATAATATTAATGGAAAACGCATGGTATCATACTCGAAAAATGGAGAAGATTCCATGTACGACCTGGAGAAAAGGAGATATCCTCGCTTGGTTAAAATAACCAGAAAACAATAGTCGATGAAATGACCAAAGAGCGATTTACTATCCTAATAACGAGATAGCTCAAAACAACATAACATTTGAAATAGCTGATTTACAAAAATTATTTGAGAAAGCAATTCATCATGTTACAAAGGATACTTTGGAAGAAGTGCATTAAGCACACCGAAGCGGTGGAGAAAAATTTTGGTCATTGGATATGGAAGTAAAAAAATTTTGGTACCTTTCATAACACCGACACACAACAAAAAAAAGTTGTTTGTACATCCGAATCCACCTAACTTACCGGCATGTATTTCGAGCCACAGAATACGAATTTGAAGTCAGTGTGAGCCGTACACCTTCAATTTCGAGTAAATTGTAAAAATAGCAAAAATGTGTTGCTTAAAGATGGGCTGAATTGTACATAATAAAGTCAGTCTCAACTAATTCTAAGTCTCTCTACTATAGTTAGTGTTTAAATAAATTTCGTCAATAAAAAAATCTTATAATATTTTGTCTAAGCATTTAGGATTTAGTATTTGCTTTTATTACTGCTAATTGTATCATTATTTATCATAATGTGTGTTTATATGTTTTCAGGTTTCCTATCAGCGGCAAAAAAATGGCAACCTTACTTTGGAAAATTCTATGGAACATGTTCATCTTGTGGAAAATTTTTCTATGATAAACTGTTATTTTTAAACCATTTTTATATTTACCACTTTTTCGTTAATTCGAAAAAATCTATGAATTTAAAAAGGAATAATTCTGGTACAAAGCATATTAACGGACAAGATCTTATTAATTTGAACAAACAGATAAGGGCGGACAGTTTCACACAACAAAGTGATTTGAAAAAATATATTAAAACACAAACTGGCAAAAAACGTTTTAAATGTAAGATTTGTTCAAAATGTTTCATACATTCCTGTCATTTAAAAATTCATATTAGAACTCACACTTGTGAAAAACCTTTTAAATGTAAATTTTGTTCAAAATGTTTCACAATATCCTGTAGTTTAAATAGGCATATTAGAACTCACACTGACGAGAAACCTTTTAAATGTAAAATTTGTTCAAAATGTTTCACACAATCCAGTAATTTAAAAAGTCATGTTAGAACTCACACTGACGAGAAACCATTCAAATGTAAATTTTGTTCAAAATGTTTCACACAATCTAGTAGTTTAAAAACTCATATTAGAACTCACACTGGTGAAAAACCTTTCAAATGTAAATTTTGTTCGAAATGTTTCACACAATCCAGTCATTTAGAAAGTCATATTAGAATTCACACTGGTGAAAAACCTTTCAAATGTAAGTTTTGTTCAAAATGTTTCACAAAATCCAGTCATTTAAAAACTCATATTAGAACTCACACTGGTGAAAAACTTTTTAAATGTAAATTTTGTTCAAAATGTTTCACATACTCCAGTCATTTAAAAAGTCATATTAGAACTCACACTAACGAAAAACCTTTTAAATGTAAGATTTGTTCGAAATGTTTCACAGAATCCAGTAGTTTAAAAAAACATATTAGAACTCACACTGGCGAGAAACCTTTTAAATGTAAATTATGTTCGAAATGTTTCACAGAATCCAGTAGTTTAAAAAATCATATTAGAACTCACACTAACGAAAAACCTTTTAAATGTAAAATTTGTTCAAAATGTTTCACACAATCCAGTCATTTAGAAAGTCATATTAGAACTCACACTGGTGAAAAACCTTTTAAATGTAAGTTTTGTTCAAAATGTTTCATAAGTTCCAGTAATTTAAAAGTTCATAATCGAACTCACACTGACGAAAAGATTTTTAAATATAAAATTTGATCAAAATATTTCATAGATTTCGGTGATTTAAAAATGATGAAAAAACTTTCAAATATGAATGTATCCCGTATAAAATCAATGTAAAAGTACTTCATAGTTAAATGTCATATAAAACATGAAATTTACTGTCAAACTGACAATTTTTTTGTTAATTTGTCTATTGCATGTCATTTTTGACATTTGTAAGCGACAAGTGTCATTTAAGTATGGTAAGAAATGTTAAATTTATGTCAATTGTCATTTAAGTGTCAAATTTAGTTTTTAAATGTCATTTTTGATATTCAACAATGTCAACTGTCATTTAAATGTCAAATTACTGTTTAAATATTAATTAAATCTCGTTTTTAACATTTGTTGACGCCAAATTTCAAATTTTAGTGTTCAAATGTCAAATAAACGTTAAAGTAAAAAAAAAAGGATTCAAATGTCAAAAATTGAATGAAATGTCATTTTTAAAGTTTGTTTTGTGTCAAAACTGTCGCTTAAATCTCAAATTTATTAGTTAAATGTCAAATTTGAAGTTTGTTTGCGTCAACTGTCATTAAAATGTCAAATTTAGTGTCAATCTGTTAATTAAATGTAATTTCTGAAAATTGTTTACGTCAACTGTCATTTAAATAACAAATTTAATGTTTAACTGTCAATTTAATGTCATTTTTGAAGTTTTTTTACGTCAACTGTCAATTTAATGTCAAATATTTGACATAGTTAAATGTCATATAGACATCAAATTTACTGTCAAACTGTCAATTTTTTTGTTAATTTGTCTATTACATGTCATTTTTGACATTTGTAAACGACAAGTGTCATTTAAGTATGGTAAGAAATGTCAAATTTATGTCAAACAAGGTAAGAAATGTTAAATTTATGTCAATTGTCATTTAAATGTCAAATTTTGTCAAATATGTCAATTTTGTCAAATATGTCAAATATGTCAATTTTGTCAAATATTTCAATTTTGTCAAATATGTCAAATATTTCAAATTTGTTAAATTTGTCAATTTTGTCAAAATTGTCAAATGTCAAATGCGTCAAAATTTGTTAAAAATGATAAAACAGAAAATTTGATGAAAAATGATAAAATTTGTCAAAAATTACAAAACTGTCAAATTTTAAACATGACAAATGTCAAACATGTCAAATGTCAATATTTGTCGGTTATCATCAGAAAATAAGTAAATTTGTCAAAAATAACAATTTTTTATGATTTTAAAAAAAAATTTGTAAGATTTGTCAAAAATTGTTAAAAATATCAAATTTTGGAAATGTTAAATGTCAATTTTGAAAATAAAAAATGTCAAATGTCAAACTTTGTTTTTTTGCTTTTCTAGTTTCTTCAAAAATTGTTAAAAATATTACAAATCATAAATGTCAAATGTCAAAAAATGGTCAATTGTCAAATATCTTAGAAAAATGAGAAAATTTGTCAAAAAATATAAAAAAAAAAGAAATTTTATAGAAAATCATCGAAATATGAGCAAATTTGTCATAAATAGCCAAAAATTCAGAAAATTTGACAAAAATCATAGAGAAGTGAAAATATTTGTAAAAAAATATCAAAAAATGAGAAAATTTGTGGAAAATTATCGAAAATTAACAAATTTCTCAAAAATCATCAAAATTGAGAATTTGTTGAAAAATGAGAAAATTTTTCAAAAATCAAAAAATGTGAAAAATTGTCAAAAATCATCAAAAAATGAAAAAATTTGTTGAAAAATAAGAAAATTTGTCAAAAATTATCAAAAAATGAGAAAATTTGTCAAAAATCATCAAAAAATGAGAAAATTTGTTGAAAAATGAGAAAATTTGTCAAAAATTATCAAAAAATAAAAAAATTCGTTGAGAAATAGAAAATTTGTTAAAAATCATCGAAAAATGAGAAAATTTGTCAAAATTCATCAAAAAATGAAAAAAATTGTTGAAAAATAAGAAAATTTGTCAAAAATAGTAGAAAAATGTTAAAATTTGTCAAAAATTATCAGAAAATGAGAAAATTTGTGAAAAATCATCAAAAATTGAGAAAATTTCTCAAAAATTATCAAAATTGAGAATTTGTTGAAGTATGAGAAAATTTGTCAAAAATCATCGAAAAATGAGAAAATTTGTTAAAAAATAGAAAATTTGTCAAAAATCGTAGCAAAATGTGAAAATTTGTCAAAAATTATCAAAAAATGAGAAAATTTGTGGAAAATCATCAAAAATTGAGAAAATTTCTCAAAAATCATCAAAATTGAGAATTTGTTGAAGAATTAGAAAATTTGTCAAAAATGATCAAAAAATGTAAAAATTAGTTGAAAAATGAGAATATTTGTAAAAAATCGTCGAAAAATGAGGAATTTTTTTTAAAAATCATCGAAAATTTAGAAAATTTTTCAAAAATCATCAAAAAATGAGAAAATTTGTTAAAAATCATCAAAAAATGAGAAAATCGTTTGAAAAATGAGAAAATTTGTCAAAAATCGAAAATTTAGAAAATTTATCAAAAAATCATCGAAAAATGAGAAAATTTGTGGAAAATCATCAAAAATTGAGAAAAGTTCTCAAAAATCATCAAAAAATGTGAAAATCGTCGAAAAATGAAAAAATTTGTGAAAAATCGTCGAATAATGAGAGAATTTGTAAAAAAAATGAAACATTTTATAAAAAAAAAACGACGGGTTGCACTCCGGGAGTGCCAGCAGAAGTGAAAACTTGATTATTAACGTTTTGCATGTTTGATATTTTGGAATGGTTATTTATTAACATCATATTTCATTTATTTGCATCCGAAATTATTTTTTTGATAAACCTACACCGCACATGTGCTTATTGTGATGTTATGTAAATATACAGTAAACATATTACAAATATTACACCTATAATATGTAAGTACATACATATGTATCTATATTAATAATTTCGTTAAGCAGTACGATAGACTAGATCGAAACCTAAGCTTAATAATAAAATTATATTAATTAAAAATTAAAACTTATTAAATTTTCATCTAGTATATTTATAAAATACTGAAACACGTATGGGGGCTTTTTTACACAATTTATTTACAAAATTGTTAAGATACACTGAACTCTGCTGGATAACGTCTAACTACTTGACAATACAATGAACTCTTGTGAACACTTGACTCGAACTGACGTTAACTGCCCATGCATCCCCTTATATACAACATTATTTAATCTAGTCAGTGTGTTTAGAAGTTTCTAGAATTTTCTAGAAACATTATTTAAAATGGTCAGTTGATTTTTTTACAAACAACTAAAAATCAACTGTCAACAACAATCTTTCAAATTAAGGTCCCTTCCTTTACGATTATCCCGTTACACTGCCCCCTCCTTAGATTCATTCCTCCTGGAATGTTATTTCCTACATCGGAATCCCGCACACTCCCTGAGCCAGCCAAACCATCTTCTTGGAGTTGCTGCGCATCTCCACTGTGGTTTCCCCGGTAAGGCGCCAAACGATCATGATGGACCACGACGGGTTTCCCTCTGGGAATTTTCACGATCCGATAAATGACATCGTTAATCTTCTTCCTGATGGTGTAAGGACCTTCCCAGTTCTTTTGTAATTTGGGACAAATACCTCGACGCCGTCGGGGGTTATAGAGCCAGACTAAATCTCCAACTTGGTAACTCTTTTCCATTGTCCGTGTGTCATAGTACCTCTTCATCCGATCACTAGATAATTGTAGTTTTCCACGCACCAGGTTGTGTATATTTTCCATTCGATTCTGAAGGTCGGTGACATATTGTTCACGTGCCATTTCTTCACCAGGTTTACAACCAAACACCAAGTCACATGGTAGCCTCATTTCTCTACCGAACAGGACCTTCGCAGGCGTTTGGCCAGTTGATTCGTTGATGGCCGATCGAATTGCCATTAGAAATAGTGGAATATGTCGATCCCAATCCCTCTGACAATCTGACACCACTTTTGACAGATAGTTGGTTATAGTCCGGTTCATTCGTTCCACCATTCCATCAGACTGAGGGTGCATCGCTGTGGTTCTTGTTTTGTGGATGCCTAATCTTTGGCAAACTTCTTGAAACAGCTTGCTCTCAAAATTTCTTCCTTGGTCTGAATGTAATTCTAATGGTACCCCAAATCGGCTTACGAATTCTTCAACCAATATATCTGCTAAAGTGGTAGCTTCCTGATTGGGAACTGCATTTGCTTCAACCCATTTAGTGAAGTAGTCCATTACAACAAAGATGTACTTGTTTCCTACATCGGTCTGTGGAAGTGGCCCCAATACATCTACTGCGATTCTTTCAAAAGGACTTCCAACCAGGTATTGCTGCATTTCCGCCTTCGGTTTTCGGTGCGGACCGTTACTGGCAGCACATGTAGTGCATTTACGACACCAATCTTTAACATCATTAGTGCAATTTACCCAGTAAAATCTATCTCGGATCTTTTGCAGCGTTTTCGTGATACCCAGATGTCCTCCAGAACAATCATTATGCATCTGTTTTAAAATTTCCGGTACAGCATTTCTTGGGACCACTATTTGTTTCCTTGTTTCTGTGCCCTCGGAATTTTCTACAAGTCTTTTAACGAGCCCTCCGTCCAAAATTAAAGAGTTCCATTGGGACCAGTATGCTTTTAAAGCAGGAGAGGATGAGGATATCTCTCTCCACAACGGACGACGGTCCATTCTCTTCCACTCCCTAATCTTTCTCAGAACGGGATCGTTTTCTTGTTGCTCCTCCAGCATAGAGCTCTCGTCTCCTGGCACAACCTTAACTAAGGCAAGTTTTTCCTCGTTCTGCTCCATACGGGTACAATGGGGGCAATCAGGTCGACATGGTCTTCTGGAAAGTGCATCAGCATTACGATGTCTGGTTCCAGGTCTGTGCTCGATTTCAACATCATATTCCTGCAGTTTTTCGAGCCATCTTGCTATCTGTCCTTCTGGGTTCCTAAAGCTAAGTAGCCACTTTAAACTAGCATGGTCTGTTCTGATCAGGAATTTTCTGCCATACAGATATTTATAAAAGTGTTCGACGGATTTTACAACTGCTAACAGTTCCCTCCGAGTTACACAGTAGTTCTTTTCAGCTTTCGATAAAGTTTTGCTGAAGTAACCAACCACTCTTTCCTTACCGTCTTGTAGCTGTGACAAGACGGCTCCAATTCCCACATTGCTGGCGTCGGTGTCCAGAATAAGCTTACCATCAGGAAGTGGATAAGCAAGAACAGGTGCTGACGTAAGCTGTTTCTTCAATATTTCAAACGCCTTTTGACATTCCTGATCCCAACAAAAGGACTTATCTTGTTCTGTCAAACGTGTCAAGGGTTTGGCGATGTCTCCAAAATTCTTGACATATCGTCGGTAATAGGAACAAAGACCCAAGAAACTCCGGAGCTGATGTTTGTCGATAGGGATTGGCCATTCCTGAACGGCTTGTATCTTAGCGGGGTCAACAGCAACGCCATCCTTGCTTACGTTATGTCCTAAATAGTTGACCTGTCTCTGGAACAAGTGGCATTTCTTAACATTCAATGTTATATTAGCGTTCTGTAATCTTTTAAAAACTTCTTCCAGGTTAGATAAATGTTCCTTAAAGGTCTTACCCATTATGATGATGTCGTCTAGATAAACTAGACAAGTTTCCCATGACAAACCCCGCAGGATGTTCTCCATTAGTCGTTCAAACGTCGCAGGAGCATTACAGAGGCCAAATGGAAGGACCGTGAATTGCCATAACCCTGATCCACTGGTAAAGGCAGTCTTTTCTTTGTCTGCAGGATTCATTTTAACTTGCCAGTATCCGCTTTTAAGGTCCAAGGTAGAAAACAGAGTAGAACCCGCCAAAGCGTCGAGGGCATCATCAAGCCTTGGCAGAGGATAACTGTCCTTCTTAGTGACATCATTTAGCTTTCGATAGTCGACACAAAACCGCATTGATCCGTCTTTCTTTCTCACTAATACCACAGGAGAAGCCCACGGACTACTGGATGGTTCGACTATGCCATTTTGAATCATTTCTTTAAGGGCTCTGTCTGCTTCTTCCTTTTTAACTTGAGGCATCCTTCGGGGTACCTGTCGAATCGGACGTGCATCACCAGTGTCAATTCTATGTTGTACAACATCAGTTCTTCCCAGTTTACTTTTAGAACCAAATACAGGTTTATAACGGTAAAGTAGATCTCTTACCTGTTTCTTTTCTAATTTTGACAAAGAGGGGTCTAATTTTGTCATTAATTGTTCAATTTCGTTGGTCTCATCTGTTTCCGTAACATTTATCTTGTGAATTATGGCCATTACTGGTTCTAAACTTCCCATTTCCGTGTCCTTTCGGAGAAGAACTGGATGATCGTTCAAGTTGATAACTCGGATGGGTACCTCTTTGGCGGATCTAACAAGAGTCTTACCCACAAGGAGTCCTTTTCCCAATTCATGGTCATGGTTCTTCGGCTCTATCATGGCTGGGGCACCATCTGGCTCCAGTCCATCCAACCGCGCTGTGACGACACATTCGCAGCTTGCCGGAAGTTCGATATCATCGATTAGCTTAATCGAGGCATTGTCAACTTGTTTTCGGTGCAGGAATATTTCTTCATTACCAGTACGAAGGATACGTTGGCGAAGATCCAAATGAAAACCACAGTGGAGCATAACATCCATGCCCAGAACAACATCTTCATCAACGTCAGCCACCAGCACTAAGTGAACAAGATAGGTTGAACCAAACTGTAGCGTCACCTGTATCTCACCGTAGACTCTAGCAGAATCTCCGGTAGCGGTACGCAGTCTCCAACTGGTAGGCAACATCTTATTTCGCATAACGATGGTTGGTCGGACGATAGTTTTTGTAGCTCCAGTGTCTACCAGCATGCTAATATTCTTCCCATCAAGGAGGCCATCTACATATAAGCTGTCCACGTGATGTCGCAGAGTTGCCAATTTAATGGTGTGAGGGGCTTCGGGAATGTTTGGGGTCGATTTCGCCCTCCAGGAGTCGACCCGTTCTAGTTTTCCTGCTGCTGGGGTACTTCAGCAGAAGATTTTTCTTTTTGGGGGCAAGTATTTCTTATATGGCCTAGTTCTCCGCAGTTCCAGCATCTCACTTGGCGCCTTCTTCTTGGAGATAACTTCATTAATCTCTCTACTACCGCTTCAACGTCGCTAACGGAATGAACGGCATGGTCGTAGTAACCGGTGATTTCCCTTAGTCGAGCAACTCCACGTGAGGCCTCCGTCGCCGCCTCAAACTCCAGGGCTATGGTCAAGGCGTCCACAAGAGTCTTCGGCCGCGCCAACCGTACAGCGCGCTGCAACTCGACGTCTCGAAGATCATCGGTGAAGGTTTGGACTGCTAGGCACTCCAGGAAATCCTCCGCTGCATTTGAATTCGCAAGTCGTACCATTCTTGCTACATCCGCTTCAAATTCCTGGATAGTTTCTCCATTTTTCTGTTTTCGGCTCTTTAACTGCATTTGGTACACCGGTTGTAGATGAGTTTGACCATAACGCATCTCTAGACGATTCACCAATAACTCGAAGTTGTCAGCTTCATCCGGTGTCAATGATTGCAAGACGTCTAAAGCTTCGCCTCGCAGAGCTACGGTTAGGGACAATGCTTTCTCCTGGGATGACCATCCATTAGCTCTGGCCGCTGCGTCAAATTGTTTCAGGTAATTTGGCCAGGAAGTCTTCCCGTCGAAGGTCGGGGGTTTCATCGTCGTTCGTATATGGGTCGTCTCCTCGCTTCTTTGTCGTTCGACGTCTGCGTGGCAGGTTTCCATCCTTCTTGCATCTCCGTCGCCGTGGTGGATGGTTTGGTTTCGGCGGCTAGCTTCCTGTTCTTGTTGAAGCTTCCTTATCTCGGACTGCATTTGCTGGTTGATCTGGTTTTGCTCGTCTCGCAAGTTGGTGACTTGTTGATTTTGCTCATCTCGCATGTTGGTCACTTGCTGATTCATGTTGTCCACTTGCTGATTCAAGTTGTCTACCTGCTGATTCAAGTTGGCAACTTGCTGATTTTGCTCGTCACGAAGGTGTGATATTTGCTGGGAGAAGGAACTGGATAACTCTTCTGGTAGGGTAGACATCCGTTGTGATAGCTGGGACACCTCTTCGCGCTGGCTTCTTATCTGACTGGATAGCTCCTCTTGTTGGTTCGTTATCTGACTGGATAGCTCCTCTTGTTGGTTCGTCATTCGTTGCGACAGCTGGGACATATCTTCGCGCTGGCTCTTCATCTGACTGGATAGCTCCTCATGTTGCCGGGAAAGTTGTTGAGCTTGTTCTTCTTGTTGGTTCGTCATTCGTTGGGACAGCTGGGACATGTCTTCGCGCTGGCTTTTAATCTGACTGGATAGCTCCTCTTGCAGCCGGGAAAGTTGTTGAGTTAGTTCAGAATTTGCTTTTTGAACTGGGTCTTCGAACTCCACAGCGTCAGGGTCCACATTATTATTTACGTAGTACTCACGGAGCCTTCTCAACAATACGGATTTGCTTCCAGTAGTTTCCAACTCTAATTCTTCAAGCTCTCTTCTGAGCTCAGCCACCAATAGTTCATTTATCTTTTTTCCAGGCATTCTTGTATCTTCACCCCACACCTGACACCAATTTGAAACACGTATGGGGGCTTTTTTACACAATTTATTTACAAAATTGTTAAGATACACTGAACTCTGCTGGATAACGTCTAACTACTTGACAATACAATGAACTCTTGTGAACACTTGACTCGAACTGACGTTAACTGCCCATGCATCCCCTTATATACAACATTATTTAATCTAGTCAGTGTGTTTAGAAGTTTCTAGAATTTTCTAGAAACATTATTTAAAATGGTCAGTTGATTTTTTTACAAACAACTAAAAATCAACTGTCAACAACAATCTTTCAAATTAAGGTCCCTTCCTTTACGGTTATCCCGTTACAATACTCACTCATTTTAGCTGTCATCTGTCACTATTTATAGGTGCGCGTGGCATAGGGATATTCACACATCGATATATCGAATTTATTCGATGTTTTCCATACGATATGTCGGATTAGTTCGATGTTTTGAGTTTTGACAAATATTTATTGTATCCGATATATCGATATTTTTATTCATAGTAACATCGAATATTCGCTTTTTTGTCGAATCTATTTAAAACCTATATAATTTTTTCACAACTTGATAATTTCATAATTTTATTTATAAATAAGTTTATTAAGACTAAGGCACTATAAACATAGGTATTATCGATAGCCATGTTTTGACCAATGTCAACTACAAAACCAGAGATAATAATAGAACAGATGTGTTGATGCATAATATAAAGTTGGCAACAAGTTCCGACATCAGTGCACCATGTTTAAAACTATTCACTATACTTCTACACACTTTTTATGCTTAAAGTACCTTAAAAAATTATATTAAAATAACACTACTAGTACTTACTAAGGCACTATACGGTTATAACAACTTTTCCGCTTTTCGCGCTACCAGCTGGTTTAGTTCCTACTTTCACCACTACAAAATATGATTGCACGTCTCTTTAATTTGTTTATTTGTCATCTTACGTTTTTTCGATCAGGGTCACGTGTCCTGACGCGAATTTAAGATTTTTTACCCATTCAAGAAAAAATGCTCAACGCGGCTAAAGAAGTTTTCACTTCAAAAATTCTAAAAATAAACTTTTTTACAAAATTAGGCATATTAGAACTCACACTGATAGACCGGGAGATGGTGACACAAAATATTAGGTCATTTGTACCAGTATGGCGGTTCTTCAGGGATCTAATTACGTAAAGGCAAAAAGGAAAATGACGATCAAAGCGCTCGCACCGGCGGCCCATTCGCGTGGGCGTTAATCGAACGCGTCGGATAAATAACGAGTGTCGAACGATTTGTTCCACAAAAATGCTTGTATTTTCAGATAGTCGAAAAAAAAAGAAGTAGGCGGTAGCGTAATGCCATACTTATCGGGTGTGACTTACAGCCCGCCATACCGACGTGAATAAATTAATTTAAATAAAACAATTCAACCATTTGTACCAGCCTAATTTTTGCTTAGCTAATCATCGTCGAGTAGCCATTCACGAAAATCACCTTGCCATACTTTTCCGACAATTCCCACTGGCCGCCATACCACTGCAAAGGATTAATTTTTTTTTTCTGCCAAACGATTTGTACCAGTATTGCATTTGAATTTTTGGAAAGTATTTGACAAAATGTGACCGTTATTATTTTTCCCATACTTCTAGTAGCGGGAAAAAGTGCTGCCATACTTCAAATACTTATTTATTTGACACGTGACTGTAAAATACGTAAAATTATTTTTAACATCATGGCATCATTGTATTCTCGTCATTTGGATGCAATTATACCTAAAAAGAATTATTACAGATTTTAACCATGGGGCGGATGACTGTCGGACTTGAGCTAAAAGGTGAAAAAAAATTAAAAAATTTAACGATTTGTACCAGTATGGCATTTGGATTTTTGGCAATTATACGATACAATGTGACCATTATTATATTTGCCATACTTTTAGTCGAGGGAAAAAATGGCGCCATACTTGAAAAACCTGATTTTTCGACACGTTTTCAAGGTACAAGACATAAAATCATTTGTTACAGTATGGCATCATTGTATTCGGTTCATTTGGATAAAATTCAACCTAAAAAAAATTATCCCATAATATAACTATGGGGCGGAAGACTGTCACACTCGAGCAAGATATGAAAAAACAGTTTTTTTATTAGTAACAAATTATATGTTAATAACAAATTTCCTAACCATTTCTCGGGAATCCACCCTTGATATATGTAATCAGGGGCTCAAAATACATAGAAAAAACTTTGGTGTCTCTTTCACGGCTACGAAAACCCTCTGGGCTCCCGAACTAATACGATGAGCCAAGATCTCTACAATTCGAGAAATCTTTCGAGCGGTGGGAGCCGCAGAATATTAAACAACATAACATTTAACTTTTGCTTATAAGACAAGATTGCCGCCAATTAGGTGTTTGAAACTTTGTATTTATATTCGTTAAACCTCAAAATTACAGGAAAAATTAGTGCCATACTGGTACAAATTGTTTGAATTACGAATAAAATCTTAGAATTTAAAAAAAATATTGTTCACTTTCGCCACCTCCCACAGGTATGGCATTATCAGAATTCTATTTATGATCATACAGGGAACTGTTAAAAAAATTTTCAGGGAGGTACAAATCGTTTGGCAAAAAAAAAATATTAATCCTTTGCAGTGGTATGGCGGCCATTGGGAATTGTCGGAAAAGTATGGCAAGGTGATTTTCGTGAATGGCTACTCGATGATGATTAGCTATGCAAAAATTGGGCTGGTACAAATGGTTGAATTGTTTTATTTAAATTAATTTATTCGCGTCGGTATGGCGGGCTGTAAGTCACACCCGATAAGTATGGCATTACGCTAACGCCTACTTCTTTTTTTTTTTCGACTATCTGAAAATACAAGCATTTTTGTGGAACAAATCGTTCGACACTCGTTATTTATCCGACGCGTTCGATTAACGCCCACGCGATTGGGCCTTTTCCTTTTTGCCTTTACGTAATTAGATCCCTGAAGAACCGCCATACTGTTACAAATGACCTAATATTTTGTGTCACCATCTCCCGGTCTATGACGAGAAACCTTTCAAATGTAAATTTTGTTCAAAATGTTTCAAAAATTCAAGTAGTTTAAAAGTTCATAATCGAACTCACACTGACGAGAAACCTTTTAAATGAAAAATTTGTTTGAAATGTTTCACACAATCCTGTAGTTTAAATAGGCATATTCGAACTCACACTGACGAGAAACCTTTCAAATGTAAGTTTTGTTCAAAATGTTTCATAAGTTCCAGTAATTTAAAAGTTCATAATCAAACTCACACTGACGAAAAGATTTTTAAATATAAAATTTGATCAAAATATTTCATTGATTTCGGTGATTTAAAAATGGTGAAAAACTTTCAAATGTGAATGGATCCCGTATAAAATCAATGTAAAAGTACTTCTCGTCAAATTGTCTGAACTTTTGTGAATAAATAGCTCTTTGTAAGCTTACAAATGGACAATTCTTGAGATTAGAGGTTTGTAGTTTTACCAAAATAGTGATTTACTGAGCAAATCAACAGTATTTCTAGATCTCACTAGTAAATTTTTCTCAAAAATCCTAGGATAGCATATGGTTTTTGGGTTTGATGATTTTGAATATGTTATCACGGTTGAGGGTCATTTAAATTGTCTATTTTTAAGTTTGGTGCCCATTGAGCTATTTGTTTTACTCACTTAGAACTATCTAGTCACAAAATTTCAGGCAATTTAACGGGAAGTAGGTACTTTCCATTGATTTTTTTGCGGGATCATTTGTTCAAAATATTTTAACCAAAAAGGTAAATTAAAACAAAAAATCCATTAAATGTAGTTAATACACACATGTATCTTATAATAGTGTATTGTAATACAAGTGCTAGAATGACAGGTTTCGTAGTACGAGTGCAGTTTGTGAAACGAACTGCGAAGCTGTGAGTTTCGCAAAGAACGAGTACTACAAACCGTCATTGTAATTCGAGTGTTACATACTATTTTTTATAATGAACTTTTAAAAGTATAAAAAAATCATAAAAATTGTAAATTTATAGGAAAACTTGAGATTTTTTTATATTTCTTATTTTTTTAATACCGTTTATAGTTTTTGAGATATATAGAGTTAAAGTAGAAAGTTGAAAAAAAATTATAAATTAACACAAAAAAATATACTCTGGCTCTCCCTTATATTTCGGTATGTTTGTATAATCAATATTAATAAAAGTTAACAAATTTATAGAAACGTCTTTATTTTTTTTGAAAATCGTTTTTGTTAGATAGTAATGATTTCTTTCTTACTTATTATTTAATAATTGTATTAATTATGAAATGGCGCTATATGTCATCTTTCAGGAATCTGTTAAGTTGCATAGTTAGATTAAAAAATATAATAAGATAAGTTTGTTTTATACTAAAGTTCTGTACTAGCTCATCTTAATTTTTATATACAAAGTTAATAAAGTAATTTACATAGAAAATCGAGCATTATTATTACATATAGAAATTATAATATAGTCCATTTCATCGTTTTTGGCCGATTTGATATTAGAAACCACTGAAATAAGATTAAACTGTCATCCAAGTTACCAATGGCGGAGAGTTTTTTTTTTTCTAAATTAAGTCGTAAGTTTCTGAAACTATCAGTGTGGTTTGACATCTACAAAAATATGACATTAATAATTATTAAATTCAATCCTTCAACAACGAGCCGTATATGACGGTTACTAGGAATGTGAATTAAGTCAAGACTTCCGTATTGAATACTTTTTATCTACCGGTGAAACAAGATGCAGTTACATAAGTGTTGTATTAAAAACAAACGTCCTCATTTAAATTTCTAACTTGCCTGTATCTGAGAGAGATGTAACTCTAAATTTACTTCGAGTATGATTTCTGTCATCGGCCAAAAACGGTGAAATGGACTATATCAAATAATAATAAATGGCATAAATAAGTCAAATTTCAAAATTGTTATATTTGAAATGTCAAATGTCAAAATTGTAGTCTGAAATGTTACAATTTCCAATAAATTTATGTAAACATGTCAAAATTATAATATCTCTAATGTTAAATGTCAAAATTGTCAATGGGCTAGACCTTTAAGGAACATTTATCCAAACTGGAAGAAGTCTTTAAAAGATTACAGGAAGCAAATCTAACATTGAATGTTAAGAAACCATTTGTTCAGGAGACAGGTTAACTATTTAGTACATAACGTAAGCAAGGATGGCGTTGCTGTTGACCTCGATAAGATTCAAGCCATTCAAGAATGACGTATTCCTATCGAAAAACATCAGCGCACAAGTTTTTTGGGCCTTTGTTCCTATTACGGACGATATGTCAAGAATTTTGGAGACATTGCCAATTTTTTGACACATTTGACAGAACAAGACAAGTCCTTCGGTTGGGATGAGGAAAGTCAAAAGACGTTTGAACTATTAAAGAAACAACTGACGTCTGTCCCTATTTTTGCTTATCCATTTCCTAACGGTAAACTTATTCTAGAATCCGACGCCAACAATGTGGAAATTAGAGCTGTCTTGTCACAGCTACAAGATGGTAAGGAAAGAGTGGTTGGATATTATCGAAAGCTGAAAAGAACTACTCTGTAACCAACTTTCAGATGAAATAGAGATACAACGAGAGACAACAAGAGTACATATGTACTCTCTCTCCTTTGCTCTTTAATCTATACTCAGAACAGATAGTTCAGGAATTGCTAAAAGAAACATCAATTGGAATCAAAGTTAACGGTGAAACTATCAATAATGATACGTTGATAATCGCAGAATCGATGTGAGAAATTACATGTTATGATGGATAAGATTGTAGATAAAAGCAAAGAAATCTGACTAAACTTAAATATTAAAAATACGACCATTGCAAAGTCACAGCAACAAAAGAAGTTATGGATAAAGGACGAACCTATCCAAAAGGTATACAGTTATACATACTTAGCAACAGTTATAACTGAAGACAACGATTATACGCAAGAAATCAAATCAAGAATAGGAAAAGGCCTGAGCAACATTTAATAATATGAGAAGGGTACTTTCAGCCTACAACTTAAAGTACGAATAATGAGATGTTATGGATTTTCGGTGTTGTTATATGGAATGGAGGCTAAAAAAGAAGAACACTAATCAAATAAAATGTCATCAGGCCTAGAGATTTAAAATAGGTGATGAAGCTCCAGAGGGCCATCTCCTTGGCATCACCTGGTGTAAGCCAGTACTCGCCCAACACGGATCTTATGATTTCAGAAAAAGCAAAGTAAGTCATACATTATATGCTCTACTGTTTCCTTTTCTTGTCTGTAACGTCTGCATAGGGGCGATTCTATTAATTCCATCCTAAAGAGATGTCGCAATTGGAAGTGATCTGTTAAGATTTCCACAAATTTGGTCTGGACAATATCTTAAATTTTCTTTTTGTTTTCTCGCCAGGAAGAGGTAATAACTCTCCGATTAGTCTACAATTGGATATTTCATCCCTGCACTATATAAAATTTTGGTGAAAGTACTTTTTTTATAAGATCCACGATCAGCTGCTTCCGTGCTTCTCCATCTTGTCGCCCATTCGTCCACTGTTTCTTCTCTCTTTTTTTTTTCTTATCTGCTTTAGTTGGCTTCCTTGCCAATCTCTTTCTTCTATCACCAAATCGATAGGAGGCGTCTCACTAACTACACAGTCTCCCCCTGCAGACACCGTCTTATATGCACAAATAACCCTTTGTTGTAACCTCCTCTGGGCACTCCGCAACATATTTCTGTATTTTTTTAATCTGCCTACAGGATTGTTAAAAAGAAAAAGCTTATAATTGTTTTACTTAAGTTATCCTTTAAAACAACACAATTACACTTAACAATTATCAAACTCAGACACTCAGTAAATCAGGATGAACTGTTTTAACAACTTTATTTCACTTTTTCGATAAACAAACACACATTATAATCATAACCTAATTACACCATTACTGTTACTGCCATATACTATATATTGTTCTTCTTACTATCTACTTTTATTCAGGAATTGGAATTTAGGGTGGTAAATTTTAAATTCAAAATCTATATCTAACACTATGGTAGAATACACCACCCCGGACAACAGTCTCCAATTGGAGGAGTCAGGCCTACCTACTTTCAGCAGCAACCGTTGTAGCGCTGTCGTATGCTTACTTGCTTTTAGAGTTCCTAGTCTAACGTACTCAGTGAAGGAATGACTTTGATCCAACCAGATATTTAGAATTTTTGACGAGTGTTCTTGGCTGGATCTCAGTGTCCTTACATCTAAACAAAATCCCACCTCTTTCTCTCGGACTTTTCGCTATCAAGCACTCATTCCGTCTTCTTACCTACCATCTCCCGACCTGTACACCTAAGCCAGAGGCCGATTAGGCTCAAAGCAATCTCGCCCTTCAGCTTCATTGTGGCCATTGTAACTAACACATTCCGCCCGTACTGTAGTCAAGTCTAAAAAGGAGAAATGTGTCAGAAGATGATTTATAATTTGTCTATACCTCAAGACTCAATTGTCCAGCAGTGACGTAAATGCAAGTAGAAGCCATGCGAGTTTCGAATGAATGGTAGTTGCCATGGTAATCTTAGAAAAACTTAATATCTTTGTCTTATTAACATACAGGACAAGGCTATGGCAACTGCTCACAGGCTGCTACAAGGCCAGGCCCCCATTACCTTACTAAAAGGGAAAAAGCAAGTATGGTTATACGATAGGGTGAAGGCGTATCAAATAATGTTATATTTCTTCATAGTTTTTTTAATAACAGATAGAATAGCTATGTAGTCCACCGCGCAGAATACTTTTTTTAAAATGATTAATACATACTTGAAACTTTGTGTATAGTAACCTGGTAAATTTCGCATTTTCGAGGTTACGTTTTTTAATATATATAGTTTATATATAATTCATTTTTACACAATTTGTTTATAATTAAGTACTAAATCAAATGCTCACATTGTCCGACAAATTTATTGATGCGTTTTTGCTGTCCGACAGCTTAAATATTACGTTTATTTCTAGCTCGAAAAAGCAGCAGTTTTAAATTTAGATAATTTCAAACTTTGTTGGACTCGTCAATAGGAAGCTATACACAAAGTTTCAAGTATGTATTAGTCATTTTAAAAAAAGGGTTGTGCGCGGTGGACTAATGGGTCTGTAGTTAGAAGGCAGGATATTGAAGCCTTTCTTGGGAACTGATTGTATTCAAGGAGTTTTCCAGGATTATGGAAAAATATTAGTATTATATAGTTGAAATAGTTTAGTGAAAACTAAGAAACACAACCATTTAAGATTAAAGCAGGTATTTCATCAAAGTCTCTTGCTTTCTGTGTACTTAAAGTAGATTGTTTAGGGATCCCATGGAATAAAAGGTAGTTCTATGTTATTCGATGGGTTAAGTATAGAGTTCGAAGAAAATTTTTTGGCAAAGAGTTCTGCCTTTCCTGTGGAGAACGTAGTTATTGAACCGTCATCTGCTGTGAGTGAAGGGAAGGAACTATTTGTAAAATCGTTATGGATATGTTTGAAGAGAGTCCAAAAGAACTGGCTTCCTTTAGTTCCTTTAGGGTATAGGTACCCTCCATACTTTAGGGTTTGACATTTCCTTCTCTCTCATTCGAACGTCAAAGAGACTTTACGAATTGAATAAAGAGGTATTGTATCTGTTTCTAGCGTTTATATCATTCTGTTTTGTTTCTTCTGATGGATTTTGTATAAATAATTTGTGGGATTTGATCTTAGCTTTCCGAGCTACATCGCAATCGTTATTGGTTTTCAAGCTTTAGGTAAAGTAAGGAATGTAAGATTTTATGGCACACTGAATGATTTCAGTTATACTTTTGCAAACTGCCGATGGATTCCAGAGAAAAGCTGCAAAGTAGTCTCGAACGCCTTCCCAATCTGCTTTTTTTAAATTACAAAAAGTTCTCTTGGACGGTACCTCGAATGGGTGAACATTTTGTTCAATTCTGGAAGCCAGTGAGGAATAAAAGGAATAAAACACTATCGCTTGACTGTGAAGAGAACGTTAACTGAGCCGTCACGAAACAGATGGCACGATAGGTGTTAAAATAGTATTTAGATACCACTTTTAACACATTTGGCTTCTTCTACAACATAATCAGAACACCCTATGCAATACTATGCATTATATTGCTTAGGGTGACTAGTAAGAAAAAGATCCAGAGTATTAGAACTGTGATTGGCAGCTCTGGGAAAGTAAATGGGATTGTTGATTAGTTAGAACAGCCCATGGCTAATTGCAAATTCTTCAATTAGCCTACCTCCAGTGTCCGTTTTGTTGGACTTTAGCCACTTTTCATGGTGAACATTAAAGTCCCCAAGCACAAGTGTCCCTGCAGAAGGGTACTCACTATTAAGATAGTCGATCTTTTGTGATAGATAGTCTAGTAGTTTGTCGCAATTAGTCTAATGGCCGATAAATATAACATATAAATTTGCTAAAAGCTTGTAGTATTAATTTTTAACCTGAGGATATTCTCTTTGTTGTTTTCTAGTGCAAGTAATCTAGAGTTTTTTTATGTAAACACATACTGCATGATGCCGTTTAAAGTTGTGGTAAAGTTTGTAACCTGGAAATTTAAGATGCTTTAGGCTATTTTTCCAAGAAACCTGTGTTTCGGTAAGAACGTGAGGATTTACATACTGTAAATACTGAAGGGGTACATTTATGTTAGCATTTAACCCGCAGATGTTTGAGAATTTTAATATGTAGTCTAGTTTGCGTTTTGGATTCTGAGAAAATTTGGCTGAACTAGCGGTTGGTCTACTAGTAGACTGATCAATGGATATGTTATTTACATCATGACTTCCCCAAAATTGTCCCCCCACCCCGGAGATCCGAATGGGGAACTATTTTACTTCCGGAACATTTAAACTCTGAAAAACCCATCATGGTATTTTCTAGAAAAGGGTTTAAGAGAAAGGAGGGTATTGGAGGGAAACGGAAAGGTGAGAAGGGGAGGAAAAGAACCGACTTACAAGTCAAATGGCGAAACATGTTTGTATTGTATTATATATGAATTAGTAGGCGAGGAACAATAGAGAGATCCCCACTTGATTTATTTCAATGGGGTCACTTAAAATCAGAAGAATTGAAAAAATAGATTTAGATTGTAAAATCTAGAGATGTCTAATATCGCGTAATACTTACATCTGTTTACGTTAAACTCGAAAAGTACTGGACGGATTTTCAGAACAGAGAGATTGATATCTGAGGAAGGTTTTAGTATATAACAGGTTAAGGTTTTGTGCAAACTGACGATAGACGACATTAATTTAACATGTCGGAAAAAAATAAGCCGATCGGGAGCTTTCCTCGAAAACGCTGCTAAAACCTTTTGAGTTATAACAAAAGAATGTAGGGTGGGATTAATAGATCTATAAAAAAATTCGTCTATCCTACAAGGTTAACCCGCAATAACCATTTTTAACACGCTTTTATTAACTTCACCTGTATGTATGTATATATGTTTGTTTGTAACTCTCCACTCCGCGGCTGCTGCCTCGGATGAGTCTCATATCGTTATTTTTAGTCACTACCTCCCCGTGCAAACCATATTTTTTGACTGTCAAGCGCCCACGCTTTTTTCACAATAATCCTAGTATTTTTCATTTATTTTTGTTTTAATTTTATTTTAAAAATTATTTTTAACTTTTAAGTTCGATGTTTTTCAGACACATGCTTTTTAGTTTTCCTTAATTACATTTATTTTTTTACTAGTTAGTTTCATATGCTATAAAAGCGTGTTTTTTAGTTTTTTTAAACTATATTTATTTTTTACTTTTTAGTCCAATTTATTTTATTTTAATAGATTCGTTAATTTGCTGTGACGATTACAAGACCTTCACTCAATCATTATTCGTTTATTTAGTTGGAAATGCTTTGAAAGTGTGTTTTTTTGATTTCTCAAATTATATTTATTGTATTCATATTGTTGATGATTAAACATATTGTTTCAATCACTTGGAAAAAAAATTACTACTGTGAAATCTAAAGAATTGTTAGATTAATTCTAAGACAATTTCATTCATATCGTTTATAATTAAACGTATTGTTTTCAGAACTTTGAAAAAAAAAGTGTGCGTGTAATGTTCACGCACGATTAAGTAGAACTGTTGAGAAATGCCCAAACGGCTACAAGGCCGAAGGAAGGCAGCAGGCACACAAATTACCCACTGCCGGCACGGGGAGGTAGTGACTAAAAATAACGATACGAGACTCATCCGAGGCAGCAGCCGCGGAGTGGAGAGTTACAAACATACATACATACATACAGGTGAAGTTAATAAATATAGTTAAAAAAAACTAAAAAACACGCTTTTATAAAGCATGTTTCTGAAAAACATCGAACTAAAAAGTTAAAAATAATTTTCAAAATAAAATTAAAACAAAAATAAATGAAAAATACTAGTATTATTGTGAAAAAAGCGTGGGCGCTTGACCTTCGAAAAATATGGTATGCAGCACCCACGCTTTTTTCACAATAATACTAGTATTTTTCATTTATTTTTGTTTTAATTTTATTTTGAAAATTATTTTTAACTTTTTAGTTCGATGTTTTTCAGAAACATGCTTTATAAAAGCGTGTTTTTTAGTTTTTTTAAACTATATTTATTTTTTACTTTTTAGTCCAATTTATTTTATTTCAATAGATTCGTTAATTTGCTGTGACAATTACAAGACCCTCACTCAATCATTATTCGTTTATTTAGTTGGAAATGCTTTGAAAGCGTGTTTTTTTGATTTCTCAAATTATATTTATTGTATTCATATTGTTGATGATTAAACATATTGTTTCAATCACTTGGAAAAAAAATATTATTGTGAAATCTAAAGAATTGTTAGATTAATTCTAAGACAATTTCATTCATATTGTTTATAATTAAACGTATTGTTTTCAGAACTTGGAAAAAAAAATTACTATTGTGAAATCTAAAGAATTGTTAGATTAATTCTAAGACAATTTCATTCATATCGTTTATAATTAAACGTATTAAACGTGACTAAAAAAAAATAACGATACGGGACTCATCCAAGGCAGCAGCCGCGGAGTGGAGAGTTACAAACAAACAAACATACATACATACATACATACATACAGGTGAAGTTAATAAAAGCGTGTTAATTAAAAAAATAATTATCACATCTTTACCAAATTAATTAGAACAAAAAAAAATGGAATTGCTAGGCATCGATCCCGGTACCTCTCGCATGCTAAGCGAGCGCTTTACAATCTGAGCTACACACCCAGTTTGTAAAATTTGACGATAAGCGGTACATAGATTAAAGATTAAAAATATTGTTTTTTTATGTTATTGTATTATTAAATATCTTTTGTAATAATTTCTTGCAACATTTAAAATCATTTTGATAAGAAGCCAACAAGATGAGTACACAGCTGCCTTGAGTCTCTGGCTTCTTGTGCTGTGTCGAGTGTCCGAGCGAAATATTAGCCCAAACTGCAGACATGCGCAGAGTGGAGAGTTACAAACATACATACATACAGGTGAAGTTAATAAAAGCGTGTTAAAAAAAATAATAATCACATCTTTACCAAATTAATCAGAACAAAAAAAAAATGGAGTTGCCAGGCATCGATCCCGGTACCTCTCGCATGCTAAGCGAGCACTTTACCATCTGAGCTACACACCCAGTTAATACAATTTGACGATAAGCGGTACATAGATTAAAGATTAAAAATACTGCAGACATGCGCAAAGGAGTGGAGAGTTACAAACATACATACATACATACATACATACATACAGGTGAAGTTAATAAAAGCGTGTTAATAAAAGCGTGTTAAAAATGGTTATTGCGGGTTAACCTTGTAGGATAGACGAATTTTTTTGTAGATCTATTAATCCCACCCTACATTCTTTTGTTATAACTCAAAAGGTTTTAGCAGCGTTTTCGAGGAAAGCTCCCGATCGGCTTATTTTTTTCCGACATGTTGAATTAATATCGTCTATCGTCAGTTTGCACAAAACCTTAACCTGTTATACACTAAAACCTTCTTCAGATATCAATCTCTCTGTTCTGAAAATCCGTCCAGTACTTTTCGAGTTTAACGTGAACAGATGTAAGTATTATGCGATATTAGACATCTCTAGATTTTACAATCTAAATCGATTTTTTCAATTCTTCTGATTTTAAGTGACACCATTGAAATAAATCAAGTGGGGATCTCTCTATTGTTCCTCGCCTACTAATTCATATATAATACAATACAAACATGTTTCCCCATTTGAGTTGTAAGTCGGTTCTTTTCCACCCCTTCTACCTTTCCGTTTCCCTTAAATACCCTTCTTTCTCTTAAACTCTTTTCTAGAAAATACCATGATGGGTTCTCCAGAGGTTAAATGTTCCGGAAGTAAAATAGTTCCCCATTCGAATCTGCGGGGGGGGACAATGTCGGGGAAGTCATGATGGAAATAACATAGCCATCGATCAGTCTACTAGTAGACCAACCTCTGGTTCAGCCAATCTTACCCAGAAAACAAAACGCAAAACAGACTGTATATTAACATTTACTAACATCTGCGGCTTAAATGCCAACATTAACGCAACCCATCACTATTTACAGTCTATAAAACCTCACGTTCTTGTTCTTACCGAATCACAAGTTTCTGGGAAAAATAGCCTGAATCATCTAAAATTTCCAGGTTACGAACTTTACCACAACTTTAAACGACACCATGGTGTATGTGTTTACGTAAGAAGCATACTTTCCTGCTCTAGACTACCTGCACTAGAAAATAACAGAGACAACATTGTCTGGCAAAAATTAACACTAAAAGCCTCTAGCAAATTTATATGTTGTATTTATCGGCCATCAGATAATAAATGCGACGAATACTACACTATCTATCACAAAAGATCGACTACCTTAATAGTGAGTACCTAACCTTCTGCTGAGATAATTGTACTTGGGGACTTTAATATTCACCACGAAAAGTGGATTAAGTCCTACAAAACGTACATAGAGGGAAGGCTAACTGAAGAGTTTGCAATCAGCCATGGGCTGTTCTAACTAATCGACAAGCCCACTGACTTTCCCAGAGCTGCCAATCATAGTTCTAATACTCTGGACCTTTTTCTGACTACTCACCCTGAGCAATATAATGTATAGGTTCTGTCTCCCCTAGGTAACTCTGATCATGCTCTAGTAGAAGTCAAATGTTCAATAGAACCTCACCCATTCAAAGCACCACCCAAGAGAACTTTTTGGAACTTAAAAAAAAACAGATTGGAGCGGCTTTCAAGATTACTTTGCAACTTTTCCCTGGAATCCAGTCTGCTTTATTAACAAAGATCCATCGGCAGTTTGCAACAGTATAAGTGAAATAATTCAGTGTACCATGGAAGCTTACATTCCTCACTTTACTAAAAGCTTGAAAGTCAAACAGAAGCCATGGTTTAATCAAGATTGCTATGTATAGTCCAGGGAAGTTACGAAAAATAGCGGAAAAATTTACATCCACCAGATATCGAAATGCGGTTTTCTGCATTGTGTTCAGGAAGGTCCCAGGAAAAAAGTCTACAACGTCTGGTTTGGGGCATGTTAAATCACTAATTTTACTTTTAACTTTTTAAAAAGATTTTTTATTAAAAATATTATAAAATGTAATACTTGATAAAAATACAATATTTTACTGTAAACTAAATACAGGAGTATCTAAAACACACTAACTAAAATTGTCTATTTCACTGTATTTATGACTTTTGGATAACAAAGTCAGCATGTTTGGATTTCTAGCAGAATTGCTAGAAATGTTTCCCAGCGGATGTCGCTATTGCGAAATCTAACCTGAATTTGATACCCGTGTGAAGGTCATTTAAGGTGACTACCTAGATTCACATATAACAACTCCCCTTTTAAGTGAAAAATTGGTGGGATGCACTAATTTTTCTATGGTTGGAGATAAAACTCTTCTTCTTCTGGCTCGCTACGTATGGTAGGTCTTCTTCGGGGGATGAATGCTCTAAGACTTCTCATTTGTGGCTTCGGTGCTGAAGGTGGGTTGTCGTCATCATTGGCAGGTGCTATTGATTTCATCGCTGATCGTCTACGTCTACATTTACAACAGCAATACAAAAGGGTTGCGATAACAAATAGGATTATAGTTAAGATCGTTAACCAGGGTTGGTATTTGTGGATCATCGGCTTATTGATCAATTGGTCCAACTGATCTGAATATTCGTTTAATTTGTGCTGAGCGATATTTAGGTCTTCGATGTCGATCTTATTTAGTTTCAATGGCTTAAGTTCCGGTAAATGGATTTTTCCGGACAGGTGGTCACAGCATCGATAAGGAATGTTGATTGAAAGGCTTTTATATGTAATATTTGGATATTTGTCCACGAAATATTTGGCATGCACCCTGGTACTTCCTACGAAAGCATTGCATTCAGGCTGCAGTTTTAACAACGAATTTGTATTGATTATTTTGGTGGTAGTTTCCTTGTTTGAAAATTTGATCGTGATTGGTATTGGATCGGAAACTGCTATTAGCCAATAATTTTGGTCTATTTCTTGTACGTTGTAGTCTCTTGCGAATAGTAATGATGTCTGGCAGGTCTTCGGTAAATAGTTTATTTGTTTGAGTAATTGGGCCTCACATATGGCATCACTGTCAATCGGGTACGGAAGGATGTCGCTACATATTAATTCTGTTCTTGATAGGTATTTACATTTTTCCAAATTTTTAACTGTTATGTATAGCATTGAATCATAATCTCGCGCAACGTATTTTTGAGTTGTAGGGAGGATATGATAAATCCCTGTTCGATTTTCTAAGATAGGAATGGGGTACAAGTGAAACAAGCTATAGGTTTCGGGGTTGACAAGTGGTATTTTTAATGTAAAAACTACTCTTGAATCTGATTGATAAGCTTCTAGTTCTATAATATCAATGAAACGTGCAATGTTTGAAGAATATATCGGTAAGGGTAAGTTATTCTTTTGAAGTCCTTGGGAGATTTCCTGAAGGGAGGTGACCAAATTTGATGGTGTTATAATTGAGCTATGTAAAATTTTGAGACATGCAAAAACTATTGCATTTCAGATGTCATTTAAATAATTTTCAAGAAAAACGTAACTTTCCATTAAAGACTCACATAATTCAATTGCTCTCATTTGTGCTTGATAGAACGCGATGTTATCAGAAATATCTAAAATTGATTTCTTAATTTCGTCAATGTCTTTGTTAAAAGTCTGTTCGTCAATTTGAAGTTTTTGTATAGTGTTGTTAAAAGATTTTATGACAGATGTTGTAACTGAAATTTGGTTCTTTAAGAGGTACTCTATTTGATGTTCATCCTTTGTGATTTTGTTTATACAGTCGTTAAAGTATTCGCCATCCGAAGCGTCTAAATTACCTGTTATTGATTTCCAAACTGCACCTACACCGTTAAATATACCGCGTCTTTTTCTATAGTTATAGGATTTTGTATCGGCAAATATTTCTTTATATTTTAGGTTAACAGAATTTGAAATTTGTTTGAGAAGACTAACGTGTGTTTGAATTTCGGTTTTAAACGCGAGCATTTTTGGGGTACTTGGATTCATGATGTTGTCGGATAATCCTTCCACAATTTTATCGTTATGTGATATTGCATCTTTTATAAGTTTCAGGTCTTTATATACAAGAAGAGTCCATTTGTCATTTGAGATTTTAATTGTACCTTCCTCATGGAAAAATATCCCAATCGTGTTGTTAATTGTTGTTATCGAATATTGGGATGTGGCGACTGAGAACAGTCCAAAGAATCAGAAAAGAGAATACTATTCATAGTAGGGTTTAAGCCTATCGAAATTGATTTTAGAAGTCTGATTAGTTAAAGGATTTAATAAGATGGTAGAATTATATCCTAAGAGTTTTATAATTTCGAAAGGACCATTAAATTTGTTACTGGCTTTTGTTGTTATTTGTGATTCTTTAACATATACTTTATCACCAACTTTATACTCAGGAGGTTTGTGTCAAATATTTTTATCGAATCGTTCTTTCGCGTTTTCTTTCTTCTTTTGTATTCTCTCTCTAGCTAATTTATAAAAATACTCCATTCGATTATTTAGATCTCGTATGTATTTTGTAATAAGAGTCTGTTGATTGTATAAGGTTTCTGGTGGCCTACTCGAAGTATGTCCGAAAATTAGTTCGAAGGGTGTAAATCCATGGGTATTACTTTTTGTATTATTATAGCAAATAATCGCATAGGGTAATATGGCAAAAGGGTGGTCATTTGGGTTTTCAGCTTTATGTGCTCGGATCATTTCGGCTAGAGTTGCGTGAAATCTTTCGATAGAACCATTTGACTGGGGGTGATTTACTGAGGAAAAAGTTATTTTAATATCATAGAGTTCACATAGATCTTTTATTAAGGCATTATCAAATTCACGACCATAATCGCAGTGAATACGGGATGGGGTACCAAAATGTTGGAAAAAGAGAAGAAGATTTTTAACAATAGTAACCGCTCTTTTATCATCTAAAGGGTACGCTTGTGTAAATTTTGTGAGTGCATCTCGAATAGTTAGAGCATAGTTTCTGGAAGGATATTCGAAGACATCGATATTAATTCGTTCAAATGGTTTTTTAGGGGTTTCAGTTATTACCAAATTATTTGTGAGGTTTTTTCGATAAATTTTAACCTTCTGGCAAATTTCGCAACGTTTGATAAGTTGTTCTACATCTTTTGTTAAATTTGGCCAATTATATTTTTCTTTTATACGCCGGATTGTTTCATTAATTCCTCTGTGTAAATTGTTCTTTCCTTTATGGTACTGATCCAAAATTATAGGTATTTCTTCAGCACTCGGTATTGCGGTAATATTTTGACAAATTTTGAGTTTGATTTCTGCTTCGGCAAATATATAGGAGAATATCTCTAAAATAGGCAGATTTAGATTATTCTCTACGTAGTAATCTTTTTTAGAGTTAAATTTAGCTTTTCCTGTATATAGAGTATAAAACAAGTGTTGCACTATAGTTTCTGGATCGAAAGGTAGGCAAATAATAAGGTATTGACGATCTTTAACTGTTTTGCTTGATACAATATTTATTTTCGATATTCTAAAATCGTAATTCTCTTCGAAAATATCTTCTATGATTTTATCATGAATTTCTTCTAGTTTCTTTTCTCTAAAGAACGTGATTATATTTTTGTGTGATTTATCTAAAAGTTGTGAATTAGAAATTTGAATCTTAGAATAATCTATTAGAGATTTAGAGTGATATAGGTCTACAAATGTATTATATTCTTGAGTTAACAGGTTGTCATCATATTCGTCCTGTTCTTCTTCGTTAGTTTCTTTGTCATCTTTGTGTTCGTTATTTGCGAGGACTGGTACGTTGGATTGAAATTTAGCACATTGTTGAAAATGATTGATCTTAATTATTCTTGAAAGGGCATCGGCATTTCTGTTGATTCTTCCTGGTTTGTATTCTATTTTATAATCGTACTCTTCCAATTTAAGACGCCATCGAGCTAACCTACTACCAGGTTCTTTAATCGAAAATAGCCATGTTAGGGGACGGTGGTCAGTTATGAGGGTGAATTTTCTACCAAAAATGTAAGGACGAAAATGTTTAACGGCCCATACAATGGCAAGTAATTCTCACTCGATAGTGGAATATTTGGTTTCGGCACTGCAGAGAGTTCTAGAAGCGTATGCTATTGGAAGATCTTTACCAATAGGTCCCTGAGAAAGGACTGCACCTATTGCGAATGCACTAGCATCGGTTGTTAGTAGGAAGGGTTCTTCAAAATTTGGATAGATTAGAATAGGATCTGAGATTAGAATTTGTTTTAGTTCATTGAAAGCGGAGTCACATTCTGAATCAAAGAAAAAAGGAATATATTTTTGAAGTAATTTTGTTAAGGGTTTAGATATTTTGGCAAAATTTGGAATAAAACGTCGGTAGTAGCCAACTAAGCCTAAAAAGGATTTAATGTCTTTAACATTTTTGGGCTTTGGGAAATTTTCGATACATGCTACTTTAGTAGGGTTGGCTTTTACACCATCTTGGGTAACTAAATGACCTAGATATGCTACTTCTTTTCGGAGAAATTCGCATTTGTCTGGTTGAATTTTCAGGTTGGCTTTTCGGAGACGGATAAAGACTTCTTTTAATCTGTTCATATGTTCATGGATTGTGGGTGAATAGATTATAATATCGTCCATGTAGACCAAGCAACGTTCATTTTGAATTCCTAATAGAATGTTATCCATAACGCGTTGAAAGGTTGAGGGTGCGTTTTTTAATCCAAATGGCATTCTTACAAATTCGTAGTGGCCATTGTCAACGGAAAAAGCGGGTTTCTGTATATCTTTTGGATCAATTTCTATCTGGTGGAAACCAGACGCCAAGTCCAATGTCGAAAAATATTCACATTTTCCTAATTGGTCTAAGAGATCGGAAATATTAGGCAATGGGTACTTATCATCCACAGAAAGTTCATTTAATTTTCTGTAATCAATAACTATCCTCCATTTCTGTTTTCCTGAAGCGTCAAGTCTTTTGGGGACTACCCAAACAGGTGAGGACCATGGTGAAATTGAAGGTCTTATTATGCCTTGATCTAACATCTTTTTATTTGAGTTTTAACCTCTTCCCTATGCACTTGAGGGTACCTGTACGATTTTGTAAACACGGGTCTTGCGTTATTTGTGTCAATTACATGTTTAATTTCATTAGTGAAAGTTAGTGTATCTCCTTCGAGATAGAAAAAGTTGTTTTTTCACTAGTAAAAAAAAAGTAAAATAAGCACTATTTTGTATAAGATTATGCAAATACTTTTATGTGTGTTAGTGGCCGAGGTTGTAAGGTATATAGCTTCTACCCAGAGGGCTCGGGTTCAATTCCGGGTAAGGAAACTTTTTTTTTATTATTTAATTGTGTAAATTTGTGTAAATATATTTAATTGTTAAATTATTGCAGTTTAATACATACAAAACTAGATATTATATTCAGTACTTTTTAATTTAATTTTTAATATGACAGATATATCAGTTCATGAATAAGGGTAAGTATTTTTATTTAAATGATGACTGATTGACATTTCAATTAATTTATAATTCAAGCATTTCGCGTTTCTACGTACCGGTATTATAAGGTGAGATTAATTTAGAAAATAAATATTTTGTTATCTAAAATATGTTTTAAATATAATATTTTTTTTCGCAATAAAGCGTAAAAAAAATCAGGCCTATACTTGTATTTCTTGTAAAGAAATTCGGTTGTAAAAAATTTTTTGTATGCAACTCGTGCGTAAATGATCCTTTTTTGACTCATGTGATTGTCGCATTCGCCTGCGGCTCATGCGACAACATTCACATTCGTCAAAAAAGGTCACTTTACGCACTAGTTGCATAAATAACTATTTCAGTTCGAGGTTCGATAAGAATTTTATTTTGTTGATAAGTGTCGATTGTTTTATCTAAGTTATTATTAACGTTTGAATCAGTATCTGATCCTACTTTGTGTAATGGAATTGTTTTAAAAGTAGTTATTAATTGTTTTGATTTTAAGTCTATTACACAGTTATAATGGTCCAAGAAATCGAGACCTAAAATTCCGTCAAAATCAATGTCTAAATTATAAATATAAATTTTATGTGGGTTATTGTCCGTAAACGGGATGAGAACTGATTCGTTAATAGAGAGCTTTTGATTTTTAATGCCCTGAATAGTTACGTTTTCAGGCGATCTTTTTTTATAATGTTTTACAGTGTCTTCTTTAAACATTGATATAGCTGCACCGGTATCGATCAATAATTTATACTTATTTGTCGCATCTTAAATAAAATACCAATTTTTTGAATTTACTGTTAGGAGTGGTCTTAAAGGAAGTTCTGTTCTGGAAAATTGATGTTCGGGTTCAGATCGTCTATATTCAAGGTCTGAATTTGCTCTTGAATTTCGGGGAGAGAATCTACTTGTTGACTGGAGAAGATCGGAGGGTGGTTTTGGTGAGGCAGCGACAGAAAATTTTCGTATGAGTCGCTTTCGACTGCTTCGACAGGATATTCATAGTATTGGTCTTCGTCATTATAATAATCTGTGTAGTTTTGAGAGTAATTTGTTGAGAAATCATCAGGGTATAAATTATTGTCATATATTTGATTGTCGAAATTCACGTGATGAGCTCTATGTTGATTTGAAAAATGATTTGGATTTCTTTGAATGACGGAGGGACGAAACTGATTTTGAATTGAAGTTGGGGGTGATCTGTGTTGATCATTTGGATAATTATTTTGTCTCTGCTGTGAAAATGAATTTCCTGATTGATTTTGGAAAGAATTGGTGTTTCGAATATTTGATTGAAAGTTTTGGGATGTATTGTTCCTTAGTTGTGAACGGCAATCATTTGTTAAATGGCCTAATCGACCACATTTGAAACATTTTGGGGGTTGAAATGGATTTCTCATTGGTTGGAAATGTTGAACTTGTGGTTTAGGAGAAGGGTTTGGTTTATTGGTTTTTTGATTTTCGAAGTATGATAACTGAAGTTCTCTTCGAATACGAACGTGAGCATCAACAAGATCGTGAGGATTGCTGGCACGAATAATTTGGCCTAAACGAGGTTTTAAACCAGTTAAAAGAGTGTTAAGGGCCATAGTGTCTATCAGGGATGATTGTGCCAGTTTTTGATCGGCAGTTAAATTTGATTTTTGGATAAATGCGTGCATTTTAGCATTAAGAACTTGCAAGCGGTTGTAAAAAGTTAGTGGCGATTCGCCTGATAGTTGTTTTAGACGTTGAAGGTCTTGGATTAGGGATGATAGATCGCGGGTATCTCCAAAATGAAGATTTAGTAACTGTTTAATTTCAGCAAAAGTGGATTGTTTTATCTTATAAGATAATATAAAATATTAGACGAAAATCGAACAGTATTTTGTAAAATGTAAATTATTTAAATTAAACAAAACGATATGATTCAATGTACTTACAGTAGCAGTTTCATTTAATTTGTCTTGTTCTCAGTAGATAATGGCTACCAGGGGCTTCACCAGGTGTTCCTTCCGTAGCTTCTATTGAGTGAGGACGCTTCTGACACTGCACAAGGGTAGTAGTAAAGGTACTGCAAGAGTTCTAGCGCAAAATCGATCATTTTTACATGTAAATCTCCATAAGAAAATCTAAGGTCCATTCTGGTCATTTTTGCTCTTTTTTTCATACTGCGCATGCGCGACTTACAATCTTAATTTACACTATTTAGAGTATTAAATGTACGTGTTAAGAACTACTAAAGGTGCATTAGGGCTATAACGATTTAACGGTGTTATGGAAAAGAGTGAGAATACTGTTTAAAAGTCTGTATTCAAAGGGTCATATGACATTTTTTTGTGTTGAATGGATATCAGTGGGAGGTGTATTGTTGGTTGCAGAGGTAGAGTAGGATTTATGGAAGAGGTTTCAGGATATATGGGATTGCTGCAGTAAACGGATCATAAAGATTTCTGTATTTAACGAATAAGGTAGAAACTAATAAATAGACTTCTTAATGTGAATAATGAGCTAAGAAATCATCTTAAAATTTATATGGAGAGGGTTAATAAAACCAATAATTTATTTAAAAAACATATATTAAACAGTTAAAAATGTAAAGTTACATGTTAGCAAATCTTCTAGTTGATAAACCCACTTGCCGTCCTTATGATTCTTCAATATCAATCTTAAATTATTAGATAATAAAATCTAATCGACATCCATTGCTTGTTCCATTATAATGTAGTAATGTAGTAATGTCCCAGGGCAAAGTATCATAGGTACCTGGTACTAGATATCTTTTGTCATCATCAGAGCTGAGAGCAATTTTCTGTTGTTCTAGAGAAAAACATGATGCTGCTTGGATCGTATTAGGTGCTGTATAGCAGTCTTCTCTTTAGCTGTTTCTAAACATTCAATGTAATCATTAAAAGTAATTTTTTGTTTTTACAACAGATGATTTAAGCCCTTAGCCTTTTTTGTAACACCATAATTTGATAAAATTTGCTCAATCTCATCATCGTCATATTCCTCAGCTTTTAATTTCTTTTTCAAGTTTTGTAACTCAGCCATCTGTAGTAGAAACTTTTATGCAGTATAATTTGGACCGTAACCCCACAAATCCGTCATAATACATCCATTATTCTCATCCTTCATCATACCCAAAACTTTCTTATTCACCTGTGTATTCCATATATATTATCTCTAGGATAGTCTGACGTATCAAAGTATTGGTGGCAATCATTTTTCATAATAGTGTATGGATCTTTTCTCTGTATTTCGACTGCTAAAGAGTCCGTATCGGTATAGAAAGCTGCGCAGTCTTCCCCAAATGTCCTAAGCAGGTAATCATAGTGAAAGCTGTATATAGTGGTTTTCGCCAGGTCCAGGATTGATTGGCCAACATATATTGGCTTATTTAGATAAATTTGAAGTTTATTCATCTCTACTGCAACCAAATTTTCGTCAAATATCATACTGTTCTTAAATTCAGGTTTGGATATATAAGATTGAGCACCATATCGACCTTCCCATTCAGTTAAAAGTTTCACATCAACCCTTTTTCGTACATTTTCCATCGTCTTGCCAAATACAGCATTGTTCATTAACTTGAAAAAATTCTTCTCAAAATCATTTTTGGCAGCTGTTCGAAGAGTTGTGTTTAGATTGATGTAAGACTTTAACCATGGGCTTTGCTTGAATTTCAATACTCTATGTATTTTTGTTACTTTTAACCCATGCGATATAGCCTGTTTAAGAGCTTGATAATGATAACATATTTTTCTTTATTATTTAGTGTAGCCATCAATTTAGTTAGTTCTTTAGTTTTAGTTGGTGGTTTCATAGTTTTAGGGTTGATATGTTCTGAAAAGAAAGGAATATCTTTATGTCTATCGTGTAAATCAGGTGGATACTCCAAATCCACTTCCAGCATGTAACCATCGTCATTATCATTAGCAATCGTAGTAACATCAATATTTGTATCTGCCCATTCAAATCCGCCATATGGTAAATACTGAGACATCGCCCATCCATATTGATTGTTTACATCGAAATACATCAAATAGCTTTCAGGCTTTTTCGGATCGTAATTAGGGCATATATTTATTGTTTGCATGGACTCTTCTTTTAGAGCAAACTTGACTAAGGCCTCCTCGAATACCTCGCTCAACAAACAAAAACATATCAGGATCAGTCAGCAACTCCAATTCTTGCCTAGTATACTTTAACATTGCATCCCAAGTAAATCCAGGTAACGTAAAATAGTGGGCTGGATCTAGTTCATATGTTTTAATACAGCTTATTCTAAACTGTTCAAAAACATCTGCTAGAAGCAATATTATGTCAGTTTTCATGTACAAGTCGACATAATCTCCTAAAGTAGTACAGTTAAACATAGACCAAACTTTATGAGCCCTTCTATATAGACGTTTGGGGCAAGGCTTATCTTCTAATTTATTATAAAAAGCATCTTGAGGTGGTAGACAGGATTCATTGAAACGATCAAAACTATCAATGTAATCATATGGCATTACCCCTTTCTTCGTTAATAAATTAAATTGTTCTTCCGTAGTATTAAAAAACTGGGATTTAAGATTAGGAAATTCTGTTAAATAAGATGATAACTTATCTAGAGAAGAAGCCATAAATCGAAAACTATCAATAAATCTAAAGTTTATTCGGGATTCATCAACATGCTTAGTAAAAGAAATGTATTTTTCTTTAGTAAGAGGGAGCAAATCTATAGAGCCAGTCATGCGGGTTGCGATATCTTTTATTATAAAAGATGCATCATAACCACTTAAATTGTGAAATATAACGGGGAGTGTATGAGTGTCTTGATAATTAACATTACAGTCATTATGTGCAGCCCCGCGATAATTATTTTCAGATATTAAGTGAAAATGCTCACGAACTTTTTTTTCCCCAACTTTAAAGGGTAGCGTGCAAATATGGCAACATGTGGATGCTTGAAAATCACTTTCTTGCTGTGGGGTCATGTTTATATCATATGGACATAAAAATACCGTTGAAACATCCTCAGCAAGCTGATTCATTTCTTCTGCGAACCAAGTCATGCAATCTGCCCCACGATAGCTTTTATAGAAGGACAAAGAATCGTCGTAGGAACATTTAAAATAGTACCCCACTGCAGCAGGAATATGTTCTTGGTAAGCGGTCTTTTTCGCGCATGGCTTTAAAACACTTTCTAGATCAGCGTATACGGCGAAAGGGGCTTTTATTTTGTTTTTAAAATTCTTAAATTTTATCATATTTTTACCCTCCTCAGGCATCCTGATGGCTGTGTCATTCTTTTTAATACAGTCATCAATGTGTTTAATTAGCTTATCTTCCGAACGGAAGTAGTGTAAACATCTATCACAAAAATACTTTCGACCATTTTCTTGACTAAGTTGGCTAGATAAAAGTCTAGAAAGATTTTTTATCCAGACGTAATGATATCTAGTTGGATTAGAATAGTCATCTGGAATAAGAAGTAAGTTTACATGTTTATCTTTCTTTGCAGATGTTAGATATGTGGGAAGCGTCGTGAAATCCTTTTTATATTTCCTCAAAACATATACGTTGACTGAAACATTATTTTGCTTCTCAAAACTGGGGATTTGTTTTATAGTCATTGGAAACTGAATTCCTTTCAATTTTAATACCTCTGAATAATGCGGGTATTTATTTGTTCTTTGAGGATCTTTATCAACAGGATACAAAGCAGCTATCATTGCCCATGCAAAGCAGGCTTGGTCATCATTTTTAACATTAATGCAGGCTTTTTTTCTTATAATTTGTGGTGGAAGTTCAATATATGATGATCCAAGTTGCGGTATAAATTTATTTATGTTTATACCCAAGTTAACAATTCGTTTCAAGGCCCACCCACTGTCACGCTCCTGGAATTCTTCAAGTTCTTTTAGAATAGGGTCCGAAACTTTTTCATCAAACCAGTTATCTATATTAGTTGTTTTGTATATAGCAGAGTTTGATGTGGTGAAATATTTATTTTCGTTTAAGATCTTCTCACCATGAGCGATTTCAAATTCACCACAAAAGATCATGTTAACTTTAACTGAATCATCTTTCTTTAGAGCGTTTTGAATTCTTCGTTTGAATAGAGCTTTACAGTCTAGCAGAAAGGCTACTGGATCTTTATGTTTAAGATTGGATATGACTCCTGGTCGGATTCTTGAAGTGAATGCAAAGGATGTATCATCCCAATGGACCCTATGTTTTGCGGTAGGTTTTGTTGATTGAAGACCTGCACCCTTTTTCTGTTGGGCCTTAAATTGAGCTCGTAACGATTTTACTTCTCGAAGTTGGGCTTCTAAACGATGCCTTTCCCCACTAGTTTAATTCCAGTAATATACAAGTGGTAACAATTTCCGAAAAGTTTTTTGGATCTAAATTCAGAATGTACCAAATTACGTAGGAAAAAAAAAACATAAAATTAATTTTTAATCGTAGTAAAAAATGAACACAGGATCTCAAAAAATCATAGTTATAATTTTATTTTGGGAGGTCGGTGGTTCTTTAATAGCCTACAGGCAACAATTTCTTCTAATCATGTATATAAAACATACTGAAAACGCTATACGTACTTAACTCAATAGGTTACTGCGAACTTTGTAGATTCGGCTAACCGAAACCCTAAGTTTATAGTACTTCTCCCTTCGTAAAGGTAACTGGCGCGCATCAGTGCAGGAAAAAGTTGACCACTATTTATACCCGAAGGGACCTCAACCAATAAATGAAGTTTATGTACGAAGAATATAAATAGGTAATAATTTTTAAACGTATTAAAGCTTACACAAAAAAAAATAAATAATTTAAATCCTAGTTATAATTTTATTTTGGGAGGTCTGTGGTTCTTTAATAGCCTACAGGCAACAATTTCCTCTAATCATGTATATAAAACATACTGAAAACGCTATACGTACTTAACTCAATAGGTTACTGCGAACTTTGTAGATTCGGCTAACCGAAACCCTAAGTTTATAGTACTTCTCCCTTCGTAAAGGTAACTGGCGCGCATCAGTGCAGGAAAAAGTTGACTACTATTTATACCCGAAGGGACCTCAACCGACAAATAAAATTTTTATTCATTCATATCAATTGCAGGAAGTTTAATAAAAAACCTTTAAGATTCTTTTTTTCAGCAAGAGCATACTGAAAACGTTGAATGTATATAAACTAAATAGGCTACTGCGAACTTTATAAACTAGTCTCATCAAAACTCTAAGTTGATAAATACTAATCCCTTCGTAAACGTAAAGGTAACTGGTATGTATCAGTGCTAGACAAGTTGATCACCATTTATACGAAAGGGAGCCCATCCGTCAATAATAAAAACGTATTCTCAGTAATTCTCACCTGATTAATGCTGTTAGTCTTTAAGCACCCACAATCTACAATAATGTACTTTTAATTTTCCGAACTAATCACAATTGCGGTCGCTGTGATAAAAACTGCGAACTTGTTAATAAAAGAAAAACAAACAGAGTACATATATGTAATGGTTAGGAACATCTATGTGTAAAACGTAGGCCTACCGCCATCTATATCATAACATCGAACGATAACTGTTATCAGACATATTGTTACGCGAGGATACATATGTGTGTAAAACGTAGCCCTACCGCCATCTATAACATAACATCGAACGATACCCATTATCAGACATATTGGTGGGGCTTATCTTTACAATGAATCTCTCGATCCAAATTGTCGGGTAGGTAGCTAGTAAAATAAGAAGGTCACGCGGCATAAATTTTTATTACATATATTAGTTTTAAAAATATAATATTTAAACAAAAAATTACAGTTCTTGCATTTTTAACTATGTATACAATAAATTTTTTTAAATAATTTGTTAATTAGGTATATGTTAAATAAAAAAAATATGTTTTTTAAACTTTATCTCTTATTTTTTATTTAAAAGAACATAAAGGTAATCAACAACGCTAATAATAAATATTACATTTCATTTCATTACGAAATAATATTCATTTTATTAGTGTTCTGTTTTAGTTAAATATATTACAAAAATTATAAAAAAACAGGTAAGCTTTAAATATTTAATATACCTTTGGGATATATAGATAATAAAAAAAGGCGAGGTCTTTTTTTTATTTGGCAAGAATATATAAAACAATATATTTATTTGTTTAGTTTTTCATAGTAAAACATTCAATTAGTAAATAATCTCTAAAGAGCGCAATTGGTCTATAATTAATTCGGCTTGTTTTCCATTTAAGGCATTGTTTTTTGATAAAATTTTAAGACCTTCTACAAGAAAGTTTGGGTCATCATGTTCGTTATAGAGGGTCCATATTTCATCCAGTTGGTTAAGTATCTGCATGTCTACCACATCCTTTGTGTCACTTATGGAGAACTCAACACGATTTTTCTTTGACTGTATGTCTTAAACCTTATGTTTTCTTTCATACTGAGGTCTGTGCTTGTCTGATATATCTGAGCCTCGTGTTTGATTATTCTCGGGTATATGACTTCTTTCATAAAACTGTACGTCTTGGTCACGTGTTTCATCAATTTCATGTAGGGTTATAATGTTATAATGTTATAATGCTCTGCTAGCAGAGCATTATAACAGTGCGTAGCAGAGCTTAGCAGAGCATTATAACAGAGCGTAGCAGAGGGTAGCAGTGTATAGTACAGAGGGTCAGAAACGTTCACAACAAGGGTATAAATTAAGAAGTCAAAGTCTCTCGAGTTTATTTGTAAACATGCCTTCAAGCCGAGCGGTTCAAGTAAGCAAACTTGCAGCAATTGTGCGTGAAAAGTACAAAGCTCTCAAAAAAATGCAAGCTGATAAAACAGAACTACTAGAATCAACGTTTGAACCAATAACTACACCTCTTAAAGAAATAGCCCAATATGTGAACGAAAAAGTCCCTAAAACAGAACTCAACGAAAATGACACACTATCCAATCATTCAACAGAGTGGGAACATAATCAAATATCTTATGAAAATAACATCATTAATCTTAAAAAATATATTCAAGATTTAGGAAATACAGATCAAATATACGGGCCAAAGTTCAACTGGTCTACGGGAGAATGGTCGCTTGGAAATAAAACAATTGAGTTTGGTAAAGATATCATTCAGATAGACTCACACAAGTTTAAACCTGCGCAGGGTGTCTACGACCTGCTGTTTTCAAAGCAGCCAACACAGTATACGCTTGCCGATCAAAAAATCTACAAAGCTCTTTTAGACATATCAGGCGTCCATAAGGATGGACGAGGGCGGTTACGTCATCAATCTCATACCCCTAAATATGAAAAAATCATTAAACCAATGTACTTAGGTAAAAACAAAAGAAAAAGAATGTCACATACCCTACATGAAATTGATGAAACACGTGACCAAGACGTACAGTTTTATGAAAGAAGTCATATACCCGAGAATAATCAAAAACGAGGCTCAGATATATCAGACAAGCACAGACCTCAGTATGAAAGAAAACATAAGGTTCAAGACATACAGTCAAAGAAAAATCGTGTTGAGTTCTCCATAAGTGACACAAAGGATGTGGTAGACATGCAGATACTTAACCAACTGGATGAAATATGGACCCTCTATAACGAACATGATGACCCAAACTTTCTTGTAGAAGGTCTTAAAATTTTATCAAAAAACAATGCCTTAAATGGAAAACAAGCCGAATTAATTATAGACCAATTGCGCTCTTTAGAGATTATTTACTAATTGAATATTTTACTATGAAAAACTAAACAAATAAATATATTGTTTTATATATTCTTGCCAAATAAAAAAAAGACCTCGCCTTTTTTTATTATCTATATATCCCAAAGGTATATTAAATATTTAAAGCTTACCTGTTTTTTTATAATTTTTGTAATATATTTAACTAAAACAGAACACTAATAAAATGAATATTATTTCGTAATGAAATGAAATGTAATATTTATTATTAGCGTTGTTGATTACCTTTATGTTCTTTTAAATAAAAAATAAGAGATAAAGTTTAAAAAACATATTTTTTTTTATTTAACATATACCTAATTAACAAATTATTTAAAAAAATTTATTGTATACATAGTTAAACATGCAAGAACTGTAATTTTTTGTTTAAATATTATATTTTTAAAACTAATATATGTAATAAAAATTTATGCCGCGTGACCTTGTTATTTTACTAGCTACCTACCCGACAATTTGGATCGAGAGATTCATTGTAAAGATAAGCCCCACCAATATGTCTGATAATGGGTATCGTTCGATGTTATGTTATAGATGGCGGTAGGGCTACGTTTTACACACATATGTATCCTCGCGTAACAATATGTCTGATAACAGTTATCGTTCGATGTTATGATATAGATGGCGGTAGGCCTACGTTTTACACATAGATGTTCCTAACCATTACATATATGTACTCTGTTTGTTTTTCTTTTATTAACAAGTTCGCAGTTTTTATCACAGCGACCGCAATTGTGATTAGTTCGGAAAATTAAAAGTACATTATTGTAGATTGTGGGTGCTTAAAGACTAACAGCATTAATCAGGTGAGAATTACTGAGAATACGTTTTTATTATTGACGGATGGGCTCCCTTTCGTCTAAATGGTGATCAACTTGTCTTGCACTGATACATACCAGTTACCTTTACGTTTACGAAGGGATTAGTATTTATAAACTTAGAGTTTTGATGAGACTAGTTTATAAAGTTCGCAGTAGCCTATTTAGTTTATATACATTCAACGTTTTCAGTATGCTCTTGCTGAAAAAAGAATCTTAAAGGTTTTTTATTAAACTTCCTGCAATTGATATGAATGAATAAAAATTTTATTTGTCGGTTGAGGTCCCTTCGGGTATAAATAGTGGTCAACTTTTTCCTGCACTGATGCGCGCCAGTTACCTTTACGAAGGGAGAAGTACTATAAACTTAGGGTTTCGGTTAGCCGAATCTACAAAGTTCGCAGTAACCTATTGAGTTAAGTACGTATAGCGTTTTCAGTATGTTTTATATACATGATTAGAGGAAATTGTTGCCTGTAGGCTATTAAAGAACCACAGACCTCCCAAAATGAAATTATAACTAGGATTTAAATTATTTTTTTTTTGTGTAAGCTTTAATACGTTTAAAAATTATTACCTATTTATATTCTTCGTACATAAACTTCATTTATTGGTTGAAGTCCCTTCGGGTATAAATAGTGGTCAACTTTTTCCTGCACTGATGCGCGCCAGTTACCTTTACGAAGGGAGAAGTACTATAAACTTAGGGTTTCGGTTAGCCGAATCTACAAAGTTCGCAGTAACCTATTGAGTTAAGTACGTATAGCGTTTTCAGTATGTTTTATATACATGATTAGAGGAAATTGTTGCCTGTAGGCTATTAAAGAACCACAGACCTCCCAAAATGAAATTATAACTAGGATTTAAATTATTTTTTTTTTGTGTAAGCTTTAATACGTTTAAAAATTATTACCTATTTATATTCTTCGTACATAAACTTCATTTATTGGTTGAGGTCCCTTCGGGTATAAATAGTGGTCAACTTTTTCCTGCACTGATGCGCGCCAGTTACCTTTACGAAGGGAGAAGTACTATAAACTTAGGGTTTCGGTTAGCCGAATCTACAAAGTTCGCAGTAACCTATTGAGTTAAGTACGTATAGCGGTTTCAGTATGTTTTATATACATGATTAGAAGAAATTGTTGCCTGTAGGCTATTAAAGAACCACCGACCTCCCAAAATAAAATTATAACGATGATTTTTTGAGATCCTGTGTTCATTTTTTACTACGATTAAAAATTAATTTTATGTTTTTTTTTTCCTACGTAATTTGGTACATTCTGAATTTAGATCCAAAAAACTTTTCGGAAATTGTTACCACTTGTATATTACTGGAATTAAACTAGTTAACATATACTTTTTTCTTAAAAGAAAATCCCCTTATTGGAGATTTTAAGCCACGCCCACTTTTGAATTCATAAAATTAAAAACAAAAGACTTTCTGATTCATTCTGAACTATTCAGTCGTACTGATCATACGTGAGTAAGAGCAACATAATTGTTTAGAGTGTTATCAAACTCTCACAATAAATTATACATATAATTTTTACTTACTTAGTTATTGAAATCTTGTGTTCGGTTTTTAACAATTACTTTAATTTAATTTGGTATAAGATGTTGTGTGAATTAATTGTTAATATTGCGTCGATTCTTGGACTAATATCAACGAACTATAATGAACAAAAAGTTGGAGATGGATTGCGAGAATGTGTTAGAGCTATCAAGAAGTTAAAAAATGCTCTAAGATATGCTAAGACCTCTGGGGAAAGGCATCGTTTAGAAGCCCAACTTCAAGAAGTAAAATCGTTACGAGCTCAATTTAAGGCCCAACAGAAAAAGGGTGCAGGTCTTCAATCAACAAAACCTACCGCAAAACATAGGGTCCATTGGGATGATACATCCTTTGCATTTACTTCAAGAATCCGACCAGGAGTCATATCCAATCTTAAACATAAAGATCCAGTAGCCTTTCTGCTAGACTGTAAAGCTCTATTCAAACGAAGAATTCAAAACGCTCTGAAGAAAGATGATTCAGTTAAAGTTAACATGATCTTTTGTGGTGAATTTGAAATCGCTCATGGTGAGAAGATCTTAAACGAAAATAAATATTTCACCACATCAAACTCTGCTATATACAAAACAACTAATATAGATAACTGGTTTGATGAAAAAGTTTCGGACCCTATTCTAAAAGAACTTGAAGAATTCCAGGAGCGTGACAGTGGGTGGGCCTTGAAACGAATTGTTAACTTGGGTATAAACATTAATAAATTTATACCGCAACTTGGATCATCATATATTGAACTTCCACCACAAATTATAAGAAAAAAAGCCTGCATTAATTTTAAAAATGATAACCAAGCCTGCTTTGCATGGGCAATGATAGCTGCTTTGTATCCTGTTGCTAAAGATCCTCAAAGAACAAATAAATACCCGCATTATTCAGAGGTATTAAAATTGAAAGGAATTCAGTTTCCAATGACTATAAAACAAATCCCCAGTTTTGAGAAGCAAAATAATGTTTCAGTCAACGTATATGTTTTGAGGAAATATAAAAAGGATTTCACGACGCTTCCCACATATCTAACATCTGCAAAGAAAGATAAACATGTAAACTTACTTCTTATTCCAGATGACTATTCTAATCCAACTAGATATCATTACGTCTGGATAAAAAATCTTTCTAGACTTTTATCTAGCCAACTTAGTCAAGAAAATGGTCGAAAGTATTTTTGTGATAGATGTTTACACTACTTCCGTTCGGAAGATAAGCTAATTAAACACATTGATGACTGTATTAAAAAGAATGACACAGCCATCAGGATGCCTGAGGAGGGTAAAAATATGATAAAATTTAAGAATTTTAAAAACAAAATAAAAGCCCCTTTCGCCGTATACGCTGATCTAGAAAGTGTTTTAAAGCCATGCGCGGAAAAGACCGCTTACCAAGAACATATTCCTGCTGCAGTGGGGTACTATTTTAAATGTTCCTACGACGATTCTTTGTCCTTCTATAAAAGCTATCGTGGGGCAGATTGCATGACTTGGTTCGCAGAAGAAATGAATCAGCTTGCTGAGGATGTTTCAACGGTATTTTTATGTCCATATGATATAAACATGACCCCACAGCAAGAAAGTGATTTTCAAGCATCCACATGTTGCCATATTTGCACGCTACCCTTTAAAGTTGGGGAAAAAAAAGTTCGTGAGCATTTTCACTTAATATCTGAAAATAATTATCGCGGGGCTGCACATAATGACTGTAATGTTAATTATCAAGACACTCATACACTCCCCGTTATATTTCACAATTTGAGTGGTTATGATGCATCTTTTATAATAAAAGATATCGCAACCCGCATGACTGGCTCTATAGATTTGCTCCCTCTTACTAAAGAAAAATACATTTCTTTTACTAAGCATGTTGATGAATCCCAAATAAATTTTAGATTTATTGATAGTTTTCGATTTATGGCTTCTTCTCTAGATAAGTTATCATCTTATTTAACAGAATTTCCTAATCTTAAATCCCAGTTTTTTAATACTACGGAAGAACAATTTAATTTATTAACGAAGAAAGGGGTAATGCCATATGATTACATTGATAGTTTTGATCGTTTCAATGAATCCTGTCTACCACCTCAAGATGCTTTTTATAATAAATTAGAAGATAAGCCTTGCCCCAAACGTCTATATAGAAGGGCTCATAAAGTTTGGTCTATGTTTAACTGTACTACTTTAGGAGATTATGTCGACTTGTACATGAAAACTGACATATTGCTTCTAGCAGATGTTTTTGAACAGTTTAGAATAAGCTGTATTAAAACATATGAACTAGATCCAGCCCACTATTTTACGTTACCTGGATTTACTTGGGATGCAATGTTAAAGTATACTAGGCAAGAATTGGAGTTGCTGACTGATCCTGATATGTTTTTGTTTGTTGAGCGAGGTATTCGAGGAGGCCTTAGTCAAGTTTGCTCTAAAAGAAGAGTCCATGCAAACAATAAATATATGCCTAATTACGATCCGAAAAAGCCTGAAAGCTATTTGATGTATTTCGATGTAAACAATCAATATGGATGGGCGATGTCTCAGTATTTACCATATGGCGGATTTGAATGGGCAGATACAAATATTGATGTTACTACGATTGCTAATGATAATGACGATGGTTACATGCTGGAAGTGGATTTGGAGTATCCACCTGATTTACACGATAGACATAAAGATATTCCTTTCTGTCCAGAACATATCAACCCTAAAACTATGAAACCACCAACTAAAACTAAAGAACTAACTAAATTGATGGCTACACTAAATAATAAAGAAAAATATGTTATTCATTATCAAGCTCTTAAACAGGCTATATCGCATGGGTTAAAAGTAACAAAAATACATAGAGTATTGAAATTCAAGCAAAGCCCATGGTTAAAGTCTTAGATCGATCTAAACACAACTCTTCGAACAGCTGCCAAAAATGATTTTGAGAAGAATTTTTTCAAGTTAATGAACAATGCTGTATTTGGCAAGACGATGGAAAATGTACGAAAAAGGGTTGATGTGAAACTTTTAACTGAATGGGAAGGTCGATATGGTGCTCAATCTTATATATCCAAACCTGAATTTAAGAACAGTATGATATTTGACGAAAATTTGGTTGCAGTAGAGATGAATAAACTTCAAATTTATCTAAATAAGCCAATATATGTTGGCCAATCAATCCTGGACCTGGCGAAAACCACTATATACAGCTTTCACTATGATTACCTGCTTAGGACATTTGGGGAAGACTGCGCAGCTTTCTATACCGATACGGACTCTTTAGCAGTCGAAATACAGAGAAAAGATCCATACACTATTATGAAAAATGATTGCCACCAATACTTTGATACGTCAGACTATCCTAGAGATAATATATATGGAATACCACAGGTGAATAAGAAAGTTTTGGGTATGATGAAGGATGAGAATAATGGATGTATTATGACGGATTTTGTGGGGTTACGGTCCAAATTATACTGCATAAAAGTTTCTACTACAGAGGCTGAGTTACAAAACTTGAAAAAGAAATTAAAAGCTGAGGAATATGACGATGATGAGATTGAGCAAATTTTATCAAATTATGGTGTTACAAAAAAGGCTAAGGGCGTTAAATCATCTGTTGTAAAAACAAAAATTACTTTTAATGATTACATTGAATGTTTAGAAACACCTAAAGAGAAGACTGCTATACAGCACCTAATACGATCCAAGCAGCATCATGTTTTTTCTCTAGAACAACAGAAAATTGCTCTCAGCTCTGATGATGACAAAAGATATCTAGTACCAGGTACCTATGATACTTTGCCCTGGGGACATTACTCTATAATGGAACACGCAATGGATGTCGATTAGATTTTATTATCTAATAATTTAAGATTGATATTGAAGAATCCTAAGGACGGCAAGTGGGTTTATCAACTAGAAGATTTGCTAACATGTAACTTTACATTTTTAACTGTTTAATATATGTTTTTTAAATAAATTATTGGTTTTATTAACCCTCTCCATATAAATTTTAAGATGATTTCTTAGCTCATTATTCACATTAAGAAGTCTATTTATTAGTTTCTCCCGTATTCGTTAAATACAGAAATCTTTTATGATCCGTTTACTGCAGCATCCCATTTATCCTGAAACCTTTTCCATAAATCCTACTCTACCTCTGCAACCAACAATACACCTCCCACTGATATCCATTCAACACAAAAAAATGTCATATGACCCTTTGAATACAGACTTTTAAACAGTATTCTCACTCTTTTCCATAACACCGTTAAATCATTATAGCCCTAATGCACCTTTAGTAGTTCTTAACACGTACATTTAATACTCTAAATAGTGTAAATTAAGATTGTAAGTCGCGCATGCGCAGTATGAAAAAAAAGAGCAAAAATGACCAGAATGGACCTTAGATTTTCTTATGGAGATTTACATGTAAAAATGATCGATTTTGCGCTAGAACTCTTGCAGTACCTTTACTGGTAGTTCTTCGGTTCTTTCGTTAAGGGATTAGAATCCGCCGTCACCAGTTAGAATTCTCGTGTTCTGTTGACGTTGACGAATCCTACTGACTGCGCCAATTTGTTAAATCACTAATTTTACTTTTAACTTTTTAAAAAGATTTTTTATTAAAAATATTATAAAATGTAATACTTGATAAAAATACAATATTTTACTGTAAACTAAATACCGGAAGTAGATAAGCAAAGACAGTTCTAGCTATTTTTTCGAACAAAACCTCACTTTTTTCAAATGGCAGAACACCTATCGTTAGCGTTGGAGCCCTGGGGCAGAACACCTATTGTTAGCGTTGGAGCCCTGGCGCTCTGACAATTCTTCTTTTTCGAGTGGCCTTTGACATTTGACACAAACAGCCAATTCTTCTTTTTCGAGTGGCTTTTTACGTTTGGCACAAGCAGCCAATTCTTCTTTTCGTATATTTTGAATTTTTCGCGCTTCACTGTAATCGTACCAACTTTACATGCCTCACATTATCTCAACTCACCCTAACTCACCCTACCACCCCTCATTATCAACCCCAGTGCCCAAATAGAACTTAGAATAATTTTGTATGAGAATAAGTGTAGAAAAAAAATTCTGTGTGATGTCTGTTGTGGTATTCGAACCCACAAAGTCATGTGTAGAATGTTGACGCCTTAACCAACACGGCTATTAACTGACTTGAAAAATAAAGTTGAAATGTGTTAGATAAACAGCTCCGTCTACGTCATATACGGTTTGAATTAAATAGTAAAAGCGGGTGACCTTGGTGCGGGTTCGCGATGGGAAACAATTATTAGTATTATTCTTAGAAATTGTAAATTATGCAAAATGACATCATATTAATGAAGAAACAAGTAGAAATATTTTTTGAATTAAATATTAAAAGCGGGTGACCTTGGTGCGGGTTCGCGATGTGAAAGCAGTATTATTATTCTTAGCAATTGTAAATTATGCTGCACCTGCAGTGAGTATAAAATGACATCATCATATTAATGAATATGAATGAATTTCTCAGGAAGCTATGAGTTATCCTGATACATAAAGGTGTGGAATTTTTTTAGACATTAGCGTCACATAATATGATTAGTAAAATATAATACTTAATAAACAACATATAGAGAATATATTGTAAAAGCAGCAATTAGGTATTAATTTTTTTTATCGCCGCCCATGTGTTTTGATTAAGACACACACACACACATATTTAAAGAGTATTCTGAATGTAAAATCTTCATTATTGTGTTGACTCTGTTTACATCCAGTTCAGTGCAAGAGCTCTTCTGTTACATACTCATAAAGGTAAGAATTTTTATTTTATTTAATTTTATTTTTGAGTTTATTTAATTATTTGTTTATGTAATTTTATTTTTGAGTTGATTTAATTTTATTTTTCTTCAGTTAAGTGTATTTTTCATGATTTATTTGTATTAGTTTTATTTTTGAGATTATGTAATTTCATTTTTCTTCAGTTAAGTTTATTTAATTATTTATTTATGTAATTTTATTTTATGAGTTGATTTAATTTTATTTTTCTTTAGTTATGTTTATTTTGAGTTGATTTGTATTGTTTTTGAATTAATTTTATTTTTAAGTTGATTTAATTTTGGTTTCAAATTCAAGTATTAATTTTTTATTTGTAGATGGATTTAACTAAAATTAATTCGTTATGTCTTGCAGAAAAAAGTAACGAGAAGACTATTAGTAAATTAGGAGAACTTCCAGTGGATGTTCCACAAAAATTATTGAACGCTAAACTGGTCCAGAGCAAATTTGGGGAAACAATTTTGGTTGAGCTAGAAAACGGGCTCTGCTTTTTACCCAAGAGAACCATTAAAACACTGAAGTCTTACTTGACAGAATTGTCTGGCGGACATTATTGTATCAAATATAAAGGAAAAAAACAAATTGGACAAGCTAATCCTACCGATACATTTGAAATAGTTAAGGAATAGTTTTTTTATTTTACAATTATGAGTAACATTAGGGCTAATGCTATTGTAAAAGAAGTATCGAAATCATATAAAGCGTTAATCAACAATTTTTCGCATAGGGAAGCAAACAAATTAATCAACCAAATTAAAAGGCATGTTATCAGTTTTCATAAAGATATTCGGAGGGGAAATTTAGATAGTGGGACTTTAAGAAATTTACAAACAAATTTGGGGCATTTAAAATCGATAAAAGAAAAAATTTTTAATTTGTCTAAGCAGGGATCGGGGTTAACTGAAAAATCAGGGGTAAAATGGGTCGATCTAGAATCGGTTTTTCATTCAAGAATTAGGACTGCTGTTATCGTTAATTTAAAACATAAGGACCTTAATAGTTTTTTTGGTGATGCGTTTAGGCTAGTTAAGAGTAGAATAGCTAATAGTTTGAAAAAATTTAATATGATTAAAGTAAATACAACATTTTGCGGGGAATTTATTAAAAAATCTAGGGAAATCGAAGACATTTTAGAGTTTAAATATTTTAACACAAAAAACGCGGTAATAGATGCAGGTACGGATCTTGCATTGTGGTTCAATGAAAAAATTGTTGATACAGTTATGAGTAAATTATCGGAATTTCAACTTAAAGATTCTGGATGGGCTTTAGACAAAATTATTTCACTGGAAATTAACATCAATAAATATGAGATAGGTAACGGTGCTACGTCATACATTAAGCTACCTGATCCTATAGTAAAAAAGCAAGCATGCATTAATATTAAAAATTTAGATAAAGCATGCTTTTATTGGTCGGTAACAGCATCATTGTATCCAGTTAATAAAAACGTAGATTTGGTAAAATCGTATCCTCATTATACAACCGTATTGAAAACCGATGGATTGGACATGCCAATGTCAGTACACAAAATTTCAAAATTTGAAACATTAAATAACATATCAGTTAATGTTTATGCATTAGAATTGAATACCGCGAAAGATAAATCATTTTACACAATTTATCCTGCCCGACTAACAAAAGAAAAATTAAATAAACATGTAAATTTATTGCTTATTCAGGACAAATACTTTCCAAAATTAAACGATTATGAAGCTCCATCAATGGATACGGAAAATGATGATATTAAATATCACTATTGTTTAATCAAAGATTTATCTCGACTAATATCAAGTCAAGTTAGTAAACATAATGGACAAAAATATATTTGCGATCGACGTTTAAATTACTTTAGTAGTCAGGAAAAATTAAGTAAACATGAAGATTACTGCAAAGACATAAACAATTGCAAAATATCGTACCCACCATTTGATCATGTAGAGTTTAAAAACCACGTATACAAGCAGACTACACCTTTTGTCATTTATGCAGACTTTGAGTCAGTGCTACGTCCTCATAACAAGAACTTGGGAAAACATACACGAAAGTTTCAAAAACACGAGGCGTATAGTGCAGGATATTATCTAAATTGCTCCTATGATAGTTCGCTATCATTTTATAATGAATATTGTGGAGAAGACTGCATGGATTGGTTCGCTGCTGAAATGACAAGGATGGCTAAATTTATCGAAGACAAAATTAAACATATCGAACCAATGATTGTCAAGCCTAGTTTACTTAATGCAACAACATGTCATATATGCGAGCACCCCTTCAAAGAGAAGGACATTATCGTACGAGACCATTGTCATTTTTCTGGAGATTTTAGAGGGTTTGCACACCAAAGCTGCAATTTAAATTATTAAACAAAGTTTGTTGTACCGTAGTCTTTCATAACCTTTCGGGATACGACTTGCATTTTTTAATTAGAGATTTATCCAAAAAAGGTAATATAAGCTTGCTTCCTATAAACAAAGAAAAATACATTTCATGTACACTAAGTAATGACGAGAGCAAAGTAAAGTTTAGATTCATAGACTCGCTGCGATTTTTAGATTCCTCCTTAGATAAACTGTCTGCTTTACTAGAACCATCAGATCTACATTATCTACGTTCACAATTTCCCAATTTAACATCTGAACAATTTGAACTATTAAGTAGAAAAGGGGTGTTTCCTTATGAATACATTGATTCAATTGAAAAATTAGACGATACGGAACTGCCATCCAAAGATAAATTTTATAGCACACTGACAGATGAAAATATTACTGACGATTTAAACACGCATGCACAAAAGGTTTGGCAATCATTTGAAATAAAAAATTTAAAAGAATATAGCATGCTGTACATGAAAACAGATATCTTGCTTTTAGCATCTGTGTTTGAATGTTTTCGTGAAAAATGTCGAAAAACGTATGGTCTCGATCCTGCTTGGTATTATACGCTCCCCGGTTATACGTGGGATGCTATGTTAAAATATACCAAATCTAAATTGGAAATACTCAAAGATATAGACCAAATCATGTTTATAGAGAAAGGTATAAGAGGAGGAGTCAGTCAATGTAGCAATAGATATGCTAAAGCAAACAACAGATACATGCAAAATTTTAATCCAACTGAATCCGAAAAATATCTTATGTATCTCGATGTAAACATTTTATATGGTTGGGCAATGAGTCAACCTCTTCCGTACGGAGGATTCCAATGGACTGATACAAACATCGATGTGACTCAAATACCAGACGATGCTGATGAGGGATATATCCTCGAAGTGGATATAGAATACCCTCAGCATTTACATGATCTACACAACGATTTACCGTTTTGCCCAGAACATCGAAAACCCCAAGGATCAAAAATACAAAAACTCATGACCACTTTATATGACAAAAAAAAATACGTAATACATTATCGAAATTTAAAGCAGGCTATAAAACATGGATTGAACGTGAAAAGGATTCACAGAGTGTTGAAATTTAAACAAAGCCCATGGTTACAAAAATATATCGACTTAAATACAACTCTTCGAACGGCTGCTAAAAACGATTTTGAGAAGAATTTATTCAAATTAATGAACAATGCAGTCTTCGGAAAAACCATGGAGAATATAAGGAAACACCGTATTGTTAAACTCGTTAGATCTTGTGAGGGTCGATATGGAGCAAAGAACTTGATTAGCAGTCCTAGGTTTAGTTCGAGCAAAATCTTTGATGAAAACCTTTTAGCGATAGAGCTTCATAAAACCGAACTTGTATTTAATAAACCATTGTACATTGGCATGTCGATTCTTGATATTTCAAAGACGTGTATGTATGACTTTTATTACAGTTTTCTACTTCCTACGATGGGTGTAGACAACTGTAAACTCTTATACACCGATACCGATGCATTTCTTTTGCAACTGCAATGCAATGATGTTTATACCGAATTAATTAAAGCCTATCCCGAAAAATTTGACACCTCGGACCATGAACCAAACAATGCGTACGGTATTTCACTCTTAAATAAAAAAGTCATTGGATTAATGAAAGATGAATGCAACGGCAAACTTTTAACTGAATTTTTGGGGTTGCGTTCAAAAATGTACTCGTATTTAACAGAGGGTGATAAATGCGTTAAAAAATCAAAAGGGGTTAAAAAGAATGTCGTTGCAAAGAAAATTACTTTTGATAATTACCTTTTATGTTTAAGAGATAGTAAATTAAAAACAGTGAACCAATGCACGTTCCGTTCGTACAATCATAATGTTTATACAATCGAACAAACCAAAATCGGTCTAAGTCCGCACGATGATAAACGCTTTTTATGCAATGGATCTTTTAACACTTTAGCATGGGGCCATCGCGATATAATGCTCGATTAATGCTACTTATAATTGGGAAATAAAAAATAGTTGTAAATTAATTAGGTTAGTTTTTAGTTTTCTATTGTTTATTGTATATCTAACATTAAATAACAGTTGTAAATTAATTAGGTTAGTTTTTAGTTTTTTCTATTGTCTATTGTATATCTAAAATGTTTTTATGTTTACAATAAATTTGTAATCTGAATCTATGGTGTATTATTTTCTTTTAAATATGTTCCGTTGAAACGACCAAAATAACGTTCAAATTCGTCGTTTAGACGTCTATTTTTTGACACTTTGACGTTCATGAATTTAGTAACGAAAAAACGTCAAAAACTGACGCTTTTTTGTCGCTTTGAAATGATGTTTTTCCATAAGAAATACATGTAAATCGAAATTTTTTTTTATCAATTTTTTAATACGTTGAAACGACAAATTTTAACGCTATCTTGACGTTTGGACGTTTCACATTTTGGTACTGTAACGTTCATAAATTTTGTCTCGATAAAATAACATTTTTTGACGCTATATTTATCGATTTTGAAATAAAAGTCATTATTTTTTTATAAAAGTTTATTTCATATTTTCTAAATCTCTTATTAAATTTTCTTTATAAAAGTAAATATACTGACGCAAAGCGTTACATAATAAAGGATCAGTATATATTTCACAAAATACATCTAATCCTTTAAACCAGTTAAAATCAAAATTTTTTTTACAATATCTATAACATTATTATAATAACAATTAAAGTTAATATTTTCGAGAAGTGAAATCTGATAAGCTACGATAAAATGATGTACTCTAACAAGTTCATCTGCATCCTTTTCCGTTAGATGATATCTTACGCCATGTTTTTCAACTGCTATGAACTTGGTGTCATCGTATACCAACTGTCGTATTGTACAAAAATCTCCACAGGAAAATGTTACTGGATCATACTCATCTGCGTAGGTTGGTAGTGGTTCAATAAAAAATGTGCTTTTGCTTAAAAATTCAATAAGGTCAAGCCATTCCATTTTTCCAAACGACAATTTACTTGGCTTGCAGTATTCTGATAAAATAATTGCTGGAGAAAATGTTCTTGCAGGAAATAAGCCAACTTTTATAACATACCCCTCAATTGTGAAAAATGATTGTAGCAGCAAATAATTTTCACGTTTTGCTTTGTCTTCGTAAAAATTTGAAATTCTGTTTACTTCTTCCATATAGATAGAATCTTCACTACTACTCTCAGAATATGACTCACTACTATAACCACTGTCTTGTGTCATCATCTTTTAATACTTGATAAAACTTGTGTTGAAACTAAGTAAAAATAATTGCTTCTGCTTCTAAGGACAGTTTTAGTCGGACTGCAGACTGAACGGCTTGAGCAATAGATGATATGAATCAAAAAGGCCCCCGGAAGCTGTGAAAACGTACCTAGGTTGTCATAAGAATACGTGTAAAAAATGTTTAAAGTAAGAAACAATAGAGTTTATAAAATATTAGATTTTTCGATCCAGCTATTATGCGAACTATCGAACCCCAGCCATTTAACGTAGATTTTATTGCCTTTTTTCCTTAGCACTTTTTCAACAAGGTAAACATCAGGATTTTTTGACTTTTGTAGCTCTTCCTCGTAAAATGCTCCTTTAATTGGCGATCCATGTAAATCTTCCAACATGTATGTTACAGGATTAGTTATGTTCACTTTGGTAATTTTAAAAAGCTCCGTAGTCCAATTAGGTGTATAGCCTTTATCAAATAGATGCTTTGCCTTGCTTATGCGCACCACATCTTCAATTTTATATTTTCGCGGACCTGCTATTTTCAAATGATTATAATGTTGCTGCAGAATCTCTTTTTCATTGGATCTGTTTACCTGAGACGGCTTTTGACCAATCGTTCTATGTTTGCTTTCGTTGTACTCTTTTGTAATTTTCGGTAACACATCTATCCACCTGTACGTACCGTTTAAGTTAAAATGCTTGTACAATTTCGTTTTCAGCGTTCTAATAACTCTTTCCGCCATACTTGCTTTCATCTTGGTAAATGTACTATAATGATTTATGCCATGTTTCTGCATTAGATTTTGAAATTTTGTGTTGTAAAACTCTTTACCCTGATCAGATTGAAGATTTTTCGGTTTGCGTTTTCCTATAATATCGGCAAAAGCTTTCGTGATTTCTTCGCCAGTTTTCGATTTCAACGGTCGAGTCCAGAGAAATTTCGAGAAGCAGTCAATTACCACTAGAATCATTTTAAACGATCGATTTTAAGTTGCGTAAGAACTCATTTCAGCCAAATCAATTTGCCATAAATCGTCCAAACCTTTGATAATTGCTCATCGTCGAGCATAATTTTTTCGAGCCGGTTTGTGCAGCTCATTAACAACTTAAACCTTTTCCTTTGAAAACATGACTGTGAGTATATCTAATGTTTGGGAATTTTGTACTAACCGCTTCTCCATTGCTTTAATAATATTTAAAACATTTCGCAGATTATTTTGATTTATAGTTATTGTATTAGTCAACTCAGCAATGTTTTTTTCAATAGCCAAAATTTTTCCAGAGAGTACATTAACATTTTTCGTTACAGAGTCAGTTCTTTTAAGAATCTCATCGAACAAATCTTGTCGTATATCTGGAATATCCTGATTATATAATTTTATTATCGCTTTCTCGATTTTATCTTTTACGTTTTCTACTGCATTTGTTTGATTAACAGCTAACTGTGCAGAGTTTGCATTAATCGTTGCTATTTGTGATTCTAAACTTTTAACCGAATTTTTGATGTCTTCTCGTAGGTACTGTTTTGCAGTGACAATTGATTCATCAACATATTTTTTGTTAGCCATATGTTTGCTGGCTAACGGAGGATCTCTTGATATAAAAGTGTTTATGGCCATAAAGTCATTATTGAATGTAAGTTTCATAGCATTCATGTTTTCAGTCAACTTTTGCACATTATTATCCATATATTTTTTATTGACGGCATCGCTGTCTGAGTCAGGATCTTTAACATTACAAAGTTTTAAATTTTCAAAATCAATATCACCGTTTGCAGTATGGACTAAGCTTGGTTTAGACATTAGCAATAGTTTTTTATTGCCTACATCATGTTTAGTACGTCCGAATTTGTCGACACTCATTGTGGTAATGATGTTTAAGCAATATAGACCGGGAGATGGTAACACAAAATATTAGGTCATTTGTACCAGTATGGCGGTTCTTCAGGGGTCTAATTACGTAAAGACAAAAAGGAAGATGATGGTCATAACGCTCGCACCGGCGGCCCAATTGCGTGGGCGTTAATCGAACGCGCCGGATAAATAACGAGTGTCGAACGATTTGTTCCACAAAAATGCTTGTATTTTCAGATAGTCGAAAAAAAAAGAAGTATGCGGTAGCGTAATGCCATACTTCTCGGATGTGACTTACAGCCAACCATACCGACGCGAATACATTAATTTAAATAAAACAATTCAACCATTTGTACCAGGCTAATTTTTGCATAGCTAATCATCGTCGAGAAGCCATTCACGAAAATCATCTGCCATACATACACGTCTTTGAAATATCAAGAATCGACATGCCAATGTACAATGGTTTATTAAATACCAGTTCGGTTTTATGAAGCTCTATCGCTAAAAGGTTTTCATCAAAGATTTTTCTCGAACTAAACCTAGGACTGCTTATCAAGTTCTTTGCTCCATATCGACCCTCCCAAGATCTAACGAGTTTAACAATACGGTGTTTCCTTATATTCTCCATGGTTTTTCCGAAGACTGCATTGTTCATTAGTTTATATAAATTCTTTTCAAATTCATTTTTTGCAGCTGTTCGAAGAGTTGTATTTAAGTCGATGTAAGACTTTAACCATGGGCTTTGCTTAATTTTCAACACTCTGTGAATCTTTTTCACGTTCAATCCATGTTTTATAGCCTGCTTTAAATTTCGATAATGTATTACGTATTTTTCTTTGTCATATAAAGTGGTCATTAGTTTTTGTATTTTTGATCCTTGGGGTTTTCGATGTTCTGGGCAAAACGGTAAATCGTTGTGTAGATCATGTAAATGCTGAGGGTATTCTATATCCACTTCGAGGATATATCCCTCATCAGCATCGTCTGGTATTTGAGTCACATCGATGTTTGTATCAGTCCATTGGAATCCTCCGTACGGAAGAGGTTGACTCATTGCCCAACCATATAAAATGTTTACATCGAGATACATAAGATATTTTTCGGATTCAGTTGGATTAAAATTTTGCATGTATCTGTTGTTTGCTTTAGCATATCTATTGCTGCATTGACTGACTCCTCCTCTTATACCTTTCTCTATAAACATGATTTGGTCTATATCTTTGAGTATTTCCAATTTAGATTTGGTATATTTTAACATAGCATCCCACGTATAACCGGGGAGCGTATAATACCAAGCAGGATCGAGACCATACGTTTTTCGACATTTTTTACGAAAACATTCAAACACAGATGCTAAAAGCAAGATATCTGTTTTCATGTACAGCATGCTATATTCTTTTAAATTTTTTATTTCAAATGATTGCCAAACCTTTTGTGCATGCGTGTATAAATCGTCAGTAATATTTTCATCTGTCAGTGTGCTATAAAATTTATCTTTGGATGGCAGTTCCGTATCGTCTAATTTTTCAATTGAATCAATGTATTCATAAGGAAACACCCCTTTTCTACTTAATAGTTCAAATTGTTCAGATGTTAAATTGGGAAATTGTGAACGTAGATAATGTAGATCTGATGGTTCTAGTAAAGCAGACAGTTTATCTAAGGAGGAATCTAAAAATCGCAGCGAGTCTATGAATCTAAACTTTACTTCGCTCTCGTCATTACTTAGTGTACATGAAATGTATTTTTCTTTGTTTATAGGAAGCAAGCTTATATTACCTTTTTTGGATAAATCTCTAATTAAAAAATGTAAGTCGTATCCCGAAAGGTTATGAAAGACTACGGGTACAACAAACTTTGTTTTATAATTTAAATTGCAGCTTTGGTGTGCAAACCCTCTAAAATCTCCAGAAAAATGACAATGGTCTCGTACGATAATGTCTTTCTCTTTAAAGGGGTGCTCGCATATATGACATGTTGTTGCAGTAAGTAAACTAGGCTTGACAGTCATTGGTTCAATATGTTTAATTTTGTCTTCAATAAATTTAGCCATCCTTGTCATTTCAGCAGCGAACCAATCCATGCAGTCTTCTCCACAATATTCATTATAAAATGATAGCGAACTATCATAGGAGCAATTTAGATAATATCCTGCACTATACGCCTCGTGTTTCTGAAATTTTCGTGTATGTTTTCCCAAGTTCTTGTTATGAGGACGTAGCACTGACTCAAAGTCTGCATAAATGACAAAAGGTGTAGTCTGCTTGTATATATGGTTTTTAAACTCTACATGATCAAATGGTGGGTACGATATTTTGCAATTGTTCATGTCTTTGCAGTAATCTTCATGTTTACTTAATTTTTCCTGACTACTAAAGTAATTTAAACATCGATCACAAATATATTTTTTTCCATCATGTTTACTAACTTGACTTGATATTAGTCGAGATAAATCTTTGATTAAACAATAGTGATATTTAATATTTTCATTTTCCGTATCCATTGAAGGAGCTTCATAATCGTTTAATTTTGGAAAGTATTTGTCCTGAATAAGCAATAAATTTACATGTTTATTTAATTTTTCTTTTGTTAGTCGGGCAGGATAAATTGTGTAAAATGATTTATCTTTCGCGGCATTTAACTCGAGTGCATAAATATTATTTAATTTTTCAAATTTTGAAATATTGTTTACTGACATTGGCATGTCCAAACCTTGAGTTTTTAAAACTGCTGCATAGTGAGGATACGATTTTACCAAATCTACGTTTTTATTAACTGGATACAATGATGCTGTTACCGACCAGTAAAAACATGCTTCATCTAAATTTTTAATATTAATACATGCTTTCTTTTTTTGTATAGGATCAGGTAGCTTAATGTATGATGAAGCACCGTTACCTATCTCATATTTATTGATGTTAATTTCCAGTGAAATAATTTTGTCTAAAGCCCATCCAGAATCTTTAAGTTGAAATTCCGATAATTTACTCATAACTGTATCAACAATTTTTTCATTGAACCACAATGCAAGATCCGTACCTGCATCTATTACCGCGTTTTTTGTGTTAAAATATTTAAACTCTAAAATGTCTTCGATTTCCCTAGATTTTTTAATAAATTCCCCGCAAAATGTTGTATTTACTTTAATCATATTAAATTTTTTCAAACTGTTAGCTATTCTACTCTTAACTAGCCTAAACGCATCACCAAAAAAACTATTAAGGTCTTTATGTTTTAAATTAACGATAACAGCAGTCCTAAATCTTGAATGAAAAACCGATTCGATATCGACCCATTTTACCCCTGATTTTTTAGTTAACCCCGATCCCTGCTTAGACAAATTAAAAATTTTTTCTTTTATCGAGTTTAAATGCCCCAAATTTGTTTGTAAATTTCTTAAAGTCCCACTATCTAAATTTCCCCTCCGAATATCTTTATGAAAACTGATAACATGCCTTTTAATTTGGTTGATTAATTTGTTTGCTTCCCTATGCGAAAAATTGTTGATTAACGCTTTATATGCTTTGAAACTATTTTCAACAATAGCAGTAGCCCTAATGTTATTCATAATTGCAAATAAAAAAATAAAAAAACTTACAAAAAATTATTCCTTAACTATTTCAAATGTATCGGTAGGATTAGCTTGTCCAATTTGTTTTTTCCCTTTATATTTGATACAATAATGTCCGCCAGATAATTCTGTCAAGTGAGACTTCAGTGTTTTAATGGTTCTCTTGGGTAAAAAGCAGAGCCCGTTTTCTAGGTCAACCAAAATTGTTTCCCCAAATTTGCTCTGGACCAGTTTAGCGTTCAATAATTTTTGTGGAACATCCACTGGAAGTTCTCCTAATTTACTAATAGTCTTCTCGTTACTTTTTTCTGCAAGACATAACGAATTAATTTTAGTTAAATCCATCTACAAATAAAAAATTAATACTTGAATTTGAAACCAAAATTAAATCAACTTAAAAATAAAATTAATTCAAAAACAATACAAATCAACTCAAAATAAACATAACTAAAGAAAAATAAAATTAAATCAACTCATAAAATAAAATTACATAAATAAATAATTAAATAAACTTAACTGAAGAAAAATGAAATTACATAATCTCAAAAATAAAATTAATACAAATAAATCATGAAAAATACACTTAACTGAAGAAAAATAAAATTAAATCAACTCAAAAATAAAATTACATAAACAAATAATTAAATAAACTCAAAAATAAAATTAAATAAAATACAATTTTTTACCTTTATGAGTATGTAACAGAAGAGCTCTTGCACTGAACTGGATGTAAACAGAGTCAACACAATAATGAAGAACTTACATTCAGAATACTCTTTAAATATGTGTGTGTGTGTGTGTGTCTTAATCAAAACACATGGGCGGCGATAAAAAAAATTAATACCTAATTGCTGCTTTTACAATATATTCTCTATATGTTGTTTATTAAGTATTATATTTTACTAATCATATTATGTGACGCTAATGTCTAAAAAAATTCCACACCTTTATGTATCAGGATAACTCATAGCTTCCTGAGAAATTCATTCATATTCATTAATATGATGATGTCATTTTATACTCACTGCAGGTGCAGCATAATTTACAATTTCTAAGAATAATAATACTGCTTTCACATCGCGAACCCGCACCAAGGTCACCCGCTTTTAATATTTAATTCAAAAAATATTTCTACTTGTTTCTTCATTAATATGATGTCATTTTGCATAATTTACAATTTCTAAGAATAATACTAATAATTGTTTCCCATCGCGAACCCGCACCAAGGTCACCCGCTTTTACTATTTAATTCAAACCGTATATGACGTAGACGGAGCTGTTTATCTAACACATTTCAACTTTATTTTTCAAGTCAGTTAATAGCCGTGTTGGTTAAGGCGTCAACATTCTACACATGACTTTGTGGGTTCGAATACCACAACAGACATCACACAGAATTTTTTTTCTACACTTATTCTCATACAAAATTATTCTAAGTTCTATTTTGGCACTGGGGTTGATAATGAGGGGTGGTAGGGTGAGTTAGGGTGAGTTGAGATAATGTGAGGCATGTAAAGTTGGTACGATTACAGTGAAGCGCGAAAAATTCAAAATATACGAAAAGAAGAATTGGCTGCTTGTGCCAAACGTAAAAGGCCACTCGAAAAAGAAGAATTGGCTGTTTGTGTCAAATGTCAAAGGCCACTCGAAAAAGAAGAATTGTCAGAGCGCCAGGGCTCCAACGCTAACGATAGGTGTTCTGCCCCAGGGCTCCAACGCTAACGATAGGTGTTCTGCCCTTTGAAAAAAGTGAGGTTATGTTCGAAAAAATAGCTAGAACTGTCTTTGCTTATCTACTACCGGAGTATCTAAAACACACTAACTAAAATTGTCTATTTCACTGTATTTATGACTTTTGGATAACAAAGTCAGCATGTTTGGATTTCTAGCAGAATTGCTAGAAATGTTTCCCAGCGGATGTCGCTATTGCGAAATCTAACCTGAATTTGATACCCGTGTGAAGGTCATTTAAGGTGACTACCTAGATTCACATATAACAGGCATTTTTGAAAAATGCCTCCTGGGCCGGAAAATGCATTTTCCAATTGCATCATTCCTTGCAACATTTTAGGAACGACTGGAAACTCGAAAAAATCGCTCGGAAATCGTTACGCAGGGGTTTTTGGGGCTGCCGAACTCGATTCTGGCATTAGGATTACCCGGGGGTGGGTCTTTGAGGGTTCGCAGAGGGTGAATTGGGGGAGAAATAGCAGCGTGCATGAAAATCGCTTCAAACTCGTTACACGCGGGTTTTCGGGGACGACGAATTCAATTCTGGGATTGGAATTACTCGGGGGCGGCTCTGCGGTGGTATCTGGGGGGACATTCTGGGGAGAAACCGCATAGTCCATGAAAATCGCTCCAAACTCAACACTCGGGAATTTTCGGGGATGAAGAATTTAATTTTGGCATTGGAATTAAACGGGAGCGCTCGGGGGCGGCTCTGCGGGGGTATCCGGGGGTCATTTTGAAGAGGAAATTGCATAGTCCATGAAAACCGCTCCAAAATCATTACTTGGGGGTTTTCGGGAATGCCAAATCAATTCTAGCATTAGACTTCCCCGTGGGCGCTCGGGAGTCTCTCTGTGGGGGTGCGCGGGGGTGAATTGAGGGAGAAATGGTAGATGCCCAAAAATCACTACAAACTCGTTACTCGGGAGTTGTCAGTGATGCCGATGTCAATTCCGGCATTAGACTTCTGCGGGGGTGCTCGGGGTTGGTGCTGTGGGAAATGGTAAAAAAGAAAGTGAAAAATCACAAATTATAAAAATCGTATTTTATTCAAATAACAAATAAGAGTTTTTATTAATGTTGAATTATTCATTATAAACTTAGATACTAAACATCTTGTTCAAACTCTTATTCTTCTGCATTTTCTCCCCCTTCTTTATCTTCTTCCTCTTCACTATTCTCGGCCCTGTTAGAAGTGCCTTTTTAGTTTGAGCAATTGCCATTGTAGTGACCATTTCCCTCTTAATTCACACCCCGCGCACCCCCACAGAGGGACCCCCGAGTGCCCCCGGGGAAATCTAATGCTTGAATTTGTAACGTTTACAACGTTATTTGTGGCCTGGCCTATGTACTATTTAATTTTAATAATTTCTCGGGCTTGCAGTCGACGCGTAGTCAGTATCGGATTTGAGTAGGGGAATTTTGAGTTCGATCATTAGAAGTGTCGTTATTTTAATTCTTTTCATTTTTGTGCTTCTAAGCAAACAGTTCTTTCGCTACATTCTCCCTTCGGTGAGTAAATTTAATTTGTTATAATTTTTAGTAATAATCAAAAACTTGGTGAATTTATTTTAATAGTTTTATTGGATTTATTTTTACTAACATTTAAATCTTTCGATTACAATCATTTGTTAAGAATCAGTTTTTTATTGAGTTAACTCTTTGTAAACAGATCAAGTGATTAACTTTTTTCTTTCTCGAACTTGGAGAAACCTTGGATGATTGTAATCGAAATTAAGGTTTAGTGAGACGGAATTTTGACGGTTTTTATTTTTATTCATAGGGCCATTGCCAAATTTTGAAGGGTCCTAAGAAAGGGCTGTTATTAAAAGAACAATTTTTTGGAGAGAAGCTTTTGCCAAGCAGAATTTTCACTTGCCGTCATATCCCGATTGTTTCCGCCACCAAGGTCAATTCTCGGAAGAAACTTTCAGAATATTTTTTCTAAGAAAACATCTTGCCATCGGCATCTTTAATCCGGTGCTAATTTGGACCGAAATTCCGTCATCCACGTCGTTTTCCGAAGAAAGAAAACAGAACCAAAAAGATAAGAAATTAGTTATTCACTAATAATTTTTTACTAATTTTCATTCAGAATATTTGAAATAAACAATTTAACACTGATTTCATTCTTTTATTTGTATGTCTGTATTTGGCGACCTATTTTTTTTTGTTTGGGGGGAGTTAAAGAGAAAGCGAGAAGGAAGCCACGACCCTGGAGCTAGCAAAGGGTAGTTTTACGTTACAATTTGGCGCCCAACGTGGTTGAACAATTCCTTTGAGATTTATCTTTATCTTTATCTTTATCTTTTTCTCAAAGGGATTGTTTAGGCCACAAAAGGGTGTTAATTTTGACGTTACAATTTGGCGCCCAACTAAAGTCTTCTTGCTTTTTTTTGAAACTTTTCCTAACATTCACGTTAATTAAATTAAATTTAATATTTTTGTCATCAATTTAGTACAGACATTCAAATAGTTATAAATTGTTTTTACTAACATCTAATTTTTTTTACTGTTACATTTATTTCTGTTCGATTTTATTATCTATTGTTCCAAGGTTAACCACTATTGAATTGGTATATTTCGGTTTTAATTTTAACTGGTTCTATTTATCGACGAATATTATATATTCTTTATTTAATTTTTTTACCTTACATTGTTGTTGCATTCCCATTTAGTAGTTTTTCTATACAGAATGTCTCTTGGGATATTTTCTCTACAGTTAAAATTATTTTCTCTTAATATTGAATTTAGTGTTAGAGAGTTTCCTTCTTATCTTATGGCGATATTTCTTGGCTGATGTTGGCTTCAGGATTTTAATGTGTTTGTACCGTTTTATCAATATGTCCTTTTTTTTTTCGTAGCTATCTAAGCTTTTGTCTGTTTTTATATGACTTTATTGTGTGGTTGTAAGAGAACAGTCAAAATCTTTTCGTGTATTCCTTCAATTTCTGTATTTTGGTTTTTTCTTTTCTCTCTTTTTATCTCATTTCTTCCAGTAAAAATTTGGAAAATGGTTATTGGAATTTTTTTTTTATATCTTGAGTGTGGGTACTTATCGATATTTGCCGTGGGCATTTTGGGTGTGGTCCTTGTTGACCACATTATTATCTTGTAGGGTCTGTGTGACCTTATTATCGTATCGTATCTTATCTTGTAGGGGTCTGTGAGACCTCTTTATCGTGTAGCAGTTAGGTTTGACTGCTCTTTTTAGCTCTATTGGTGTTCCGTATGGATGGAACACAATAGGAGTTTATTTTGGGGATTTTGTTCTATTTGGTTTCTTTTTTTAACCGTTAGGGTTTACCTTTGCGAAACAAATAGATTTTCCTTGTGTTTGTGTACCTACTCGGGATTTTTGTTTTCCACATACCATTCTTTCATTTTTTTTTTTCTGTATTAATTTTGTGATACACCAAGTACAGAAATAGCTTTTAATATCTAGGACTGTTTCCCCACATACCTAGGACATTTTGTTAAAAAATTTTGTGATTTTTCGTATATTTCGTTATCTTTGTAGATTTTTTGTAGTAACCTTGTTGAAAAATTTTGAGATATCGTTTTATATTTTATCTTTTCTCCACATTTTTGAATTCTTTAATTTTGATTGAATTTTTTTGATTTCTTTACACTGGAGTCACTACACTGAAGGCATTAGTTTTATTAACTTTTAATTTCTATTTCTTAGTTTTTTTTTTTAATTATTAAATTTTTTCAAAATTGATTTCAACCTTTTTAATTAAATTCGATTGTTATTTAATTTTTTTTTCTAGTTTATAGTTTATATAAGGGTTGGTGAGTTCAGGTCAGTACTGTACCTTAGGGATAGCATTTATTTGCGAGTACAGGCTGAAGCTGTTCCTCTGTGCCGCACCACCAAATAAGTATAAATTTGTATTTTTGAATACTTAGTTTGCCTTGTTCCTTTTTCAAAATTTTTTCTTTACTTATTGATTATTGCCTTTCAGTATTCTTAGCGTTGCGTATGTGTTTCCTGTTCTTTAATGATTTTGTCGTTTTTACTTTTATTAATTATCCTATATTATTGTTTTCTTTTGGTTTTAATTATTTCTGCGATGTATTGGCTTTTTTTTACTGTTGATTAATTATCTTTTCATCGTTTATATGTCTCGTATTTGAACACCGATAAGACTGTCAAGTTTTGTTTTGTTCTGAATATCAATCGATTTTTCTTTTAGTGTATAGACACATTTTCGTTCAATTGATATTTGGTTTCAATTTTTTCTCGTTCATTGAATAGTTCCTTAGCCTTTGGCTTATTTTATTACTCTTTTGGAATATTTTGTTTGTATTCAATGATTCTCGTGACGTCGGTCTTTCTTGTTTTGGTTGTTTTGGAGACATAGTTTTGTTTTTTCGCTTTGTTCACAACTGCCTTGTGAACAACTTATCTTTGGTTTCTTTTGACATCGCGTCAAATTGTTGTTTTGCCTTAATGACATTGATTAGGATAGTTAATGTTTCTTGTTACCGATTGTGGTCTGTCCGACCAAAAATTTTGGGGGGGTTTATTAGATTTTTTGGATTTTACTATTTTGAGGTTTTTAGTTGGGTGTGGACTTTATCACACTGGGTCCCTTCAGGTCCCGGACTTAGGCCCAAAACGTCCCTCCGTGTTCTTTTTCTTTGGCCTTAGGTTTTGGTGGGTGCTGAGGCTGCACGGGGAGTCGCCTTTAGTGGAACTGCGTTGTTACGCTCCGTCAGTGGGATGTGGATTACTCGCCGGCAGGGACCTGAGGGAAAACTGTCACTATGCGGGGGTTCACTACTGCTGGCAGAGTCAGATGACCTTGCAGGGCGTCCCGTGGAAGTCCCAGCAGTACCATAATCTTTGATACCGTTAAATTGTCTTTTGTTATTTTCCGACGGAGGTCCTGATGTGGATGGGGACTGTGTTCGTCGTTTGCTGGGTGAGAAGGCTTTGCATACTGTATGGTGTGAGGTCCAGGGGTGTGTAACCATGACGCGATTAACATCTTTCGCGAGGTCGCCCTTGGAAGTGTGCATTGTTACCGCTCACTCGGGCGGGCTTCGATCACGGTTCGCCGATACGGATGGATCGACGTTGTTTTAGTCTGGTGCGTACTTTAACGCACTGGGTGTTTGCTCCCGAGTTTTCTCGAAACTAATTTTCTTCTTCTCTAGAGGTAATGTGTGGTAGGGTTTCGTTTTCTTGAATTTTATGTCGAGAATTTTTTTTCATTATTTTTGATAATTACACCAATCCTTGTGGTTACCTTTTAATTAATAATTGTTGTATATTTTTTTACCTATTCACCAGTTTTTGATTATTTTTTTTTTAATTTTTTGAATTTTAATAGTTTCACTTTATAAAAAAAAAGAATTTTCAATTTTTTTTTCCGTCAGGTTACCGTGGTGTAACGTTTACAACGTTATTTGTGGCCTGGCCTATGTACTATTTAATTTTTATAATTTCTCGGGCTTGCAGTCGACGCGTAGTCGGTATCGGATTTGAGTAGGGGAATTTTGAGTTTGATCATTAGAAGTGTCGTTATTTTAATTCTTTTCATTTTTGTGCTTCTAAGCAAACAGTTCTTTCGCTACATTCTCCCTTCGGTGAGTAAATTTAATTTGTTATAATTTTTAGCAATAATCAAAAACCTGGTGAATTTATTTTAATAGTTTTATTGGATTTATTTTTACTAACATTTAAATCTTTCGATTACAATCATTTGTTAAGAATCAGTTTTTTATTGAGTTAACTATTTGTAAACAGATCAAGTGATTAACTTTTTTCTTTCTCGACTTTGGAGAAACCTTGGATGATTGTAATCGAAATTAAGGTTTAGTGAGACGGAATTTTGACGGTTTTTATTTTTATTCATAGGGCCATTGCCAAATTTTGAAGGGTCCTAAGAAAGGGCTGTTATTAAAAGAACAATTTTTTGGAGAGAAGCTTTTGCCAAGCAGAATTTTCACTTGCCGTCATATCCCGATTGTTTCCGCCACCAAGGTCAATTCTCGGAAGAAACTTTCAGAATATTTTTTCTAAGAAAACATCTTGCCATCGGCATCTTTAATCCGGTGCTAATTTGGACCAAAATTCCGTCATCCACGTCGTTTTCCGAAGAAAGAAAACAGAACCAAAAAGATAAGAAATTAGTTATTCACTAATAATTTTTTACTAATTTTCATTCAGAATATTTGAAATAAACAATTTAACACTGATTTCATTCTTTTATTTGTATGTCTTTACTTGGCGCCCTATTTTTTTTTGTTTGGGGGGAGTTAAAGAGAAAGCGAGAAGGAAGCCACGACCCTGGAGCTAGCAAAGGGTAGTTTTACGTTACAATTTGGCGCCCAACGTGGTTGAACAATTCCTTTGAGATTTATCTTTATCTTTATCTTTATCTTTTTCTCAAAGGGATTGTTTTGGCCACAAAAGGGTGTTAATTTTGACGTTACAATTTGGCGCCCAACTAAAGTCTTCTTGCTTTTTTTGAAACTTTTCCTAACATTCACGTTAATTAAATTAAATTTAATATTTTTGTCATCAATTTAGTACAGACATTCAAATAGTTATAAATTGTTTTTACTAACATCTAATTTTTTTTACCGTTACATTTATTTCTGTTCGATTTTATTATCTATTGTTCCAAGGTTAACCACTATTGAATTGGTATATTTCGGTTTTAATTTTAACTGGTTCTATTTATCGACGAATATTATATATTCTTTATTTAATTTTTTTACCTTACATTGTTGTTGCCTTCCCATTTAGTAGTTTTTCTATACAGAATGTCTCTTGGGATATTTTTTCCACAGTTAAAATTATTTTCTCTTAATATTGAATTTAGTCTTAGAGAGTTTCCTTCTTATCTTATGGCGATATTTCTTGGCTGATATTGGCTTCAGGATTTTAATGTGTTTGTACCGTTTTATCAATATGTCCTTTTTTTTTTTCGTAGCTATCTAAGCTTTTGTCTGTTTTTATATGACTTTATTGTGTGGTTGTGAGAGAACAGTCAAAATCTTTTCGTGTATTCCTTCAATTTCTGTATTTTGGTTTTTTCTTTTCTCTCTTTTTATCTCATTTCTTCCAGTAAAAATTTGGAAAATGGTTATTGGAAATTTTTTTTTTATATCTTGAGTGTGAGTACTTATCGTTGTTTGCCGTGGGCATTTTGGGTGTGGTCCTTGTTGACCACATTATTATCTTGTAGGGTCTGTGTGACCTTATTATCGTATCGTATCTTATCTTGTAGGGGTCTGTGAGACCTCTTTATCGTGTAGCAGTTAGGTTTAACTGCTCTTTTTAGTTCTATTGGTGTTCCGTATGGATGGAACACAATAGGAGTTTATTTTGGGGATTTTGTTCTATTTGGTTTCTTTTTTTAACCGTTAGGGTTTACCTTTGCGAAACAAATAGATTTTCCTTGTGTTTGTGTACCTACTCGGGATTTTTGTTTTCCACATACCATTCTTTCATTTTTTTTTTCTGTATTAATTTTGTGATACACCAAGTACAGAAATAGCTTTTAATATCTAGTACTGTTTCCCCACATACCTAGGACATTTTGTTAAAAAATTTTGTGATTTTTCGTATATTTCGTTATCTTTGTAGATTTTTTGTAGTAACCTTGTTGAAAAATTTTAAGATATCGTTTTATATTTTGTTTTCTCCACATTTTTGAATTCTTTAATTTTGATTGAATTTTTTTGATTTCTTTACACTGGAGTCACTACACTGAAGGCATTAGTTTTATTAACTTTTAGTTTCTATTTCTTAGTTTTTTTTTTAATTATTAAATTTTTTCAAAATTGATTTCAACCTTTTTAATTAAATTCGATTGTTATTTAATTTTTTTTCTAGTTTATAGTTTATATAAGGGTTGGTGAGTTCAGGTCAGTACTGTACCTTAGGGATAGCATTTATTTGCGAGTACAGGCTGAAGCTGTTCCTCTGTGCTGCACCACCAAATAAGTATAAATTTCTATTTTTGAATACTTAGTTTGCCTTGTTTCTTTTTCAAAATTTTTTCTTTACTTATTGATTATTGCCTTTCAGTATTCTTAGCGTTGCGTATGTGTTTCCTGTTCTTGAATGATTTCGTCGTTTTTACTTTTATTAATTATCCTATATTATTGTTTTCTTTTGGTTTTAATTATTTCTGCGATGTATTGGCTTTTTTTTACTGTTGATTAATTATCTTTTCTTTGTTTATATGTCTCGTATTTTAACACCGATAAGACTGTCAAGTTTTGTTTTGTTCTGAATATCAATCAATTTTTCTTTTAGTGTATAGACACATTTTTGTTCAATTGATATTGGGTTTCAATTTTTTCTCGTTCATTGAATAGTTCCTTAGCCTTTGGCTTATTTTATTACTCTTTTGGAATATTTTGTTTGTATTCAATGATTCTCTTGACGTCGGTCTTTTTTGTTTTGGTTGTTTTGGAGACATAGTTTTGTTTTTTCGCTTTGTTCACAACTGCCTTGTGAACAACTTATTTTTGGTTTCTTTTGACATCGCGTCAAATTGTTGTTTTGCCTTAATGACATTTTGGGGGGGTTTATTAGATTTTTTGGATTTTACTATTTTGAGGTTTTTAGTTGGGTGTGGACTTTATCACACTGGGTCCCTTCAGGTCCCGGGCTTAGGCCCAAAACGTCCCTCTGTGTTCTTTTTCTTTGGCCTTAGGTTTTGGTGGGTGCTGAGGCTGCACGGGGAGTCGCCTTTAGTGGAACTGCGTTGTTACGCTCCGTCAGTGGGATGTGGATTACTCGCCGGCAGGGACCTGAGGGCAAACTGTCACTATGCGGGGGTTCACTACTGCTGGCAGAGTCAGATGACCTTGCAGGGCGTTTCGTGGAAGTCCCAGCAGTACCATAATCTTTGATACCGTTAAATTGTCTTTTGTTATTTTCCGACGGAGGTCCTGATGTGGGTGGGGACTGTGTTCGTCGTTTGCTGGGTGAGAGGGCTTTGCATACTGTATGGTGTGAGGTCCAGGGGTGTGTAACCATGACGCGATTAACATCTTTCGCGAGGTCGCCCTTGGAAGTGTGCATTGTTACCGCTCACTCGGGCGGGCTTCGATCACGGTTCGCCGATACGGATGGACCGACGTTGTTTTAGTCTGGTGCGTACTTTGACGCACTGGGTGCTTGCTCCCGAGTTTTCTCGAAACTAATTTTCTTCTTCTCTAGAGGTAATGTGTGGTAAGGTTTCGTTTTCTTGAATTTTATGTCGAGAATTTTTTTTCATTATTTTTGATAATTACACCAATCCTTGTTTGTGGTTACCTTTTAATTATTAATTTTTGTATATTTTTTTACCTATTCACCAGTTTTTGATTATTTTTTTTTTAATTTTTTGAATTTTAATAGTTTCACTTTATAAAAAAAAAAAAGAATTTTCAATTTTTTTTTCCGTCAGGTTACCGTGGTGTAACGTTTACAACGTTATTTGTGGCCTGGCCTATGTACTATTTAATTTTTATAATTTCTCGGGCTTGCAGTCGACGCGTAGTCGGTATCGGATTTGAGTAGGGGAATTTTGAGTTCGATCATTAGAAGTGTCGTTATTTTAATTCTTTTCATTTTTGTGCTTCTAAGCAAACAGTTCTTTCGCTACATTGCCCTTCGGTGAGTAAATTTAATTTGTTATAATTTTTAGTAATAATCAAAAACTTTATTTTAATAGTTTTATTGGATTTATTTTTACTAACATTTAAATCTTTCGATTACAATCATTTGTTAAGAATCAGTTTTTTATTAAGTTAACTATTTGTAAACAGAGAAACCTTGGATGATTGTAATCGAAATTAAGGTTTAGTGAGACGGAATTTTGACGGTTTTTATTTTTATTCATAGGGCCATTGCCAAATTTTGAAGGGTCCTAAGAAAGGGCTGTTATTAAAAGAACAATTTTTTGGAGAGAAGCTTTTACCAAGCAGAATTTTCACTTGCCGTCATATCCCGATTGTTTCCGCCACCAAGGTCAATTCTCGGAAGAAACTTCCAGAATATTTTTTCTAAGAAAACATCTTGCCATCGGCATCTTTAATCCGGTGCTAATTTGGACCGAAATTCCGTCATCCACGTCGTTTTCCGAAGAAAGAAAACAGAACCAAAAAGATAAGAAATTAGTTTTTCACTAATAATTTTTTACTAATTTTCATTCAGAATATTTGAAATAAACAATTTAACACTGATTTCATTCTTTTATTTGTATGTCTGTACTTGGCGCCCTATTTTTTTTTGTTTGGGGGGAGTTAAAGAGAAAGCGAGAAGGAAGCCACGACCCTGGAGCTAGCCAAGTGTAGTTTCACGTTACAAATTGAATTTGGCATCCACGAAAACCCCCAAGTATTGACTTTGGAGTGGTTTTCATGGACTATGCAATTTCCCCTCCATAATGACCCCCGAATACCCCCGCAGAGTCGCCCCCGAGCGCGTCAGTGTAATTCCAATGCCAGAATTAAATTCGTCATCCCGGAAAACCCCCGAATGTCGAGTTTGGAGCGATTTTCATGGACTCTGCCATTTCTCCCCCAATTCACCCCTACAGAGCCACCCCCGGGTAATTCTAATGCCAGAATCGAGTTCGGCAACCCCAAAAACCCCCGAGTAACGATTTCCAAGCAATTTTTCCGAGTTTCCAGTCGTTCCTATAATGTTGCAAGAAATGATGTAATTGGAAAATGCATTTTCCGGCCCAGAAGGCATTTTTCAAAAAATTCGCCAAACCAGACGTTGTAGACTTATGTCCGGAGACCTTCCTGAACACAATGCAAAAAAACGCATTTCGATATCTGCTGGATGTAAATTTTTCCGCTATTAAGGCGATTTTGATCTAAATGCCCTCGAAAAGTTAAGATCAAGTCCCACAAACTATTTCTACAAAATCCATCTGATGAAACAAAACAAGATGATATAAACGCTAGAAACAGATACAACACCACTATTTCCAATTCCAAAAGTCTCTTTGAGAGAAAGTAATGTCAAACCCTAATGGAAGCCGGTTCTTTTTGACATCTTACCAAACATATCAGCAACAATTTTACAAATAGTTCGTTCCCTCCACTCACACCAGATGACGGTTCAATGATTACATCCTCCACAGAAAAGGCAGAACTCTTAACAAAATATTCTCTTCGAACTCCATACTTAACCCATTGGACAACATAGTTACCTTCTATTCTATGGGATCCCCCCATGATGAAAAATATCATATTTAGAGTTAAACGTGTGCAGAAAACCCTGCTTTACTATTAAAGGCCTGTGTTTCTTAGCTTTCATTAAGCTATTTCAACTATCATATAATACTGGTATTTTTCCAGAATTCTGGAAAACTGCTTGAATACAATCAGTTCCCAAGAAAGGCTTCAATATTCTGCCTTCTAACTACAGACCCATAGCTCTTCTATCTGTTATTAGCAAAACTATGGCGAAATACGTCAAACACAAGATCCTGAGCTACCTTAAGACATACAACCTTTTAAGTGACTGGCAATATGGTTTTCGCCAACAATGGTCAACAGCCTATCTGCTAACATAGGTAACTTATGTTTGACATTTGTCAATTATGAAATTTAACATCTGTCAATTATGTCATTTAATAAATATCTACCTTTGTCTGTTTGTATATTTGTGCGCGCATCAAATAAAAACTACTAATCCTATTCGAATGCGGTTTTTACAAATGTATTTATCTTCTTTCCACTTAACATGTGTATAAAAATTTCTTCTTCCTTTTGACGGTGTGGGGCGAGAAATTTTTATACAGTCAATAAACACCCCAAACGAACAACGTCGCGGGTACAGCTATTTTGGAATAAAGTTTACTTTTATTACAGACTATTTATCCGTAACATAATTATTCTCGCAGGAAAAGAATCCGCTAGGGTGCGCAATTCGAAAAATAGTCAATTCTAGATTTTTCGTTAGGTTTATATAAACAGAAGTTAATCGAGAGTAAAGATTTGTTCAGATAAATAGGTTCTATAGTTTTAAATTATTTCAAATTAATTTTTTAACCGATCATGAAGAAATACAAAGAAATATATCACTTTTTAATATTTGACGATTCAGATATGATAATTTTGACATTTGACATCTTTATGTCACTTAATTTTGACATACTTAAGTCATTTTTTAACATTTGACAATTCAAATAAATTAATTATAACATTTGACATATCTCTATGCCACTTTTTGACATTTGGACGTTGCATAGATATTAATTATGACATTTTCTTATTCTTATATATCAATTTTTTACATATGACATTTAATGTGTTAAATATGATAATTTTAATATTTGACAAAACGTATATGTCACTTTTTGACGTATGACCTTAAATAATTTGCCAATTTTGACGTTTTACATACTTATAATCCGTTCACTTTTTATTCCAATCTCAGTATGCTCTGTTAGTAACATGAATTTCGCCCTGTATAATACACGTCTGAGTTTACTGTTCTGTGGTCTTGTTAATTGTAAGTACGATGTTGTCACGTCTTCAATAAAAATATGTGTATTCAGTACAAATATCTTAAGAAATTAAATTTGCAAACCAAATTTAGAACTTGCAGGAAATAAGTCAATATATTTAATATAAAATTGAATAGATTGAAGTAGATATGTCAGTTTTCGCTGCAAGAAGTATTAATATCCAAGAATGGTCCATTTGAATTCACATGAATTTTGACTGATACTCAAAATAACACATTTCTTTACACAGAACAGATCCCTGTTTATAGTAAATTATTATTTTATTGGTCTATAACAAAAAATATACTTTTATATTTACATTTTATTACAAGTAAATAAGTACAATTCAAAATGTAGCACATATACATATATTAACTAAAAACGTTTAATACAACTTTTAAATTAATCAAGCAAAAGTAAAAAAAAAAATCATTTTTACAAATGTATAATAAAACTTTTAAATTATTCAAGTATTGGTAAAAAAATTATTTAATCATTTTTGAGTTTGACATAAAAACACAGTACTCAAATTTTATATCCATCTTTTTTAAAATCTACTACTTTACATCCAAATGGCATCATAGATTATTGTAATAGTGGCTGTGGGGTAATAAAATTTCACATCCAATGGGTTAATTAAGGAAACTACTCCAGTACAAATTTGATTTTCCTGGTCCGCCTCAAGTGGAGTCGCAGTTGACTTATATATGCAGATGTTTTAATAATGTTCTTTACAACAGAAATTCTTCAGAAATTTTTCAAACTGATACAATGAAAAAATATTTTAATAAATTACATAAAAGCAAATAAAAACAAATACAGATGCAGATATAGATGTAACGTGTAAATGTTGTCGGTGTATTTGTATGATCAATACTCTTCCATTATTTCACTGGAAGAATCAGAGTCACTATCAAATCCAAAATCGGAATCGTCAGAATCTGATTCCTCCAATGAAATAATTAAAGGATGAATATTGTCATGTGAGCAGTTTCCCATGTAAGTAGTCCAATGTGCCAAAATAAGTTCGTCTGTATGTCTACAAAAATTCCGCCACATGTTTGGTGTACATTTAGTCAATGCTTCTGTCCACGTTTTTTTCACTCTATCCTGGTCAAGATAAGTAGATGTTATATGTTTGTTATAATATGTCTTAGTAAACCCCCATGCTAGTTCTATTGGATTGTAATGACAATGGTATGGTGGTTGTCGAAGTACTTCATGTCCTCGTTGTTTTAAAATTTCATCCACTACATATATCTTCTCGTCAGTTTTATAAGGTAAGATTATTGAGTACAGTTGTTTCTTTGTCATTTTTGTGTCAAACGTAATCAACAATGGTTAATCAACCATTCCTGCAACATCGCTTTTTTCGCTAAAATAGGGTGGTTTGTTAAGTTGAACTGAATGGTATGGCGCGTTGTCCATGACCACCACACATTTTTCTTGAAATACAGATAGAGCAGGAATGTGTTGATTAACAACCCAGTTTTTAAAAAGGTCACTATTCATACTTTTGTGATAGTCAAAGTCTGTATTCGAAGACTCTAGTAACAAGTCACATCCTTCCAAAAATCATCCAGTGTCGTGTGAGCGTGTAAAATAGTAAATCGCTTTCTTTCAGATTTTACACGAGCTGGATTACTTTTCAGGTCAGAATCGTGTACCCACTGACGCACTGAGCTACCATTTTGATAGATCCATGTTTCATCTAGGTACAGGAATGTAACTCTCTCAGTAAGATTGTTTAGTTGTTTATATTTCCGAATGAAAGTGATTTTACTAATTTTAACGTGTCGTTGTTCACATAAAATATGTCGTCCTTTTACTCTTTTAAATTTGTATCCCATTAATTTTATAAGTTTGTATACTGTAGTGCGTCCCCCTTTAAAATCAAAATTCTGTTTAGCATCATAGCATCAGTCCAAAGTAAAATGTTCATTTTTAGAATGGTAGGTCCAAATCTGTTGCTGTAAGTCTTTTTTAAAATAAACTTTTTAAATGTATCAGTTTTACTTCCTTTATCTTCGACTTTCTCATTATTTTTCAATCCTTAATAATTCTCCGTATTTTCCAAACACTAATCTAAAAAAATTAAGCATTTAGAATGTTTGTCATATTAATTAGTTTCAAAAAATATACCTCAGTTACACAAAGGTAGATATGAGATTTAAAAATATTTAACAAAATTTTGAATTAAATTATAGTTACAAAATGTTTAATTTAGAAATGTGAAATCTGACAACGTTGTTTATAACTTATTATATCTGTCAAAATCAAGTAGTTAACCCTATAAAGCCGAGAGGTTTTTTGTCAAATAGAATTTCAGTTTGCAATTAGTTATGGAGATGTCGCTATTATCGCACTTTTAACTTTTTCTTTACTAAAGATAATGTATTTGTGTGATTTCAGACATATCTCCAATCTAGATGCTCTTAGTGCTTCTGGATGGATATCTTCCTTGTACTGATAAGACGCAATACGTCGAAACCGGTCTACAAGTGATATGCTTTCGAATTGCAAACTAAAATGGTTAGTTCTATCTTGCAGATATACTAACCCCGTTTAACTTTGAACTGTAATTCAATGTCCGTCGTGGCATATAGCCAGGGAAGTAGTTGTTGGTTCTTAGTAAACGGTCTATATGTTCTTTGATTTTCAAAGACTCTGTAAAACGTCATAATAGTATTAGGTATACTATTATTATCTTTGACATCTAGTAATGTATACATTTATTTTTTCTCACCTTTCCTAACTACTTTCAACTATCAATATTTTTAAAAATTATATCTCATATTACTTTAACAAAAAAATGGAAAAGTTAAGAGATAAATACAAAAAAAAAACTTGCATCGGCAGCGAATCGAACCCGGGCCTCCCGCGTGGCAGGCGAGCATCCTACGAATGAACCACCGAACTAATTACGTATAGTAACTACCAGAATGTATTTGATGCACGTCTCATGTTACGGGTTTTTCGTTACGGTTTTTACTATTACATTTTTTTCAGTTCAGTCACACAGCAAAATCCCTATCTTCTCCAAGCCTGCCGTAAGAAACATAGTTCCAAAAACATAGTCAACTCTTTTTTTTTATTTTAATTAAAAGTTGCGGATTTGTAGAAAAGTCTTAAAATTTTTCTTAATGCATATCACTTTTTTAAAACTCCAAACGGGTTTTGAGATATACAGGGTTAAATTAGAAAGTTGAAAAAAATACTAAATCAACAAAAAAAATTCTCTTAAATTTTCGATATTTTTGTTCAATCTGAATTAATAAAATTTTGCAAGTTTTTAAGCTTTTTCTTATTAATTTAGATTCTTTCCAATGGGATTAATTAAATTTGATAAAAACAGTTATATTTATTTGGTTATTTGGTTTATTTTAATTGTAAAGTCTTGGTTGTTAGGTGAAAGAAATAAAAAAAATCAAATTAAACATTTATTTATTAAACATTAAAAAGAAAATAATAAAATTAATGAATCCTGAATGAAAAATTGAAAAAAAAGTGTCAAATATTTAAAAAAATTCGAAGTTAACAAAAATTAAAACATTAGTTTTTTATTTTCTTTAAATAAAATATTAAACATAATGCACTTGATTTAAAATAAAAATAAATAATAAGAAAAATATTACGAACAAATTAAAGTCAAAGAATAATGATGATGTCTTTCTTTTTTTACAGTAATCAAATTTTCAAATCTTGTAATTGCTGTAAAATCACCATCAACAGATGCAGATAATAATCCGGTAATATTATGTTGATTATTTTTGTTAAAATGCAAATAAAAATCAAATAATCTATCTGAATGTTCAATTTTTTCAACAAAAATTAACTGATCTTTAACAAATACAATAGAATCCGACCAAAAATTTACATGAAAATAAAAATCTGTTTCTAATGTCCCATTAAAACCATGAGAAATTTCCATTGTGTTCAATAAGTTGTCCTAAATTGTTAATTTCATTACATTTAAAACATTTTTGCTTAATTTTGTCTTTTTTTTATTTCCCATTCGTGTTTTAATAAACAATTAAAATTGAAATAATAAAAGGTTTTGTCGCAATTACAACTACAGAAATAATGTAATAAATCTACCGATTTAGATAATTCGTAATCAACTTTATGAATTAAATTTTGTTTTAACAAAAAATTAAAACAAATTACACAAAGTGAATGTTTGTAATGTTTACTAATATATAATTGTCTCACATGATTACAATTAATACAAACAGGAAAAAAAACTTTGTTTTCTTCAATTACTCCAAATCGGCATTCTGTTAAACGTAAATTTGATTTTCCTTTTTTAAATAATTTTCTTATCAATAAGGAATTTGTTAGTGGTGTAAATTTGATACCCTCAAATAAATTTAGGTAATCAAAATTTTTAAAACAGATTTTAAAAATTAAACAAGAATTTTCTTGTAAGATTTTAATATCATTTTTAGTTGAATTACTAAAATTTTCCAAAATTTCCATTTCTTCAACTTTGGGAAATATTATTTCTGATTTCTCACTAAAATTCAAATGTACTTCAATATCAACAGAATTAATAAAATCTTTGATATTAATTTTGTAAAATCCATTATTATCGTTTATATAAGTTTCGCATTTAAAATTATTTGAATAAATTTTCAAATTTTCATTTGGTATATTAACATAAAATTTATAAGAAATTAAGGAAGCCAATTCCTCATCTCCGATGAAAACAACTTTAACTTTTACAAAATTTTCAACACGATTCAAAATTAAATAAAAGTAAAACAAATAATCGTCAAAACGATAAATAAAAACATTCCGAACATTAGAAAATGAATTTAAATTACACGAAAAAGATGGATTTTTTAAAACTGAATCTTTATGGTTTCTCTGAAAATGTTTCCAAAGTAGAAACGTCGGTATTTCGTCCGATTCCGGACAAAGAGGACAAACATATTTTTTTTCTAAACAAATTCTTTCATGTTCAACAACGTCGTATTGTCGGAGTAACTCCCGACATCCATCATATAATAATAATAATAATAATGTTTATTTGCTATAATACAATGGATCAAATAAATATGAATAACTACATTGACAAACAAATAAACGGACAACCACGAGGCAACAGAGTTGCCTGTGTGTGGTAACAATATATAAATAACAATACCTAGTAATATACTTAGTTAATATTAATATGACATTTTTATATCTAAATAATACAAGGAAAAAAAGAATATAATACAGTAATTTTAGAGTAAAATCTTTCTATTACAATATATATGCATATACACATACATACCCATATATACATACACATACACACACATACATATATATACACACACATGCACATATACATATATATATATATATATATATATATATATATATATATATATATATATTGAAATGGATCCTCCCTCAGGAACACCCACTTTCAATAAAATTCTCGGTCGTGGATTCAAAATTTTTAAATTGATTGTCCTAAAAATAAATTACAAAAATTATTAAGATAAAAAAAAATTCTTTCGCTTCTGTCTAAAACTTTCTTCTTCCGTTGTTCCACTCTTACTCTATATCTTCCTCTTCCAACTACTTTCCAACTCCTTCTTACTGCTGCCTTTCCATCTATTTAATACCTTTCTGCTGCTCAACTAATTCTTTATACCTTCCTCTGCCTACAACTTTCCAACTCCTTCTTGCTACCGCCTTTCTACTTATCTATCACCTTTCTGCTCTCTTAAAATTTCCAACTCTCTGCTTTTCTGTATCTTTCAAGTTTGGGTTTCTTTGTATTTTCTTATTCTTTTAATTATTTATTATTACTATGTTTTTATTTTAATTTAAATTCAAATGCTTTTATTTACAATAGTTTTATTTTATCTGACTTTTACAAAAATTAATTCAATGACAATCTAATCAATACTCTAATAATCATCCTAACAACATAACAATCTATAAACTAAACAAAAACAATTCAAACACAAAAATACTTCATCAAGACAACCGATTTAAAAATCATGAACACGTTCCAACATTTCACTGAAAGAACCTGTCCCAAGAAGAAAAATCCATATCAATTTCCCCCAAATTTGATTTGACTTGGTGAATTACTTCACCTTGCCAAATCAAATTTCCTTTCAGTAGGAAATTTTTCTTCACCATCAGTTGTCAAGCTTTTAATTTAAAATATTTCAATTTTACTATAAAATACACTACCCCTACCATATCAATTCCCATCACTATATCTAATTTTAACTTCTTCTTTTATTTCTATTTTTTTTTCATTCCCCCTTCTTAACTTTTAACAAAATATAATTTTTTTCTAGTATTAAATTTGTTCCTCCTCTTTTGAAATTTACCTATACATATATTTTTTTTTTATAGACTCCCCCTCCTAATATTTTCCTATATATAATTTTTTTTTTAAATTATGTGACTTTACCCCTTTCCTGATATTTCCCTATATATAACTTCTTTCTAAATTTAAATACCTTCCCCCTTTCCTGAGATTTCCCACGATACAAACTTTTAATAAATTTAAATTTCTTTCCCCTTTCCTGATATTTCCCACGATACAAACTTTTAATAAATTTAAATTTCTTTCCCCTTTCCTGATATTTCCCTCGATACAAACTTTTTATGAATTTAAATTGCTTTCCCCTTTCTTGATATTTCCCTGTATATAACTTTTTCCTAACTTTAGATTGAACAAAATCACCCCAGTAATAACTCAAAAACTTCTTCTCAAATTCTTCCAACACAAATATTTCTTCTTCTTTACTGGCAAACCATATCAGTGCCTGCCCATCTAACATCTCACGCAGGTTTTCTCTTATTTCTTCATGGTCTCTACACCATTTTAATTTATTTTTCACCATTCTTATGAAAATTTTCGAATGTGTCTTATTAATATTCCCATTAAATTTATGTTCAATTTTAGTTATACCCATATTATTTTGATTTTTATTTATATTTCTTTTTTCCATTTCTTCTAATAATATTTCACGTTCTTTTTCTTGTACTACCTTTATTTCTTCTACTTTTCCTTCCATCTCACTTATCTTCTTTACTGTATCTTGTTTTATAATCTTTTCTAAGTCATTCATTTTTTTATTTGTATTAGTATTGATTTCTTTGATTTCATCTTTACATTCTTTTATTTCATCTTTACATTCCTTGTTAATAATTGTTTTAAATTTTACTTCTTGTAACTCCTCTATTTCCGTTATTCTCGCTATTATTTCAGTTCTTATTTCTTCCTTTGTTTCTTCCAATTTTTGTTTGTTTATTTCCATTTGTTTCTTCATCTCATTTTTGAATTCTTCTTTTATAGAATCCATATTCTTATTCATGTCTTTTTTTATTACATCCATATTCTTGTTCATTTCTTTCATTTCTTTTTTCATAGACTCCATATTATTGTTTATTTCTTCTTTATTTTTGTTAATATCTTGTTTTATCGCTTCAGTATTTTTGTTGTTTGCTTCTATATTTTTGTTGTTTGCTTCTATATTCTTGTTTATTGCTTCCATATTTTTATTCATTGCTTCAATCTTTTTGTTCATGTCTTCTTTATTTTCTTCAGTATTTTTGTTTATATTTTTTAACATTTCCATCATTTGTTCCCATAATGAATCCCTTCTATCCCCTATCTTACTATCCTGATTACCCTGATTATCCTGTCTATCCTGTCCAACCTGATTACCCTGACTTGCCTGAATACCCTGACTATCCTGAGCCTCCTCCTGACTCTCCTGATTATCAATATTATCCCCTTGCTCTAACATTCTATCTGTAATAACCTTTCCCCCTCTTAATTTCATACAACTATTTATTATTTATTTAATCTTTCACTCCGAATCATACACCTTTGTTTTTTTTATAAAGCAAGGTTGACACCTAATAGTAAAGAAAAATCTCTTACCCTCAGTGCCAAAGCAGCCCCACGTTGGGCGCCAATTGAAATGGATCCTCCCTCAGGAACACCCACTTTCAATAAAATTCTCGGTCGTGGATTCAAAATTTTTAAATTGATTGTCCTAAAAATAAATTACAAAAATTATTAAGATAAAAAAAAAATTCTTTCGCTTCTGTCTAAAACTTTCTTCTTCCGTTGTTCCACTCTTACTCTATATCTTCCTCTTCCAACTACTTTCCAACTCCTTCTTACTGCTGCCTTTCCATCTATTTAATACCTTTCTGCTGCTCAACTAATTCTTTATACCTTCCTCTTCCTACAACTTTCCAACTCCTTCTTGCTACCGCCTTTCTACTTATCTATCACCTTTCTGCTCTCTTAAAATTTCCAACTCTCTGCTTTTCTGTATCTTTCAAGTTTTGGTTTCTTTGTATTTTCTTATTCCTTTAATTATTTATTATTACTATGTTTTTATTTTAATTTAAATTCAAATGCTTTTATTTACAATAGTTTTATTTTATCTGACTTTTACAAAAATTAATTCAATGACAATCTAATCAATACTCTAATAATCATCCTAACAACATAACAATCTATAAACTAAACAAAAACAATTCAAACACAAAAATACTTCATCAAGACAACCGATTTAAAAATCATGAACACGTTCCAACATTTCACTGAAAGAACCTGTCCCAAGAAGAAAAATCCATATCAATATATATATATATATATATGGATTCTATGAAAAAAGAAAATAAAGAAATAAAACAAGACATGAACACTAATATGGATTTTATGAAAAAAGAAATAAAAGATATAAACAAGAATATGGATGCTATGAAAAAAGAAAATAAAGAAATGAACAAGGATATTAAAGCAATAAATTTAAATATGGATGCTATGAAAAAAGAAATAAGAGAAGACATGAACAAGAATATGGATTCTATAAAAAAAGAAATAAAAGAAGAGATGAACAAAAACATAGAAACATTTAAAGATGAGATGAGGAATCAAATGGAAACAAACAAACAAAAATTGGAAGAAACAAAGAAAGAAATAAGAACGGAAATAATAGCGAGAATAACGGAAATAGAGGAGTTACAAGGAGTAAAAATTAAAACAATTATTAACAAGGAATGGAAAGATGAAATAAAAGAATGTAAAGATGAAATCAAAGAAATCAATACTAATACAAATAAAAAATTGAATGATTTAGAAAAGATTATAAAACAAGATACAGTAAAGAAGATAAGTGAGATGGAAGGAAAAGTAGAAGAAATAAAGGTAGTACAAGAAAAAGAACGTGAAATATTATTAGAAGAAATGGAAAAAAGAAACATAAATAAAAATCAAAATAATATGGGTATAAGTAAAATTGAACATAAATTTAATGGGAATATTAATAAAACTCATCCAAAAATTTTTATAAGAATGGTAAAAAATAAATTAAAATGGTGTAGAGACCATGAAGAAATAAGAGAATACTTGCGTGAGATGTTAGATGGGCAGGCACTGATATGGTTTGCTAGTAAAGAAGAAGAAATATTTGGGTTGGAAGAATTTGAGAATAAGTTTTTAAGTTATTTCTGGGGTGATTTTGCTCAATCTAAATTTAGGGAAAAATTATATTTTGGAAAATATCAAGAAGGGGGAATGAATTGTTCAAGTTATGCTTTATATTTATACAGTACTGCTATATATTTAGATCCAAAGTTAAGAGAAGAAGATATAATACAATATATTTCAAAACATTTTCGATATAATATAACAGAAACAATAGCAATTCAGAATATAAAGACTATAGATAGTCTACAACAATACTTACAGAGAATTGAACAAAATTTAAGTCGAGAAACATACAATGTAGGAAAATATTATAGAAACAACAGGGATGCAGAGTATAATAATCAAAATAAAAATTATGAAAGAGGAGATCGAAGAAATGGAAATATGAATGGTAATAGGAATCAAAATTATGAGAGAAATGGTATCGATGGAAGAAGAGGACAATTTAGTCGAGGAAATGAAAACCAGAATAGAAATCAAGGAAGATCAGGAGAAGAAAGGAACAGAATGGTAAATAATATTCAAAAGGGTCAACAGATAAATGAAGAAGATGTGATACAAAATGTTAATGTAGAAGTACAAAGGGAAAATTTTTAATAGGGCACTTACCAAAAAACAATAAACAACAATGTATTTATTTATGAAGTAAATAAATCTGTTATTAAGTCAATAGAATTAGAAAATAAAAAAAATATAGAAATGGAATTTTTATTAGTAGAAAATTTAGGAATTTATATAGTGATAGGAACTGATTTGTTACATAGATATAATATGAAAATTGATTATGAAAATAAATGGGTGGAAATTGAGCATGATAAAATAAAATGGAATTTTGAAAAAAATAAGGGTAATGAATCAAAACAAATAAATTTGATGGAAAAAGATCAGGATTATGAGAAAATTAATAATTTTGAATTTATATGTAATGAAAAATTTAAAGAACAGGTAAAGAATATAATTATTAAATATAAGAAATTAATAATGAAGGAAATGAGAATAGCTAAAGAATATACACATAAGATTGAGGTAAAGAATATAGAATCATTTAGAATAAGAACATATCCAATTCCATATTTATATCGAAAAGATGTCGGAAAACAAGTAAAAGAAATATTAGAAGCGGGTATTATAGAAAAAAGTAACACTAGATTTATTAATCCAATAGTGGTTGTTAAAAAATCAAACGGGGAATTAAGGTTGTGTTTGGATGCAAGAAATATTAATAAATTTTCTGTTCCACAATATGAGGCTCCAATGAATGTGGATGGGATTTTTGGAAGGTTGAGTGAATCAGAGTGGTTTTCTAAGATTGATTTGAAACATAGTTTTTGGTTGATTCCTTTAGACAAACAAAGTAGAGATTATACAGGGTTTTCAATAGATGGGGTGGTATATAGGTTTTGTGTAGTTCCATTTGGCGTGCAAAGTGCTTGTGCTGCATTAGTACGCGCAATTCATAAAATTTTAGATAATTATGATGAATTTGTGTTGCATTATGTTGATGATATTTTAATATTTTCTAAAAATGAAAAAGATCATATGGAGCATATAGAAATTGTAATAAGAGAATTAGATATTGCGGGGTTAAAGATAAATATTGATAAATGTAGGTTTTTTCAAAAAGAGGTAAGATTTTTGGGATATAAGATAAATCAAAAGGGAATGGAAATGGATGAGAATAGGATACAAGGAATTAGAGAGTATAAAAGGCCAACAAATTTAAAGACATTGAGGGGATTTTTAGGAATTGTTAATTATTATAAGAGATTAATACCAGATCTAAGTAAAAAAGAATTAAAGTTGATAGAATTATTAAAAAAAGATCAGAAGTGGGAATGGACAAAAGAAAGGGAAAAAGCGTTTCAAAATTTAAAACAGGAATTTTGTAAAAAGTTAATAGTATATCATCCAAATTATCATGAAAAGTTTATATTACGTACTGATGCATCAAAAGATAGGTTTGCGGGGGTATTAATTCAGATTCAGAGGGGAGTTGAAGTTCCAATTTGTTTTGTATCACGAATAACAAAGAAATATGAAAAAAATTATAGTGTATCAGAATTAGAATTAGCCAGTATCATATTCTGTATAAACAAATTACGGTTTTATTTATTAGGGGGAAAATTTTATGTGGAAACTGATCATTTGGCATTAACATCAATTTTAAAAAATAGATATGGAAATAATAGAATTCATAGGTGGATATTGAGTTTACAAGAGTATGATTTTGAAATTAGATATATAGCAGGAAAAGTAAATATTGTATCAGATGCATTAACAAGGGAAGAAGAAACTGATAATAGGAAAATAATTAAAATAGGTGTGAATGTAATGAAAGATGTTGAAGGGATATATTCATTAAATCAAATATTAGAAGATCAAAGAAATTTAACAGAAAAAGAAAAAAATAGATCAATAATACAGGATAATATAGTGATTAAAAAGGTGGGAGAAATAGAATTGTATGTAATAACGGAAGATTTGGGAATTAGAATTTTAAGGGAATTACATATAGAATATGGGCATATAGGAGCAAGAAAAATATGGTTAATTTTTAGGGAAAATTATATATGTAAAAGGGATCATAAAATAGCAAAAGAGGTAACTAGAAAATGTCATGTTTGTCAATTAGGAAAAGAGAAAAATCATAAAAATTATAATATAGTGAAAACTGTAATGGCAAGTGGATGTTTAGAAATAGTGGCAATAGATTTTATTAGTAATCTAATAGTTAATGAAGAGGGAAATAATAATATTTTAGTAATAGTGGATGTGTTTTCAAAATTTGTTAAATTATATGCAACAAAAAATATGAAAACAAAAATAGTGTTAGAAAAGTTAAATCAATATATAGAACAGATAGGTAAACCTCAAAATATTATTTTAGATAATGCAACATATTTTAAAAATAAAAAAGTTGAAAAGTTTTTTGAAAATCATCAAATTAAATGTAGTACTATTAGTATTAGACATCCAGCAGGAAATCCTGCTGAAAGGTATATTAAAGAAGTAAATAAGTTTTTAAAAATTTCAGTAAATCAAAATAATAGCAAATGGGGAGAAAAATTAAATGAGGTAGAATGTTATTTGAATGAAGTGCCAAATACTACAATGAATGAATGTCCAGTATATATTTTAAAAGGAGAGAATCCACAAAGGAAATGGATAAGGGAAAGGGGAATTGAATATGAAAAGGTATTAGAAGAAGTTAGGATAAGGGAAAATAAGAATGCTCAAAAATATGTAAAAAGAATGGAAAAGAGAAGGAAAAATAAAACAACATTTAAAAAAGGGGATTTAGTAATAGTTAAAGCATTAAGGGTAACAAATAAAAAAAATAATATTTGTGCTAAATTACAATTCCCTTTTGAGGGACCATATGAAATTGTTAATGAGAATGAGGGAAATAACTATATAGTTAAATTTATTGGAAGCGAAGAAATTCGTGGAATGTTTAATGTTAATGATTTGTTTTTGTATGAAAGTTAAAATTGGAATAATTAAAGTAAAAGCTTGACAACTGATGGTGGAGAAAAGTTTCCTACTGAAAGGAAATTTGATTTGGCAAGGTGAAGAGATTCACCAAGTCGAATCAAATTTGGGGGAAATTGATATGGATTTTTCTTCCATGGTGCACGTTATTTCAATGAAATGTTGGAACGTGGTCATGATTTTTAAATCGGTTGTCTGGATTAAGTATTTTTTTATATTGTATTTGTTTTTGTTGAGTTCATATGTTATGTTGTTAAGAGATTATTGATTAGATTGTCATTGAGTTAATTTTGTAAAAGTCAGATGAAATAAAATTGTAAAAAATTAAATATTGAAATTTAAATTAAAATAAGAAGAGGATACAGAGAGGTCAGAGTTGGAAAATTGTAAAAGAAGAAGGTATAGAGAAAGAGTTGAGCAGCAGAAAGGTATTAAATAGATGGAAAGGCAGTAGCAAGAAGGAGTTGGAAAGTAGTTGAAAGATGAAGATATAGAGAAAGAGTGGAAAAACGGAAGAAGAAAGAATTAGAAAGACGCGAAAGAATTATTTTTTATATTTATAATTGTGTACTTTATTTTTAGGACAATCAATTTAAAAATTCTTGAATCCACGACCGATAATTTTATTAAAAGAGGGTGTTCCGGAAGGAGGATCCATTTCAATATATATATATATATATATATATATATATATATATATATATATATATATATATATATATTTTTATTTTATTTATTTTGTTAAGTTATAAGTGACTACATGTTAATAAAATAGAAGTTAAATTAGAAAGTTTTTACATATATGTACCTAAACAAATTTATAAAAATGGAATGGAATCACACATATATATTGTAACCTCTTTTTTCTCAAGATGTTAAATGCTCGTTTATAGAGGCTAGCCAATGCGAACGGCACTCAGGCGGTAGGAGGAGAGCGAGCGTGGATTCGAACGAGCTCGATAATATTGTATTAAAAAGATATAAGGGGATATACTTACTAGAAAAAATAAAAGATAAAAGAATTTAAAAGGGACTAAAGAGAAAATGAGAGAAATGATGGAAAAGGGAAAGGTAAATGGGCGCCACTTATTTTTTTATCATAAGGATGGGGAAATATAAGAAACCCAGATGGAAAAAAGATTCGATTATGGGAATAGGATAGAATAATTAATGAGTTGTGGTAGATCAAGTTAAAATTAGAAAGATATAGGAAATATAAGATAAGATACGGTAAAATTGAGTAAACCGGTAGATGTTCTTGTTAAAAATTTAAATTAAACACTTTTATTGGCAAAGCTAGAAAGAGAAAGTTATACTTACTTTTTGTTCTTACTTATCACAACAGCTTCATTTATATTAATGAGATAAAAATGAGTTCAAAAGTTAAGATTTATGATTTAAATACGTCTCATTCTTGTTGTTAATGAAATTAGATCAGAATAACTTACACCAGGTCAGAAATAAAACATATAAATAAACAATAAACAATATTTATTACTGTGAGTAGTAATAAGTCAAGCATATGAACGAAACAATAGACATATGAAATATCAACAAATCAAATAAGGTAAAATACAGTGAAACACACTAGTGTTTAATCACATATAGAAACAATATTACACATCCAATAACAGCTAAGTATTTTTATATTGTTATTTTTGTGTACCCATTTAAGCAGAATGTGAAGTGAAAGGAATTTTAAAAGTATCAAAATTTAATAAAAAAATAATAAATCACTTTTAGCTTAAAAGATTTTTTACTCGAGTAAAAGATGGGGGTACCATATAATAGTTTAAGTTAAAACAATTAAGTTAAGAGAAACATTAAGAAACCAAAAATTTACCATACATGTGTTACAAAAATATTTAATCAGGCTCTGCGCAACGCTTTCACTGATAACTGAAACATGTATTCGGTGAACTTTTTCGAATTTTCACACTTTTGGAGTCTGTAGAAAAGGTACCGGGTTTTTTATAAAAACCGGCAGCACTGTGGATTTTATGAACACTTCTTACGTTAATTACCCACACTTGGATATTATTCATGCGGATTACAATTAAGTTTTTGTTCCAAAGAAATAAATGATCCCTTCTTTTCTGGTAGTTAAGCAATAATAATGATATTAAAAAACTTACAGTTTGATTCCTAGATAGTAGAATTAAACGGGGCCACACCCAATTTATACGATACGATAAAATCAAGATACTCATCAGAAATCTATCGACATCTTTTCATCTGCACTATTAACTATCACTAGTAACTGATTTTAGCTTAATTAAAAACGTTTAAGAGACTTTTTAAGCGGTTCCAGATGAAAAAAACCGCCAAAACGGTAATTAACATTAACAGAACACTTATTAATCTCAAAGCTTCCACCCTGTCTCTGCCGCAAAAAATGATTCCTACCCGTTTTTGTAGTTTACCCTCTCCTAAGGACAAGCCACTTCAGTGTTCACTCTCGGGGGGAGCGTGAATTTTGATTCGACGATTATGACATAAGGATCTATTTTTTTAGCCGCGGACGCCTCGTTATTATGGTACTGCTCAAGGATTTGATTGCCTAGCAACCAAAAGCCGTTAAAATCTTAACCCTTGTCATGATGTGTTTTAAGTTGAGGGTACAGGGCGGTACTAAGGAAGATTTAATAATTAAAATGACGATTTTTAATTTTCGAGTTTTTTAAACATGCTACAATATATTTAATTTTCTATACATTTACGTATTTCTTCCCGATCCAGTGTATTAACAAATTCTTTGACATTTTGTTTGAAAAGAGGTAATCGTGTCACTTGTCTTATATCAAGAGGCAACAAATTGTACACTCTTGGACCAAGAAATTCGAAATGCCGTTGTCCTATTTGTTTTTTCATAAGGGGAACTTGAAAATGGTCTTTGTATCGGGAAGAATAACTGTGCGATGGTATTACTAAATTGCTTATGTTTTGATGTTGTGTAATACAAATATTTATAAAAAAAAGTTGTCTTGGATCGAATATACCACTTTCTGAATAAAGAGTATTACTTGGACAATCGCATCTTTTATTAAGTATTACTCTAAGGAATCTTTTCTGGAGTATTTCTAAGGATTTTAGGTATGTTCTTGATACCCAACCAATTATTCCGTAATTGATATTGGATTCTACTAAATTCTTATATACCATAATTTTCTGCTTATAATTAAGTATTTTACAAATTTGCTTAAATTTAAAAAGTAGGCATCGCAGTTTTTTTAAAAGGTATATAATATGTTGATCCCATCTCAAATTGCTGTCAATTACAATACCTAAGTACTTTGTAGTTCTCTTAGGTGAAATGGATATTGAATTACCAATATGTAGCGTGAATTCAGGAATAGAATTACTGTAGGAACTAAAAGGTAAGTATACTGTTTTATTAAAATTTATTGACAAAAGCCTGTTGTCAAACCACTCCTTCACCTTTTTAAGATCATTTTCTAGCTTTTGTTTAAGTGAATACCAATTATTATCAGCAAGATACATCACAGTATCATCAGCAAAACTTATAATCTGGCAATATGTGTCTAATAAGAAGAGATTATTTAAATATATATTAAATAGAATAGGTCCCAACACTGTTCCCTGTGGCACTCCACAAGATATTATTTTTTCTTCGCTGTAGTTTTCACAGATTTTAACAATTTGTTTGCGATTTTTCAAGTAACTTTTAAATAATTCGAGCGGAATAGTAGGTATAGCGGCGATTTGGCCACCCCCCACCACTACTACTTTTGCTAGTCAGCTTTCCCATTAGAGACAAAACCGGACATCGAAAATAGAAAATTGTTAATGAGGTAGACAACCAAGGTCGCAGGCGGTTCTTTAATAGCCATCAGGCGACAATTTCCCTAATCAGAAAATACTATACGTACTTAACTCAATAGGTGACAGCTCGTTTTGTAGGCGAGTCTTACAGACACCCTAAGTTTCAAATACTTCTCCCACAATGTGGTACCTGTCGTATTTCTGTGTGGAAAAAGTCGACCACCCCTTTTATACCCGAAGGAACCTCGGATATCTTTTTAGCAAATAATTAAACATTCAAATAACTACAATTATTAATATTATATAGAAAGTCTCACCTAACGTTCCTTTGCTGTTAGTTGCTAATTACTAAGTTTAAACATCAATTGTAACATCTTATAACACCCGCAACTAAATAGAATGAAACCTTCTCTACTTATAGGGTTCTAAAATAAATAACCAATCCTAAAAAGCAAAAAATATATATTAATATTAGAACAAAACTTGTAAACCAAAAAAAAATAACATTCAAAATTAACCAAAAATAATATGTTTTTGAAACGAAAGGAATAAAAATTACTGATTAGGGTATTTCAATTAGTTGTCTATTAAAGGTTAGGACTTTTTCAAAATTATTTTATACTTATTGAATTTATGGTCTGTTTAGTTCGGGTTTTCCCTATGCAGCGAACACCAACGAGCAGGTACAGACCTCGTTCGCCAGGGAAAAGTTATGTTAGTTAGGGAGAGACAGTTAGTAATAAGTTAAGAATAATTTTAACTTACTCATTTTATTCAGTTTTTTTAATCACAGAGTGTACCTATTTAACTAGTGACCTTTTGATTTGTTTAAAAAATAAATTATGAATCAGCAGACATTTTTTAGTGATCTGTATGATATTTTTTGAAATTAATCAAGATAGTTCATTTATTCGCCATTTTAAGGTTTCCACTAGGTAGCACGAACATTAACCTAGAAATTAATCAAGACAGTTCATTAATTAGTCATTATAATAAGGTATAGGTATAGAGTACAAATATTAACCTGAAATTGAATCAAAACAGTTTATTATCATTGGAAACTTTTAACCTGTTTTAATTTTTTATATCCGAAAGGTAACGACGTGTGGTCTTTTAGAAATTTCCTTTTGGTTGAATTTGGTTGATAAATCTTTTTAACGTTTACAGTTAATAATTCGTGATCCTGAGTACAGTGTATTCGTTTATTAACCACATACACAGGTGCGCGATTTTCAAGGACCATTTCTTTTATTCGTTCAACATTAACAACCTTAAAGGTGGTATAATTTAATGAAATACCTTTAACTTTGCATACTATATTTTCTTTACCTGTAGCAGGAGAGAAAACTCTATAAGCATAATTTTTAGGACCTCCCGAAACGAACTCTGTTATATATCCACCATCCAATTCATCGGTTAGCTCACCCAAAAAATTACCTAAAGGTGGTTCATATTCACTTTCTTTAAGGGTAAAAAGGCACGAGTCAGTATCTTAATATTTTACCCTTTGTCCCAGGGGTTGTAAAAGCTCATTATATAATTTTAGTCTTGCATGAGCAGTGGTAAACGCTGCAACAGGTACTGAAACTGTAGGTTATAGCTATTTTCGCGGAGCTAATCCTGAACGTATTCAGACTAAGAACCGAGTATGTACTGGATTTCCTTAACGCGCAAGTCACTCTACAGACATATTCTGAATTTTTAAGGTACCGCGAACGGTTACGAATGTTTGAATGTTTTTTGGAACCTTTATAAATCAAATAATATCTTTTAAATCCTCATCACTACAACTGAAATTTATCTAAAACCTTTAACCGATTAATGTAAATTAATTTTATATTTAAAAACTCATCTGTAAGCAAATTTGTTGATTCCTAGACAATAAATAAAGAAACTAAGTTAAAAAAGTAAAACTCAAACAAGAACGCAGGATTTTATAACCTGAACACAATATTTTTACTCCGCCAACACTTAAATTTTAGACTGCGCATGCGAATTCCCTTCGAATACGTTCAGAATGTTCTCCGCGAAAATAGCTAATATATCGTACACCTCTTCTTTGAATTCCCAGTTAACGATCAATGTCTCATCGTTCACCGGAAGTATGGTATTAACGCTTATTGAAGGGTTGGTTAACATAGAATATAATTCATATGACTGATTAACGATTGAAGTTCTAGGTTTATTTTCGCGCATACCTAGATATCCCCAAAAACTTGTGATAACGTTTTTACCCAAGAGTCTTTTACCGGGATTCTTTTCAATCTTCGTAGGGGAAGCGTTACACCTTCTCTTTCAAAATAGTCAGTTATATATTGTTGTTTCTTCTGTTCCGTATCGCAACCTACAGGCCAGCCACTTGCTTCTTGTTTAAGACCAAGGAACTTGCTGATATACTCATTAAAAAGGCCACCGGTTTTTGTTTGGGTGTTATATTTAGATTTTTTTCATAATCCCAAATTTCATATATTTCCAAAATTGTGTACCCCATTTCTATAGCCTTTTCAATTTCTAGACTGACCCACGTACCATTTAAAGCTCTCTCGTCTATTGAGTGTCAACACTCTTCAGCTATACTTTCTTCGGTACAGCTTCTGCAAAGCGTAAACATTAACTTGTTGTTTATACGTGCCGGAAGAACGGGGTGAAACAGGTTTGTGGGCGGCAAGATTTTGCATTTTACGAATCCGAATGTACCTTCGAATTTACGTTCGTTTCCCACATAAATTTTTGGGTGTCCTACCGGATACTCTGTATACTTATTCACATATGGATAAAGCGATGTAAAGTCTACGTATTTAATCACTTCACCGTCTTGACACTTGTAGTACTCGGCAATGTTTTCTGTTCGACCTCCCATGAATGCATCTCTCGGATTTAGAGGAATGTAATTGAGAAGGGGATGGTTTTTGGTATAATTTTTAATTTCATCCGTCACACCGCATTCCCACATTTCAATAACGTCATAACCTAGATTTCTCAATCTTTCTATCTTCGCTATAGTTCTTTCATAACGGTTTGCCAAACTGTCTGATGGATCGTCATAGAGAGGTTGATTTCTATTAGTGATAAAACATTTAAGACAACCATGGTAGTAACACCCTTAAAATTCAAATATTTGGTTGGTTTCTTCACAGAACCCGTCAACTTTTACTCCAGATACAGTAACTTCAGATGCTCTAGCAGCATGCTGTATCATTATTCCCCTTTGATGTTCTTCCCAAATTAACCATTGTATAGCTATTTTAGATTGATTATTCCTCCATCTATACCCTTTTTTCGGGATTATTCCTATCGTGTCCGGTTTAAGAAAGTTACGCCTGTAGATTTTATTGCACGCAGACGGTAGAGTGCTTGCTTCCGTGAAAGGGCAAACATTACCTTCTTTTAACATTAGCTCTGTGAATTTAAGACAGGCTCCAGCTAGAATTTGTACATTAGAGATACAGTATTCAATTATCTCTTTCTGAAAATCGAACACATAATTTTCGGCAATTTTCTGGTTATACCAACAAATTAACTGTTCTCTATCTTCGTTTTTAAAGTTATCAGGATCATAAAACTCCAAAGCAGGCATCGATCCTAGATAATTCTCGTTTTCTGTACGGTTAAATAGGTGAGGAAAATAACCTTTCTTTAACTCGTCCAGGCCAAAAGCTTTTGGGAATTTACTTAGAGCCATCGGGAAATAATTTAAAGAATCCAAAAATTTTACATTTCCCACACTCATCAAAACCAATCTCGTTCCTCGCATTATTAATTCCGGTTTCAGATCAGTTTTCATCAAAATATGGTTTAAAACAAACTGATGATCGAAACCACCACCATTGTGAGCAATAACCACTATTTTTTTAAATTTTTTTCTAATTGTGAGAACGTGTTGTATAAATGAGGATGTAACGTCTGTGGATCTTAGTATTTGTAGGCGCACACTACATTTTTTACAAATTACGGCTTCGGCAGTTAAACATACGTCGCAACATTGTTTAAATACACACAAATTTGGTTCCTGTTGAACGACCCCATCAGACACAATCTTTTCTTGACGCGTCTCTAGATCATAGAACACAAATAGAGTATTACTGGTTTTTGGAGATCGATCGTCTGGTTGCATATAACACAAATGACCAGGGGGTTGATGTTTATTGCATATTTTACAGAATATTTCTCCACAGTAATGCTCTCTTCCTTTTTTAATTGTTTTCAAACACTCTTCACACCTTTTCACCAAAGTGCAAACTTTTGACAAGTGTGCTTGATAGCAATCCTCACCGTAAAAGTAGCGGTTACAATCGTCACATAGTTTCTTCATACTCTCTTTTGGGCATGCAGGTGATCACATGCAAGCAAAACAACTTCCTTCACAACGGTGTGCATTTTTGTGATCATATGGTACATTACAGTCTTCACAATAATAACTGCTACAAAATGCCGTAGTTAGCGACGTAATCACATTATAATGACCCTCATGATAAATTAAATTTAATGAGGGACCATCAATTTGTCCAACGAATATAGTATCGCGACCTTTGCTTCCATATGAATACACTTTGATTTTATAATCTTTTAAATACTCTTGAAACTTTTTTAGTTCAGGAATACCAGCACCCTCGTTAGGTATGGTAACACCGGTTACTTTTAACAGTTGGTGAGCTCTTTGCTCTTGTAATTTTCCACTGTCTTTTCTTATTTTTATGTATTCAGGATCTTTTTCTTTGTAACTTATAGCTACGACGAGTGCGCGAGGAAGACAGAGATTATCCTTATTCTTAATAGTAACTATCCCTTTTCTCTGACCACACTCCTCCTCGAAATTGTTGTAGTTGACTACTCTTTTTTCTTTACCTGCCGGAGTCTTGACCGTAGTAACACCTAGACAAAATGTTTCAGTATTTAACCCGCAACTGTTTGATTGGTAAATCGACGAGATTTTTCCCCATATTTCATTGTAGGTTACATGGTCAGCACGTTTAAACGCTAACCAACCTGATCCTCTCGCAAAATCCTTTGAACAAAAGCTAAAACCAACCTGATCACTACCTCTTATTCCTTCCGTACCTTTTTTGATTATTCCTTCTATTGCTTCTTTAACCCATCCAACAGGTTCTTCATCTTTGGGTTTTGGTTTAATTTTAAATTCTAGAGTTCGTCCTTGGAGACCGAATTTACGGATTTTTTTTATATAGTCTTTGATAATAGATAGATAGATAGATATTTTTGGGGTTGGCTGTTAGCCTATATCACTGCGACCTTTGCAGATCTATTGTGAACACCCATTATCTGTGGAATAGGATTAGAGCACCTTGTCCCGCTCTGCCCTCTTAATGAGACTTAATAGCCTTGACAGTGGCCACTCCGCATAACTTGGAGCAGCCGGTTTCTCCTCTCCCAGTACTAGATACCGCGTCCTTGCAAGGCCTTCACATTGGCATAGGACATGAAATGCGGTTGCCTCTTCCTCCTGGCAGTATCGACAAATGTCTTCATCTGCCAAGTTTAGCTGACTCATGTGTTTTCTGAGCCTACAATGTCCTGTCAAGAGACTGACAATCATTCTGACATCATTTCGCCTTTGTGATAGCAGCTCTGCAGTAAACTTCGCCGAGTATCCCTTTATGAAGAGTTTGGCTTGTCGCTTGCCCAGTGATGTTTCCCACCACACCTGGGCCTTTTCTAGCCTCCATTTCTCAATGGCTGCCTTTCTGAATGTATTAGCAACTTCGCCGAATGGTTCCGGGCCAATCATTGGAGTGTTAGCTCCTTCACGGGCCAATTCATCAGCCTTCTCATTGCCCCGAAACCCTGAGTGTCCTGGTATTCATGCCAGTGTCAGAGAATTTTGACTAGCGGCATGTGTCAGGGCCCCAACGCAGTCCCACACCAGCTGTGAGCTTATTTGTGCTGAGACTATCTATCGACCAGTTTTTCCAGCGTTTTTGCTACGAATGACGATAGACTTATTGGTCTGTATGACTTGGTCGATTGGTCCGCCATCCTCCCCACTTTAGGGAGATAGAAGACTTCCACCTTTTGCCAAACAGATGGTATAAATCTATAGGCCAAACAAGCCTTAAAGATTTTACACAGTTGTTTTATAATTACATCCAGCCCTTTCTGGAGTAGGGCTGGGTATATTCCATCCGTTCCTGATGTTTTGAATGGACGGAATGTGCTGATAGCCCATCTGATTTTTGCAGGTCTGGTTATTTCGGTAGCTAGCTTCCAGTCATCCCTTGAGGGCCTTACCGGCCTTTGACCGTGGCCTGCGCTATCCGATCCTGCTTCCATAAACCGTGAGCCAGGAAAGTGTGCCAATGTTAGCATTCTTAAACTTTCCTCCAACGTTTTGGTATATGATCCGTCCTCCTTTTTGAGCAGGCCGACCTCTTTCGCTGTACCATCCTTAGCCAGGACCTTGTGGATTCTTGAACATGCGGGGGTCGTTTGGACTTCCTCGCAGAACCTCCTCCAGGAGTCTCTTTTGGCTTTTCGGATTTCTTTATTGTACAGCGTTAACTTTTGTCTATACTCTTCCCAGTTATGAACGGTTTGGGCCTTGTTAAACAGCCTTCTCACCTGAGCCCTAAGCTTCTGTAGGTGTTCGTTCCACCAGGGAGTATTTCTCGTGTACTTTCTTGTCTGTTCTGGGCAGTTTTCACGATAAGCCGACCCAATAGCCTTGCTTACCCTGTCCACCTCCCAGTCCAAACTGTACACATCTCTTATTGACACCATTCTGTCCTCGAGATTCTCATTGAGGGAATTTACATAGACCTCGCAATTCGTTCTCCGTGGATTTCTGAACGTGGTCTCAATAATTTTAGGGGTGACAATATTAAACCTTACATGCCTGTGATCCGACCCAGACGGCTCGTCCGAGACATGCCAGTTTTCAATCTTGTCGTAGATGTTATTTGAGCAGAGGGTCATATCAAGGACCTCCCTGCGCGTAACTGTTACAAACGTTGGCTTACTGCCTCTGTTTAATATCTGTAAACTATAACTAAGTATAAATTGTAATTGATACTCACCTCTAGGGTTGACGTCCGTAGTACCCCACGCTATGTGATGAGCATTTGCGTCGGCCCCCACGATCAACGGTAGGTTTTCCCTCCGGCTGTAGCTAATGATGTCCATTAGGTGGCCTGGAGGACATACCTTGTCCTCTCCAGGAAAGTACGCCGAGCAGACCATTAGCCTTCTGATGCTTTCTTCCGTGGATATTGACAGTATGGCTGCAACAAAATCCCCAGTGCATAGCACCGGAATCAGCTTACATCCAACTGCCTTAGAAAACAATAAACAGGCACGGGGCTTTATAGCCTTGGTGTCATATATCAACTCGCCATGGTGCGGTTTTAAGCCTGCAACCCTACCTCCGTATAGCCATGGCTCCTGCAGGAGGGCTACCTCCACGCCTTCTCTCTCAAATCTCCGACACACTATGGCCGATGCAGCCTTTGCATGTTGGAGATTTGCCTGCAGGATTCTGACTGTTCCTACGTCTTTATGAGGATCCATACGAGTCCCACGAGCAGCTAGGGAAGGGATGGTCCACCTGGTCAGAGCCCCGCATGACCAGGTAAGGCTAATTACAAGGGGATTTCGCCCGGTGCCCCCAGGGGACCGTTCGCGACCAACTTTAACCCGTTGGCCATTCAGTACATCAGCACGGTACCTCACACCTTCACTTAGGGTTGTTTGTGTAATTATTTGCCGTAAGATGAGGGAGGGACATCAGGCCCTCTCCCAGCTTGCCGTTGCCCGGGGTGTGCCACTGGGAGGCTATTACACCAGGGTCGTACCGATCCGGGGGGGATCCAGAAGCCTAGTTGCGGTCAGCCACTCAAGCTTCTGCATCCATCCCACCCTTCACTGCACTACCCCACCACCCCTTTGATAATAAAAATTTTTTCCATAATTACGAAAACCCAATATAAAAATTTCTAATTCAAAATTTAAAAAAACCAAAATCCTAAAATATCACCAACAAAGTGTCTTATTAGTGAGACTGACTATGGTAGAATAAGTGAAATAGACTCTAACTGATATAAAGTAAACTTTTGGTCGGACCGAATACTAAACGGTTTAAAAAGTTAAATTTGTCTAAAAAAAAGGCCCCCAATAGAGACAGAAACGTACCTGTTTTCTACCAATACCTATGACAACGCGTACACAATCTTAAGTAACCTAGACTTACGCTTACAAAGAGTCACTTAGGAGCAGCACAAAGACTTCTTCGAAAATGTCCCTAATTCTTCTGCAGCAGAAAAAAGTAAGACGAATGTATTCTGAAACAAATCAAACAAAAAACTTTAGTTTAAATCAATTAATAACATTTTAGATTTATACATCTTACAGAATTTTGGGTTGGTTGTAAATATTTCAAACGACGCTAACTTTAGCGTCAACCATCATTTTTTAGTAAAATTTTAGTAATATTGACGCTGTAATTTCTTTTCCCTTGAATGGGTATTTTAGCGTCAAAGTAATATCCACATCAAAATTTTAACCAGAAAATTAAGCAGGACAAATTAATAAAACAGTTTTATTTGTTTCTCATTTGTAAACGTCAGATATTAATCAAGAAAGTTTATTTTATCAAGTCACTAACTTGTAAAACTGACAGTTAACTTGCAAAATTTTTACAAGTTAGTAGTATTATTTACATTAGAAAATTTTCTTTCAGAAACGCTATTACCTTTGAAATCTGCAAATGATAACTAAACGTCATATTTTTCAATAATTTTTTTAAGGAAAACAAACCTGCGAACAGGGGCATTTTCTTTTATTTCCAAGCAGCTTTTCAGCATAGACCATTTTGCCCATAAAGAATCTAGCTGATAGTTGATTCAAGTAGACCAACAAAACATCTTCAGTTACCCCAATCACACTATTTTTGTTTTGCCACTTTTTGAAGTCGTCGTATTCTCGCTCGTACCTTGAAGCTGATTTTGCAGGTAATAAACTTGAAGCTACACTGCTGGCTGCCTCAATAATTTCTTTTGGTACATTCATTTTCGTTTTCGCCAAAACAAATGTAAAGAAAAATAAACAGACATGTTTATGGCAACGCTTCCATAGCTTACGACATTTGCGACAATTTTTACAAATGAGAAACAAATACACGCAAGGTAACGGGTTTTACTGGCTCAAGGAGGTATCCTCCATTCGCCACTAAAAAAACCCTCTTACCTTGCTAGTAATGTTATATACTATATTTGTATCAAGCCACGAAATTTTAAAAAATCAAGTATTATCAACGCTACGTACAAATTGCTTACTTTCCATTTTGAATTTTTGTTTATTACAAAATCACTAGAAAGAACGTCATTGTTGGAAGTTAAAAAGTCAACTTCTTAATTTGGATGTTGGAATTGAAAATAACTAGAAAAAAGTTACTAAAACACTACACATATCATTATTTATAGTCAAACGAATGTCTCAAATGTTAAAGTGATCCTATAAATATTCAGTTGCGTTTGCCGGAAATTACTATTTTATATAGAAAATGCATGTAAAAACTCATAACATTCTAATTGAGGTTTTATTTAGTTTTTTCTATAAAACCACCAACATTACAGCGGAGCGTAGAGTCTGTTGAAAATTGTAGATATTAATTAATCTAACACCTTAATTTTATACCATTGAATAATAATATTTTTAAACTAACCCTACTTTAAGACCCATAACAAACACTGTTTAATTATTTTATTTTATCGTAGAGAGTAAATAGTAATTTTTAAAAGCAGGATTAAAATCATGACATAAAGATCACAATAAACAACTGTATAAGTACAGTTTTAAAAAAATAAGCAAAATATATCTGAAATAATTCATTACGTATTAAGTCTCCAGATAAAGTTAAAAAAAACTTAATAATTAATGTATCAATATATTTCTTCCTAACAAGCAATCACTAATAGTCACAAATGCATAAGAACTAAACATACATTTTCTGGCACTAGTTAATACTAATTTTTACTCCAGCAAATCTTTTAAACTCAATTATATCGTTTGTAACTCAGAATGGATTTAACCGTCGTTATTTTTTTTAATGAGCAAGATACATTTGTAGAATAAACAATTTTTTTAAATTATCAATTATAATAAAAAAAAGAGCTAAAAAAATGCAAAATGCTTAAAATCCGGACTTTAGTAATGTTGTACCTAAGAAGTAAATGACCAGTGTATATAGAAAATATACGTATTGCGGTCATGTTCTGCATTAACTTTAATCAACTTCTCTCTATACATCCACTCGCATCATGACGGGGGTAAAACTTTTTTAAAAAAATAGTATTTAATCTAAAGATTTTAATCTTTACCTCTCACTAACCATAAATATTTTTAAACCAACCCCAACCTGAAATGCACAAAAAATGCTAACAATATAGTAAATAGAATATTTCTTTCTCATCTAACATCTACATAATTTATATGAAATCCTACCACATCAGAGTGGAATAGGAATTTTTGTTACAAAATATTATTTAATCTAACAGCTTAAAACTTTTTCTTTACTTCAATATAAATATTTTTACACTAACCCCGCCCTATACCCTCAAAAACCACTTTTTAATTGTTTATAATGTATTCTAAAAAAGTAAATGAAGAACATATATAGAAATTATATGTACATCTTCAGTTACCCCAATCACACTATTTTTGTTTTGCCACTTTTTGAAGTCGTCGTATTCTCGCTCGTACCTTGAAGCTGATTTTGCAGGTAATAAACTTGAAGCTACACTGCTGGCTGCCTCAATAATTTCTTTTGGTACATTCATTTTCGTTTTCGCCAAAACAAATGTAAAGAAAAATAAACAGACATGTTTATGGCAACGCTTCCATAGCTTACGACATTTGCGACAATTTTTACAAATGAGAAACAAATACACGCAAGGTAACGGGTTTTACTGGCTCAAGGAGGTATCCTCCATTCGCCACTAAAAAAACCCTCTTACCTTGCTAGTAATGTTATATACTATATTTGTATCAAGCCACGAAATTTTAAAAAATCAAGTATTATCAACGCTACGTACAAATTGCTTACTTTCCATTTTGAATTTTTGTTTATTACAAAATCACTAGAAAGAACGTCATTGTTGGAAGTTAAAAAGTCAACTTCTTAATTTGGATGTTGGAATTGAAAATAACTAGAAAAAAGTTACTAAAACACTACACATATCATTATTTATAGTCAAACGAATGTCTCAAATGTTAAAGTGATCCTATAAATATTCAGTTGCGTTTGCCGGAAATTACTATTTTATATAGAAAATGCATGTAAAAACTCATAACATTCTAATTGAGGTTTTATTTAGTTTTTTCTATAAAACCACCAACATTACAGCAGAGCGTAGAGTCTGTTGAAAATTGTAGATATTAATTAATCTAACACCTTAATTTTATACCATTGAATAATAATATTTTTAAACTAACCCTACTTTAAGACCCATAACAAACACTGTTTAATTATTTTATTTTATCGTAGAGAGTAAATAGTAATTTTTAAAAGCAGGATTAAAATCATGACATAAAGATCACAATAAACAACTGTATAAGTACAGTTTTAAAAAAATAAGCAAAATATATCTGAAATAATTCATTACGTATTAAGTCTCCAGATAAAGTTAAAAAAAACTTAATAATTAATGTATCAATATATTTCTTCCTAACAAGCAATCACTAATAGTCACAAATGCATAAGAACTAAACATACATTTTCTGGCACTAGTTAATACTAATTTTTACTCCAGCAAATCTTTTAAACTCAATTATATCGTTTGTAACTCAGAATGGATTTAACCGTCGTTATTTTTTTTAATGAGCAAGATACATTTGTAGAATAAACAATTTTTTTAAATTATCAATTATAATAAAAAAAAGAGCTAAAAAAATGCAAAATGCTTAAAATCCGGACTTTAGTAATGTTGTACCTAAGAAGTAAATGACCAGTGTATATAGAAAATATACGTATTGCGGTCATGTTCTGCATTAACTTTAATCAACTTCTCTCTATACATCCACTCGCATCATGACGGGGGTAAAACTTTTTTAAAAAAATAGTATTTAATCTAAAGATTTTAATCTTTACCTCTCACTAACCATAAATATTTTTAAACCAACCCCAACCTGAAATGCACAAAAAATGCTAACAATATAGTAAATAGAATATTTCTTTCTCATCTAACATCTACATAATTTATATGAAATCCTACCACATCAGAGTGGAATAGGAATTTTTGTTACAAAATATTATTTAATCTAACAGCTTAAAACTTTTTCTTTACTTCAATATAAATATTTTTACACTAACCCCGCCCTATACCCTCAAAAACCACTTTTTAATTGTTTATAATGTATTCTAAAAAAGTAAATGAAAAACATATATAGAAATTATATGTACCTCTGTCATGTTCTACATCAACTTTATTTCATTTTTTCAATAAATCCACTCGCATCACCAAGGGGTTTAGAGTTTTTTTCAAAAAAAATTATTTAATCTATTAGTTTAAATCTTAACAATTACATGGAAAAAAATATTTTTTACGTTAAGCACCAATATTAGATGCACAAAAGACTGTAACAACAATAGCATATAATAATTTCCTTTTATTCAACCTCCTAATAATTATTATAAATCCGCTCGCATCGCGGAGGGGGTAAAAGTATTAAAAGATTTTACAACGTAAATATGTAAATAGCTAAACACTTTATTGATCCTAATAAAAAAAAATTTTAAACTAACCCCAAGACCAAACCCTACGAAATACAAGGCATCACAAGAAAAAAAATTCAGAACTGAATAACAAAGTATTTAACTTACCCGAGACAGCTGTAAACACTACAATTCACTAAATCAGACTAAAGAAAAATTTTGTGTCAACAGTATAAAATACTCTTATTAGATTAAAAACTTAATGGTTTTCGGTAATGGAACTCCCCCACCCCACAATTTTATTATGTCTATTCGCTTGTTAGTTTACATGTGCAGGTGTTCAGACTTCAGACAAGTCTGAGCAAGTCGAACCGATGGGTTGCATCAGAAAATATTAATGCGGTATATCAAACTTAAAAAATAGCAAATTTTGGGTATTTTGTTAGTAAAAATGTTGTTTTATAGTGCCAAAAATGCATTGTTTTTTCTTAAAACACGTCGCGTCGGCGTCGGTCCAAAAACGATCATTTTTTAAACGTTTTTAACACTTTAACGCAGCTCATTTTGCGTGCGTTAAAAGTGTATTCAATGTTAAAACAGCTTGTTTATTATTTAAATTTAATAAATGTTGAAAACCAGATTAAGATTTAATATTTAATAAATATTGAAACACGTATGGGGGCTTTTTTACACAATTTATTTACAAAATTGTTAAGATACACTGAATTCTGCTGGATAACGTCTAACTACTTGACAATACAATGAACTCTTCTGAACACTTGACTCGAACTGACGTTAACTGTCCGTGCATCCCCTTATATACAACATTATTTAATCTAGTTAGTGTGTTTAGAAGTTTCTAGAATTTTCTAGAAACATTATTTAAAATGGTCAGTTGATTTTTTTACAAACTTCTAAAAATCAACTGTCAACAACAATCTTTCAAATTAAGGTCCCTTCCGTTACGGTTATCCCGTTACACTGCCCCCTCCTTAGATTCATTCCTCCTGGAATGTTATTTCCTACATCGGAATCCCGCACACTCCCTGAGCCAGCCAAACCATCTTCTTGGAGTTGCTGCGCATCTCCACTGTGGTTTCCCTGGTAAGGCGCCAAACGATCGTGATGGACCACGACGGGTTTCCCTCTGGGAATTTTCACGATCCGATAAATGACATCGTTAATCATCTTCTTGATGGTGTAAGGACCTTCCCAGTTCTTTTGTAATTTGGGACAAATACCTCGACGCCGTCGGGGGTTATAGAGCCAGACTAAATTTCCAACTTGGTAACTCTTTTCCATTGTCCGTGTGTCATAGTACCTCTTCATCCGATCACTGGATAATTGTAGTTTTCCACGCACCAGGTTGTGTATATTCTCCATTCGATCCTGAAGGTCGGCCACATATTGTTCACGTGCCATTTCTTCACCAGGTTTACAACCAAACACCAAGTCACATGGTAGCCTCATTTCTCTACCGAACAGGACCTTCGCAGGCGTTTGGCCAGTTGATTCGTTGATGGCCGATCGAATTGCCATTAGAAATAGTGGAATATGTCGATCCCAATCCCTCTGACAATCTGACACCACTTTTGACAGATAGTTGGTTATAGTCCGGTTCATTCGTTCCACCATTCCATCAGACTGAGGGTGCATCGCTGTGGTTCTCGTTTTGTGGATGCCTAATCTTTGGCAAACTTCTTGAAACAGCTTGCTCTCAAAATTTCTTCCTTGGTCTGAATGTAATTCTAATGGTACCCCAAATCGGCTTACGAATTCTTCAACCAATATATCTGCTAAAGTGATGGCTTCCTGATTGGGAACTGCATATGCTTCAACCCATTTAGTGAAGTAGTCCATTACAACAAAGATGTACTTGTTTCCTGCATCGGTCTGTGGAAGTGGCCCCAATACATCTACTGCGATTCTTTCAAAAGGACTTCCAACCAGGTATTGCTGCATTTCCGCCTTCGGTTTTCGGTGCGGACCGTTACTGGCAGCACATGTAGTGCATTTACGACACCAATCTTTAACATCATTAGTGCAATTTACCCAGTAAAATCTATCTCGGAACTTTTGCAGCGTTTTCGTGATACCCAGATGTCCTCCAGAACTATCATTATGCATCTGTTTTAAAATTTCCGGTACAGCATTTCTTGGGACCACTATTTGTTTCCTTGTTTCTGTGCCCTCGGAATTTTCTACAAGTCTTTTAACGAGCCCTCCGTCCAAAATTAAAGAGTTCCATTGGGACCAGTATGCTTTTAAAGCAGGAGAGGATGAGGATATCTCTCTCCACAACGGACATCGCTCCATTCTCTTCCACTCTCGAATCTTTCTCAGAACGGGATCGTTTTCTTGTTGCGCCTCCAGCATAGAGCTCTCGTCTTCTGGCACAACCTTAACTAAAGCAAGTTTTTCCTCGTTCTGCTCCATACGGGTACAATGGGGGCAATCAGGTCGACATGGTCTTCTGGAAAGTGCATCAGCATTACGATGTCTGGTTCCAGGTCTGTGCTCGATTTCAACATCATATTCCTGCAGTTTTTCGAGCCATCTTGCTATCTGTCCTTCTGGGTTCCTAAAGCTAAGTAGCCACTTTAAACTAGCATGGTCTGTTCTGATCAGGAATTTTCTGCCATACAGATATTTATAAAAGTGTTCGACGGATTTTACAACTGCTAACAGTTCCCTTCGAGTTACACAGTAGTTCTTTTCAGCTTTCGATAAAGTTTTGCTGAAGTAACCAACCACTCTTTCCTTACCGTCTTGTAGCTGTGACAAGACGGCTCCAATTCCCACATTGCTGGCGTCGGTGTCCAGAATAAGCTTACCAGCCGGAAGTGGATAAGCAAGAACAGGTGCTGACGTAAGCTGTTTCTTCAATATTTCAAACGCCTTTTGACATTCCTGATCCCAACAGAAGGACTTATCTTGTTCTGTCAAACGTGTCAAGGGTTTGGCGATGTCTCCAAAATTCTTGACATATCGTCGGTAATAGGAACAAAGACCCAAGAAACTCCGGAGCTGATGTTTGTCGATAGGGATTGGCCAGTCCTGAACGGTTTGTATCTTAGCGGGGTCAACAGCAACGCCATCCTTGCTTACGTTATGTCCTAAATAGTTGACCTGTCTCTGGAACAAGTGGCATTTCTTAACATTCAATGTTAGATTAGCGTTCTGTAATCTTTTAAAAACTTCTTCCAGGTTAGATAAATGTTCCTTAAAGGTCTTACCCATTATGATGATGTCGTCTAGATAAACTAGACAAGTTTCCCATGACAAACCCCGCAGGATGTTCTCCATTAGTCGTTCAAACGTCGCAGGAGCATTACAGAGACCAAATGGAAGGACCGTGAATTGCCATAACCCTGATCCACTGGTAAAGGCAGTCTTTTCTTTGTCTGCAGGATTCATTTTAACTTGCCAGTACCCGCTTTTAAGGTCCAAGGTAGAAAACAGAGTAGAACCCGCCAAAGCGTCGAGGGCATCATCAATCCTTGGCAGAGGATAACTGTCCTTCTTAGTGACATCATTTAGCTTTCGATAGTCGACACAAAACCGCATTGATCCGTCTTTCTTTCTCACTAATACCACAGGAGAAGCCCACGGACTACTGGATGGTTCGACTATGCCATTTTGAATCATTTCTTTAAGGGCTCTGTCTGCTTCTTCCTTTTTAACTTGAGGCATCCTTCGGGGTACCTGTCGAATCGGACGTGCATCACCAGTGTCAATTCTATGTTGTACAACATCAGTTCTTCCCAGTTTACTTTTAGAACCAAATACAGGTTTATAACGGTAAAGTAAATCTCTTACCTGTTTCTTTTCTAATTTTGACAAAGAGGGGTCTAATTTTGTCATTAATTGTTCAATTTCGTTGGTCTCATCTGTTTCCGTAACATTTATCTTGTGAATTATGGCCATTACTGGTTCTAAACTTCCCATTTCCGTGTCCTTTCGGAGAAGAACTGGATGATCGTTCAAGTTGATAACTCGGATGCGTACCTCTTTGGCGGATCTAACAAGAGTCTTACCCACAAGGAGTCCTTTTCCCAATTCATGGTCATGGTTCTTCGGCTCTATCATGGCTGGGGCACCATCTGGGTCCAGTCCATCCAACCGCGCTGTGACGACACATTCGCAGCTTGCCGGAAGTTCGATATCATCGATTAGCTTAATCGAGGCATTGTCAACTTGTTTTCGGTGCAGGAATATTTCTTCATTACCAGTACGAAGGATACGTTGGCGAAGATCCAAATGAAAACCACAGTGGAGCATAACATCCATGCCCAGAACAACATCTTCATCAACGTCAGCCACCAGCACTGAGTGAACAAGAGAGGTTGAACCAAACTGTAGCGTCACCTGTATCTCACCGTAGACTCTAGCAGAATCTCCGGTAGCGGTACGCAGTCTCCAACTGGTAGGCAACATCTTATTTTGCATAATGATGGTTGGTCGGACGATAGTTTTTGTAGCTCCAGTGTCTACCAGCATGCTAATATTCTTCCCATCAAGGAGGCCATACATATAAGCTGTTCACGTGATGTCGCAGAGTTACCAATTTAATGGTGTGAGGGACTCCGGGAATGTTTGGGGTCGAAGTCGCCCTCCAGGAGTCGACCCGTTTAAAGTTTTCCTGCTGCTGGGATACTTCAGCAGGAGATTTTTCTTTATGGGGGCAAGTATTTCTTATATGGCCTAGTTCTTCGCAGTTCCAGCATCTCACTGGGCGCCTTCTTTTTGGAGATAACTTCATAAACCTCTCTACTACCGCTTCAACGTCGCTAACGGAATGAACAGCATGGTCGTAGTTACCGGTGACTTCCCTTAGTCGAGCAACTCCACGTGCGGCCTCCGTCGCCGCCTCAAATTCCAGGGCGATGGTCAAGGCGTCCACAAGAGTCTTCGGCCGCGCCAACCGTACAGCGCGCTGCAACTCGACGTCTCGAAGACCATCGGTGAAGGTTTGGACTGCTAGGCACTCCAGGAAATCCTCCGCTGCATTTGAATACGCAAGTCGTACCATTCTTGCTACATCCGCTTCAAATTCCTGGATAGTTTCTCCATTTTTCTGTTTTCGGCTCTTTAACTGCATTCGGTACACCGGTTGTAGATGAGTTTGACCATAACGCATCTCTAGACGATTCACCAATAACTCGAAGTTGTCAGCTTCATCCGGCGTCAATGATTGCAAGACGTCTAAAGCTTCGCCTCGCAGAGCTACGGTTAGGGACAATGCTTTCTCCTGGGATGACCATCCATTAGCTCTGGCCGCTGCGCTGAATTGTTTCAGGTAGTTTGGCCAGGAAGTCTTCCCGTCGAAGGTCGGGGGTTTCATCGTCGTTCGTACATGGGTCGTCTCCTCGCTTCTTTGTCGTTCGACGTCTGCGTGGCAGGTTTCCATCCTTCTTGCATCTCCGTCGCCGTGGTGGATGGTTTGTTTTCGGCGGCTAGCTTCCTGTTCTTGTTGAAGCTTCCTTATTTCGGACTGCATTTGCTGGTTAATCTGGTTTTGCTCGTCTCGCAAGTTGGCGACTTGTTGATTTTGTTCGTCTCGCAAGCTGGACACTTGCTGATTTTGTTCGTCTCGCAAGCTGGACACTTGCTGATTTTTGTTAGTCACGAAGAGTGTACATTTCGGAGCGCAAATGCGATATTTGCTGGGAGAAGGAACTGGATAACTCTTCTGGTAGGGTAGACATCCGTTGTGATAGCTGGGACATATCTTCGCGCTGGCTCTTCATCTGACTGGAAAGCTCCTCTCGCTGGCTCGTCATCTGACTGGAAAGCTCCTCATGTTGGCTCGTCATTCGTCCTGATAGCTCCTCTTTTAGCTGGGACATATCTTCGCGCTGGCTCTTCATCTGACTGGATAGCTCCTCATGTTGCCGGGAAAGTTGTTGAGCTTGTTCTTCTTGTTGGCTCGTCATTCGTTGGGACAGCTGGGACATGTCTTCGCGCTGGCTTTTCATCTGACTGGATAGCTCCTCTTGCTGGCTCGTCATGCGTCCTGATAGCTCCTCTTGCAGCCGGGAAAGTTGTTGAGCTTGTTCTTCTTGCAACCGGGAAAGTTGTTGAGCTTGTTCTTCTTGCAACCGGGAAAGTTGTTGAGTTAGTTCAGAATTTGCTTTTTGAACTGGGTCTTCGAACTCCACAGCGTCAGGGTCCAAATTATTATTTACGTAGTACTCACGGAGCCTTCTCAACAATACGGATTTGCTTCCAGTAGTTTCCAACTCTAATTCTTCAAGCTCTCTTCTGAGCTCAGCCACCAATAGTTCATTTATCTTTTTTCCAGGCATTCTTGTATCTTCACCCCACACCTGACACCAATTTGAAACACGTATGGGGGCTTTTTACACAATTTATTTACAAAATTGTTAAGATACACTGAACTCTGCTGGATAACGTCTAACTACTTGACAATACAATGAACTCTTCTGAACACTTGACTCGAACTGACGTTAACTGTCCGTGCATCCCCTTATATACAACATTATTTAATCTAGTTAGTGTGTTTAGAAGCTTCTAGAATTTTCTAGAAACATTATTTAAAATGGTCAGTTGATTTTTTTTACAAACTTCTAAAAATCAACTGTCAACAACAATCTTTTAAATTAAGGTCCCTTCCGTTACGGTTATCCCGTTACAATATATATTTTGTATATTATTATCTCTTTTGAATCACTATTACTAATAACTTTATTTAGCTCACTTTCTTTGTTTTGATTAGTAAAACAAATCACATAATTTAATAACTATATGTGGACACAGTTGGAAACAACATACAACAACTAAAGCGGCACACACATCGGTTTATACATTTAAAAAGAGTTTTTTCTGCGATAATATTATAAGATGAAATAGTTCCAGCCCACTCTCGATTCTCCTTCATGCACCGACCGCAAACAGAGCGACGATTTGGGAAGACTATTATCGGTAAAACCGATAAATATTTCTCACAAATATCGCACGTAAGTTCATCCAATACTGCATCCGAAACCAAAGCCATATTTCTGAAAAAAAAAATTAAAATCAAACTTTTTAAAGTTGTAAACTAGAGGGTAAACTGTTTTGTAATGTAATGCGTTATGGCCCCACTATATCTCGTTTCCCTTTCTCTCCCGCATACGGCAGCAATAGCTCCCAGTTAACCACATGACGAATGACGTCTATTTCACGACATTTATTAGTCATTTTTGGTGAGATTGGTCATAGGTCAGAAATATGTCGTAAAAATGACTTCATATTGGCAACGTGAAAGTGACGTCTCGTTTATTCGTCAAATTGACGTCTTTTTCGGGCCATTTATTATCCAATTTATCGATTGTTAATTTATAAAACAGAAGCGTTCCACATTTTTTATCTCATATTTGGCACTGTCTTTCTCTCATATCTTGTAGTAGATAAATTAAAGCTACTTTACATGTTTATATGTAATATTTTCTTTAACCATCATTAATTATAATCTTCATTTAATTTTTTTCATTGATATGGTTAATATTTTAATAGTATAAAAAAATATTTCACTTCGTTATCAATTATTGAAATATATATTTTGAAAAAGCTTTCAAACGCAAAACAATACGTTAAAATTTTTTTAAATGTTTATGTATATTACATAGACAAATTAAGAGACTTTTTGAAACATAGCCCAAAGGCGCCAACATGTTTGTGCGCATACTATAGGGCGCAATCGCATTCTGTAGTGGTGAAACTGGGAACTAAACCAGCAAAATCTGATCAGCTGGTACGCGAAAAAACAGTAATGGCGGCATGGCATAGTGACAGGAAAGTGCAAGTGGTTTTAGTTTAATATAAATTGAAGACAGTTTTAGCGTAAAAAGGGTGCAAAGGTATAGTGAATAGTTTTAAACATGTCACTACCAGGTTATTTTAGATATAAATGTTGTGTTGTAGATTGTAAAAGTAAGTATTTCAATCATGTTTTTGAAAAACATTTTCATAATAAGAAGCTTCGTGTGTTTATTAAATATGAATTTTGTGCAATGTGTAATGTAAATTTTAATTCTTATTTCGTTAAATTAATATAAAATTTAACTTGTTATAAAAGTAATGATTATCGTACATTTCTGTGATATTAGTGTAATATGTACATATATATTTGTAACTATAAGCAAATTTTAAACAACTTTTTTGTACCTTACAATTTATCTATCATTTATTATTTTGGTAACTTTTAATATTTTTGCGGCAATAATTTAACTTGTACCTGTTTGTGTGATAATAGTATAAAATCTACCTTTTTTGTGATATTAGTATTTAAGTTATAACTATGTTGTTTATTATTAAATTTAAGTTTCAAAATTTATATATATTTGAGTTTATAGATAACAGATATTTTAAAAGATGCGCTTCTGTTATTCTGAGTAGAAAGTATTGGCGATTGTTTTACATCATTTCCTTTATTTTATTTTAGTCGGTAATGCAAATGTCAATAATTTTAATTTTTGAATAAATGCTTATTACTTCTGTGTCTAATTTCATTTCTATACTTTCCAATCTCCTAGTTGAGTACTTTACAGTGACGTAACCACAACGTCATCTGCTGACGTTACCATAGCGTTATCTTCTGACGTTACCATAACGTTATTTGCTGACGTTACTATAACGTTATTTGCTGACGTTACCATAACGTTATTTGCTGACGTCTATAAGCTGTGACATTATCACGTACTAACGACGTCACAATCACGTCAATTCCTCACGTCATGTAGGTGATCAAATAACGTTTAACTGACGTCGGAATCACGTCGCCTGGTTAACTGGGAGGCAGACTACTCCTTTCTCACTGTAACCCACAGCGATAGCTGTATTTCCTCCTCTTTTTAAATTTTTTAAGTATGTTAAATTTCAAACTCATCATTCATCATATTTGTAACATTAAATATCAAAATTGTTGTGTTAAATAAAAAATATTGATATATGAAAATGCCAATATCAAAAAAAGACATAATCGTATGTCAATGTGAAATTTTGGAGTCAAATTAAAACTATCAAATGTCAATCTAGTTATTTTTTACATTAAAATGTCAATCTTGTCGGTAAACAAACTATTTACTATTTTTAGCACTAATTTATTATTAAACTAACAATACACCGTGAAATGTCAACCTTGTCCCTTTTCACACTAAAATGTCATACTATAAACTGTCAATCTTGACAGTAAACTGTCATTAAACAATCAATATAACGTCAAATATCAATCTTCTAACGTCTCACACGAAAATATCAAACTTTTATATGTCAATCTTGTCAAATAACAAAATATTTACTATCTTTGAAACTTAATTGTCAATATAACGTCAAATGTCAATCTTGTTACTTTTCACACTAAAATGTCAAACCACAAACTGTCAATTATGCAAAAATACTAAAACTATTATATTTTCAATGACATAAGTATGTCAAATCTCAAAATTGTGCTGTCAAATATGAAATGTTGATATATAAATATGTAAGAATTTTGTAAAGTGTCAATTGTTCAAAAAATTCCATTTAGATGTCAAACTTATCATATTTGAAGCATTAAATGTCAAAATTGTAGTGTCAAATATAAAATATTGATTATAAGTACCTATGTGAAAATGTTAAAACTGTCATATTTGTATTGTCAAATGTCAAAAAGAGACATAAAGGTATGTCAATATGAAATTTTGGAGTCAAATATTAAATATCAAAATTGTTAAATGTCAATTTAGCCACTTTTTACATTAAAATATTAATCTTGTCGGTAAAAAAACTATTTACTATTTTTGATACTAATCTATTACCTATTAAACTAACAATATAACGTCAAATATCAATCTTGTTGCTTTTCACACTAAAATGTCATACTATAAAATGTCAATCAGTAAACAAATAACTCACCATTTTTAACTATCAATATAACGTCAAATATCAATCTTGTAACTCTTTACACGAAAATGTCAAACTTTTAAATGTCAATCTTGTCAAATAACAAAATATTTACTATTTTTGAAACTTGTCAAATAACAAAATATTTACTATTTTTGAAACTTAATTGTCAATATAACGTCAAATATCAATCTAGTTACTTTTCACACTAAAATGTCAAACTGTCAATTATGCAAAAATACTAAAGCTTATATTTTCAGTGACATATAAGTATGTCAAATCTCAAAATTGTGTTGTTAAATTTTAAATATTGATATATAAAAGTATGTAAAAATTGTCTAAAGTGTCAATTGTGAAAAAATTACATTTAAGTATGTCAGATGTCAAACTTATCATATTTGTAGCATTAAATGTCAAAATTGTAGTGTCAAATATCAAATATTGATATATAACTATGAAAAAATGCCAAAACTGTCATATCTGCAGTGTTAAATGCCAAAAGGTGACATATCAATGTGTCAAATTTATGACATTTGTATCGTCAAATGTAAAAATTGTTGTGTAAAATATAAAATATTGATTATAAGTATGTCAAAATGCCAAAACTGTCATATTTGTATTGTCAAATGTTAAAAGGAGACATAAAGGTATGTCAATATGAAATTTTGAAGTCAAATATCAAATATCAGAATTGTCAAATGTCAGTTTAGCCACTTTTTACATGAAAATATCAATCTTATGAGTACCCAAACTATTTATAATTCATTCACTTCTTATTTCAATCTCAGTAGACTATGCATTTTATTTCTTGGATTGGCACTTCAATTTGGGTTGGTACCTACTGTTGAAATATTGACAGCACATTGTCAAAGGTAAAATTGTTGAAGATTCAATAACGAAATATTTGATGCTTTCTTAGATTCAATATACAATGCCAAAAAAAATAAGTACAGAAATTCACAACAGCATCGTTAGATGTTATGGTATGTTTAGGAAACAAGCTAACAGCTGTGAGAGTGTTTATTTAAATCAATTGGCCGAGGTTTTTCAAGTAAGTATGATTTTATGTGTATTTCTTTTAAATCAATGCTAGTCGCTAACATAAACTTATATATTTTGCATTAGATTAATTGAGAGAGGTTTTTGTAATGAATTTATAAATATGTATCACTTTTTTAAATAAAATTTATATTATTAAAAGAACACATAACCTTTTTTGACAGATATCATAATAAATTATATACAATGTTGTCAGATTTCAAATTTCGAAATTATACATTTTTGTAACTATAATTTAATTCAAAATTTTGTTAAATATTTTTAAATCCCTTAACTACCGTTGTGTAACTGAGGTATATTTTTTGAATCTAATTAATATGACAAACATTCTAAATGCTTAATTTTTTTAGATCAGTGTATCGAAAATACGGAAGATTATTAAAGAAGGATTGAAAAATAATGAGAAAGTCGCAGATAAAGGATGTAAAACTAATACATTTGAGAAGTTTGTTTTAAAAAAAGACTTACAGCGACAGATGCTAAAACTGAACATTTTACTTTAGACAAACTTTTGACTGATGCTAAACAAAATTTTGATTTTAAAGGGGGACGTACGACACTATACAATCTTATAAAATTAATGGGATACAAATTTAAAAAAGTAACTTGACGACATATTTTATGTGAACAACGACACGTTAAAATTAGAAAGATCGCTTTCATTCGGAAATATAAACAACTAAAAAGTCTTGCTGAGAGAGTTAGATTCGTGTACCTAGATGAAACATGGATCTATTAAAATGGTAGTTCAGTGCGTCAGTGGGTGCACGATTCTGACCTAAAAAGTAATCCAGCTCGTGTAAAATCCGAAGGAAAGCGATTTACTATTTTACACGCAGGGACTGATACTGGATTTTTGGAAGGATGTGACTTGTTACTAGACTCTTCGAATACAGACCTTGACTATCACAAAAGTATGAATGGTGACCTTTTTAAAAACTGGGTTGTTAATCAACTCATTCCTGCTCTATCTGTATTTCAAGAAAAATGTGTGGTGGTCATGGACAACGCGCCATACCATTCAGTTCAAATTAACAAACCACCCTCTTTTTCAGCGAAAAAAGCAATGATGCAGGAATGGTTGATTAACAATAACATTAGGTTTGACACAAAAATGACAAAGAAACAACTGTACTCTATAATCTTACCTTATAAAACTGACGAAAAGACATATGTAGTGGATGAAATTTTAAAACAACGAGGACATGAAGTACTTCGACTACCACCATACCATTGTCACTACAATCCAATAGAACTAGCATGGGGGTTTACTAAGACATATTATATCAAACATATTACATCTACTTATCTTGACCAGGAAAGAGTTAAAAAAACTTGGACAGAAGCATTGACTAAATGTACACCAGACATGTGGCAAAATTTTTGTAGACATACAGACGAACTTATTTTGGCAGATTGGACTACTTACATGGGAAACTGCTCACATGACAATATTCCTCCTTTAATTATTTTATTGGAGGAATCAGATTCTGACGATTCCGATTTTGGATTTGATAGTGACTCTGATTCTTCCAGTGAAATAATGGAAGAGGATTGATCATACAAATACACCGACAACATTTACATGTTACATCTAAATCTGCATCTGTATTTGTTTTAATTTGCTTTTATGTAATTTATTAAAATATTTTTTTCATTGTATCGGTTTGAAATGTCTAACAAATCTTAATTTTTCTGAAAAATTTCTGTTATAAAGAACATTATTAAAACATCAGCATATTTAAGTCAAATGCGACACCACCTGGGGCGGACCAGGAAAATCAAATTTTTACTGGAGTATAGTTTCCTCAATTAACCCATTGGATGTGAAATTTTATTATCCTACAGCCACTAATACAATAATGTTACACTACGATGCCATTTGGATGTAAAATAGAAGACTTTAAAAAAGATGGATACCTATAGACTTTGAGTACTGTGTTTTTATGTTAAACTCAAAACTGATGAAATAATTTTTTTTACCACTGCTTGAATAATTTAAAAGTTTTATTATACATTTGTAAAAAGGATCTTTTACTATTGCTTGAGTAATTTAAAAGTTGTATTAAACGTTTTTATTAATATATGTATATGTGCTACATTTTGAATTTTACTTATATTATTTATTTGTAATAAAATGTAAATATAAAAGTATATTTTTCTACAAGCATGCGTAAAACAACACTTTTCCGCACGCATTTTAATTCAGAAAATATCTCTTTCTCTTTTTTTATTAAATGAATATGTCCTTCAATAACCTTTTGGAAAATTACTGTATTATTACTTTTATGTTGTTATACCTACTACATACAAATAGTAAAAAAAAGATTATTTTGCATAAAAATAGAGATTTTTAAAATGTTTGTTCTTAAAAAAATCATAATTTATTAAAACACCTCTGTAAACGTTACTCAAAGCAACAACAAACTTTAATTGTCACAAATTAAAATTTTGTTACATTGTTAGGAGTTGAAAATAAAATTTAAAAAATGAATAAAGTATCTTTTTTATGCTTGTAGAAAAAATATTGATCCTAACTCTTGCGGGAAAGTATAACTTTCCGCACTTGATAGGATAATAACTATTTTCGTTCTAGATCAATAATATAATATGATAATTGACTATAAACAGGGATCTGTTCTGTGCAAAGAAATGTGTTATTTTGAATATCAGTCAAAATTCATGTGAATTTAAATAGACCATTCTTGGATATTAATAGTACCTACTTGCAGCGAAAACTGACGTATCTACTTTAGTACCTATTCAATTTAATATTAAGTACATTGACTTATTTTCGGCAAGTTTTAAATTTGGTTTGCAGATTTAATTACTTAAGATATTTGTAATGAATACACATATTTTTATTGAAGACGTGACAACATCGTATTTACAATTAATAAGACCACAGAACAATATGAACAGACGTGTATTATACTGGGCGAATTTCATGTAACTAACAGAGCCTACTGAGATGGAAATAAAAAGTGAATGGCTTATTTATACGGTTTTTTAAGGTTTCTTATTATTTTTTGCGATTTTTCATGGGCATTTATGATTTTTATCCGACTTTTCACGATTTTCCACAATGTTTTGTATGGGTTTTTGCTATGGTCTGCTATAATTTTAATACGATTTTCTGTTCTTTTGACATTTTTGTTACAGTTTTTTGCGATATTGTAAGATTTTTACTGTTTTTCTTTTTTTTATGATTTCTTACAGTTTATTATGATTTTTACCATTTTATTCGTGTTTTTGTATGAATTTCAAGGGTTTCTATTTTTTACAATTTCTTAGGATTTTCCCAGGTTATCTCTACAGTTTCTCACAGGTTTCCATGAATTTCTACAATTTTTCGCTGTTTTCCATGAATTTTTACGATTTTTCGTGATTTTCTAGAAATTTCTACACTTTTTTACGGTTTTCCAGGAATTTCTACATCTTTTTGCACTTTTCTAGGAAATTTTGCAATTTTTCGTGGTTTTCCATGTATTTCTACACATTTCTATAGTTTTCGCTTTTTTCGACAAATTTCTACAGCTTTTCGTGATTTTTCATAAATTTGCAATTTTTCGTAAATTTCACACATCCGCACGCGGTATTCCCGATTTTTTAAATTTATTTTTTACTATTTTAACACCTTTTCCTGATTTTTTCGATTTTTGTTTATTTATGATATTAATTCGGATCTTTTCCTGAAATTTTTTACGTTTATTCTTTATATTTTCTTCGATTTTACGATACCATACTTTTTTGATAAATCTTTTATTTTTTGCCTGATTTTTCTCAAATTTTCGTCAATTTTTAAAAAAATTTGATTTTTTACGATTTTTCTGATCTTTTACGATTTTCTTATTATTATTTTCCTAAATTTCGAAAAACTCTTTGTTTTTGTTGGAAAATATTTCTTTTGCTTTGATTTTATATTGATAAATTTTGCATGACTAACTTTAAATTTTAATAAAACGCTTAGTTTTTGATATTTTCTACACAAATTTAAGAAATTGCAATAATTCGGTTGTTTTACAAGATTTTTCGGACTAGTAAAATTCACTAAAAATTAAGGAAAAACGTACCTAACGCCGCTTTAGAAGTTACAATTTTAAAATTCGTAAGATTATAACCTTTCTTTTGTGATTTTCGACAGTATATAAACAAGAATGACATTAATGAAAAATTAACAAAATGTTGCCTCCAACAGGATTCGAACATACCATTGCCTTTATGCTGTAACGCAAAGATATGAATGCTTAGTCAATATTTCGCTTTTTGGTCATTAATTTAACAGATATAGCGTTGACTTAGTAAACGACTAGTTGAGATATCTCTCATGCGATTTTTAGAAGGATATTGTGTCAAATCGACAATTGAAACATCACAATACACTTTTTTGAAATCTTTCTATTTGCTATTATGGCGCCACCTTAAATTGTTCCCTCCCGATGGATACTTTTTAATACATTCAGATGGTTCTCCTTTCTTCTAACCTCCATATTTAATAGTTTAAAAATTTTAATGTGACATAAAAAGCGAATTGAAGCTAAATTTGTCAAAATATCATGGCCACCAATAACGCAAAAAACCGGTGAACTTACTTTTATATTAAACCATTGCATTAGTTGATTTTTGATTTTAGTTCAAGAAGAGCCCTACAAAAGTAGTATGTTTAAGAAAGAACCCAAATTCGAATACGAAGACTCTCAACAATTCTTAACAGTGGATACTTCTTTAATAAATTCTTTCATTACTAATACTGAAATGTTAATTAGCAGTGAAAATGATATTTCAAGTCAAACTAATCATGAGATTAACCTTGATTTTGAGATTAAAAAAGAAGAATTACCTTCTGTTCGCGATTTACCGGATTTTAAAAAGAAATTTCAACATTTTGGTAAAGAATTACATTTAGAGCGACGCATCAAAAAATATTCCAGGGAACAGAATCCAAGTTCTAAAAAACGTGAGTCTTTGTGTAATTAATATCCTCATAAAAAGTATGATTATTAAGCCATTGGACTGATATAGAAAATTAACGCTCTTCGAAGAATTATCAGCAACTTCAACATTTAAAAATATTTTGGGTCTTACTTGTTAGTGTCTATACACACGAACCACCAGTGTCCGACACAGGGGGCGACCACCGATAGCAATGCATTGTTTTAAATGTACGATTACAGACGAGCCACTTTGCGGACCACACCACTTTTAGCTGGTCGACTACCGCTACGCCTAGTGTCCTACCCTCGCCACCGGCCGGGCCACTTTCCTATATTTTAATTTTAGCAGTACGTTGTTTTTAATAGAGGTGTACACACCAACCACTTTTTGTGTCTAAATCTTGAAATTGTTTGATCGTTTATTATGGAGAAACATTTTGAATGCAATACTAAGGATTTTATAACTGCTATTGAAGGAGAACCTTGTATACCCGGCTGATGCGCCCCCGGTGGCAACCACCGGTGTCGGCCACAAATGGCTTCATGTGTAAAGAATCGCCCGACCGGTGGTCGCCACCGGTGTCGGACACTGGTGGTTCGTGTGTATATACGCTTATTCATTTTTTTCCCCAATATTTCATGAATTTAATTAATGGTGTTTAGTAATTCGCGATCTCTGTTAACTGTTCGTAGTATTTCCTCGTTTGTTTTTTCAGCTGTCCATAGGACTTTTAGTATTCGCCTGTATATCCACATTTCGAATGCTTCGAGTCTGTTTAAGGAGTTTACTTTTAATGTCCAACCCTCCATTCCATAGAGCAACACTGAACACACCTAACATTTTGCAAATTATATTTGTAGGATGAGGTCAAATTCGGTACCTATTGGTTAGAACCCTTTTGAATTTCTTGATAGTACTTCTGGCCATCTCAATTCGACACTGATTTCCAATTCGGAAGATTGAATCTGGGAAACAAAGATTATAACACCGGCACACAAAAAAAACTTTTGTACATTCCACTCCATCTACCGGCATGTCGGACATTTTTGAAGATTGCTTCCAAACTACTTTGTCGCTTTTGGATCCTGGATCGATAATATTTATGGAAAACTAATGGTATCATAGGAGATATCGTCGCTTGGTTAAAATCCAAAAATATTTCGTGCGATGATACAATGTTAAAACAAGAACTTTTGACTATTGTAAGAGAGCATAAAAAGGACTACCAATAACATTTAATAGATGACAGTAGACAGATGGCATTTAACAGTTGAAAATGACATTTGCTAGTTTGTAACGGATAGCTCTTTTAGACACCAGACTCAGTAAGATTCGTTTTCAGTTTAAATAAAAATTTATTTCTAAAATAAATTTATATTCAATAAAATGAAAATTAAATATAATCTCTACAAATTAATCAAAATTAATTGGATCTGCGACCCCTTTGGCCCTCGGATGGATCTCCCTGTAAATAAATAAATTTAATATAGATTCCGGTTAGTATAGGATAGTTAGGGTAGGTTCGAACCAATACTCGGTCACGGGGTGGGACAGCCCTTGATCAATACCCAAGGATTGGGACAGTACAGACGATCAATACTCGGCTGCAAAGGCAGGGAAGGTCTGTGGCTACTGGTCAATACCCAGAGCCCAGGTTGGAGTTCTTCTAAAAACAGTATCCTCAGTCGAACTGCCTTCTTCAGCGTCAACGATGGCATCGGCTTTTTATACCCGCTGAACGGTGCTCCCACTTACTGAATGGGTCTGCGCGAGTCTTGACGACGTGTCGTATCTCGGTCGCGCACCTCGAACGGATGGTGGGAATGCTGGCAAATACAAACGATAACGCGGGATTTCTGCGTTATCGATAGAAGTTAAAAGATAAGATTTGACAGTTGATTGATTATTAATAATTATATGTTAGGTAGCTATTATAACAAATGTTTTTTATGTTTGTGTTTTTATTTAAGAAATCGTTTGATATTGAATTTTTATAGTGACAGTTTAAAAATTAACATTTAACAGTCGACAGATGACTTTTGACAGATGTCATGAGATTTAACAGGTGATAGCTAACATTTCACTGTTGAAAGATGACATATACTAGTTAATCGATAACATTTGACAGATGATATGTACATCTGACATTTGACCTTTGACAGATGATAGTTAACATTTGTCAGTTGATAGTTGACATTTGACAGATGATAGTTGACATTTTACACTTAAAAGATGACATTTGTTAGTTAAAAAATGACATTTGAAACTTCATTGAAATTTATTCAAGCTGGCCATTTTTTTTGACATAAAGCATTTAGGATATACGTCTCTATATTTGCTTTTATTACTGTTAATTGTATCATTATTATCATGTGTTTTCAGGTTTCCTATCTGCGGCAACAAAATGTCAACCTCACTTTGGAAAATTCTATGGAACATGTCCCTCTTGTGGAAAATTTTTATATGATAAATTACTATTTTTAAACCATTTTTATATTTACCACTTTTTCGTAGATTCAAAAAAATCTGTTAACTTAAGAAGGAAAAATTCTGGCACGAAACATATTAACCGACAAGATCTTAGTAATTTAAACAAACACATAAGGGCGCACAGTTTTAAACAACAAAGTAATGTAAAAAAATATATTAAAACCCAAACTGACGAGAAACTTTTTAAATGTAAATATTGTAAAAAATGTTTTACACATTCCAGTAGTTTGAACAGGCATATTAAAACTCACACTGACGAAAAACCTTTTAAATGTCAAATTTGTTCAAAATGTTTCACACAATCCAGTAACTTAAAAACTCATATTAAAACTCACACTGGTGAAAATCTTTTAAATGTAAAATTTGTTCGAAATGTTTCACACATCCGAATAGTTTAAAAGTTCATAATAGAACTCACACTGACGAGACACCTTTTAAATGTAAAATTTGTTCTAAATTTTTTACACAATCCAGTAATTTAAAAATCCACATTGGAACTCACACTGGTGAAAAACCTTTTAAATGTAAAATTTGTTCGAAATGTCTTACACAATCCACTAGTTTAAAATGTCATATTAGAACTCACACTAACGAGAAACCATTTAAATGTAAAATTTGTTCAAAATGTTTTACACAATCCAGTATATTAAATAGGCATATTAGAACTCACACTGACGAGAAACCTTTTAAATGTAAAATTTGTTCGAAATGTTTCAAAAGTTCCAGTTATTTAAAAATTCATATTAGATCTGACACTGACGAAAAACCTTTATATAAAATTTGATCAAAATATTTCATGGATTTCGGTGATTTAGAAATGGTGAAAAAACTTTTAAATTTGAAAGGATTCCGCACAAAATCAATGAAAAAGTCAAGTTGTCTGAATTTTGTGAATAAATAGCTCTATGTAAGTAGAACAATAGTCTGAATGGGCATAAAACATAAAAATGGAACAATTTTGAGATTTAGAGGTTTGTAGTTTTACCAAAATAGTGATTTACTGAGCAGGTCAACATTTGATATACTGAGTATCTCTAGATCTCACTAGTAATTTCTTCCCAAAAATCCTAGGATAGCATAGGGTTTTTGGGTTTGCTGATTTCGAATACGTTATCACGGTTGAGGGTCATTTAAATTGTCTATTTTTAAGCGTGGTGCTCATTGAGATATTTGTTGTACTCACTTAGAACTATCTAGTCACAAAATTTCAGACAATTTAACGGGAAGTACTTTCCATTGATTTTCTGCGAAATCCTTTGTTCAAAATATTTTGTACATAAAAGTTAATTATAACGGAAAACCTATTAAATGTAGTGATCTAATGCTGTAATAGTTATTTATGTATCAAGGGAGTTATGAGGATGATAATTATCGAGGGCAACAGGTTGCAATCCCGAGGGACGCTAGTCCCGAGGGATTGTTAAGTTGCACGAGATTATTAACATCCAATAACTCACGTGATAGATAAATAATTTTATTTCATACTAATTAAATGTGAAAACCAAAATTTTCTGGTTTTCAAAATTAAACCAACGTTTTTTAATAATTAAGTAGGCATGATTACTATGGATATATCGACTGACAAATTTGTAAATAAAAATTTGTCAAATTCATTAATTTGTAAAAATGAATGAAAACATGGAGAAAAGTGAGATTTCAGGCGATTTGTTACAAAAAGCTGAGAAAGCTCGTGCTGTACTAATACCGACAAAGTCAGAACCGAAATATAAAAAAGAATATGACAAGTTTCTACAGTGGCTGAAAGTTAACCGTATTGAAAAGAAAAATATAACTGAAACCATAATGTTGGCGTACTTTCAAGACATGGTATGTGTTTATTCTTCCACGTTCTAGCATAAGTGATATTGATTTACTTTTATTACAGTCTGAATCGTACAGTCCTAATTCCCTGTGGACTAAGTGGTCCATGTTAAAATCAATGATGGTAATTTATAATAATACCGATGGGAGTAAGTTTCATGAACTGGAAGCGTTTCTCAAACGAAAAAGTAAAGGCAATGAACCAAGAAAGTCAAAAGTGTTCACTAGGGATGACGTTGTCAAATTTTTGAAGAATGCTTCTGATAAAACACATTTGTTACACAAGGTAATGCATTAAACCGTAAAGTATTGCACATTTATTGCTCTATTGTACAGGTGGTTCTGATTATGGGTTATTTCGGAGGCTGCAGAGGTCAAGAACTTCTAAATATGAAGATTAATCATATTGAAGATAGGGGCTCAGTTATGGTGGTTGATATTCCAGAAAGTAAAACAGATATCCGTAAGAAATTTACAATTGTAGAAGAAAATGAGTTTTCCGCATTGAGCCTGGTGTATATGTTTCTACGTCCATCGGGTCCAGAAAGATTTTTTCTAACGTATCGCGAACAGCGTTGCACAGTTCAGCCCGTTGGAAAAAATACATTCGGAAAAATTCCTAGCAAAATTGCTAGTTTTTTGGGTTTGCCAGATCCCGAAGCTTTCACCGGACATTGTCTGCGGCGGACTTCCGCGACTGCCTTGGTTAATGCAGGAGCAAATATGACGACGTTAAAAAGACATGGTGGATGGCGAAGTTCAGCTGTAGCAGAAGGGTATTTGGCCGATAGCATGGAATTAAAGAAAAAAACTGCAAGAATGTTAGCTGGCGTGACAGATGAAAAAAGTGAGGCATCAAAATCATGTCTGACTACAGTAATAGACAGTAGTAATAGTTTAACGAAAAATTCTGGCAATTCGGGCAACAATTTCAGTGGGAAATCGACAATTGTAAATTTATTTTTGTAAATACATTAGAGGGAGTTAAGGATTTATAATTGCCCAAGGGAGTTATGAACATGTTTATAGTTACGGTAACTAAGGATTTATTTGTTTATAATGTATTGGTATGAAATAAATAAATTTATAATTCACTTGTTTTTTTTTATAAACAATGATGGGATATTAGACACTATTGTTTATTAAACCATAGCAGATAGATATCTATCAAGCGGACAAATCTCATTTCTCTTAACTTTATCCCAAACCTAGTTGGGCTAGACATTAGGTTTCCGTTTGTATTTAAAACATTCTTTCCTCTCCTCTCCAATTATTCTTGTTAAGGTCTTCATTTATTGAAGTTATACTTCTATTCGTGCACTCGGCGGAAGAAATTTGTGTAGGGTTAAATGGTTAAATTCATTACATATGTAATGGTGTTAGTAAGAGAGAGACAGCCACACTTATAAGGTTTATTGGTCGGTAAGTCCTTTGAATACCGTTTCAACATTAAGTACATTGAAAAAAAAAGATATACAAAAAACAGTCTGAACTAATGTATAAATATCATAGTGACGGACCACATGATTATTTGACAGATTATTGAAGTTATACTGCTATTCGTACACTCGGAGGAAAATATTTGTGTAGAGTTAAATGGGAAAAATCATTACATATGTAATGGTGTGAGTAAGAGAGAGACAGAAACACATATAAGGTATATTGGTCAGTAAAAACAAAGATGAAATATATACTTCATGTTATTAGTCATTACTATAAGTTCTTTGAATACCGTTTAAACATTCAGTACATTGAAAAGAGATATACAAAAAAAGTCAGCTAATATTTTTTTATTATACGAGTAGTGACGTCACAGACCAAAAAATAAAAATAAAGACGGGAAACTTATAGATAATAATTGCCTCTACAGATGTGCTACCATCTATATTTCCCGTAAATAATTATAATAATTATCATTACAGATTCCTATTTTCGATTTCAGCTATATTTTGGAGGTAAATTTAAATTAGATTTATTTAAAAAAATATAGGAATACTGGTAACAACTTTGTTTAAATTTAATTTAGAGTTAAATGTTTAATTTTAAATCTATACCAATTTAAAAATTAATGCAACTGAACCCTTTATCAAATTTAAAGAAAGTTGTTTCAAGTCAAATAAATAAAATACGAATTCTTGAAGTAAGAAATAAAAAAAAGCATTGTGTGGTTTTATGAAACCACGGTAAAAGTGAAACTTTTTTTCACACTATAGACATTTAACTAAAAATTTTTCGAATATTCCATTAAGGGTATAAAAATCGCTTTATCAATCTTAATTTTATACTTGGAAAATTGGAATGGACCGAATATAAATAAAATTAAATAATAAATTCAAGTACTCAAAATTGAAATAAATCCATAAACAACAACATGCACCAGTAAAAAGTTCTAACAATTAAACTCTGACAACCGCCTACTTTATACTTTATACCTACTCGGCGGTCGACCGACATGCGACATTCGCTTACACAGAGCAAAAAGTTTTGGACGATGTAATAAAAGTTTTACGAAATTGAAATCGAAATCCAAAGACCTCAAAACGTTGAGATCCGATGAAAACTCGATTTTGAAAAAACGGGGTAAAACCAATAACTTCCCGATTTTAAATTTTTTTAGCGGGAAGTTAAAAATAGTTAATTTAATATTCATACAAAATAAGTTAAATAATAAATTCAAGTACTTAAAATTGAAATAAATACACAAACAACAACATGCACCAGCCAAAGTTTCTAAAAATAAAACACTGACAACCACCTACTTTATACTTTATACCTACTCGGCGGTCGACCGACATGAGACATGCACTAACACAGAGCAAAAAACGATGTAATAAAAGTTTCACTTTAAAAGTCTATTACGAAGAAATTAAAATTTAAAAAAAACAAAGCTTAGGAAAAAAGAACTGTCTTCTAAATTACCCTCCTGATTAAAATCTACAAAATAATAGACATAATATTGTTAAAATTTAGTGTTCTTATTTTATAAATTAGAATGATGATAGCGGATTGAGGACAGGCAAAGAAAATTCAAAGCTTTTATTAAATTGCCGACGTTTCGACGTTTATTGTCGTCTTTTTCAAGGCTAAAATACATTTTATATAGATGCTGTTATATAATAATAAAAACATGTTGAAATAAAAACATAATATCACACACACAAAAAAAATTAAATAAATTATACAATATATAATATGTACCTTTTTAATTAGATATGCTTTTTTATGCCTTTGATAATAATTAATTTATTGTAAACATATAGGTACAATACGTATAAACTTAATGGTTGATATAAAAAATTATTATTAATAATAGAAAACTTATTAGAAATGAAAACAAAATATTTTATAAATTTCCATATATTAAAGGCTTAGCTGAAAAAATCAAAAATTGCATTAAAAATAATAATGAAACTGAAAATATACAACTTGTTTTTTATCCTATTAACACAACAGAAAAACTATTTACTAAATTAAAGGACATAACACCAATTCAAAACTGTTCAGAACTTATTTATAAAATAAATTGTAAAGACTGTGACAAATGTTACATAGGTATGACAAAACAATTATTTAAAAATCGTTTATATCAACACCAATATGACTGTAGAGAAAAAAATAAAGAAAAAATTGATAAAACGGCTCTAGCAAAACATCATTTTGATATTGGTCATAATTTTAATTTTGATCTTCCTATAATATTAGACAAAGAAATAAATTATTATAAACGAACTATAAGTGAAATGATATATATAATTTACGAACGGACACTGAACAATTGAGTAATATATATACATACATTTTAAAAAAATACAAAGAAAATTATGACCGTACTAGATAATTTACAATCATATACTGGACTATCAAATATAAAACGTCAAAGTAAATTTCAAAAATTTTTTTTATATCAACCATTAAGTTTATACGTATTGTATATGTTTACAATAAATTAATTATTATCAAAGGCATAAAAAAGCATATCTAATTAAAAAGGTACATATTATATATTGTATAATTTATTTAATTTTTTTTGTGTGTGTGATATTATGTTTTTATTTCAACATGTTTTTATTATTATATAACAGCATCTATATAAAATGTATTTTAGCCTTGAAAAAGACGACAATAAACGTCGAAACGTCGGCAATTTAATAAAAGCTTTGAATTTTCTTTGCCTGTCCTCAATCCGCTATCATCATTCTAATAGACATAATATTATAAAACTATTAACATTAAAATAAAATGCTTACTAGGTAAATGTAAAACCGGAAGAGAAAATTTCTTTAATTTTCTTCCTTTTTACATATATCCAAGAAATGGATACTACAAACTACTTTATCAGTCAAAATCTTTTTTGGTTTTTCCAATAAATTAGGGTTATTAATCGGTTGCAGCCAAATATTTTGTATGCGTTCCTCTGTAGGAATGTAATGTCTGTAAAATATATGTATAGTTGATTCAAATAGAAGTGTCATCAAGTGGGCTGGGTACGTGTGAGATCATCTTTAACTTTATTACTAGATTCAATGGAAACAGAACTTTAGTTAGGGAATTATATGTCATCGCGATGTGTCAAAAGTTTTATACTTATATTGAGCATATGTGGCAATCTGATCACAAGCTGGCTAATATTGCGATTCAAATTTCACTAAACGTGGGTACTGCCACTACAAATTTGAATTTTCCAGAGACTACTTGATGACACTTCTATTTGAATCAACATATATAATGAGAACGAGGTCATCAAGTAGGCTGGGTACGTGTGAGATCATCTTTAACTTTATTACTAGATTCAATGGAAACAGAACTTTAGTTAGGGAATTATATGTCATCGCTATGTGTCAAAAGTTTTATAGTTAGGTATATTGATGTTATTTCTGATGTGATCTAAAAAAGTAAATATTACGCTTGAAAGTAATATCTAGGATCCCTTTAAACTGTGCATATTAATACTTAATCAGTTTTATGAAACAATTTAACCCGTAATTTTATGCGAGTAATTATAAGTTAAATTTTGGTGATCTAACTAAAACACTGTAACAATGTATTTATCCATGTATAAACAACCAAGGAGATCTTTTATATCTGTACTAATTAATGAATCAGGGTGGGTTTATACAGCAAATAAGATAAAATAAGAAATAGCATAAGGAATAAGACAAAAATTGATCCGTTTATACAGTCAATTAAGAAATAAGAATCAACGAATGAAATCACGGCTTTTTATGACAATGACGTTCCTGTCTAGACAACTTCATGTTTATTGTACTTTGTGCGCCAAAACTTTTAACCTAATTTTCAATTTTCATGTATGGTCGTTTCACATTTCACCGGGAACTCTTTTATATTTGTTTAGTAAAATATTATTTTTCTTTCTTCGCGAAAAAATATTGAAGGTTAGGAATGAAACAATTCTGTCATTTCTGTCTGCAGTCTGCACATGCGTACTTTAATTTTCGAACTAAAATAAGATAAGAATGAAAAATAAGTCCATTCTTATTTAATTCCTTATTTCTTATTTTATTTTAGTACATGTATAAACGCTCTCATTGAATTACGTATGTTCTATTTTCTTATCTTATTCCTTATTTTATCTTATTCGCTGTATAAACCCACGGTCATGAAATTAAAATCTACTATTATTATTGTGTTTATCTTGAAACCTCTTCGAACAAAAGGAATTCTTTGCAAATATTCAGTTTTTTCTTCAAAATTCTGGATAGTCTTATACTTATACAAAATTTCGAAATAAAAAGGTAATTATTTCAATTATGCAATTTAAACTGAACATTATTTTATTTGAGTTTGTAGCACTATATAAATACTAGATTAGAATAATTTAAAGGTTCTACAAACTTAGAAATTTAGCTAAATCAAGCAAAACATTACAAATAATTCTTTATTAAAACATTTGATTACAGATGCAGCTAAAAACTTATTTTTACAAATTCCCTTTTAGAAGAGCATATTGAACCAGCATGTTATAACTTATACATACTTATTTTGTTATCCAACAATATTTTTTAATGAACCATCAAAATAATTTCTTCACTAGTTGAATCTGTTTCGTATTCACTTTCACAAATATCTTCTTTATTTTCGGATTCTGATCAATCAGAATTTAAATTTATAATAAAACGTGGCACATAGTCTACATTTTTTACACCCATCAATTTCTGCCAATCGATTCTAATTTCTTCTTCGACATGACTTATGAAGTTTTTCCACTTATCTTCTAAACACTGGTTATTGCTGCTTTCCATATAGATATCTTTTGATGATAACTGCTAACATGCTAATTCGATTGGATTGTATTGACAATTAGATGGTGGTAATCTTAAAACTTCGTGGCCCTCTGCTTTGAGTATCTCGTCTATTTCATATTTTTGATGGGATTATGGGTTAAACCAAACACCAGAGTAATTAAATAAGTGTTTAATGACTAATAAAACACGTACAACTTTTAAAAACGATTAAGGAAAATTTCAAACATTAATACAATGACAATGACAATGACAGATTTTCTAAATACATCTAGGCTAGTCAAACTAACTGTGGCTTTGCCAGTTTTCTAATATCTTAATTTTTTATTCAATACTCCCACTTATTTAAAACTGGCAACAATGTTCAAATCATCTCGCAATTTCAAAAACAGGGATTTTGACAGCGGCTTAGTAAACAAGTCTGCTAACTGATCTTTTGTAGTAATATAAATAAGATCAATTTCTCCGCGCTCGTACACTTCTCGCGTAAAATAATAACGCACACTTATATGCTTAGAGCGTTTGTGGAACTCAGAGTTACTTGCTAACAGATCTATTGGATGGTTTCATTTAAAGATTTCACCAGACTATTGTTTCTGTGCCGATTACTTAGTTTAATAGCTGTATTTCAAAATTAAGCCGTGAGTGGAGTAACAGTATAATTTCGACTCTTCCTGGTGGCGATAAGTAATTCTCGAGACAGAACGAATTAGTAAGTCAAACAATTTGTTTTTATTTATTGTTGTACTTACCTCTTCGAAATGGATTAATCCGATTTGACTAGAAACTGATTCTACTTGATTGTAAATTCGTTAAGGAATCGATTTCTGATTATTCATTTCATCATTAGGGGTTCATCCAAATTTGAAGAGGTCTACCTAAGATATTTCATTATTATCGATATGGATTAAACCCCGCCATTTTGTGAAAAATAGAGATTATTGGAAAAATGAAAGAAAAAGTATCGAAAAATCGTCACCGTTACGTCTGAGTCACATCTAGAGTTTCCAGGATTTACTGGGATAACAGAATAATTAATTCTTTAATTAAACTAATTAAACCACGTTTAATATTCAGTTAATACTTCCATTCGTGCGCCATTATGAGACAAAACACATATATTGGTTGGTAAACCAAAGATGAAATATTTAGCAAATGTTACTATTACATAAATTTAAAATAGATATTTTAAGTTTTATAATCTTGTACTGTAAAATAATTGATTTTAGTGGTAAAAATAATGAGTAGTTATGTGTACGTACATACAATATACGTACTTACTTCAAACGTTTTGTGTACGTATCGTTGCTGGTTGGGGATTTTTCACATTTAACCCCACACAAATTTCTTCCACCGAGTGCTCGAATAAAAGTATAGGTAACTTCAAAAAAGATATATAGATATCTCAAAAACCAAAAAAGATATCAAAATCGGATTTATTATTGGAGTCAGTTGCTTCATCAAGTTGAATAGCAAATAAATTTCCAATTAACTGAAATTCAAGTTGCTTTTGAAAGGCACTCAGTTGGTTGGTGGAGAGCGAGCATGGGTTTGTTCTAATAAATGAAAATATAAAAGGTGTTCCAAATAAAATGAAGGGCTTTCTGCAGTAACACAACTTTATTGTTTAAATTTCAAATTATGAAAATTGTAAAAATTGTTGAAAACTCAAAAAACCGTCCCTTCATTACCAGTTTGACAATTTAAACTCTTTTATGTTTTTTTGTTATCAGATTTTTAACTACTTGATAATAAAGGGATTAACATACAGTATGTTTATTAAATAACTAAAATAATATATTTCACACTCCACCCCAGTGCAACAATCTCAAGAAGAGATGTGAATTGCTGCACTTCCTTGTTTGTCATTGCATGAAAGAAGCGCAAGTTTTACGACAGGTCTTTCAAATATTCCTTGTTTTGTTTGTACTTTTGCTCTTCTTATCAGAACCAGTTCTTACTTCGATTATTCGACCTTTAGGCCAATTGCATCTTGGAAGATCTTTATCACAAATTATTACAAGATCTCCCACTGCTAAAGGTTTAGTTTGCTTGTGCCACTTAGTTCTTAACAATAGATCCGGAAGATATTCGCTCACAAAACGTTGCCAACATTTGTTTGCGAATTGTTTCCTGTAAATATAGTTAAATTTTAACACTTTAGAATGATCATCCAATTGTCCCAGAGGTTTATCCCCATTTGAACATCCAATTACAAAATTATTTGGAGTTAATGCTTCTGATTGTTCGGAGTCCAGTGGAAGATAAGTTAATGGTCTACTATTTACAATATTTTTTGCGGCTATAAGGCAGCTTCTAAGTAGTTGATCAGAGGGTGTTTTTGAAGCTAAGGCAGCGTATAATGATCTTTTTACAGCTTTCACCAATCTTTCCCACGCTCCACCCATATGAGGCGCTAAAGGGCAGTTAAAATGAAAGGATAAATCAGGACTAACAATGAATCAGGAAAGAATTAGACTGGTTAAATGACTTTCTTTAGGTAGTATTATCGGTCTTTTTGTATCATTTCCAATGTCTTGAGCAGCATCTATTCTTCCCCTTATACGAAGTAACCCATCATTATCTAGATATGGAGATAATCTATATAGGCTACTAGATTTTTGGGTAGTATTCTGAAACTGATTAATAGCGTTAGAACTTTTTTTAAGATCATTTATCTCTTTATTGAAAAATTTAGATTGAACCATTCGTATTAAAGCATTTCTAGCTAGCAGCAATTCTTCTGATGTTAATATGTGAGCAAATTTTGTTTTGTTGAGATGTTTATTTTTAACTATTCTTATAAATTTATAAACAAAACCCATGGTTCGTAACAATTTAAGATACTTACTGAAGTTTTCTATACAAACAATTTGATCCGAAATATTGTGGGCTGTTATGATTTCCTTTTCTGTTGCTTCGGATTTTTTTAATAATTCAGGTACTATATCAGCTGGCCAAAACTGTTCCTCGTGATATAAAAATTCTGGACCTTTAAACCACCTTTCAGAATTGTTTAATAATGGCAATTTAGACCATTTCGTTGCTTCATCTGCAACATTGTGTTTTGTAGGAATATATCGCCAATTTGAAATTATGGAATTATCTTGAATTTCTGCAACCCTATAAGCTACAAATTTACTTAGATTTTTAGGATCATCCATTCGAAGCCAGCTTAAAACTACTGTAGAATCCGACCAATAAAATATGTTTTGGATTTTTATAGTCAAATGATCATGTATATTTTTAGCAAACCTAGCTCCCATAACAGCACTATCTAATTCTAAACGTGGAATTGTTTGGATCTTAATAGGAGCAACACGTGTTTTAGCACCAATGAGTGTGCATTCTATTAAATCCTTGTTTTGAATCCTTATATACCCAACAGCTGCACAAGCGTATTCACTTGCGTCTACAAACATATGTAGCTGGACTATAGTGTCAGTCCAATTCTGAATTTTATTTAAATAGCATCGAGGAACTGCAACGTTTGTAATATATTTAAGTTGTTTCAACCATGTTAACCATTTACAAAATTGGTCTTCATTGATAGGTTCATCCCAGGATAAGTTACTTTTCCAAATCTGTTGTAAAAGAATTTTTAGATATATTAAAAAGTTGGAAATTAGTCCAAGTGGATCATATATTGACATTAAAATTTTTAAAATTTCCCTTTTGGTTGGTTTCTTTTCACCATCTAATATTAATTTATTACCTTTGTTGTAGCAGAGAGAAAATGTAAAACAGTCGATGTTTAAATTCCACCACATTCCAAGTACCTTTTCTAATGTTTCTTGGTTAACATCCATATTTAATTTAGTTTCATTTTCTGATGGGTTAGGGTTATTATTCATCTCAATACTAAGTCTTCTTGAATTAGATCTCCAGTTTCTTATATCGAAATTTGCTTTAGAGTGAATTAACTGGACTTGTTTTGCAAGCTCAATAGCATGTTCTTCAGTATCTGCACAATCCAGTAAATCATCTACATAGTGGTTTTTAATAATACACTCCACAGCTCTAGGGTAAATTGCTGAAAAATTTTTAGCATTAGTATTTTTTACAAATTGTGCACAACTTGGAGAACATGCTGCGCCAAAGGTCATGACAGTCATCACGTAAGTATCAAGATTTCCAGAATGTCCATTTCTCCATAAGAATCGTTGGGCATGTTGATCTTGTTCGATAATTCCAATCCTGAGAAACATCTCCTTTATGTCAGCGGAAAATCCGAATTTTCTTTCACGGAATCTTAATAAAATGCCTAATAACGGAGCTAATTGGTCATCACCTTTTAACAGCATGGAATTCAATGATATTCCTTTAACTTTAGCTGCGGCGTCCCAAACAATTCTAAATTTCCCTGGTTTATTTGGATTTATTACTGGAAAAATAGGTAGGTACCATATGTTCTTATGTGGCTGGGAAATTTCTTCTGGAGTTAGTTTTCGTACGTAACCTTTATTTACGAAATCCTGTATTTGTTGATTTATTTTAGTTCCAAGTTCAGGATTATGTTTAATTTTATTTTCAATACAATACAGTCTACTAAGAGCCATGTCTTTACTATAAGGTAAGACTATATTTTCGTATTTTTATAGTAAACCAATCTTATATTTATTTTCATCATTAACTAAGGTGTTTTCTTGTAGATATCTAGCCCTCTGCAACTCTTTGGAAATGGGCACGTTTACATTCTGAACGCCTAAACTTTCGATTGAAAAATACTTTTTTACTTCATCAAATAGTGTTTGATTACTCATGTCATCTTTGGTGCAATCGCATATGTGGTAGTTGTAAGTAAATAATGATTCTGATTTATTGCATTTCGTAGATGCGGATAGTGCAAAAACTGTTCAACCCAGCCTGTATTTTGCCGCTATTGGTTCACCTTCATTACCTTCTTTGACTTTTAAAGGTAAGGCCAAATCCCAATTGTCTAAACCACTAAGTATTTGTGGATTAGCGTTGGTGTATGACTGGACAGGTAAATTTTTTAAATAGTTGTAATTTCTTTGTAGCTCCGAAAAATCAATTGTTTGCATTGGCAACTTTAAACTGTTTACAGTTCGCGCTGTTCTATACTCGAAATTTTTGGCTCCTTTGAAATCCCCTGAGATGGTTATGGAAACTTGTTTAGATTGTGTTTCAAGACGTTGATAATTACTTGTCCATTTTAAACACAATACTTCAGGCTTACCAGTTAGCTCTAATTGATCAGCAATACTTTGTTCCAATAGTGTTACAGAAGAACCTTCATCTAAGAAAGCGTATGTTGAAATTTCTTTCGTACCATTTTTAAGTATAACTGGCATAATTCGAAAACGAATGTTTTGTTTGAATTATGTTTAGAGGTATGGAAACAGAATCGGGAACAATGGGAATACATTGAGATCCCGTTGGTGTTCGGTTTTTCTCATCGTTGTGAAGGAGTGGATGATGTTTTAGTACGCAATTATCTTTATCACATTTAACAGGATACTTGCAAGGAAAACGGTGTCTTTTCAAACATAATTTACATAAGTTTAGTTTCTTTAAGGTTTTCCATCTTTCATTTATTGTTTGTTGCTGGAATGTTTGACAATCTCCTACAAATCTACATTGACCAACACATAACTTGCAGGATTGTTGAATATTTGGGAGTACAGTGATAGATGGAGTAAGTGGACTACAACTAGGATTATGTGTATGCGAGTCGCCAATTTGTCGTTGAGATCGGGTAGGATCAGTAGAGGTTAAAGTTGGTAGAGCTGTACATAAGTTTTTTGCCATAATATAAAGCCAATCTGCAAAGTCTGGTAATCCATTGAAATCGTGAATACCACTACGATAAAATGCCCAATTAATCTTGACTTGTGATGGTAATTTATTCACTAATTCTTGCATCAGTATGGGATTATTAAGATACTCGTTTACGCCGGAAGTCTTTAGAGAAGCACATAGATTTTTAATTGAAATGGCATATTCAATTAAGGTTTCTAATTTTTCGGCTTTAGGAGAAGGTTTTCTTCGAATAGAATTTATATGAGCCTCTAGAATTTGCTCTGGTCTTCCAAAGAGTAATTTTAATGTCTCAATGATTTCAGGAACACACTCTGGTAAAATAAGTAACGAAGAAACAGCGTTTTTTGCAGGACCTTTTAGGCAAGATTGTAATCCTAATAGATTTTCCGTATTATCAAAGCCACATAACTGTGTAGATCGTTCATAGGAGCTTATAAATAGCGGCCAATCATTTATATTACCATTAAAGACTGGTAAATCTTTGGGTGTTGATCTTCTGGCTGCACACTGTTGTGGTGTTAAAGTTGTTTGTTTATTTAGCATTTCATAGGGCAAGACATCATTTGGATGGTGCAAACAAACTTGAAAATTTATTAACAGCATTATGTTCATTTGATAAATTTTCAATTTAAATGGAAAGTAGTTTATTCGAGATAGGATCAGAGGCTTTTACATCGTTTTCATCTACATCCTGGCTATTATCTGAATCTTCATCCAGAAGAGCTATTTGTTGTTTGACGAGCTTTATTTCTTCTTGTAGAAGTTTAAGTTTTAACTGTTTTTTACTATTTAAAGAGGATGAACTCTTTACACTTTTCTTAGCTGTCTTACTAGTTGACTTAGCCATATTTGATACCTTGGTGATATGTGACCTGGATGACGCTGATGGTTGTTCAGATATAGATAATATGTGATTACATTTGGGACACTTCCAATTATCATCGTTTATTATATTCTCTATACCATCTATTGTTTGTACACACTCATAGCAGCACCATCTTTTACATTGGGTACACTCCACCATATTAGTCTCACGATATGGTTTGCAACAAATTGGACAGGCATCTATAGGAGTCTTTGAAGACATGTTTAATAGTGATTGTTGATAATTCGTTTTTATGACAAATGGATACTTATTTGGTTTTTTGAGAATTTTGTTCCAAATAAAATGAAGGGCTTTCTGCAGTAACACAACTTTATTGTTTAAATTTCAAATTATGAAAATTGTAAAAATTGTTAAAATTCAAAAAACCGTCCCTTCATTACCAGTTTGACAATTTAAACTCTTTTATGTTTCTTTGTTATCAGATTTTTAACTACTTGATAATAAAGAGATTAACATACAGTATGTTTATTAAATAACTAAAATAATATATTTCACAGAAGGTGTTAAAAATTTAGTATTGAATAGTAAAAAAAGAAAAGGAAAGTGAAAAGAAAATGAAGCGCCACTTATTTTTTATATCCTATAGATGGGAAATATAAGAAACCCAGAAAAAAGGTTAAAAAAAGAAATATATAATTTAGATAAGATAACCCAGCAGATTATTATCACTAAATAAGAAATAACACACTTTTACTTAAAAAAACAGTAATACTTACACTTTTTCTTACTTATCCCTATACATAGTTAGAATCAAAATTTGTTTTATAAGATACTTTTTGATGATAACAAAATTTTTTTTTTACTTTTTTTTAATTATAAGATTAACAGATAATATTGATCAGAGCAACACACTCCAGAAAGGAAAGAAAATTCTCTATTAAAAATATAACAGTATTTATTTGTAGAATAATAAAATAACAGGACAAAAAGCATACAAAAAAGAATGGAATTAAACTTATGTTCTATAAACATAGATAATACTTTAACCACATTAAGTGACTTTTTAAAATAAGCTTTCTACACACTTAGGATAACACAGCTAAGCTATTATATTGTTATCTAGGTGTACCCTATTTAAGCTAAAAATGAAATATCAATGAGTTGAATTTAGACAAACACGAAAATTAAAATTCACCATTTGCTTTATAAAAAACTCTAGTTAAAAGATTACTTCAGTTATAATTATGAAAGCATAAAAGTTAAAAATACAGATAAAAAAAATTAAAAACAAAATACCGTTTTTTTTTTTACTAAAGACGGCATTGCAGTAGGTCGATAAATTGAACATAAGAAAATTCAATTTCCAAAGAAATAAACAGTACTTTCTTTTGCGGTAACGATTTAAAGATAAACAAAACTTCCATATTGGAATCGGGGTGCTTCTAAGGTATCAAGAGACTCAGCTTCTAGGTTACTTTCCAAAAAATTCGACTATTCTCTAGTCTCATTCAACAGGTAGTTAAAGGTGGCAATCGGTAAACAATTTCAATGAAAGTACCAACCTTTGTTGTAATAATTGGCACTCGTAATATAGTCACTTAGTAAGTTTTACAAAAAAGATAAAAAAAAAAAGTGTGCGTGTAACCTTTACGCGCGATTGAAGTAAAACTTATTTGACGTACGAATTACCGTAAAAAAAATTCAAATTCAAAATATGTTTATTAACATGTAAGCTAAATTAGATGCTTATATAAATTATAATATTCAGTATGAACAATTTTTTTTTCTAAAACTAACACACCAAGAGATTACAATTCAATTATATTTATCTATATATTTTACAAAAAATAATATATTGTTATATTTTAGAAAGTTTTTATATTTTTGCCGTGTTCTTTTCTCTTTGTCATTTTATTTGTCATTCCGTGGAATTTTGTAATCGAACTTAAACCTATTTCCCGACTACCTAGTGCTCTGTAGTTTTCAGGATAGCTAAGAACTGAATGACAATGCATGTTTCAAGTGTGTTTAGCATATACATAGATTTCGAAATTTATATTGAATTGTTATTAAATTAAATATGATTTATAAGATTTATCATTAACTAAAATGTAAAACATAGATTTTACGCTCTAAATGCCTTTAAGGTATTTGAAACCGAAAGAAGATTATAATATAACACCATTTTTACTCGAACAGAATAGTATCTAATAGTTAAAGAATACATAATATATATGAAATAATAGGTTTATGATAACTAAAATGTGAAACATGGATTTTACTCTCTAAATACCTTTAACGTATTTGAAACCAAAAGAAGATTATAATACAACAGCATTTTTACTCGAACAGAATAGTATCTTATAGTTAAAGAATACATAATTAAATACAAGATTACCATAATAAAATTTATAAACTTCTAAATAAAGCATAACCTCAATTCCACTAAAATATTAATGCAGATTTACTTCGTTCCGTCAGAATTACTTCCGTTAGAAAAAAAAAATTAAAAATTTTGAAAAATTTAAAAATTTTGAAAAATTGGAAAATTTTGAAAATTTGGGAAATTTTGAAAAATTGAAAAATTTTATAAATTCTGAAAATTTTGTCTATATACTTTATAAATTTTTAATATAAGAAATAATAGGTTTATGATAACTAAAATTTGAAACATAGATTTTACTCTCTAAATTTTCTAATTTTCTTGAAAAAACAGCATCTATTGTTGTGCCGAAACGCGTTGTTGATTGAAGTGGATTAGTATTCATCGTTAGATAAAATTTTTCTTTTAAAAAATCAACTAACGGTTGAGATTCTTGAGAACAAAAATTCACATTGAAGTCTCCAGTAAGAATCATCGGTAAATCATGATAATTACTATTTAATAGTTGAGAACCTTTAATTGTGAACTGAATTAATTGTTTATGAATAAATTTTATTATATTTGTAACACTTGTATTTGTAGAAATGTAAAGAACAACGATAATAACAGGTTGATCATGTGTATTCACACATCGAACCAAGGCCATGTCACCTACTTGTGAAACCTCATCGGAAATTTGTGATAATATAGTTGGCGAAATATTTTGAATTGTTGTTACATTGTGCAATTCATCTTTAGATGAATGATATACAGCTACACCGCCAGCAGTTGAGTTGAGCCGTTTGTATTGGGTAACACAGTAAAAATTATCAATAAAAATTTGTTCCTCATTTTTCATCCAAGTTTCGGAGAATAATAGCAATGTGGAACTTTTTAATACTTTATCATTCAAGTCAGAAACATGAGCGTGTAAACTTTGGCAATTAAAGGAAAATAGTGTTATACTACTCTTATTCGCAAGGTCACACAATTCTTCCTATTGTGTTATCAGGCGACAGTTTGAAAGTCTTTCAAATTCACGTTGTAAATCTAGTATTCCTACTGGGCGCTTTCTTCCGTGATAAAATTTTTTGTCATTGGTGTTTGAGACAATAAACAATCCATTAATATCAGTCACTCGTGTTAAAGCTACATATAAAAGCTGTTGACTGTGACTTTTATTATATTCATAAACGATTTGGTCAAAAGTACCACCTTGAGACTTATGTATCGTAAGCGCACTAGCAGACACTAATGGAAAGTGATTTCTTTTTGCGAATATAGTCTTATTTCTATTCATTGGTACAGATGACGATTTTCGTAAAATTGGAACTGCTGTTCTACTAAGGTTTAGTGATTGAATATGATGGGCAGCTTTTTTGCGAATTTTCTCTCCTATATTACCAGGAAACTCAAGCCATAAACGTATGATTTCATCACTGCCATCACGTTCAATATACACTAACTTTCCAACACAACCGTTGGCTAAGCCGTCAGATACATCAATATTAGTTGTAATAATGTAAAATTTGGCAGGAACTAATATGATTTCATAAGGACATCCTCCTGTATCAATAACTGACATATTATGAAATTTCTGGCGTACATATGCTTCTTGTTCAACTGAATGACAACCTACATATATATCTGTTGCTGTAGATACTACTTTGTCTTCAGCAGTACTCAATATAGATTGATTATAATCCGTAACATGTTTATTCTCCAAGAAAATTCTTATACCATGTGGACATAATTTAGCAGCATCTTGTTTTGTAAAGAAACGTGATTCAATCAATTCAAGTTCATTTTCATTTAAAATTTCACCATTACCAATTTTCGTTAATATCTTTGAGAAAATTACGTCGTTTTGGCGCATGATTTGATCCAATTCATAGAAATGTAAGCTACGCCATAGAGTAGGCCCAGCAAGCCCTCTTTTGAGTTGTTTATAAATTGGAGTTGCTCGCACTGGAGGTAGTTGTCGCAAATCACCGATAAAAAACATATCTATTCCACCAAACCAAGCTTTATTTCCAGTAATTTGCTTTAATCGAGTATCTATTTTTGATAACATTTCTGCACCAATCATACTAATTTCATCAATGATTATAACTTTGACAAATTTGAAAAGACAATTGTATTGTTGAAGAACTTCGGAATGAAGTGGCATAAATGATCCAATTGGAATTTTTAATGCTGTATGTATTGTTGTTCCGTTTATAGCTACAGCGGCTTTTCCAGTAGATTCACAAGTGATGTAAGCATTACAGTAATTATCAGTAGTGGAAAACCTATTATAAATATCCATCAATAACTTTATGACAAAAGTCTTTCTGCATCCTGCTGGTCCAGTAAAAAATATTTGAAGAGGATCTCTGTCAGCTAATAGAAGAGTATGAATAACGTGCATCAAAATAGCTTTTTGCTTATCGTTAGCCATTCTCATAAGACTATTGAATTGTTCTTAGACATAATATTTTCTCTTTTTTTAACTATAGATCCTAATGCTTTAAGAGTAGCTAAAACAAGATGATCATTCATTTCTCCGTTTTCACGGTATAGTTGTAAAAACGCATCTGCTTCAGGTATACGTGTAACAGCAACATTTTCATCATCATCATGGTCGACTTCATCAACACGGCACAATTGTTTACATATTTCAATTGTTTTTTCAATGTCTAAAATAGACTCAAAAATTTTTCTTTTGTTCAAAATCATTTCTTCATTGTCATCATAAATTTTATTGAATTTCATCTCAGCGAGAATATCACTTTCTTCGGTCCGAAATGGAAAATAAAGAGTGACCATTTCTCGTTTATATTCCGTAATATCATTAGTCATATTATAACTTCTGTACCTTATGATTCGAGCTATTTGTCGTTTAGAATAATCTTCATTTGCTTTTTTAGTATAATAAGCAACAAATTCAATAAGTGAGATAGCTTCTAAATTATCTGGCCTCTTTTCATATTTATCAAAGAAATTTTCCTTCCAAATGTTGGTGCAATCACTGTCAATTCCTAGATTTTCCAATTCTTTATAAGATTTTCGAATACGTTGGCGCTCGATCGGCCAAACTGTTGGAATGTAAACAATTTGAGTCGATGCTTTTGACATTGGTTCTCTCAATAAAACCCAAGCAGCCTCTTGGCTGGATATTTCTACAGTATTGAGTAAGTCGATGCTCATTTTTCTGGTAATTTCAACAATGTTAAATTCTGGATGTTCATTCATAATTGTAGTAATTTGTTGTTGAAGATTACTAATGCCTCGATTAGTCTTGTTGACATATTCAGAAACATAAGTAGCACACGAATATTCTTCAGTTATAAACTGAATATCCATATTCGACTGTAATACATTAAAAATAAATGGATTGAAATTATTAATCCACTTTTCATGTAGGCCACGTTTTAAAAATACTCTTGGTCGATTTATCCCAGCTCTTAGAACGTTGCGATACATATCATCTGAAGTAATACCATTTTCTCTGTAAAATGTTTCGAAATCGGGATAATCATTGTTTTCTAGGTTTATTTTTGTTTTTTTGTGGATTAGTTTATATTCAGTAAATCCAGGTTCTGTCTTTTTCATAGGTGTCAATATTGTTGTCAAACGAGATGGCATAAATGGATATTTAAATCGACATTTTTGAGCTGATCTGGATCCTGTGTTTTTATAACAAGTGAAAGTATGCTTGTAGTCCGGTCAAGTTAGCATCAAAAATAGGGGTAAGGTTACATTAATTCGCACCTTGCTAAAAATTGGCATGAATGTTCAAAACCCTGTTATATACAATTTGTCAATTATCCACATCAATGCGAAGTGTGGAAAAAAAATTATTCAAGGTCAAATGTAGCAAAAATCGTTTTTTTTTGAGTTTTCCAGCTAAACGGTGAGTTTTATAATAAAAATAGGTAAAAATTATTCATCATGAAATTATCTATAAAAATTGTTCCTACACTTTTTTTCCTAAGAATCACTATTTCGGAGATACAGCGATGCAAAATGTTGAAAAAGTTGTATTCTTCATAATATATTAATATATTAATTTTCGTAGCGTATACATACATATTATAGAGTTTATTTCAATGTTAAAAGAAAAATTTACGTCTGAAAGTATATCTTTAAAGCAAGCTGATAATGATGCTGATGTCCTGATAGTTGAAACAACAATAGAACAATTTAACTCGACAAATCCAACTATACTTGTTGGTGAAGATGTTGATTTGTTAGTATTACTTACTGCTCAAACGCCAACTGAAAAAAGTATTTATTTTTTAAAACCTGGGAAGGCTCAACAACAATCAAAAATATATTCATCCAAGAGTTCATCTGCTTTTTCAAAATGCCAAAATCATACCTTATTTCTACATGCAGTAACTGGTTGCGACACGACATCGACATCAGGATTTTTCAGGAGAGGTAAAAGATCATTTTTGAAATTGTTTGAGAGACAAGATTTAGTTGATTGTGCTGACGTTTTCAAAGAAAGTACCTTTACTCCACAAGCTGTAATTACCAACGGAACTCGCTTTCTTCTTTCAATTTACGGAGCTCCAAAAAAAATTTCGTGCTTAGATAAGTTTTGATACTTATCTTTTGCAAAAAATACGTATAAAAAGAAACAAGTACAATTAGCTTGTCTTCCTCCAACCTCTGCTTCTGCTCATCAACATCTATTTCGGGTATATTATCAAGTTCAAGTATGGCTTGGTAATAAACTAAACCCATAAGACTGGGGTTGGAAGTTAATTGACAATATATTGGATCCAGTTCAGACTTTACTCCCTCCTGCACCGGAAAAACTCCTCAATTCAATTTTTTGCAATTGCAAAACGGGGTGTAATGCTAAATGCGGGTGTAAAAAAGTTGGTTTGTTTTGTTCATTAGCATGTATCAGTTGTCGAGGTCAATCGTGCTCCAATGTTGAATCGCCAGTAGAAGAGGATTCTTACGATATAGGCGAGGAGACATCTGATGCATCACTCTTTGAACAATTTATTTGTACCCAGCAGGAAGAAGAAGAAGAAGGAGAAGAAGAGTATGGATTATGTTTTATTAGAAGAGTATCGATCAGACGAATAATTTTCTCAATTTACGCATTACTTACACCGCTCTTGTTATTTACAATAGTACCATTTTCAATTTATTACAATAGCTTTTTAACTCAACAGAAGCACAATAGATCGTGGAATAGGCCTACCGGGGAAACCACGTAAAAAAAAACGCGCCATGTACACTACCTCACGGGTGGCGCGGAAACGTGTGCATATTATGAAGAATACAACTTTTTCAACATTTTGCATCGCTGTATCTCCGAAATGGTGATTCTTAGGAAAAAAGTGTGGGGACAATTTTTATAGATAATTGCATGAGGAATAATTTTTGTCTCACCTATTTTTATTATAAAACTTACCGTTTAGCTGGAAAACTCAAAAAACCGATTTTTGCAACATTTGACCTTGAATAAATTTTTTTCCACACTTCGCATTCATGTGGATAATTGACAAATTGTGTATAATAGGGTTCCCAACATTCATGCCAATTTTTAGCAAGGTGCGAATTAATGTAACCTTCAATGTCTATTTTGACCGGAGTATTGTGTGTTTGGAGGTTTATTTTTCCAGATGCATCAACAGTTGAAACACTGATTAATTTATCTATTAGTGATATAGCTTTTTGCATATCTGCTCCTAATGGATTATCAGGCGCTTTAGCTAGCCACAGCAGAATGTGTGCATGAGGACTTCCTCGATGTTGGAATTCTATTCTTTTAAAGTAATGTTCAACGTAATGCTTACCAAAAATATTAAATATTTTCGATTGAAGTATTTTAATTAGTACATTTACTAATTTATTGAAATAAATTGCACATGTGACCGCATCGTCATTTACAAGTGTAGTTTTTTCGATGAAATTGAGAAGGTTAATGTCTTCTTCAGATAAATATGCACCATTATTCTTTAATCTATATAAAGTTTGTAGTAGTGACGTCCAACCGATTTCATTAGCACTCATGGTTAAAAATATTGTAGGTTTGCCTAATTGGCGTATCATAGCGAAAAGATCTTTTTTACGTTGAGACCAATACCAAGCAGAATTTGGAATACATCGAAGGAAAGCTAAATTATTTTCTATACAGCAAATAATATAATCGTCTGACTCTATTTGTTGCCTTGTAATCGTAGTGTTGTGTCCAATATGCTTAAAAGCAACTGTCAAGCTGTCTCGTACTCTTAATCGCATAATTTTCATTACCAGATAGAGAAGATGTGGAGGAGTTCACTTGTAGCCATCATGAAAGGTGTAACACGCAAGCCTTCTGTAAATTTTCGGAACTCACCAACGTATATTGTCGGGAAAGATAATTCTTCAGCATGTTCATCAAAAAGTATGCTGAATGGTACATTTCTTTCCCCTGGAGCAATACTTACATATTTATCGTCATTCCATAATAAAGTTTGTTGTTGTGCGATCAAAGATTCTTCAATAGGAATATCTTCACTGATTTCATTTCGCTCTGTATCATTAGTAGTAGTATGTTCTCCAATAAAAAAGGATTCGTCAATTTTCACCTCGTACATCTGATATAAAGGGTTGTAATCAAATGTTGAAGCCACGCCTTGAGATTTTTTTTATTTATCAAACCCTGAACGAAGCTTGACTTATGAATCAATTTTTTTTTATATGGACGTTAATGCAATGGTCGTCATCGATATGACGTGGTAATAATTGAACCATATTATTAACATCAACTGGCACATTTATTATCTGTCCGAAAATTCCAAATTGTCCATGAATATGACGCAACCTCCTGATCTGCATAAAACAAAGTTGTGGTGAAATTAATCTTTCAGAAACGATATCTAATTTAGGAAGATGGTGTGGAATAGGAGGAAAAGTAAATCCATTAAATTTGCACATAATCGGAACTTTGCTTGAATTTAATGAATTCCGACAAGAATTGCATGCTATTTGACCATTGATATTAATATTTGGAAAATTATTCTTAAGTATTTGCTCTTGGATTCCATTTAACATTTTTAAATCACTTTGAAACCAAAGACGATCACACACATAACACGCAAAGCCGAAACTATCATCTTGAAATTGTTTTTTATACATTTCTCGGGACTTTTTATGCAAATTAAATTCTCGATAAGGATGATTTGAGATTTCTTTCGAAGGATTAGTCCTTGTTTCGGCAACAAGTAATCCTGGTAAATTTATAGCAGAATCTAAATTCTGCGTTTTGTGTAATCTTGTCACTTTATGTAAATTTGGAACCAAACACTCTGCTCCTAAAAATGACAGAAAGTAAAATGAAATTATTCTTAAATTATTTTAACCGATAATAAATCAACCGATAATAATAAGTAAATTAATATTAAAAATATATACTTGTAGCTGTAGTATTATCAGTATTATGTAAATCATTATTTTGTATAATAGACTCGCAGGCTTGAGATTCACTACATTGTTGGTTAGGATGTAATGAATTTAATTTTTTAAATTTCTTTCTCTGATAACATAATTTTGCTCTTTCGGCTCCTGTAAGAGGCTTTTGAAGTGATCCTGGTAAGTTTATAGCACAATCTAAATTCTGCGTTTGGTGTAATCTTCTCACTCCATGTAAATTTGGAACCGAAGACTCTGCACCTAAAAATGACAGAAAGTAAAATGAAATTATTCTTAAATTATTTTAACCGAAAAAAAATCAACCGATAATAAAAAGTAAATTAATATTAAAAATATATACTTGTAGCTGCAGTATTATCAGTATTACGTTTTGTGTAAAATGGAATAGTACCTACCATCAACAATAAAATCCATAATATTTTCACCAATTCGATCTTCTCTATCAATCTCAATTTCATTTTCATACATGTTATGGTTATCTTTGGTGGGATCTTCATCATAATTATCGGGCAATAGTTAAATATTGGCATCAACATGGGCTTCATTTTGGGTATTGTATGGTATTGTCTCCAATAAATCTGATACTTCGTAAAAATGAGTAAAATGTTGATCACGAAGATGAAGATGAATCCAGTTTTGTGTATCATTCGCTTTAAAATGAAAATAGATAGTGTCTTGATTTTTTATGGCTATGTTGTAAAAACAATAATGTACACAAACATTTTGATTGTACATTTTTGAAAATAAGTACAAACAATCCAAATCTCCATAATCATTAGTGCTTGATAGAATGTTATATGCTTCTTGCGGATTGTGACAGAAGTTTAAATAGGGTGAACCGCGTAACTGATTTCTCAAGTCACTAGTCTCAATTTGAAGATTCAAAACACTTATGAGCGAGTGGAATAGAAAATTACCATCGCCAGGAATTGCTGTGTTCCTGTGTAAAATAACTTCGGGAGTAATGCATTCATTACGCTGTTCATAAATTTAAAGTTGTTGGCTGTGAAATTGATATTCTTGTAGCGTTACATTTTCTATATTTTCAACAGCCCTACATTGCACGACATTCTCTTCATTACTGTCCAATTTTCGTGTTTTCCTGTGAAAAAATGAGGAAATCGTAAAGTTAAATAATATTGAGGCATATATTACCATTTGTTTTTAAATATTATTAAATTAAATTACATATCCACGTAAGATTTTTCCTCATTACGTTGACGAAATTTCCTTTGACGTTCAGCATTTGCCTTCAAATCTTTCTGGCGCTGATAATATGCCCTTCAAGTGCACAATTTCTTTTTCTTTTTAGCTCCTTAAATCTATAAAATGAGAATAGCTAGGTATAAATAATAGGTTGTCACGGGTTTAAATTCACAATAGTTATAACTAATAACCTTATGAATTCTCCGTTATTAAGGAGTAAATCGTGACAAGTTCCAGTTGATTTAGATCGATTTTAGTTAATCATCAACTTATAAATATATTCTGGCCATAACTAATGTTGCTAATATTGTTTTGAAAGTAAATTTATTTAATCCAGGTTATGAATTCTTGTAGTGTTTATTTTTGAAATTACTGTCATTTTTCGCTTTCATCTGACTGAAGTACTACTTCTTTCTTTTTGTCGATAACTATTAGTATTGGGTTCTACGGCCAGTTGTTTCGTGGAATTGTTGTTTTGCGTAACAAGATTAAAAATAAACGAGGGAATTAAGTAATGTTGAGATTTTGGTGTTACCTTGTTAAGTAATAAGATCAGTTGTTATTAAACGATTACTGTTTGTTTGTAAGTTGGTAGCTGTGCTCCTACGTTTATTGTCCTTATAGTAGTAGAGGCCATTTATTTTGAGGTTGTAGCGTGTTCAAAAAACTCTGAGTATAAAATTTATTTTTTTATTTTTTTTCATAATTCTTCCTTACTTATTACCGCCCTGTACTCTCAACCTATTAGACGGTTGCACATCTCTAACGGTTTTCTGTTGCTAAGCGAGAGTATCGATCGGCGTATTAGCCAATAAGGTTCCGATTTTAACATCACATGAGGGGACGCGAAACAGAGCACCCTTGAGTACCGCCATTTTCCTAATCAGTCTAGCTTGGGTTTTTGTGTGATCAAGTCGATATGTACAACCCCTAGATTCAAGTACCGGCAAATTTCCTTAAGATTTTTAAAGAATTACTTGCTATTTAGTGTTTCTAACTAAGTTAAAGTCAGTGAATGAGTGATGGAACCGCTCTGATGAAAAAGCTGTCGATTATTACCGAAGAATAACTAAATTCTACCGTATCGTATAAATTGTAAACTGTAAACTGTAAGTTTTTTTATATCATTACTATTGCTTAACTACCAGAAAAAGAAGGGATGCCATTTATTTCTTTGGAATAAAAACTTAATAATTGTAATCCGCATAAATAATATCCAAGTGTGGGTAATTAACGTAAGAAGTGATCATAAACTCCATAGTGCTACCTGTTTTATAACAAAAAAAAAAACCGGTACCTTTTCTACAGACCCCAAAAGTGTGAAAATTCGGACAAGTTTACCGAATACATGTTTCATTTATCAGTGAAAGAGTTGCGCAGAGTCTGATTTAATATTTTTGTAACACATTTATGGTAAATTTTTGATTTCTTAATGTTTCTTATAACTTAATTGTCTTAATTTAAACTATAATATGGTACCCCATTCTTTACTCGAGTAAAAAATCTTTTAAGCTAAAAGTGATTTATTATTTTTTCTACATAACATTTTGATACTTTTAAATTTCTTTCACTTCACATTCTGCTTAAATGGGTACACAAAAATAACAATATAAAATTACTTAGCTGTTATTGGATGTGTAATATTATTTCTATATGTGATTAAACACTAGAGTGTTTCACTGTATTTTACCTTATTTAATTTGTTGATATTTTATATGTCTATTGTTTCGTTCATACGCCTGACTTATTACTACTCTCAGTAATAAATATTGTTTATTGTTTATTTATCTGTTTTATTTCTGACCTGGTGTAAGTTATTCTGATCTAGTTTCATCAACAATAAGAATGAGACGTATTTAAATCATAAATCTTAACTTTTGAATTCATTTTTATCTCATTAATATAAATGGAGCTGTTGTGATAAGTAAGAAAAAAAGTAAGTATAACTTTCTCTTTCTAGCTTTGCCAATAAAAGTGTTTAATTTAAAGTTTTAACAAGAACATCTACCGGGTTACTCAATTTTACCGTATCTTATCTTATATTTCCTATATCTTTCTAATTTTAACTTGATCTACAACAACTTATTAATTATCCTATCCTATTAACATAGTCAAATTTTTTTTCCATCTGGGTTTCTTATATTTCCCCATCCTTATGATAAAAAAATAAGTGGCGCCCATTTACCTTCCCCTTTTCCATCATTTCTCTCATTTTCTTTTTAGTCCCTTTTAAATTCTTTTATCTTTTCTTTTTTCTAGTAAATATATCCCCGTATATCTTTTTAATACAATATCATCGAGCTCGTTCGAATCCACGCTCGCTCTCCTCCTACCCCCTGAGTGCCGTTCGCATTTGTTAACCTCGATAAAACGAGCCTTTTAACATCTTGAGAAAAAAGAGGTTACAAGGTGTGTCAATCTCATGAATTGTGAAACATAGAAATTTCCTTTTTACTGTCAACCTTCGTCTCGAGCAGATGCTCCAGAAGATTTTTGGTTTAAGTTTTAAATCGCGGTGAATCCGTAACAATTAATTTTGGATTTTTTGAAACTAAACCTCATTTTCCATTTGAATCGTTGTTGAGTTAGATTCTGTTGTTATTTTTGGACAGATTCATTGGAAAAGCCGCGTGTCGGATTTTTGTTAGATCTTCTGTGGTAAGTAACACACCTTTTATTCATGTGGTTTGTTCAATCCTTATGGTTTTCTCTTTTCTTGTTTTATTTCGGACGAAACGTAGATAGATCAAGAAACAAACAGTAGGTAGATTTGGAGATTTAAAACCGTTCAGACGGTGAGCTGTGGTAGAATACCCGCAATTAGCAACGAGGAGATTGATTTACCCGTCTACCAGCTAGGGTGTCACTAATTTAATGAAAGAAACCCTATTTTAATAGGTTGTAACCTCTTTTTTCTAAAGATGTTAAAAGGCTCGTTTTATCGAGGTTAACAAATGCGAACGGCACTCAGGGGGTTGGAGGAGAGCGAGCGTGGATTCGAACGAACTCGATGATATCGTATTAGAAAGATATATGGGGATATATTTACTAGGAAAAAGAAAAGATAAAAGAATTTAAAAGGGACTAAAGAGAAAATAAGAGAAATGATGGAAAAGGGAAAGGTAAATGGGCGCCACTTATTTTTTTATCATAAGGATGGGAAAATATAAGAAACCCAGATAAAAAAATATTGAATATATATGTTGGATAAACTGAGTTATAAGATGTTGTAGATAAAGTTAAAATAAGAAAGATATAAGAGATATAAGAGAAGATAAGGTAAAATTAGATAACCCGGCAGATGTTCTTGCGAAAAATTTAAATTACACACTCTTATTTAAGATACTAAAAAAATGATACTAACACTTTTCTTTTACTTATTCTTATGGTTATCAATCTAATCGGTAAGATAAAGATAGATTCAAAAAGCACAATCTATTGCTTTAATAAAATAATATATGCTTAAGAAATGAAATCTATTACTTCAATAAGATAAGGTATATTTAAGAAACAAAATCTATTACTTTGGTAAAGTATAGATAAGAGAAACTGAAGGTATTGATCAGAGTAGCAGGCTCTAGCTAGGAAAAGAAAATCTAGTTATACACTAAACAGACTTTATTATCTGGTTTGATAATAAGTAAGAGATACAATAAACAAAATAAAATAAAGAAAATATCTGTGTTATAAACAGTAAATCATATATCGGTATCATAAACAGTAAATAATATTATTAAACACATTTGTGTTTAAAATTAAAAAACATAACTTTTACTACCATAAAACGACAGCTAAGTATAATTCTATTGTTATTTTTGGTATGTTTAAAACTAAAAGTGAGAGAGAAAAATTTAGATAAAAAAATTGAAAATATCACTTTTGGTTTTTCAATTATCTCGAGATAAAACGTACCCATATAGAAAAATATAGAGAGATCTTAATTAAATAAGGCGAGATAATAATTAAAAGATAAAAAAATATGTAAAACAGTTTACAAATAGCAGGTACAAAAAAATATGAGCAAAAAAAATTACAGATAAGCTAAAACACAAAAAAATCACATCCCGGATATTCTTATTACGGCACTGGCACTATACTTATGGATGTTGCAGATAAGTACAATTACGATAAAATGATCCATAGAAATAAATGGTACTTCTTGCTCGATACAGATATAAAAAAAATTGTTAAAAACTTACATTATCTCTTAAATGTTTCTTAGATACTTTTTTAGTATATGGCTTCATCCTCTAGGTAATTGGTGTTAACGGTACGATATAATCTAAACCCATTCTTGTTTAGATTAATAGATAATTAGAGAAAACCATAAACTCATCCTTCGAAGCGTGGGTTTCGAAAAAGGAAGCGGTAGATGTAACAATGGCGGGCTTGCTGTTGTTACATTGAAAACCCAGGAAAACATAAAAAAACACTGTCTGGAATATTTTAAGTGCTTCCTCGGTACAATAAACGGTAAACGAAAACAGAAACACTTAATAGCAAGTAATTTTTAACTATCTTAAGAAAATTTGCCGGGAACTTGAAACTAGTGGTCGCGCGAAGGTGTCAGTCGCGCCAAGACTCAAACTAGAATGAATAGAAAATGGCGGTACTCAGGGATGCTGTCTTTCGCGTCCCATCATTTGATGTTAAAATCGGAACCTTATTGGCTAATTCACCGATCGATATTCTGCTTAGCAACTAAAACCGTTAGAGATGTACAACGTCTAATAAGTTGAGAATACAGGGCGGTAATAAGTAAGGAAGAATTATAAAAAAAATAAAAAAAAAAAATTTTATACTTAGAGTTTTTAAACACGCTACGAAGAGAAAAAACTGGGTGGAAAACAGTTTTTTAAAAAAATAAGCTATGGTTGAAACAACAGTAGTGTGTTTTAAAAAAAAACGAAGCCGATAAAGGTAGAGAACATCGGGATGCAGAAAAGCGATCTTATGGGAGCGGTATCTATCTAGGTAAAACTAGATATCAGAGTGAGTTACTGAAAACGATATACTATTTGCACTCTTCATCAGCGCGTTAATATACAAGTAAAACTACACGAGGATTTGAAGAATCACAAGGCAGGTAAAATGTATCAGATCAACAGATCTTTGATACTACGTGACCAGATTTCTAAAAACGGTACCGGCCAACCGGAATAACTTAACTAAAAGTCGTTAAAAATTCCATCATGGAAACGTGAGTAGGTATTAGAGATATCATTGAAACCTCGGTAAGGAAAAGTGATAAACGGTATATACATGAGGTATGATTCTCATAGAAAGCGTAATTATCAGATAATAAAGGTATTAGGTCGCATTATGACATTGGCAGAAATCAGACAAATCTTAAAACCAAATTATCCTAACAATCTTTAATCTTAGCTAGAAAAAAAATATAGAGAAAGTAATATAGGAAAGAAAGAGAGGAGAAAGAATATTTATCTGTCTTCCTTATAATCTCAACAGACCCACTGCCGGAAAGAATTCCCTACGGCTTTCCTAGGCTTATCTCTCGTGACAAATTACAAGGTCAAAATAAAATTCCAGAAGAAGTAGTTAAGACTAAATTATGTTATTCAAATAAAAGTAAAGTGATTCCAAAAGTAGTCATGTTACGGACCAAAGTTCTTTAAATCAACGATATGTAAAGGTATAAAATTGTATGAAAGAACGAAAAAAATTAAAAAAATTTCAAAAAAATTTTCAAAAAAAATTTTCAAAAAAATTTTTATTCATGTGTCTTCCACTAAGGTACGATAACCGTCTCATATCCATATCAAAGATAAATGGTAGTTTAGGGATGATAAACGAGGAATAAGGTAACTAAAAAATGTTTTCAAAACATAAAAACAGTAATAAATATTACTGAACGATACGATAAAAATCACAAGTGCTGAAGCATCTATACGGTAAGTTAACGGTAGATAAAGGAAAAACTATTTTTTCCTTCAAGAAAATAAATACAAGTGTCGATGCACTCATACGATAGGTAAGCGGTAGTTAAGAGAAAAGTATTTCCTCTTTCGAGACGATATATGTAAGTGTTTACACACTTAAGCGATAAATAAGCGATAAGTAAGGGGAAGTAAACTCTCTCCTTTAAAACGATGAGTATAAGTGTTATTACACCTAAACGAAAAATATAAAAGTAAGACATAGAGAAAAATATTTAGTGTTGAGTCAGGGCGAGATGTTGAGAAACGGAGAGGTCGAGAAAGAGAAGATTGAAAAGAAATGCTTATACGGATAATTCTGAGAAAACAAAGAAACATTAGTTCCTATTCGGAGAGTTCATCTTCAGAAGAATCGTCGGAATCAGAGACATAAGGCTTTGGTGTGTCAATTTCAAGCTTAATGAAGAAACTAGGGGAGATAACGAGACATATTAGCAGCGATAGTTTTTACTGAACGGTACGGTAGTTAAGTGAAGTCTGTTCTCACTTACAAAACGATAATTTCAAGTGCTAATTTACTTGAGCTGGTAAACGGTAGTTAAGTGAAATATGTTTTCACTTACGGTAAGATAATTTCAAATGATAATTCACTTGAACGGTAGATAAACGATAATTAAGTGACATGTATTTTCACTTACAGAAAATACAACGGTACGACAGTTCAAGTAAAAACAAATTTTCCACTCTGGGACAATACAGAGATATTTGTCATGTGGATTCCACCTTTATAACCGTACAGAGAAAGATTGGTTAAGTAGATGGATAAAGATCGATAAATGGTAAGCAAAAGTTTGATGAAACGTATTTCCCCTAAGATAGGATGCAGGAAAAAACTAGAGAAATGAAATATATTCTCCCTTAGATAAACTACGGTAGAAAGTAGAAAAAAAATAAAAAATTATTTTCATTTAGATAAAATATGGTAGAGAATAGAAAAATGAAGAATATTCTCCTTTAGATAAAATACGAAAAAAGTAGAAAAATAAAATAGATTTTCCTATAGATAAAATACGATAGAGAGTGGAAAATTAAGAAAATTTTCATTCAGATAAAATACGAAAAAAAATATAGAAAAATAAAAATTATTTTCCTTTAGATAGAATACGATAGAAAGTAGAAAAAAAATTCCTTTAGATAAAATACGATATAGAGTAGAAAAATAAAAAATTATTTTCTTTTAGGAAAAATACGAAACCATAGATAAAGGAATGAAGAAGAAAATGGTCGAAAGAAAGGAGATGTTATAGTTAATTCCATATTAAAACGATTCTTTTAATTTATGTTTGTTAACGATACGAAAAAGATAGACGAAAAAAAATATTTACTGAAGTTACTGTACCATTTGTTTCTTTAGCTAACAAACGTTTGAGAAATTTTCTTTTCTCTTTGTTTTCCTGCTAGTGGTTGTTTCTCTGATCTTAGGTACATAAATAATTTCTTCCACAGTTAAGAAATTAATTTCAAAATTAACCATTTTGGATAAGTAAAAGTAACGAAAATTTTCGATATTAAAAGTGTGTAATTTTATTGTCGGAAAAATAAAAATTTTATCATCAAGCCCCACGTCGTGGGCGTCATTTATGTGTAACCTCTTTTTTCTAAAGATGTTAAAAGGCTCGTTTTATCGAGGTTAACAAATGCGAACGGCACTCAGGGGGTAGGAGGAGAGCGAGCGTGGATTCGAACGAGCTCGATGATATCGTATTAGAAAGATATATGTGGATATATTTACTAGGAAAAAGAAAAGATAAAAGAATTTAAAAGGGACTAAAGAGAAAATGAGAGAAATGATGGAAAAGGGAAAGGTAAATAGGCGCCACTTATTTTTTTATCATAAGGATGGGAAAATATAAGAAACCCAGATAAAAAAAATATTGAATATATATGTTGGATAAACTGATTTATAAGATGTTGTAGATAAAGTTAAAATAAGAAAGATATAAGAGATATAAGAGAAGATAAGGTAAAATTAGATAACCCGGCAGATGTTCTTGCTAAAAATTTAAATTACACACTCTTATTTAAGATACTAAAAAAATGATACTTACACTTTTCTTTTACTTATTCTTATGGTTATCAATCTAATCGGTAAGATAAAGATAGATTCAAAAAGCACAATCTATTGCTTTAATAAAATAATATATGCTTAAGATATGAAATCTATTACTTCAATAAGATAAGGTATATTTAAGAAACAAAATCTATTACTTTGGTAAAGTATAGATTAGAGAAACTGAAGGTATTGATCAGAGTAGCAGGCTCTAGCTAGGAAAAGAAAATCTAGTTAAACACTAAACAGAATTTATTATCTGGTTTGATAATAAGTAAGAGATACAATAAACAAAATAAAATAAAGAAAATATCTGTGTTATAAACAGTAAATCATATATCGGTATCATAAACAGTAAATAATATTATTAAACACATTTGTGTTTAAAATTACATTATCTCTTAAATGTTTCTTAGATACTTTTTTCGTATATGGCTTCATCCTCTAGGTAATTGGTGTTAACGGTACGATATAATCTAAACCCATTCTTGTTTAGATTAATAGATAATTAGAGAAAACCATAAACTCATCCTTCGAAGCGTGGGTTTCGAAAAAGGAAGCGGTAGATGTAACAATGGCGGGCTTGCTGTTGTTACATTGAAAACCCAGGAAAACATAAAAAAAACACTGTCTGGAATATTTTAAGTGCTTCCTCGGTACAATAAACGGTAAACGAAAACAGAAACACTTAATAGCAAGTAATTTTTAACTATCTTAAGAAAATTTGCCGGGAACTTGAAACTAGTGGTCGCGCGAAGATGTCAGTCGCGCCAAGACTCAAACTAGAATGAATAGAAAATGGCGGTACTCAGGGATGCTGTCTTTCGCGTCCCATCATGTGATGTTAAAATCGGAACCTTATTGGCTAATTCACCGATCGATATTCTGCTTAGCAACTAAAACCGTTAGAGATGTACAACGTCTAATAAGTTGAGAATACAGGGCGGTAATAAGTAAGGAAGAATTATAAAAAAAATAAAAAAATTAAATTTTATACTTAGAGTTTTTTAAAGACGCTACAAGGTGAGTTACGAAATTTTATTTTTATAAGATTAATAACGCCATATGGTCACAATCTTGGTTAATATCTTTATTTTGCATATGTATTTCTTTGTGTCTTATGTAGGTTATTAATGTGAAACTAGACTCCTTTTTGCTTATTTTTTTTTTACTATTATTAATTAATTTTATGTTAAATTTTGATTTAATTTATTGTTATAATTTTGTTGTGACTAGCAAGTCAAATTTAGGTTTGTTGAGTACATTTAAATCATTAGTTTTGTTCATTAATTGTAAATTCAGAGAAGTCAACTTCTAAATGTTGTATTATTCATTTAAATTCATTTTGTTCTTTCATTGTAGTACAAATTTAAGTTAATGTGTTCAAATTGTATTAAAGTTATCAAATCAAACTAATTCAAGGAGTCATTAAAATCTGTTTAAGCTAATGCTAATACTAAATTACGATTTTAGGGTCCTAGATACAGGCATAAGTCCTAGATACAGGCATAAATTCTAGTTACGGGCTTAAGCCCTAGAGATAGGCAGAATTTTGATTGCTGACCCTATACTTAGTACGAGTTTAAGTTATTGTGATTGGTGCAAGCCTATTGGTTCTAGAACAGGCTTGATTTTTGGTACCGGCCTAAGTATTGGAGAAGCCAAGGACTGCGGAAACTTATTTAGATTAACAGATAAGCTATATTAGATTAAGTCGTAACTAGTTAGTTAAGATTTATTTTTCTTGTTTATTTTTTTTTGTATTGAGTGTGATCACACATATCGATAAATTCAATTTTTAAAATCATTCATTAATTCTTTGTTTTTATATAAATATCAATAGCGTTGTCAAGCACGAGGCTTGACAGTTGTGTAAATTCTCAATTTTTTTTATTAAAGAAGGGTCTAGTTGATATTTTGGTTTTATTTAGCTCACTTTATCGTTTTTTTTTATTGTGCAATTCAAATAGTACTGGTTAAAATTTTGAATTTATTAAATTATCTCCAGTGGGTGAAGGGGTGCCTGGAACATCAGGGGTTTCCGATTTTAACCGTACAAAATCGGTGGCGCACTCACTTTATTTTGGCACTTACCCTCTACGGCTGAGCTGGGCATAATTTGCCAGTAGAGAAACCACCACCGAACTCAGCTGGAGTAGAATTTCAATTAGTTAATTTGTTTGTTTTTCTAAATTTGATTTTGTTTTTTTTTAAATTCATTAAAATACGTGGCAAATTTTTGGCGCCCAACGTGGGGCATATATTTGTTAATTGGGCGAGTAATTAAGAAATTGTTAGTATTTTTTTTTTTATTTACTATTTGCATTTATATAAAGTGAGCTAAGTAGTAACTGTAATTTTATTTGATATTTTTAATCTTTGGCGTTATTAACACCTGATCACACCAATCGTGAGACGATTTACATAGTTGCATATTTTTTTTTATATATATATGTATTTTTGGTAAGTTATTTATCATTATCATTCATCGTTGCTAATTGATACTGAACCACAAGTTGTTGTCTATTTGTTGAAAAGTTGTAGTAGTCTCTTATTCGTTTTTTTTGTTGAATTGTCATTATTTTAATCACACATTATGGAGTATAAGATGGACATTTCGTATCTTAAAAAGGACATGTTGGTCCATGAACTTTTAGTTAGGGGAATTTTAGTCGATTCGAGGCAGACGGTTGATCAGATGAGGACAGCCCTGCGGCCGATCCTGAAAATGGAGAAAGCAGGTACCTTTACGCTACCCCCTTATACCGTAGCAGATTTTAAAGAGGAAATAGGGTTGATTCGTAAGCTGTTGTCGGAGGAAACGGTCCTCACGTTTGAAGGTGAAAATGTCGAGAGGAAATATAATTCTTCAATGTCGAAATTAGTTCACCTCTATCATCGTACCCAACGTATTCCGGAGGCCGGATTGACAACCGAAGAGAAGTTGGAGAGGGGCAAATTGTTGATGGAGGCATTAGCTGCCTTAGATTCACTTGATACCGCCGCTAAACGTAACCCGGAACTCAGTCATATTGTCCAAGATCTCGATGAGGAATCTCCACCAGTTCATAACAGTTCTCGTGTTTCTGTACCTTCGAACTCCCCTAACATCACTCGGACGGTACATTATACCCAAACGAAGCCATTGAATTTAGAAAAATGGAATGTGAAGTTCGCTGGGGATGCAAAGTCTTCTGTACATAATTTTCTAGATAGGGTTCAAGAACTTAGAATAGCTCGTAATGTCACTGAGGAACAGTTATTTTCCAGTGCCATAGACCTCTTGTCCGGCAAAGCATTAACCTGGTATAGAGCCAACGTCGATAGATTTAGGGATTGGCAGAGTTTGTCGGAACTACTATTACGACATTTTGAACCACCTGATTATCGAGCTAGGCTTTTTAAAGAAATCTTAGAACGAACCCAAGACACCACCGAGGGTATAATTGATTACTTATCGTGTATGAAAGCGTTGTTTAGGCGTCACGGTAGTCTTACTTCTGAAATGCAATTGGATCTATTAGTCAGGAACCTTTCCCCTTTTTATGCTACCCAATTACCGGTCGTACGTTCTATTGAAGAATTAGAGGAAGAATGTATGAAATTAGAGACCAAGAAATACAGGGTAGAAAATTACGTGCCCCCTTCTCGTAAGAGGAATCAATTTGTGGAGCCTGATTTCGCTTTTGTCGAGGCACAACCCCACCGGAAGGACCCCGATCTTCAACAGTCGGGATTAAATAGAGTTGACGCGAATCCTAGTTCTAGTCGTCCTTCTAGCTCTCCGATCTGTTGGAATTGTCGAAATACCGGACATGTCAGTAGGAATTGTCCCAACCCTAGGAAGATCTATTGCTATCGCTGTGGTACCCCTAACGTCACCAAAAAAGACTGTACGAAATGTAGGCAGCAGGGAAACGGACCTCGGGAGAATCGTTAGGTCGTGACCTTTTCTCCCAGTGCAGTAATAGCACGACCAACTCATTAGCTATGTCACATAAAATGCTTCTAGATTATGTTATCTCCCATGCACAGGCAGATCAACGGCCTTATCTCCAAATAAATGTGCTAGGTTATTCCTTGTTAGGGTTACTAGATTCCGGCGCCAGTCGCACGATAGTAGGGTTACCTGGTTTTGAAATTCTACTCAGTTTAGGCCTTAAGTTAATAAAAGATCCGAGCTCTTGTACAGTGGCAAATGGCGAGGTTTGTCAGAGTAGTGGGTATGTTCAGACTCCTCTCACGCTAATGGGAAAAACACGAATAATTAACGTCCTTGTATTACCCGCGTTGTCCCACACTATCATCTTAGGAATCGATTTTTGGAAGGCCATGGAGATTATTCCGGATCTGAATCAGGATGTTTGGCATTTCTCGGAATCGCCAAATTTGGAACTGGCCAGTGTTCAGAGTATTGACAAATTAACCGCGACGGAAAGGAAGACACTAACGGAATTAGTACAACGGAAATTCGATGTTATGGGAACAGGTCTTGGTTGTTGTAGGGTAGCAGAGCACGAAATTGTGATGGAGCCTGGAACGAGACCCATTAAACAACGTTATTATCCGGTGTCTCCCCATAAACAGAAACTCATCGATGATGAGGTGGAGGAAATGTTGAAATTAGGAGTGATAGAGAGGTCAAAGAGTCCCTGGTCTAGTCCAGTGTGCTTGGTAAGGAAAAAGGACGGATCGTATAGGTTTTGTGTAGACTATCGCAAGGTGAAGTCATGCACCAAGAAGGATGCTTACCCGATCCCATATATTTCGACCATCTTAGACCGGTTGCGAGATACGCGATTTATCAGCTCCATCGATATAAAATCCGCGTTTTGGCAGGTACCACTTAAGGTGTCGTCACGTGAGTTTACTGCATTTACAGTACCTGGTAGGGGATTGTTCCAATTTTGCCGAATGCCGTTCGGATTATCGAATGCACCAGCTACTTGGCAGAGGATTGTGGATGCCATCCTAGGTCCCGAATTGGAGCCCAACGTAATGGTTTACCTGGACGACATTATTGTAATCACCAACTCCTTCTCCGAACATCTGCGACTACTCGAAGAGGTTTTTGATCGTTTACGCCTTGCTGGTTTGATAGTCTCTCAAGAGAAGTGTCACTTTTGTAAACCTCAGTTGCAGTATTTAGGTTATGTAGTCGATGATAAAGGGTTGCGCCCAGATCCAGAGAAGGTGGAAGCTATCATCAATATCCCACCTCCGAAGAATGTGGGTGAAGTCCGTAGATTTGTAGGTACGGCATCTTGGTATAGACGGTTTGTCCCTAATTTCTCCTCCGTGTTAGCTCCCATTTTGAAATTAACTAAAAAGAATGCAACCTGGAACTGGACTCTAGATTGTCAACGCTCATTCACTGAACTTAAAGAGCGATTGGTTACGGCACCAATTTTAACGGCCCCAGATTTTGAAAAGACGTTTTATCAACAAACTGACGCGTCAAATTATGGACTCGGTGCAGTGTTGACACAGCAATATGAGGAAGGCGAAAAGGTTATTTGTTATCTATCTAGATCTTTGACTAAGCAGGAGATGAAACTGTCAGTTACCGAGAAGGAATGTTTGGCAGTCATTTGGGCAGTTGAGAAATTAAGGCATTATTTAGATCATGTCCACTTTATCGTCATCACAGACCATGCATCCTTATTGTGGCTACATCGGCTGAAAGATCCCCAAACTCGTCTCGCTCGTTGGCAATTAAGTCTTCAACAATTTGATTTCAAACTCATTCATCGTAAGGGTAAAGATCACGTAGTTCCGGATTTCCTTTCTAGAGCTGTACCGGAGTCGGCTGACTCACTGAATATGATAGACTCTTGTCTTGTTTCACCGGGAACCACCAAAGATAAATGGTACGCGGGAATGTTAGCTAATGTACAGAGTAATCCCTTAAAATATCCGTTATGGCGTGTACAAAACGGTGCCCTGTATAAGTTTGTAAAGCCGGATATTCTTAATTTGTCGCCGCTCTCAGACGATTGGAAATTAGTGGTGCCGAAAGACCAACGCGTCCCCATCCTACAACGCTGTCATGATTTACCATCTGCTAGACACGTAGGCGTATATAAAACCTTTGGGAAAATTTGTCAGAACTTTTACTGGCCCAAAATGAAAATAGACGTGTCTAGGTATGTTCGTTGTTGCAAAAGTTGTGCGCAGAATAAAGTTGAGCAAAAAGCACCAGCAGGGTTCATGGGCGATCGTCCTGTAATATCCGAACCCTTTCAAGCAATAAGTCTAGACTACAGTGGACCTGTTCCTTGATCAAAAAAAGGTTACCAGTATATCCTAGTTGTGTCTGATAATTTCAGTAAGGCAGTCTTCTAATATCCGTGTCGAACCGCTACTGTCAAAAATTTGACAGAAATTATGGAAGGTTTCTTTTTGTTGTATGGAGCACCCATGACTTTAACTTGTGATAACGGTGTTCAAATGAAATCGAACGAATTCCGGAAATTGTGTGAAAAATATAACACCAGAATATTCTTTACCGCACATTACAACCCACGCGCTAATCCCACCGAACGACACAATAGGGTTATTAAGACCATGTTACGTACATTTGTGAAGCCAGACAACCACAGGACCTGGGATGAGCATCTTAATGAAGTCGGTTGTGCAATCAGGACAACGCCGAGTGAAACCACTAAATATAGTCCATACTTTATTCTTTTTGGTAGGGAACACAAACTTTACGGAACGGATTTCGAGGATAAACTTCGGACGGACCCAATAGAAGTCAACGACTATGCTAAAAACCGTCGAGAGAGCTTTGCGAAGCTATATCTGCAAGTTCGACAGCATATAGAGTCCGCAAGAGCGCAAAATGCAAATCGCTATAATCTGCGTCGTCGACCTCTATCTTTTAGTTGTGGGGATAAAGTTTGGAGAAAGAATAAAGTTCTGTCTGATGCTCTGAAATTCTATTCGGCAAAATTAGCACCAGCGTATCTTGGTCCTTTTGTTGTGAAGCGTAGGTGTGGTTCTTGGTCCTATGAACTCCAGGACGAATTAGGAAATTCGAAAGGTATTTGGCATGTTCAGGATTTGAAGCCTTTTTGTGAATCACTCACTCCAGACGAAAATTCTTTATAGTATACTTGAATCTTTAGTTGATTTTTTCTTTGTAACTTTCGTTATTTCTCTTATTGTTCTTACTTTTCTGTTTGGTGTTTTGTTTTGTTTGGCCTTGTGGCTGGAGGCCTAAGAATTTCACCACCCGAGGATATTCCAGGCGGAGTGGGTAAAAGTCCCCTAACCCAAACACTTTTTGGATTCAAGTTCCGTTATACCTTGGGTTGTCTTATTGTTATTCCATCTTACCTATCGTCACTTGAATCCAACCTTTTCAACAATTCCATCGTTGATTTCTTTTTTTTTCGGGCCTTGTGGCTGGAGGCCTAAGAATTTCACCACCCGAGGATATTCCAGGCGGGGTAGGTAAAAGTCCTCCAACCTTAACACTACAGGATTCGGGACTTTCTGTTTTCTGTTCTTCATTTTTGCCTTGTCTCTGGTTCCCGAATCTGTATTATCTTACGTTGCTTCCATCAGCATTTCCTAGTATGCTTCCGTCTCTTTCCTCCTTCCAAGTACTTTTTTTTATATTTTATTGATAACTGCGTTACCCTATTTGTGTCTGGAGCGAGGATTAGGCTTACTGTACCTGCATTTTGTACCCTTTGAGTTTATAGTTTAGTGATAATGTTGTTGTGGGTTTGTAGTTTGTAGTTGTGGATATTGGTCCGGTTTAGGTGCTTCCAAAATGTACTTTTGTGGTTTTGTATTAGGAGTACGTTAGGACTGTGTATTTAGTTAGTCCCTAGGTTGCTAGGGAATTATGTTATTTGGGGGGGTTTTAATTTTTTTGTTGTGGTTATCAGTCTGGAGTGAACTTTATCACTCTGGGTCCCTTCAGGTCCCGGGCTTCGGCCCAAAATGTCCCTCCGTGTTTCTTTGTATTACGGCCTTAGGCTCTGGTGGGTGCCGGGGCTGTACGGGAGGTCGCCTTTAGTGGAACTGTGTTGCTTACGCTCCGTCAGTGGGAGATGGATTGCTCGCCGGCAGGGACCCGAGGGAAAACTGTCACTATGCGGGGGTTCACTACTGCTGTCGGAGTCAGATGACCTTGCAGGGCCTCCCGTGGAAGTCTCGGCAGTACCGGAATCTTTGATACCATAACTTGTCCCTTTGTTATTCACTGGCGGAGGTCTAGCAGTGGGTGTGGATTGTGTTCGTTGGCTGCTGGGTGAAAGGGCTTTGTACACTGTAAAGTGTGAGGTCCAGGGGTGTGTAACCATGGCGCGTTTAACATCCTTCGCGAGGTCACCCCTGGAAGTGTGCACTGCTTCCGCTTACCTAAGCGGACTTCGAATGCGGTCCTCCGAAATGGATGGACCAAAACTGTTTCAGTCTGGTCGTGCTTTAACGCACTGGGTGCTTGCTCCCGAGTATTACTCGAAACTTTTGTTTTTCTTTTTTTTTTGTTTTTTTTTTGTGTTGTTGGGTCGTATTCTTTACGAATTGGGTATGCGAATATGGCGTTTTATACATTTGGATATTTCAACAATTTGTTCGTAGCTATTGTTTGGGCTGGTTGTCTCTTTCATTGTGATTGTTGGCTATTTCATACTTAGTGAGTTATCGTCGAAAATCTTCGGTAGATTTTCTCCTTTCTTAGGGGAGGGGATGTTGTCACGGGTTTAAATTCACAATAGTTATAACTAATTGCTTACCTTATGAATTCTCCGTTATTAAGGAGTAAATCGTGACAAGTTCCAGTTGATTTAGATCGATTTTAGTTAATCATCAACTTATAAATATATTCTGGCCAAAACTAATGTTGCTAATATTGTTTTGAAAGTAAATTTATTTAATCCAGGTTATGAATTCTTGTAGTGTTTATTTTTGAAATTACTGTCATTTTTCGCTTTCATCTGACTGAAGTACTACTTCTTTCTTTTTGTCGATAACTATTAGTATTGGGTTCTACGGCCAGTTGTTTCGTGGAATTGTTGTTTTGCGTAACAAGATTGAAAATAAACGAGGGAATTAAGTAATGTTAAGATTTTGGTGTTACCTTGTTAAGTAATAAGATCAGTTGTTATTAAACGATTACTGTTTGTTTGTAAGTTGGTAGCTGTGATTCTACGTTTATTGTCCTTATAGTAGTAGAGGCCATTTATTTTGAGGTGTGTCAATCTCATGAATTGTGAAACATAGAAATTTCCTTTTTACTGTCAACCTTCGTCTCGAGCAGATGCTCCAGAAGATTTTTGGTTTAAGTTTTAAATCGCGATGAATCCGTAACAATTAATTTTGGATTTTTTGAAACTAAAC